>OY728134.1:1064230002-1065442888 GCA_963277665.1 Viscum album
CATTGAAGAACATTACCACTTTTTCGGGTAACCTGCTTAGGTTTGCAGCAACTCTTTCCAAGGTTGGATTTTTTTTCCAAAAATAAGGCATATATGATGAGGGTATGGAATTTGGGAAGTGATTTAGGTAGTTATTGGATGAACCAAAATGGTTATAAGGTGTGGATAATAGTGGAGATGGGGTGACCTTTTATAAGTGAGGTGAGTGACACACTTGTAATTTTTTAGAAACGAAAAGGTGTACCAACATTTTTAACAGTTCAAAAGAGTAAAAAATGGATTATTATTAAGAATTACATATTATATCTTCTACATATTTCCATAAAATATATTTTAGACAAGTTTTTAGGCAAATTTAACCCTTATCATTTAATTTAACCACCAGTAAATCCATTTTTACCTTAACAACACTAATTAATATTTAGTGTTTTCAATAAAAATTTTCATAAAAAATTAAGTTCAACTTATTATAAAATATAAATTATTCTCATTAAATATATTTTATATATTTTTCTAAATTAAATTTATATAACTAGAAAAGTGAAATTTAAAATTAATCCTGAACTAGTGACATGAAAGATGGTTTTAAAATAGAAAATGTTGAATAGTTTAAAAATATTTATATCAAAATTTAATATAAAAATGATAAAATTAATTAAATTAAATTAATTGAAATATAATTTAAGTAATTTAACTTTAAAATAAATTAAAAATATAATTTAACTTTAAAATAAATTAAAAATATAATTTAACTTCGTTAATAATTTAAACAAAAAGGTAGTTTTCAATTAAAATTCTATATTTTTTATTATTCAATGAAAAATGAAGCATTTCAGAAAAGTACCTAAAACCAATACTAAGATTATTTTGATATTATGATTTAAAAAATTATGTTTATTTTTCAAATAAATTTTATAAATTCTTTAAAAACTAATTTTAAATTATTTGTGCAAAGAGTGGCTAAATTGTCTTTTATAAAGAATATAGCTCTTTAGAATTTTATTTTATTTGAAATGATTCTTATTTTATCTCTAATCAGTAGATAAACATAAATTTCATAATTTAGTTTTTAATTTTCATACTTGAAAAATAAATTTATATTTTATAACGATATACTATATTATGATTCATTCTGACATGGGCTTGCGTGTTCAACAGGCTATCAAAGAGATTAAATTTATTTAAAAAGAAATATTTTTTAAAGTCAGAGGTGTTATATTTTCATCTAGGATTGGTGTTTAATTTCATAAATTCTATCAAAACAATATTCTTCTTTTAAAATATTGGGCTGTTATATTCTACCCACCTTAAATAAATTTATACTCATAATTTTAACTTGATATCAATAATCAAGGGTTTGAAATTTGGAAATACCATTGTTAAAAAACCCAAATCATAAAAGGGTTAATAAAACATCCTCTTAATAAGACTAAAAAGGAAGTATTAAGGTCATATTGAATAACACATAACTAGGTTTCCATGTAGGATAACATTAGTGGTAAATGAAAACATAGACATGGAACAAAATCATAACTAATTATAAAGAGTGATAGAGGCCATTGATAAAAAGAAAGTGAATTAAAAAAAGAAAGTTAAGGACCTCCAAATCATAAATTTGTGATGATTTAAAATACCTTATGGTTCACCATATATGAAGGTAATATGATATTTTTTTGTTTTAATATACTTTTCCATAATTTGAGCAATAATTTTATTTTATAAGATTATAAGGAAATCCACTTATTTGATAGGTTTCTATTTCAAAATTATAATTTTATCCTTTGGTTGTGGTTCGATCAATTTCCAAATAAACACTTAATCTTAGAAATGAATATGCAAAAATAAATTTTTAAACCTGAATAACTAAAATTAAATTTCAATGGATCATATTGTTCACAATAGAATGATAAGTTATTCCTTCGATATCTAGATATTATTATGAAAAAATGTTTAGCGTGATTTATCCAATATTCACGAATATCCATAAGTTGAATTTATAAATTAATATCTAAAACATCATCCAAAGAACAATATAAAAAATTTCATAAATAGTTAACCTTATGGCCCTTCCAAAATATTAAGATCCATAATTTTAGATAGAAGGTCACTTAATTTAAAATAATAAATGTATCATTAATCAGTACCAAGGTAGTTATTACTAACAAATTTACTTTATCAATATCAATAAACTATTTATCCTAACATCATTATCTCTAAATTAGGAGCATATTAAGGGATATATTTCCCTCAAACATGTGTTTGAAATGAATTTCAACTTACTAATGAATCATTTTTCTTAGTCATTGGTACCATTCAACATTCTTTTTCAAATCCTTAACTAAAAATTACTAATGTAAAAGCCCAATATTTTATGGTGTGCCTATTTTAAAATTTATCATCTTCGATAGTTTATGCTTCACACAACACCGTGTTTAAAACTGTAATAAACTATTAAATATGACCATTGAAAAAGTAATGTGGCCATTATGAATAATAATATTACCAATAAAATAGTAACTTTACCTATAAAAGTATAAATAAAAATTTAGGTATCTTATAAATGAAAATATGGAATATTTATATCATGGAATAAGTAAATAAATGTTTTCAAAACAATAAATTAAGTGTTGGTATTTATGTAAAACAAAAATATTTATTTACAATTTTATAATTAATATAATGATTTAAAATAAAACTTATTTTCATAAAATTAATTCATAATTTAATATTTTGTTTTATTATAATTATAATTTAATTTTATGAGACCTTAATTAATTTTTCAATGTGTTATAAAACAATTATAATATTAAAATCAAATTTTTTTGAGTAAATAATGATTTTATTTTTAAATTAAATATTTCATATTTAGAAAATTATTTTCATAAAATGGAGTTAATTATTTAATTATACACATTGAAATTGTTTTGGGTGAATTTTTTATATTTTATAAAATAGTTGAATTTTTGGAGAATAGAAAAATACGGTAATTTACGTTATAAATACATTATACATTAAATAAACTATTACTTGATTAATTGTTGATGTAACCACCCCAATATCTACCCCCTTAATTATTTTATTATATTTAATGATAATGCTCAAACTATTCATAGTCTTGAGCTAAAATAATAAACTAATGTATATAATAATGAGAAAACACCCCTCTCCTCCACTATAAATATCACCACTCACCACCTATTCTCCTCAAACCTCTAAAGCATTTAATCTTGTAAAATTTATTACCAATAATATTCTCATGTATCTTAACCATTTCTATTAGGTTTTTTCTCAATAAAATACCAAAACTAATTTCTCTAAGGAGGTTCCCGAGGAGAAGAATTCATCAGGAAAAATCCTCTTTCGCTTTCTCTATTTTCTTTTCTTATACTCTCAACTTCCCTATACAACCATTAAATATAAATACATTATATTATATATATTCTTTAATTTTATCATGATAATGTAAAATACACCATCAAGTCTCTTCTCATCTTCCTTTTATTATAAAAATGAAAATATCATCTGTGAGGTGTTGAATTATCACCTTCGAGGATAAAAAGTTTTCATTTCCCTTAATGTACTTCATATATGGTCATAAAAATATTTTTATGGTTAAAAAAATTATAATATATGTATTAAATATTATTTAATCTTCTAGAACCATTATATATACATAATATTAATTAATGAAACAAAACAAGTTCGTGATGATCAAAAAACGCCAAATAATCTAAACGATTATCGTTAACATTTTATCTAATGAATCATACTCACATATAATGAAAAGATATCTAAGAAAATTTAATATTATATAGGTCCATTAATAACATATAGTTCTAATTCTTAATGAAAATTCTCATTTTAAATGAATTTCCATACATGTATACAAGTAAACTGATCATGAAAACCAAGGAAACGAATGCACCTAAAAAATAAAATTGTATATTATAAATCCTCAGAAAGGCCCCCAATTAACTTAAAAAAATTATAACAACAAAAATACATGTATAAAAGGTTAATAAATAAATAATTAATCTATTATATTTTATTATCTAGGACATTAAGTACAAATGCAGAACACTTTCAGACATAAGGTAATGGTTTTCTCATCTTACTTTTATTTCTATGAGGTATGGCTTGTTCACCACTATTTCTTGTATATGGTGTATTTATACTTCCCATTTATGTATAATATAATTAATATATTTATCTTCATTTTATTAAATGTCTTATTTTTTTACCATTAATTTTATGGGGAATATGGTTCACCTGTTTGCAAAGTGGTAAGGGTTTCTTCCCAAACCTCCATTTTTTATTCGGGTTACGCTTTCTCTCTCTATACCCCAATGTGATTATTCACTATTTTTATATAATTATTCTAAATTATATGTATATGTTTTAAGCCCATGTGTCTAAATAACTTCATCTTTATTTTATGGAGAAATATATGTTTTACAGGGTTCCCTTTTTCAATTCCTCCCGATAAGCAAGCCTGGTTAAGGGGTACATTCCAATTTCTTACCCATTTTCAAGTACAATCCATAATATGTTTTAAGCCAACAATATTTTTCTAAAATAAATATATTTATAATTATAAAAATATGAGTTTATTTATTGTTTTTTAAATAATTAATCCTTTTTCTACTTTAAATACACATTTACATTTCCCCTTAAATCGCACTGAAGTGGCCCATTTAAATTTTTTCATAAAAACTATTTTTACATGTTTTCACTTTTGTTGGACATAATTTATTTCTCAAACATAATGTAATTTTCTAATTTTTTTTCTAGGATATATATGTTTATAATCTAATTTTATGATAAATATAAATTATTTTTTAAAAATAACTCTTCTTTCCTAAGTAAGAATGATATTTCTCTCAAGAATTACTCAAATATTTTATTTGGGTATTTTCTTCAATTTCAACACCCTATATTAGATATTATGCTTAATTGGGATTGATATTTTTTTATATCCTTTACCATGTTTTATTAAATTTTTTATTATCATTTTGACTATGGATGTGCTATCTTGATACCATTCACCATATTACTCAGAATGGTTAGTGATTATGTTTACTAATTGGGGAAAGTTATTTACATTTTCCATGAATGTTTTTTTTCATGTTTCACCCCATTCATATGAGGAATAAATTGGACTTAGTAAGTGATGGTATAGGACCACTAAATCCTCTTGATGCATCAGAAGGTCTCATGAGACGAAAAAGATATGGACTTGGATGAAGACTTTCCCATTTATTTTCTGATATGGATTTGGCAAAGGCCTTAACCATTTATTTTCAGATGTCTTGTGTGAGGCCTTGAAGGTATGTTTATTATTTTCAAAATTATGCATTCCCGCATTATGATACTAGTAATTGATATTTCATGTGTTTATTAAAGTATTAAAATATCCCTGGTTAAGTTTATTTCTCAAGTGTTTATTTACAGAATTATTTAATCATCTTTTATTCCTACCATATTATTCTCAAGATTATGTTTTAAAAGAATGTGTTTTAGTTATTCACAATGTATTATTATTTATGTATATTTATTTTAGATTCTACTATATTTCTTACTCTTACTAAGCATCTAAGATCATCACTTTTTTATGTTTTATTTTTACCCAAGATTCAAATATGTATATTATGAATGAATTACAGGGAGAATCTTAGATTTTATGGGATTTTCTAATGGAATTTCTATGTTTTTCCCTTAAATTTTGTAATGTGACTATTATGTTTGTATATAGTTTACCAAATCTACTAAACTATTCAATCCTTTAAGACGTGATATCTTGTTTATAGTACCAATGTAATTAAGTAAGTCACCGACTCTATGATACTGGGGATAGAGTCTTTATATTTAGTATCTGTGTAAGTTTAATAATAACCTTGGAAAATAGATTTACAAAAAACACTATTAGGGAACATAACCCTAATATAGATTTTTATGATATTAATGGAATAAAATCCTAGAATTTTTAAAAGGTAGATATTATGTGGGTCTTCATAGAAATACATCTCTGACTGGATACTTCAAGTGTATGTGGTTCTAGGATAGATGTAACTAGTTTTAACAACTCTGACATCATGCATCAGACCTAACTCGGTGTAATTTGGTACATGAAAACAGGCCTTACTATGCACTTGGTTTGACACCATAAAGTGATATTCTTAGGATAATTCAAATTTTATTCACAAACCATTATGAAGGATTTAAAAGTAAACATATCCCCAATGAAACCATGTTTATGATTATGATATTAGATATTCATAATATTCCAATTTATGTTAAGTGTTTTTATAATTTTAAAATAATTCATTATGATTTATAACCTAATTTAGTGTATCCCATTGTTTAGAAATTAATCCTAGTGAAAGAAATGGAAATTGAATCAATGCATGTATTCCATGGAGGGATTTTTTTCCAATGAAAGATAATGATATTAGGGCAGGAGTTGCAACAATATTTGAGAAACTTATAACTATACTAGGACAACCAAATTAGGTTATGAACAATAACCTTACCAGTGTGGAACATCCTAACCCACAATGTGGATAAACAATGTTAGACCACTTCTTGAGACCACAACCTCCATCATTTAATGGGACTACAAAACCATTTTTAGCATATTAGTGGATAAGTTCCTTAGAGATTATATTTCTCTCTTTAGGAAGTAACAAAAGGGAGAAGGTTTTTATAAACTTTTATCTTCCATCAAGAGATACAGATTAATGGTGGTTATTAAATCAAAACACAATGGAGTAAGAGATTTAAAATATGGAATGAAAGGATTTTGATGAAATCTTCTTGGAAAAATATTTTCCCCAAGAAAAGCGAGCAGATATGGAGAGACAACTCTTGAATTTAAGTAAAAAGGAGGATAAGAATGTATCTAAGTATGAATCCAACTTTACATGTTTAGAAAGGCATGATTCAGATTACATATTCAATCCAAAGGGTAATATTGATGGATTCTTTGATGGGTTAAAACCATTCCTCTGAAGGGAAATGGTCTCTGAAAATTTCTCATCATACGAAGATATAGTCTCATGTTCTATCAATATAGAGAAATAATTCAATATGTCTAATGAATGTAAGGGGAAAAAATATAATAAGAGGGTTATAGATAAATTAATGGATAAAGGGAAGAATAAAAAGTGGAATTTTAGAATTTGAGACACTTGTGGAAGGAAACACCCTGGTGTACGATTAAAAGAAAAAGGAGTTTGCTAAATGTGTGGTGGGAAATGAAATCATGATCATAATTTTAAGGTTAATAAAGAAGCTACAAATGTTCAATGCTATAATTGTAGGGAGATGGGACATTATTAAAATGATTGTCTGAAGCATCAAGGAAATTTTCCTCAAAAAAATCCACAAGATCAAGGAAAAGCTTATACAATCACAATAACTGTGTTATAAGTTCCTAATGATATGGTGGAAGGTACTTTAATCATATCCTAAAATTTATCAAAGCTTTATTTGATTATAGATCATCTTATTCATTTATATCTTCCCAGTTTTCTTTAAAAATTAGATATTTCCAATTCACCTTAACAAGGGAGTTATAAGTAAAGACTCATAGTGGAAACCATATTGAAATAAAGATATGTCAATTAGTTCCTATTATGAAACCTAAATGTGCTCTAATTTATGATCTTATCATCATACTTATGGTTTATTTTGATATAATCCTTGTTATGGAATCGATTTCGAAATATAATGAAAAATTAGTTTTCAACAAGAAGGAAATTATGATTTGTGATGAAGGTATGGAATTTATCAATTTTGGAGGAGATACTTCATAATTTGATTCAAATATGGACCCACCTCTAGTAGCTGTTCTAAATAAAATTATTGGGGAAGAAGAGAAAACATCATATATGGATGAGGAAATAAATCCTCAATTTGAATACATACCCATTATACAAGAATACATTTATGTATTTCTATAGTATTTACCTGAATATACTCTAGAGTGGGAAGTTGAGTTTTCTATTAATTTATTCCCTAATGCAAGACCAATATAACAGACTCCCTATAGAATGTCCACTGTGAAATTGGTGGAGCTGAAGAAACAACTATAGGAGTTGAGTATTAAGGGATTTATTTTCCCTAGTGTTTCTCCATGGAGAGACTTGTTTTCTTTGTCAAGAATAAATATGGATCCAAGAGGTTGTGCATAGAATATAGAGAAATCATCGCTATTACAATAAAGAACAAGTATCCTCTACCTCACATTGATGATTTATTTGATCAACTTCACAGAGCTCAATATTTTTCAGATGTTGAAATTTGATCTTGGTATCATCAATTGCATGGGAGGAAGGAATATATTTCAAAAATATAATTTTGAACTAGGTATGGACATTATTAGTTTACATTAATTCCATTTGGATGGACTAATGAACCTTTTGTTTTATGGATATAATAAACAAAGTGTTCATGGAATATCATGATTATTTTTTAATGGTATTTTTTGATGATATCTTGATATATTCAAAAAAAATATAAGGAACATGAGAACTACTTATAGATATTTATAGAGACTTAGAGGAAAAGTGTTATATAAGAGGTATAGAAATTGTAAATTATGGCTTCAAACAGTTTCTTTTCTTGGCCATATTGTATCTAAGGATGGAATCTTAGTTAATCATATAAAGAAAAAGTTAGTTTATGAATGAACTACACAAAAAAAATAATCTAGGTACATAGTTTAATTGGTTTAGCATGTTACTATTAGAATTTGTTTTAGAATTTTTACCAATTAGCTAACCTAGTAACCAAGCTTACTCATAAAGGGGTTAAGTTCATATTTATGAAAGAATGTGAAGAATGTTTTTAAGAATTAAATAGGTGAGTAGTGAATGATCTGATATTGAAACTACCATCAAGAAATAGTGTATTGGTAATTTATAGTAATGTATATGTAATGTATCATGTTTCCCATGAATTATTTGTATAAATTATATGGAATGTTTTCGAGATAAGGCACTGAGACGAAATGTGATTTCAAGGCCCAGTTTTCCAGAAATAATTATTTGAAAAAATATTAACCTTTTAATAACATGAATGCAATGGTTTCTTGAAAAAAGTAGAATAATTATTAAAATTTTGTCCATATCAGAAATATGAGGGTACCATTGAGGTTAAAGTAGAGGTTTTACCCTAGGCACGACATAACCTTTGTTGGTGTGGGTCATCTGTATAAAAATCCACAGAGGGAGAAACTATAAATACAATATTTTTTTTAAAAAAAATATTTTTCTTGACATAATGAAGATTATTTTTATTAAAAAAATTTCATAAATTCAGGTTTATCACCATAAACCTTGAATTCCTCTTAGACATAGAGAAAACACTCTCTTGAAACAAATGGAGACCAAATCGTGGATCAATGATTGATGTGGTATGAAATCAAAGGATCTTTGCAATGATCATGACACAACTTCATTCTTCATCGATGATTGAACCCATCAAGGTAGGGTGTATTTTATTGAGTTTTTATTCCCTATTATTTAATTATACAATTATTTGACCTCCCTCAGAACATGTGTTCTGGTTAGGAATCACTATTTCTGGGCGGTTTCCATTGGATTTATTTATGGAAACAAAAAACATCCAATGGCTATTTATCCAAAGGGACCTGCTTTCCAAAGCCAAGTTTTGGTTAGGTTTAGAACTACAATAATTAAGAACACACATTTGTCAATAGGATGGGAGTTCAAACTCATCACACCCTTTTAGGGGGAATTATTTCCTACTCTGGGACTCTCTTATAGATTTGAGATATTTTCATGAATCCTTATTAATTCACCAAGTATAACATATGTTTTCCTTAGAATTTCAAATCAATTATTAGCAAGTGTGAAATTTAGAATCATCCATATATATTTGAGGTTATTCATTAATGGATATATCCAAATGTATTCTAGTTTCTCAATCAGTTTTATCTTTTTATATACTATTTAGATATTCTTTTAACAGTTTTTATAATAATACTAGTTTTTAAGACACTCAGTGGGAAACTCTGAAATTTATTTTCATCCAGGGAGATGAAAATTTGTTTTTATGTTGGGATCGTACCCATAAATAGGATAACTAAGTATCATTATGAAAGGAATCAGAACCCTCATATTTTGGTGCCACTTAATGGGACATATCATACCTTTTAAGGTCGTATGATAAGGACCTAACCATACATTTTTATGTCATGTGGTAAGGATATATAAGAGTAAGGTTATTAGTCAAAGATTGGTGTAGGACTTATGACTAAGCAGCCCAAGGATCCTAGAAAGGATATGAGTTTCCATGTTTCACTAGACCCCATAAAACCCTCAAGATTGACTCTTATACGACACCTTTCTCACAAAATATTTCCCACAAACGGATGCCTTCAATATTTTGGTATTCAACTTTTCTCTAAATGTAGACACTGCAATAAAAACATAGAAGATGCTAATTATAACGACCCATACTTTAAATACATGGTTATTACTTCAAAATTGAAGCATACTTATTACAACATATAACAAAACCATGAAAGGATCGTATAGGTATAGCGTCTTTAGAAACTGGGAAACATAAACAACTGGTTCATAAATCATCTACGTTGTCTCCCATTTATTTCATCATATCTATAGTACCTTTTTGGAATATCCTACTTAATATCCTTCTTCATGACCTGTGGAAAATAAAACATACAAAAAGGTGAGCTCAAATGCTCAGTAAGGGTAAACAAAATAAATATCAATCACAACATTTTCATAAGAACATAACATTTTGGAAATCTTAACCTGGAAAAGAGATCATAATTTCATAACATGGGATACATCATAGTAGTGAAATGTAATCCCAATAATAATAACTCAAAACATGAAACTTTGTGTCATACACACATAATCATAGAGAATCATTTCTTAGTAGTCAATACTCATAGCCAAGACTATCTTAGCGGACAAAGTCCATTTCTGAACCGAGTTCACTCCTCGTTTCAGTCCTGTTTCACTGAACCGGTTTAACCTGCCGTTCCAGCCATGTCTACCTCATGAGATATAAATATTTACCCAATGCATTGGAGGGAGATATAGGTCCCACCCATATCATAATGATACCATTCTTTTGTGTTCCACAAAATCATAAATCATACATCATTGCATAACCCATGTAATAAAAATGGGATTCTTAAACATCATGACATCATAAAACAATTCATATAAGATAAAGGAATTCATAAAAATAATTCCATCACAACCTAATCAAATCAATTTAATAATAGGGATAGAAACAGAACCCTATATTATCTTAGATGGAAAATAATTTTGATAAAACACTTGAACTCCATTCTTGAGGAAAATATCCTTTCTACTTAAAAAACATTTTTCCTTTCTTAACATGTCATACAATTTTAAACTAAAAGAAGTTGATTAAAAATAAACTTGAAAACTTGTAAAGGAAGCTTCTTGGAAATAATGTTTTAAAAATCCATTCATGCCGTATAAGTTAAAAAAACATTCTTCTCGTACTTATGTCAGAAAAGTCAAAAAGTACCTCGTATGAAAAATGAAAAAAGATTTCTTTCATATCTTTGACTAAAAACTCACCGAAGGGTAAAATTGGATTTAAAAAATTATAGGTGGATGGAAATAATATTACATATTGAGGAAACATGGATGTGGATGATAAATATTCCCCAATATATTCTGAAGTATAAACAATCTCAGATAAAAATGAGATTGTGATATTTTCCCTTACCTTAGGTCCAATTTTCTTTGTAAGTGTCCGAACCTCCTATATAATTATTTAAATAATGTCATTGACTTATTCCAGAATCATAATCATTTTTATGATATCATATATGGTCATATTCTTAGCTTCTTGTTATTCGGGTGTTTATTTCTTTTTATTCTTATGCGTGTTTTGTCGAATAAATTCTTATTCTTCTTTTTTAGGTTATAGATACCTTATTTCCAGAATAGTATTAGTGTAATACATATCATATTTATTCAATAAATTCATTTATGTAATCATTATGCAATGAAAATCATGTAGAATGAGTCGCATCACATCGTGGAGATGGTATTCCGTACGTACGCACGGGCGATGATATCGTTCCCATGATCGTGGAATTGTATTGGAGTGTATGTATACTATTTCAGAATCAATATCACTTTACAATAATCATATATAGTTATTCTTTACACCATTATACCCATCCAATTAAGTTGGTGGTGGAAAATATATTACACCACGGCGTGGAGACGGTATTCCGTACGTACACACGCACGTTGATTTCGTTTTCTGTAGAATGGATAGATGGTGAAATAGGGTTGTTTCATACTTATAATAACATATCAGTATATGAGTGATACTGATGTTATTACTTCATAATGAATCAACTAAATAAGAATAAGTGGAAGAAGAAATAAAGTTGAAAGAATCGGTAACGGACATTACCTCTTCTTTGAAGCGCCTCTTTGAGACCGCCATTTAGGGCACTAAAATTGGTCTTTGATTAAGACCAGGACCTCTAGGATGTTTTTAGGGTAGTGGAGAAGCGAATTTGGCAGGGTTTGTCCGAGCTTGAAGGTTCAAAGTGGTGTGAGTAAGAGAGGGAGGAGGAGCCCATTTATAAGGGAGGAGAGGGGCACCTTTAGAAAAACTAAAAATATTATTTTATTATAAAGCCATATTCCATTTTTAATAGCTCCAAATTGATTTATTTCGAAGCTAAGGTGGGGATGGGTCGAAATAACCTCATAAAATATAATTTAGAGAAGTTTAGGTATCTATTTTAACCTTATCATTTATATTTAACTTCAAGTTAAATAATTTAACTTTTGTCGTGGCTTCTTGTTTTATTACACTATAAGGTTAATAAAATTACTATAACAATCCAAACGATCCCCAAGTTGTTTATAATTAATATATATAACCTTATCTAATTCATTTGGCCGAACCTTAGTTTTTTAGGAATAAAATAAAAATTAATAATATAATATTTGTTTTAAAAACTATTTTATGTCAATTTTGACACTATTTGGTAATTGATTTTTTTGAAACTCATAATAGAAAGAGTAGTTCGAAAAAAGTTAATTAAATAAATAATAACATTTCATATTAACATAGAAAATCATTTTAATTCATAAAAAGTCTCAAATTACATTTATTTTGGTATTTATAACATCAATTATGTCAATATTTCATTAATAAGATAATTACTGCATCATCATTGTGTCATAAATAAATTAAATTATTTAATGTCTAAAAATTACAAATAAAATACCATTATATAGGAAATCATTTCAGATCTATAATTAATATTTATAGTCGAATTTAACTTATGTATAACCCCATATTAAAAATGATATAGTTATTAAACTTTGATTTTAACTATTTTAACCCTTCTTGAAATAAATTAATAATAAATGTCCTAATCTAATCCAAGTGGCCCTAAATGGTAATATTTTATTCCTAAGGTTTTTTTGGTCGAATTAAATTTATCCAATAGAATTAGGACATTTGTTATGGTAATAATAATAACATTTTTTACCCTTAATTACCTTATTTACTTTTAACCGTGGTAAAAAAAAGTAAAAAGTTACTATTCACAAAAAAATTATTTTCATCTCATTGAACCACATTTTAGTCCTTGATATTAACCGTGTCTCTCGGATTTTTGAAATTCTACTCATAGAAGTGGTAAAATTATGTTTTATGTAAATTTGCAAATTCTCCTAAGAGGTGGGTAAAAGACGGTGAAAAGTTCAATAAAATTTTTATATATCTAAAATTATTATAAAATGACTCCAATGAATTACTTTGAACTTATATAGGTATTATGTATCAATTTTGACCTAAAATATTTAAATAAAATAAATAATTATTTAAATAAAAAGTCAATTTTTAAATAGTAACCCAGTGTTTTCACTATTCATCAAAAATTGAAAGTTTTCAGAAAAATACCAAAATTTCACCCTAGGCTAATTTGGATATTCCGAATCCAAAAATGAAGTCCATTTTGAAAAATAAAATTTACAAAATTTTAAAAAGTGGGTATTACTATTCATAACGGCTAGTTTTAATAATATTTTAATATCATATCGTTGTTTAGTGAAACTCAGTATTGCGTACGACGCAAGCTATTGAGGAAGGTCGCGATTGCGTGTAAAGAAAGACAAACTAGTGTCGTGTGTAGTGAAATATTCCTTTGATGATTTATATAACATAAAAACAATATATTTCTCATAAAAGTCTCGGGTGTTACATTCTACCCCCCTTAAAATGAATTTCGCCCTCGAAATTTGTCACTTTGTAACAAACATATGAGGATACCTCTCCCTCATCATGTCCTAAAGCTCCCATGTAGCTTCTTTTAATTGGTGGTTCCTCCATAAAACTTTCACCAAGCGAGTTGTCTTGTTCCGTGGGACTTTTTCGCTACGATCCAGAATCTCTATCGGCTATTCTTTATAAGAAAGATCTTGCTCCAGCAGTACAACTTCTGAGCTGAGTACATGTGAACGATCAGGTATGTACTTTTTCAGGAGAGATATATGGAACACATCGTGAACTTGGGAGAGATTCAGTGGAAGCGCCAATCAATAAGATACCTTCCCAACATGATCCAGTATTTCGAAAGGTCCGATATATCTAGGGATCAGCTTTCCCTTCTTTCCAAATCTCATTACTCTCTTCCAAGGAGATATTCGTAAGAACACTTTATCACCCACTTCAAACTCTAAGTCTTTTCTTCAGTTGTCGGCATAAATTCTTTGTCGACTCTGAGCTTCTCTTATGTTTTGTTGAATAGATCTGACCTTTTCTTCCATCTCATCAACAAGATCAGGTCCTAATAGCTTTCTTTCCCCAACTTCATTCCAGCAAGTTGGAGTCCTGCATTTCTTTCCATAGAGAGCTTCATAAGGAGCTATCTGAATACTGGAGTGAAATCTATTATTATAAGAAAATTCTACCAAAGGTAGGTGTTGATCCCACCCACCTTTGAAATCCATAGAGCAAGCTCTCGACAAATCTTCTAGAGTTTGAATTGTCCTCTCAGACAGACCGTCTGTCTAAGGATGATAAACAGTGCTGAAACTCAACTCTATATCTAGAGTATACCAAAGACTTCGCCAGAACTTCGAGGTAAATCTAGGATTCTGATCAGATATAATGGAAAGTGGTACTCCATTCAATCTTACCACTTCCTTTACATATATCCTGGCAAGCTGATCCAGAGAGAAATCCTCTCTAATAGCGATGAAGTGTGCTGACTTTGTAAGAAAATCAACTATGACCCAGATAACATTATTTCCTTTTGGATATTTTAGGAAGTTCAGTGACCAAGTCCATAGTGATGTTTTCCCATTTCCATTCTGGTATGGGTAATGGTTATAACATCCCCTTAGAATTCTGTCTCCCAGCTTTAACTTTCTGACAAACCAAGCATCGAGAGACATATTCAGCAACATCTCTTTTCATGCCATCCCACTAGAAGTACTCTTTCAGGTCCCTATACATCTTCGTGCTTCCAGGATAAATAGAGAATGAATAACTATGAGCCTCATCTAGAAACTCCTTCTTTAATTCGGGGATGGGAGGAACACAAACCTGATTTCTGAACTTTATTATCCCATCACAATCAAGGTTAAATTCAGGAACATTTCTCACCTTCTTTTATAACTTGACATCTTCTTTCTGTGCCTCTTTAATCTTCAAATGTATAGATGGTTGAACATTCATTTGAGAAAGATAAAATTTTTCCCCTTCCATTATAATTCCAAGATCCATCCCTTGTAAATCCATTAATATTTGATCTTTTGTGATCCTCATCATGGATAAGCTAGCATGCTCTTGTCGACTTAATGCATCTGCCACCTTGTTTTCTTTCCCAAGGTGGTAATGAATTAAGCAGTCGTAATCCTTAATCAGCTCCAACCATCTTCTTTGGCGCATATTCAGCTCCTTTTGTGTGAAAATATACTTTAACATATTATGATCAGTATAAATATCACACCTTTCTCCATAAAGATAATTCCTCCAAATCTTTAATACAAAGATTACCGCAGGTAACTCCAAATCATGAGTTGGGTAATTTTGATCATGGATTTTCAACTGTCATGAGGCATAAGCTATCACCGTATAATTTTGTATAAGAACACACCGCAACCCCTTCTTGGATGCATCACTGTATATCACAAACCTTTCTCCACTACAAGGAAGTGTGAGTACAGGTGCACTGGATAACCTTCATTTCAACTCCTTGAAATTCTCTTCACATTCCTCCATCCACACGAACATAACTCCTTTTCTAGTCAACCTGGTGAGTTGATTAGATAATCGTGAAAAATCATTCACAAAATGTCGATAATATCCATCCAAACCAAGAAAACTTCAGATCTCGGTTACTGTTGTTGGTCTCGACCATCATTCGATAACCTCTATTTTTGCTGGATCCACAGATATCCCCTCTTTTGAGATTATGTGACCCAAAAATGCAACTTTTTTAAGCCAAAATTCACACTTGGTAAATTTGGCATAAAGATTATCCTTTCTCAGGGTCTTTAATACAATTCTCAAGTGATATTCATGTTCTTCCTGACTCTTTGAATAGACAAGAATATCATCTATAAAGACTACCACAAACTAATCAAGATAGTCTCTAAAGAATCTATTCATCAGATCCATGAAGATAGCAGGGGAATTAGTAAGACCAAATGGCATCACTATAAATTCATAGTGTCCATACCGTGTACGGAAAGCCGTCTTTGGTATATCCTCAATTTTGACCCTTAATTGATGATACCCTGAATGAAGATCAATCTTGGAAAAGTATTGAGCTCCGCATAGTTGGTCAAATAAGTCATCAATGCGTGGGAGAGGACATTAGTTCTTGATAGTGATCTTGTTAAGTTCTAGATAATCAATGCAGAGTCTCATTGATCGATCTTTCTTCTTAACAAACAGAACAGGTGCTCCCCAAGGTGACGCACTAGGGCGTATGAATCCCTTATCAAGATTCTCTTGGAGTTGCTTCTTCAATTCCTGTAACTCAATTGGGGCCATTCTATAAGGTGTCTTTGAAATAGGCAAAGCACCCGGTATGAGTTCTATTGAAAACACAACTTCACAATTTGGTGGAAGATCCGGAAATTACTCTGGAAAGACATCGTCAAACTCTTGTACAATGGGAATATTATTAATCATTATTTTCTCACCAACCATTTGAGAAAATAACCTTAATTTAGTGGAATCAAGACCCATAAGATAGAAGAAATTTCCACTGGAAGGTTATGTTCATCCTTGCATCGATAGACGATCATAGATCGATCTGGAATATGAAATGTGACTTCCCTTATTTGGAAATTGATATGAGATCCATATAGATAAAGAAAATACATGCCAATAATCACATCAAATTCCACTATAGGAAGGATCACAGGATTTTCCAGAAGCACTTTCCCACAAACTTCTATCAGAGAAGAATTATAAACTTTTGATGCGACTGTTGTGCCATTAGGGGTTGTCACAACTAACTCAACATCCAATTGTTGAGGTAATACGGTGATAACCTTAGAAAATTCTTCAGAAATAAAAGAGTGGGTGGATCTAGAATCAAATAAAATATTTTCTACTTTAGAGTGGATGGTAAGTGTACCTTTCACCACTTCGTTATCATATTCCACATCACTGATAGAAATTGCATGTGACTTTCCTTTGTCTTTATCCTTAAGCGTTTGTTGATGTCAGTCATCATCAACAACCCTTGGATTAGGGCATTGATTGACATAATGCCCCATTTCCATGCACTTGTAACATTGAAGTGTTGGAGGTGCACTCTGTGTAGCCTTTTCTTTGTTCGCATCACTAGACAACTTATTCCCATCATTGAGGCATTCAAATTCCCGATGACCTTCCTTTACACATTTGAAACATTTACTTGTCCCTTTAAGACAACTCCCTCCATGTTTCTTTCCACACTTTGAGCATAAGGGAAAACTCATCTTCTTTTCAGTGTGGTCTTTAGATTTTCCTTTTAATTTCATTTTCCTCTTCTTATCAAACCCATATGACTGATGGGTTACTCCAATCTCCATCTCAACATTGAGAGCACATCGAACGATTTCCTCATAGCTATTGAAGTCCTTATGGCTAACGCCCTTCGAAGACTTGGGTTTAAGCCACTAAAGAATTGATCTAACTTACTCTCAGGTTGGATAATAATACCAGAAGCGTACCTTGCAAGTCTTGTAAAATTTTCTACATAGGTACCAACAAATTCATCATCCTTTTGCTTCAGTTCTAGAAACTCCTTCCCCATCTTTGTTCGAAGAATACAAGGGAAGTAATTATTGAAAAATAAGTTCTTGAACTTGTCCCATTCCATTGACTCAATTTCATCCCTTTGCCTCGTATTCTTAATAAGATTCTAGCATTGATCAGCATCACCTTCCAAACGATATACTACTAAGATGACTTTATCATGTTCAGAACATTGAAGAACTGAAAATATCTTTTCAGTGGTACTGATCCATTGTTCAACCACTAATGGATCAGAAGACCCGCTGAATGAAGGTGGATGCTGCCTCATGAAGGATTCAACAGAATTTTGCTCCTTCCTTTGCTCGTTTGGAAGTCCTGCATGATTTATAGCTTGAGAAAGTTGTGTGAGCATGGCTACAAGATTTTGCATTCCAGCTCCCATAACGTTTGGTTGCTCAGGGGGTCAATCGTTGCATTGCCCGTCACATTCTGCATTAACACGGTTCCTAGGGGTTCCAGCCATTGACTAAAACCAAGAAGAATAGTGTGAGCAACACTAATTATAATAGAAAAAACACATAATCAAGAATACAATTTTACACTTAAGGTCTTATCATAGGTTGTTCATGGCCATTTCTAAAACACTAAGATTGTGTTATATACTTAGACATATCCTTAGGTTTCTTACAAAGGCTTTCACATCCTACTTTCCAAAGGTTGACTATAACTTTCCTCTGATACCAACTATAACGACCCATACTTTACATACATGGTTATTACTTCGAAATTGAAGCATAATTATTACAACATATAACAAAACCATGAAAGGACTGTATATGTATAGTGTCTTTAGAAACTGGGAAACATGAACAACGGGTTCATAAATCATCTACGTTGTCTCCCATTTATTTCATCATATCTATAGTCCCTTTTTGGAATATCTTACTTAATATCCTTCTTCCTGACCTGGGGAAAAGAAAACATACAAAAGGGTGAGCTCAAATGCTCAGTAAGGGTAAACAAAAGAAATATCAATCACACCATTTTCATAAGAACATAACATTTTGGAAATCTTAACATGCAAAAGAGATCTTAATTTCATAACATGGGATACATCATAGTAGTGAAATGTAATCCCAAAAATCATAACATAAAACATGAAACTTTGTGGCATACACACATAATCATAGAGAATCATTTCTTAGTAGTCAAGACTCATAGAAAAGACTATCTTAGTGGACAAAGTCCATTTCTGAACCAAGTTCACTCCTCGTTTCAGTCCTGTTTCACTGAACCGGTTTAACCTGCCGTTCCAGCCATGTCTGTCTCATGAGATATAAATCTTTACCCAATTCATTGGAGGGAGATATAGGTCCCACCCATCTCATAATTATACCATTCTTATGTGTTCCACAAAATCATAAATCATACATCATTGCATAACCCATGTAATAAAAATTGGATTCTTAAACATCGTGACATCATAAAACAATTAATATAAGATAAAGGAATTCATAAAAATAATTCCATCACAATATAATCAAATCAATTTAATAATAGGGATAGAAACAGAACCCTATATTATCTTAGATGGAAAATAATTTTGATAAAACACTTGAACTCCATTCTTGAGGAAAATATCCTTTCTACTTCAAAAACATTTTTTCCTTTCTTAACATGTCATACAATTTTAAACTATAAGAAGTTGATTAAAAATAAACTTGAAAACTTGTAAAGTAAGCTTCTTGGAAATAATGTTTTAAAAATCCATTCATGCCATATAAGTTAAAAAAACATTCTTCTCGTACTTATGTCGGAAAAGTCAAAAAGTACCTCATACGAAAAACGAAAAAAGATTCCTTTCATATCTTTGACTAAAAACTCACCGAAGGGTAAAATTAGATTTAAAAAATTTTAGTTGGATGGAAATAATATTACATATTGAGGAAACATGGATGTGCATGATAAATATTCCCCAGTAAATTCTGAAATATAAAAAATCTCGGATAAAAATTAGATTGTGAGATTTTCCCTTACCTTAGGTACGATTTTCTTCGTAAGTGTCCGAACCTCCTGTATAATGATTTAAATAATGTCATTGACTTATTACAGAATCATACTCATTTTATGATATCATATATGGTCATATTCTTAGCTTCTTGTTATTCGGGTGTTTATTGCTTTTTATTCTTATGCGTGTTTTGTCGAATAAATTCTTATTCTTCTTTTTAGGTTATAGATACCTCATTTAAAGAATTGTATTAGTGTAATACATATCATATTTATTCTCTCAATTCATTTATGTAATCATTATGAAATGAAAATCATGTAGAACGAGTCACATCACATCGTGGAGACTGTATTCCGTACGTGCGCACGAGCGATGATATCATTCCCATGATCGTGGAATTGTATTGGAGTGTATGTATACTATTTCAGAATCAATATCACTTTAAAATAATCATATATAGTTATTCTTTACACCATTATACCCATCCAAGTAAGGTGGTGGTGGAAAATAGATTACACCACGGCGTGGAGACGGTATTCTGTATGTACACACGCGCAGTGATTTCATTTTCCGTAGGATGGATAAATGGTGAAATAAGGTTGTTTCATACTTATAATAACATATCAGTATATGAGTGTTACTGATGTTATTACTTCATAATGAGACAACTAAAGAAGAAGAAGTGGAAGAAGAAATAAAGTTGAAAGAATGGGTAACGGACATTACCTCTTCTTTGAAGTGCCTCTTTGAGACCTCCTTTTAGGGCACTAAAATTAGTCTTTGAAGAAGACCAGGACCTCTAGGATGTTTCTAGGGAAGTGGAGAAGATAATATTTCAGGGTTTGGACGATCATGAAGGCTCAAGGTGGTGTGAGGAAGAGATGGAGGAGGTGCCCTTTTATAAGGGAGGAGAGGTGCACCTTTGGAAAAACTAAAAATATTATTTTATTATAAAGCCATATTCTGTTTTTAATAGCTCCGAATTGATTTATTTTTACGATAAGGTGGGTATGGGTCTCCATACACTCATACAATAGAATTTAGACAAGTTTAGGTATCTATTTTAACCTTATCATTTAGATTTAACTTTAAGTTAAATAATTTAACTTTTACCGTGTCTTCTTGTTTTCTTACACTATAAGGTTAATAAACTTACTATAACAAGACAAAAGAACCCCAAGTTGTTTATCATTAATATATATAACCTTATCTAAGTCATTTGTCCGAACCTTAGATTTTTAGGAATAAAATAAAAATTAATAATATAATATTTATTTAAAAAACTATTTTATGTCAATTTTGAAACTATTTGGTAATTGATTTTTGTGAAAATCATAACAGAAATATTACTTCAAAAAAGTTAATTAAATCAATAATAAAATGTCATATTAACATATAAAATTATTTTAATTCCTAAAAAGTCTCAAATTACATTTATTTTCGTATTTATAACATCAATTATGTCAATATTTCATTAATAAGATAATTACTGCATCATCATTGTGTCATAAATAAATGAAATTATTTAATGTCTAAAAATTACAAATAAAATAACATTATGTAGGAAATATTTTTATCTTTCTAATGAATATTTATAGTCTAATTTATCTTATGTATTACTCTATATTAAAAATGATTTAGTTATTAAACTTTGATTTTAACTATTTCAACACTTCTTTAAATAAATTAATAATAAATGTCATAATCTTATCCAAGTGGGACTAAATGGTCATATTGTATTCTTAAGGTTGTTTTTGGTCGAATTACACTTATCCAATAGAATTAGGACATGTGTTAGGGTAATAATAATAACATTTTTTACCCTTAATTACCCTATTTACTTTTAACCGTGGTAAAAAAAGTAAAAAGCTACTATTCACCAAAAATTATTTTCATCTCATTGAACCACATTTTAGTTCTTGATATTAATCGTGTCTCTTGGATTTTCGAAATTCCACTCACAGAAGCGGTAAAATTAAGTTTTCTGTAAATTTGCAAATTCTCCTAGGAGGTGGGTAAAAGACGGTGAAAAGTTCAATAAAATATTTATATATCTAAAATTATTATAAAATGACTCCAATGAATTAATTTAAAATTATATAGGTATTATGTATCAATTTTGACCTAAAATAAATTTAATTAAAATAAATAATTATTTAAATAAAAAGTCGGTTTTTAAATAGTAACCGAGTGTTTTCACTATTCATCAAAAATTGAAAGTTTTCAGAATAATTCAAAAATTTCACCCTAGGATAATTTAGATATTCCGAATCCAAAAATGAATGACATTTTGAAAAATAAAATTTACAAAATTTCAAAAAAGTGGGTATTACTATTCATAACGGCTAGTTTTAATAATATTTTAATAGCATATCGTTGTTTAGTGAAACTCGGTATTGCGTACGACGCAAGCTATCGAGGAAGGTCGTGATTGCGTTTAAAGCAAGCCAAGCTAGTGTTGTGTGTAATGAAAGATTCTTTTGATGATTTATATAATATAAAAAAAATTATTTCTCATAAAAGTCTTGGGTGTTACACTAATCATCTCTTCCTTTCATGTGCTACTGCTTCTTCTCTTTGGAACTATATTTTTGACATCTTTAAATCCAGATGGTTGATTCTTGACTCTATCAACACTCAAGTAAAGAGATGTACTGAAATTGAAAATTCTCTGCAAATTAAGAACCTCTTCCTTACTACTTTTGGTGAACTACATCATGTGATATGGTATGATAGAAATGATATTATTCATAACAAATACTTACTCAATCACAATGTAGGTCGAATGTGAATCCTTATTGCCTACATCGATGCAAAAGGGTCACTGTAATAACACTGTGAATGACTTCACAATTCTGCGGCGTCTTCAGATTGTTGGAAAATTTTGTCAAACATGCTGCAACATTGAAGTGTTTTGGCATGCTCCTTTTTTTGGTTAGATTAAAGTTAATGTGTAAGGTGCCTCTAAAGGCAATCTAAGTCCTGCGGGTTGTGGCACTATCTTCAAGAATCATCATGGTTAGATCCTTGGATGTTTTCTTGGTAAATGCGGCATTACCTCTTCTCTAGAGTCTAAAATGATGGGTATGATACATGATGTTTCTTTTTCATGGATCCATGGTTGGAATAATCTCTAGATTAAATGTGTTTAGACAACCATTTTGCGAGCAATTTGGAACAGTTTGACACACCATGCATGGACAATTACTACCTGTTGGATGGATTGCACCCACTCGCTTCACGACATCAACTACATTATAACTAATATTTATTGTAAAGCTAATATGGTTGCTAATGGACTTGATAATAAGTGAGTAAATCAAGATATAACCTTGCTTGATGAAATACCTTCTGATTTTCTACCTCTTCATGAGAAGTATTGTAATATGATTCCATAATTTAGACTCATGTAATCTCTTCTTTATTTTAATAAAATTTGTGCCATGGTCTTTTTGGCCCTGGCACCCCCCAAATCTTGGATTATACCCTGTTGGGAATATGGCCTAGGAAGAACAAGGTTGATTTGGAGTGTTGGGTTTGAAGCTCAGGGAGGCTTCCTACGTATCCCACTTGGATGGGAATCAAAGCCCACGTAGTTTGATGAATCTCGCAGGGGTGTATAATCCTTTGAGAGAAATAGACTGGGGATTACACCTAAAGAGGATTCCATTGTAACTAGGTCAATGATAAATTTCATAACTCAAGGAGATTTAGGGGGCTTAATTCATGGATTAATCCTAAGGATGATGCCTTGATTAAGAGAATTAGGGTTGGATTCCTGAAGAGGTTATCCAGTGATCTCAGGCCCTAATGAAGGCTTCATATGTATCCCAATTATGGTGGGACTCAGAGTTCTCATATTTCAAGATGTCTCTCTGGATTGTGTTGGTGTTTTGATCATCACAATTCTCTAAGGCCACATGAGTTATTCTCTGTGTGAGAAATAAGAGGATGTAAAAGATTTAACAAACCACACACACTCTCTTCCACTGATGGGAGAGGCACTACTACAAATACGGCTTTTAACAGCGCTAAAAAAGGCCTCTAACATCTCTAAAATAGCTCTATTAATGCTGGCGAAGATAAGGGGAGGTCCCCTTTACCAGCGCTCCAAAAAGCGCTGATAAAAGTTAAAAAATTTAAAAAAAATTAAAAAAATTTAAAAACAAATTAAAAAAATCTGTAAATTGGAGGGGGCTTTTAACAACTCTTGTCCCCCATTTATCAGCGCCCCCACCCCACCCACTCCCCCACAAGCCCCAACCACGACACCCCATGTTTTATTAGCTCTTTGTAGTGCCCCTTTAACAGCGCTATATCCCCCCCCCAAATTCTCCCGTGTGCACACCCATGCCTGCCTCTACCAGGTTTTGAACTCAAGACCTCCCCCCATGCGCGCTAATCCTTTACCACTCCTCTAATTTGACTTTTTTTCCAAATAGTGATATATATATAGTTATATTTATTCATGTATTAATATAAATTTATATAGTTTTATTGATATATATATATACATATATAGTTATATTTATATATTTATTTGTATATTAATATATATATATATTTAGTTATATATATATATGTATATATTTATATATTTATTCATATATTAATATTAAGTTATATCTATTTATTTATATATATTTAGTTATATTTTTTATCGATATATTTATTCGTATATTAATATATATTTATAAGATTAGTTTTCAATACAATTATAAAATATGTTTTGTTTTGTGTGTGTATAAATAAATACATATATACAACACACACACAAACACACACACACACACACATATATATATGTGTGTGTGTTTCTATAAGTATAATTATACATATTTATATATATATATAAATATATATGCATATACATATGTTAGAATATATATATATAATATCAGTTTGTTAATATATAGACACACACAAATAGACACACACACATTATATAGGTACATATATAGTTAGATTAATATATATGTATATAAATATTGATATATGATATTAGTTATTATTTAGATAAATCTAACATATTTATATGTAAATATATTTTATTATTTATATTTATAATTAAATTTTTATGTGTGAATATATAAAAAATATGTAGATATTGTTATATATTTGATTATAAATAGCAGTGCATTAAAAAAATGGAAAAATTTCAAAGACATAAAATCAATATGAATGTAATACCTTGGAATAAATTCAGTCCCCACCAAAAAAAGCCAATAATACCCCCTTAAACGAGGCCGAAAATCCACAAAATGTTAAAAAAATCAGGGTACCCTGACTAAAAACTCAGTTTTGGGGGCCTTATGGGCCTCTTATGGCCTCAAAAAAACCTTTACTGGGGTCCCCACTGGGTCACAGCGACGTATAGCTCATCATAGGCTTCGATTTGATATGTGGTAGAGCTCAAACAGACACTCGGATCAAAAGTTATGGCTGTTTGAAGTTCGAGTTGCGTTTTCAACATATTTTGGATCTTTTTTTAATTTTTTTTAATTTTTTTAGTCATCAAATTGTTATTAAATGACTATTAATCACTTATAATTAGAAAATTATTAATTAAAAATATTTTTTAAATTTTGTTTATAAGCCATTTTCACTAAATATCTTATATATTAAGTGTAACTGTATATTTACACTTATCTCAAATATATTTAAAATTATATTTAAAAAATATATATTATATTTATATCAATATAACTATATCTATATATTACATTTTAATATATTTTTTTAATTATTTTTTTGGAATCAGACCCTTTATCAGCACTTTTAAAAAAAGCGCTGATAAAGACCCCCTTTATCAGCGATACTACAAAAGCACTGATAAAGGGGTACCCTTTAACAACGCTAAAAATAGTGTTGTTAAAAGGGGTACCTTTATCAGTGCATTTTTTAGTGCTGATAAAGGTACCCCCTTTATCAGTGCTTTTTCTTTAGTGCTGATAAAGGGTGGCGCTGGGAATGCCCAGTTTTGTGGTAGTGAGGGTGGGCCTATGACAAAAGAAGTTGAGTCGATAGTGGGAGAGGGAGCAGAGAAATGAACCTTCCCCCTCTTCACTTTACATTAGACAAGGGTCCAATATAAGGAAGGAGTGACGGTAAAGGTAGTAGAGAGGAATGAGACTGAAACCTCCTACATGAAAGGTTGGGGGATTACACCAGGATGGCTTCTCTAATATTAGTCCTGGTAGGGGAGGGATACATCTCCTTTGTTCAATAGGAAACGTAGGTGTGAACTGAACCATCCCTACTAGGGACCTGAGGTTCTATGTTTTAGAGTTGATAAAGGATGAGCATGGCCCAAAACTTAATCCTCCAAACTAGGAACTCCCGAACACTGTTCCTGGGAGAAAGGTCCATGTGAATGAAGATATAAAAACCCACATGCACTCCATGAATCTTAAACCGATTAAAAATATAATGTGGGAAACCTCTAACTACGGATATACAAACCCAAATTAGAGACACACTAATGTGCCTTTCCCATGGGTTTGGTATGTCAAGAGGTTTTGGTGGAGGTTTCAACATAATCCCTTTCACACAAGGGAGCTAATGATGAGGAAGACTTACCATGAATGAATTTGAAGAAGGCTTGATGGAAGGCTTGTATAGGATAAAGGGATAAGGTGAATCAAAGAGGGGATCCCAAGTAGGTATCTAGCACATAGGTATGGGAGCGTATGTAGGATCGTGTGACCTGATGTTTACTTAAGTGATGAACCATCTGGATGCTAAATCTTGGGTGAGACTTGAATCAATACTTCAAGAGTATTCATAGGTATTCCCAAAAGTGGGGTGATCAGGTTCCTTTGCAGGGAATGTGTGGATCACAAGTGTTTAAGATTTATGGAGGTTAGGCACTTTAGGTACACAAGTGTTATGGATTTAAAACACTAAAGGGACTCAAGTCATATTATCCTCCTTTAATTCCTCCTCCCTTGGTGTTAAAGAACTACCTTGAGGGTTTCAGAAGACTTGTGCGAAGCACTAGGGAGACCATAACACAATTGGGATTTAGGGATTTGTCCATACAAATAATGAATCAAGGGTCTATTTATAGGAAAACAAGTGACACTAGGAGAAAGGTGATTGGGGGGGGGGGAAAGTGGCTTGAACATCATAAATGTGTCATGAAAGTACCTTGTATGCCGATAGTGCCTTGGCTTGATTGGGGAAATCCAAATTTCAAGCCATTTCAAATCATGATTTTTTTTTGTATTTTCTTCTATTTTCTCTAATACATTTACCTTTGTTAGTTTTTTATCAAAGTGATAGAATGTAGTGTCAATAGGGACTTAGGAGAAATAGCTACTCCATACTGTGGCGCCTGCGCCCCCACACCCCTGCTTGGGATCAGTGTTGGGATGCGGTCACGACCCTTTTGGCCGGTTCCTTCACTACTATCATTGGCCACAATGAAAAATGAAGATCACAAAATTTTTCATCCCAGTTGAGGAAATTTTGTGGACAAGTTCAGGGAACACATTTTATGGTGTCTACAATGACGAATGCAGACCAATCAACAAATATATTGACCCATAGATCGATCGTTGTTGTGGGATGGGATAATATATGCATGATTATTGGGAGATTTATTTTAATTCCTCTTCTTTTATCCTTATAAAAGAAATGGATTGAGGCCGAAACAAAAAAAGGCTAAGGTTCATTACTCAAGTTGTTCTTGTTCTTTTCTCTCCCCTGTTCTTTGTATTCTTCTGCTTTGGCCCCCCATGGAGATGGTTTGATTTTTTGGGTGGATCCAAACATGATCGGACCCCTGGATTGGAGGAAAACTGACAACATAGGCCATATATATGTATATTGGGACTCAAGGAGCCCAGATCTATGACTATTTTAAATCATGAGTATTAGAGCTAGCTTGATTTTCTGGAAAGGAAACATAGTGGCAATCTGCAATAGCGACGATAGGAGGCAGCATCAACATGTGGCGTAGAGGGCGGCCATGTGGGAGTCGGTGGAGACAAGGAAATAGAGGCGATGTGATGTGTAGACATTTGACATATCGGTGGTATCCACATGGAACACATGTCACATGTGGAGGCCCAAGTGGCCCGCACATGATCGGGTTAGGCTGAGCGAATGAGAAAGGCCCAGTGGACCGGGTCAGACCTAGGGCGACGAGAGAAAGGATTGGCCACATTCAATCATGGCCATCGACCACGACAACCATATGGTTTTCGACATTGGTGGTCGAGCTCTACGGTCAGTGGACCGATTGTGCGGTTGGTCCATGAGCCTAGTGACCCCCGTTGAAACATCAAACTGTGATAACTTTCAAATAGTGTGTTCATTCAACAAGTTGTCTGTGGAATTGGGACCCTATCAATGAGATGAATGTTTTGAGATAAGTGTTAAGTTTTTAAATTTGGATAGTATAAGTTTAGATCATTCCCTTGGATCCTTTCCACAAAGGTTCAATATAGTATTACATCCACATCACTTGATTGTAATAACCTCTTGCGGCCAAATCCCAAATAGAGTTTAGTATCCCTCCTCGAGACTGGAGTGTGATCCCGTATCACCCCTAGTATAGTTTTTGTGGAATCGAAATTACCACATAGATCTAGGAATTGGTCCTCCATCTAGGGGGATACAACATAAGGGTTAATGGTATTCCCAAGGTTGTTGGGAATGATCCCCTACATTGAAAATTAATCTATATCCGGTTAGCGGTATTCCCCAAGCTATTGGGAAGGATACCCTCTCTATGTATCATAATATTACTTGACCAATACATTCTAATTTGAGTGGGTCCCAAATGAGAAAGACCTCTTTGTGAGTGTCTATGATGATATCATGGCTCGAGGAGTGCGTTCTTCTGGAATGAGCGTGCTTCGGGATGAATCCTGTGGCTGGAAATTGTTTATGAATTACGTCTATAATTTCTATCTTGGACTGAGTATATCTAGATATTATTATTATATTCATTGTAGACATATAAATGTGTGGATTTGACTGTAATTTACTTTTTAGTATTATCTTTTGTGGTTTTGGGATGTGCTACTAGGTATTGTTATACTCACCCCTATATGGGATTTTCCTGCACATGTCATGTCCTGTGCAGATGATCAACCCATTGATAGATTCCTAGATGGACTAGGACCAGGCGATGCATAGTGAGGCCAAAAAGATGAGGTGTGTCTCTATGGTTCAGACAAAAATATAGGTACCTATTTTCTTACAGGTTGGATTTGTGGTTATAGATATTTTTTGGTGGGCTTGTTTTCACCCTGTTTAATTTTTCATACAGTCACTATTGTACTCTGGTTGAGGGATATAGTCATTTTCATGCATTGTTCACATAGTGTTTTTACATTTCAGAATTTTTTGGATTGGAGATGTGTTTGTGTGTACATGTACTTAGGATAATTCCTGCCATTTGTGAGATATGCCTACTCACCACTAGTCACCAGCCCCTGGCCTATTGGAGGAGGGATTAGGGTAGTCATGACACTATTACCTCTAGGATGGGTCATGATAGAGTTGTATCAGGGTAGTCAGTTCTACTTTAGAGCCAAGATTATATGATGTTGGTTTGGGGAAACAATGTTAAGTATTTTGGGTTTGGATTTTAGGTGAGGGACTCCAGTGTTGGTGTGGCAGCCTATATATCCATACACTAGGACTCTGACTACCTGATTTTAGACATAGTACATGAAAACACTGCTTGTGTTTTCCATGTACTTCTTGAGTCATCTCTCCAGATATATGCTATGGACTATTGTACATATTGTTTTATTTTAGGATGTCTCCACGAAGATAGGCATATTGTATTCCACTACATGATCATGAGGATGACCAGCTTAGTGATGACGCATCAGTACATGGGCCTATACCAGAAAGAGCACATCTGGGTGATTTTCTTTCTATACCGCCACCCATCAATAAGTAGCTACTACCGGAAATAGTAGATGAGGATGCACATATACTGAACACATTTCATGAGTTTCAGAGGCAACGACCTCCCAGGTTTTTTGATGATCCATACCCCCCCATTGGATGAGGATTGGATAAAGGTAATCAATCATATTTTCTAACTTGGGAGAACACATTATGACTATATGGAAGTCCTCACGAAGAGTCTTTTTCAGGGATCCATGGGGCGATGGTGGAACTTGGTGATTCAGACACATGACAACATAGATCTCTCCGAGAAAAAATTCAAGTGTCTCTTTAAGGAGGAGTTCTATCTAGAAATGTCGTGATTGATATGCATTTAGGAGATGATGCATCTTTAGAAGGGTAGTATGACCATGGTAGAGTATTCATCATGGTATACTAATCTTTCATGCTAATCAATGGATATGGTGTGAGCCCATTATTCAGGGATCATACCTTTGTGTAGGTATTATGCCAAGAGATTAGGGAATCGATGGTATCCCTTATAATTCCTACTTATGATAGGGTACTTGAGAGGTCCATGCTAGTGGGGAGTTTTCTAGCAGATTAGACACCGAAAATGGGAGTTATTAGTGGGAACTAGGTGGCTGAGACCTCAGAAACAAGTTACCGATGAAATTTATTGGGATCCAAGCGGGTTAGGTGCTTTAGGGGATGATCCTAGGACTCGAGGTCAGTGGTGCATGGATCCCAGGGTTTCTCAAATTAGCCATGGGATATATGGTGTTACACATGCATTGGTCAGGGGAATCTGACACAAGATTGACCAACCCGTCATACAGCTGATCAAAAGATGGTAGAGGGACCATCGGGGAAAAATAATAGATAGTATAATGGTAGTACATAGGGTGGTGGATGTGTCAGAGGATAAAGCATGGAAGTAGGAGGGGGTCAAAAGTTGGACCAATTACTAGAACCGCCCCTAGGTGGTCCACGCCAAGCTTAGAGAGCTGGCGGACAGGTATGAGGCAAGTTGTAGGCAATGAAGGCTTATGATCTCGGTACTCTAAGGATGATTCGTGGTAAAATTTTTGTATCTACCACATTAGCTATAGTTTTTATAGAGATAGGTGCTAGCAATTTCTTTATTTTTCATGAACCTTGTTCAGGACTCAGAGATTCTAGTTGAAACATTAACTCAAACCTTAACCATAGAGTCTCATATGGGAAGATATTTGGTGATCCAAACTAGTGATAACAGTGTGAGCCGACTCTTGGAGTTGAGAGTTTTAGTTGCGATCACTTGGTAGTAGCATCGAGGCCGTATGACGCAATTCTTGGTATGGAATGGTTATCCACAATTCATGCTTGGATTGACTATTTTAGGCACAGAGTGCAGTGTGTCCATAGTGATGTAACCAGTTTTTCCTTTGTTAGTGAAGAGGAAATGCATGAAGCATAGGATGAACTCACACATAGAAGGGTATAATTGATTAATTATTACCTGGATAGCCTCACCCTCAGTGTAGTGGATGATATGAGTCCCTAGTTTCTTATAGTGGTGGAGGAGTATGAGGATGTATTTCCTAATGATGTTCCTATTTTAAATCCCCATAGAAATATGGAATTATGTATTTATCTATACATCGGGAAAACTCTGATATCTAAACATTCATATTGAATGGTTCCTGAAGAGGTTCATGAGTTAAGGGTACAGTTGGAGTACTTACAGAGGAAGGGATTCATGAGAACCTATGTTTCACCCAGGAGAGCACCGGTTTAGTTTTCAAAGAAGGTATATGGGAGATTGAGCTTATGTGTGGACTTTTGGTGCCTAAACTAGGTGACCATGAAGAATTAGTATTCACTAAAAAGGATTGATGACATATTATATTAGTTGAAGTGAGTGTAGTGGTTCTCAAAGATTGACCTTATATTTGGCTATCACTAGCTATGAGTACGAGATGAGGATATACTAAATAAGACCTTGAGATACTGTTACGGCCACTATGAGTACTTGGTGATTACGTTTGACATGAAAAATTACCCAGTAGTGTTCATGGGACTCATGAACTAGATCATTCATCCTTAGACCGATTCAAGGTGGTATTCATTAATGACATCGTAGTTTACTCATCATCTGAGGAGGATCACATGATACACTTGAGGATGGTCCTGGACACACTCCAAGAGAATAAACTTTTTGTGAATCTCTAAAAGTATCATTTCTGGATTCAATAGGTCCGTTTTCTCAGACATAATATCTCATAGGCTGGAGTTGTAGTGGATCTAGCCATGGTTGAGGCTGTGCTTTCTTGGGATCCACCAAAGAATTTCACTAAGGTATGATGTTTACTTGGGCTGGAAAGGCACTATCAGAGTATTTTTACTGAAATATCTAGAGTGGAATCACCCTTGACAACTTTGACACAAAAGGGGAATAATGTTTTGTGGACAGAGAAGTTCCAATAGTTCTTTCAAGATCTAAGGAATAGTTTGACGAGAAATCCCATTTTGATGTTACCGGAGGAAGGTATTGAGTATGTGGTGTTCTACGATGCATAATGGAATGGTCTTGGTTGTGTTATGTTATAGGAGGACGTGGTGATAGAATATGGTTCATTCGAGTTGAGACCTCATGAGAAGAACTACCCAACCCATGATCTTGAGTTATCAGTGGTGGTCTTCACATTGAAGATGTGGCCGCACCACTTGATGGGTGATCAATTTATCATATACTATGACCACATGAGTCTCAAATAAATCTTGTCTCATAAGGATCTAAACTTGAGATAGAGGTGATGGCTAGAGTTTCTCCAGGAATTTTACTTTGAGATTGTCTATACTCCGAGGAAGGTGAACATGGTGGTATATGCCCTCATCAAGAGATCTAGATTTCAGTTTTTAAATGAGGAATCGAAGGAGTAGGACTCATTATAGATATCCTTTGTGGATTAAGATGAAAAAATGTACCTTTAATCGATGGTTGTCACCCCTCTAATCTTTCTGTGATTTAGGAAGGCACTACTTGGGTATACCGACTACGAGGCCCTATGTGATCATATGTCCATGGGGCATGCCCCTGATGGATATTCAAAAGGTGGGGAACACATTGTTCTTTTCATAGGGTGTATAGTAGTGCTAGTGGCATTGCATGAGAAGGTTTTTAAGGAATTCCATGAATCCCCTTTGGCATTACATCAAGTTGTGTAGAATATGTACCAGGATCTACAACATCAGTTTTGGTTTCCTGGGATGAAGAAGGGAGTTGCAGAGTTCATTTCTCAATGTCTGACTTATCATCAAGTGAAGGCTTAGAACCATGTTCCAGTGGGTTTTTTTCAACACCTTGAGGTGTCAGAATGGAAGTGGGATGAGAGAATGATGGACTTTATGATGGGGTTTCCACATATTTCTAGGGGGAACAATACCATCTGGTTGATCGTTGACCGACTCACATTGTCATCCCACTTCCTAGATATTCAGGATCAGAGTTCAGTAGAGAGATTTGAGATGCCTCTATGTGTAGGATATAGTTCGACTCAATGTATTTACATCAATGATAGTTTCATAACGTGATGCACGATTTACATCACAATTGTGGAAGGAATTATAAGAGGCATTTGGGACCCAATTGCACTTGATCACAACATTTCACCCACAGACCGATGGCTAGACTGAGTGGACCATTTAGATTATAGAGGATAAGCTACGGGTGTGCATGTTTGACTTTGTTCATAGTTGGGAAGATCACCTAACCCTGGTAGAGTTCACATACAAAAATAGCTATCACTCCACCATTGGTATGGAACTATTTGGGTCCTTGTATGGATGGCCCTATAGGTTTCCACATTTCTAGACTGACCTTGGAGAGTTAACATTCATGGGCCTAGAGTTAGTATGAGCTACTATGGATAAGGTTTAGATCATACATGAGTGCATGAAGACTACACAGAGCCATCAAAATTCCTATGTTGATAGGTTATAAAGGCCTTTGGAGTTCAAGGAAGGTGAAATTGTGTTCCTTCATGTCTCACCATGATACAGATTTTGGAGATTTGGCCTGAGCATCACGCTATCTATGAGGTTCATCGACCCTTTCTTGATACTTCCTAGAGTTGGTGAGGTGGAATAATTATTGGATCTACATCTACAGTTAGGGAGGGTACATGATGTCTTCTACGTTTCATAGTTGAGGTAGTACATTCATGACCCATCAGATGTCTTTGACTGGGGAAAGATGGACATCAAGGATGGGGTGAATTTTGCAGAGTACCTGGTGAGGACTGAGGATCGGTAGGAGACGATCCTTCATGGGTGGTCAATTCCTCTAGTGCCTATTCGATGTAAGAACATGAACCTCTGGGAGAGCACATTGGAGTGGGAGGCTCAGATTTTTGCTTAGTTTACTAATTTTTTAGTATCCTTTTTTTGGATTTTTGGGGATGTAAATTGCCATGGTGTGGAGAATTTAACATCTCGGGTTTTCCCATATATTATTTTGAGAAATTATATGAAATTATTTATAAAACAGTCACTGAGATGACATGTGATTTTGAGGATGAGTTTTCCAAGAATAAATGTTTGAAAAATATTAATCTTCTAATAATACACGCACAATTTTCCAAATAAAGTGGAATAACTCTTAAATTGTTGTTAGAATAAAAAATATGAGGGAACCATTAAGCTCAAAGAAATTGATTTACCCTAGGTGCAACATAACTTTTGTTATCACGAGTCTTCTATATAAAAATCCACGGAGGGAGAATCTGTAAATAAATTTTTTTTATAAATTTTTTTTATAAATGTTTTTTGAAACAATGATGTTTCTTTTATTAATCATTTGTTAGGAATTCACGGTTATCACCACAACCCTGAAATTCCTCTGAGATGTGGAGGAATAACTCCCTAAAGAAATGGTAACCAGATTCTGGATCGATGATCAATGTGAGATGAAATCAATGGATCTTACTAATGATCAGAATGCAACTTATTTCTTTTCAATGATTCAACCCATCGAGGTAGAGAGTTTTGTTTTGAGTTATTCTTCCGCATTCTTTAATTCTGTGATGAATGTAGACCAATCAAAAAAAATATTGGCCCATTGATCGATCATTGTTCTGGGATGGGATAATATATGCCAGATTATTGGGAGATTTATTTAAATTCCTCTTCGTTTATCATTTTAATGGAAAATGATTGCAGATGACATGAACAAAGGACAAGGTTAATTTCTCAGGGTGTTATTGTGATTTTCTCTTCCCCTTTATTCTAATTATTTTCTATTGGGCCACCATGTCTATGGTTCAACTTGAAAAGTGGCTCCAAACATGATCAGACCCTCGGATTGGATGTAAACTGACAGTAGAGGTCATATCTCTGTAGATCGGGACCCTAGGAGCCCAGATTTACAACCGTTTCAAATTCCAGGCATTGGAGGAGGCTCGATGGACCACAAAATGGACCACCGGTATGGAGGTACAGTGAGGCGAGGTGGCGAAGATCAATGGCATTGATGAATGGTGGTGGTGGTAGTGGCATAGGAAGGTGGTCACATGGGAGCCACTGAAGGTGGCAGAGATGAAGACTGGGATGTGGCGTGACGCAGAGATGTGGGAGGTGGCGGTGGTGGCTGTGTGGGATGCAGGTTGCGGATGGGATGGGTTGCATGTTCTGGCCCACACGTGAGTGACACTGGCCAAGTGAATGGGCCAGACTAGCCTAGTGGGCTGGGTCAGATCCGGGGTGACCAGAGCAGAACCGGGCCACAGTCAATCATGATCCGTAGTTGCTCTAGCTTATGTGCATGTAATATACCAGAATTTTTCATGTATTTTTTTTAATTATATTGAATTATTTCGAGACCGAAGACTTTGACAACACGTGATTCTGTGGCCCAGGGTGCCTAGAATGTAATTTTGAACTTATTTTAAAGTATGTACATTAAACATGAAAATGGGTTTTTCTAACATTTGAACCTGGGATCAGATAAAAAATATGAGGGCATTGCTGAACTCAGAATGTTAGGATTTTCCTAGAAAGGAAATAACTTCGACTGAAAAGGGTCAAAAGGAAAAGTTATTTTTTAGACTTTTCAGAGAATAAAAAAATAACTTTTAAAAGCTATTTTTTTCAGAATCGTTGAGCGGAAAATGGCAGCGCTGCGGTGAGACAACGAGGCGATGACAAGGCACATTAAAGGAAGCTCCTTAATGGCTCATTAAGGTGCAGCATAATGATACAACATCATAGAATAAAATAAAGGCTTCGACATGTTCCCTTTTTAATTTTCTAATGCGTTAGAGAGTTGAGAATTAAAATGTGGGAAATTCTGTGACGAACCTCCAATGAGTTTTCTCTCCAATGAAGAATGAATAATGTCGGAAGAACGTCATCGACTTTGATGTAACTCAACTAACTAAGTTGGGAAGCAATTAATTACATTGACCTCTTGAACCCTAGAGGATGGAACGCTACGACAATGAACGTCAAACGAGGTAGGGGTTATGCTTTCTTGGTGCTTGTTGTTATTTCCCCATTCGGTTGATCCACGGATCAACCCATGAATAGGTTGATCCAAATATCATGTGTTCTTGTGGGAGGATTTTTAAATTCAGGGACTGAATGGTGGGGTAGATTCCTGTTTTGAAATCCCAATCCTCCCGTTTGATTATACACCGCTAACATGGAGGGTGCGGGCGGACACGAACAAGGCCCGAGTCCCTCCGCCTTGCGTGTTCTTGTGCGTTCTTCATGGAAAAAATTATCAAAATGGTGGAAAGGTGAGTTTGAATTCGTCATTGTGAAGGTGGAATCCCTACGACCCCGTAGGTGTAGACGACTTAAGAAATGGACCACCGACGCAACTCCAGTGGCCCACAAAAGGAACCGACGATGACGGTGGTGGCCTGCATTGGTAGAAAGTTGCGGTCGGCTGGCCGGCTGGCCGCAGTGGCGTGGAGACGCGGCGCCAACTGGGGTCACATCGAGGGGCAGCTCACATCTAGGCTGCTTGGGCGAGCTTGCGACACGTAGTCGAAGACAGTGTACGGGAGTCCGGACGGCCGTGTGGCGCAGCCACGGTCGCTTGACCGCAGCGGAGGAAACCGCCCCATGTCGACCATAGGGTGAGAGGGGAGCCAGACAAGACTTTCATCTGTGACCTGGCTGGGTGAAGAACCTTTACATCTCTTGCAGACTGGGCATGACAGTAGGCCGAACCCCCCCCCCCCCCCCCAGTGGCCGGACCCACCCCAACAGGCTGAACCCGCCCTAGCAAGCTAGACCCGACCAAGCAGGTCGGACCCGCCCTAGTGGGCTGAACCCGCCCCATCGGGCCAGACCCAAGGCCCAGAAATCCCTCAACCATACAGACCGGACCTAGACTAGGTTGGGTCCGGGTCGGGTCTGTTCGACCGGGTTAGGCTATACTCAGGCCCAACCATCCCCTTTTTGAAAAAATGTCATTAACTTGCAGACGAGGCATCTGATTGACACACTGTCTGCAGTACGAGGACTCTTGAGACAAGGGGGTCCTTCTAAGATACTCTATGTGAGTTTTGGTGGAGGTTTTCATATGAATGGGTTGGATTATACTTGACTTCATCCAGAACTGTTTTACAAAAATGCCCATATCTTATAGACCGAGCATCCGTTCGACGTGTCGTCTAGTGCGTTGGGACCTTTACGATGAGTTGGTTCTTTGAGATACTATATGTGGGACTTTGTTGTGGTTGAGGTATGATATAGGACTTATATATTAGATCCTCTAGAAATAAATCATTCTATGTGTGGGAATCTGATGGCTGGCTGTGACATGAAGAATGAAGAGAGACTCTTTGTGGATCAACATAAGAGAGACCCTTCATGAATAAGAATAAGAACGAACCTTTATGGATTATCATAAGAGAGACCCTTCTTGGATAAAAACAAAATCAAACCTTCATAGATCAGCATGATAGATACCCTTCGTGGATCAGTAGTAGCACAAACCGTCGTGGATCGGCTCTAGAGCGACCCTTCATTGATCAGCAGCAGAATGATTCTTTATGGATCAGCTGAAGAGTGAACCTTTATGGATCAAAATCTGAGTCTCTTAATAGAATAATATGATCTAGTTTTATGAATAATCATATTTACTTGTTTACTTAAGTTATACCTAGTGTGAGCTATCTTTTACTTTGTGCTATGTATTTTAGAACTTACTTAGTGGTATTAGCTAGGTGGTATTTCCTTTGTGGTATTTCCTTCATGGTATTTTATTTTGAGGATTTATGAGATACCTTTGGGGGTCTCGGGGTAACTACTGAGTATTGTTATATTCACCAATTCATGGGTTTTTCCCACACATGTTGTGTATTGTGAAGGCAGCGGACAACTTTGACTAGGCTTTGGGGAACTAGGGCTAGACGGTTCTTGGAGGTGGATCGATATACGTGGTTTGTTGCAGTGACATCTGATAACGAGTGGTACCTACCCTCTAGGTTGTATCCTTGGAAGATTTCCTCTGGAGATTTTACTTCTTTTTCTATACTTTTCTTTCGGTTGGGCCTATATTCTGCCCCCTTTACTTTCATTTTACACCTTTTACTCTCAGTGGTGGTACTTTGTGGTGGTTTTATTACATTCTTTCATTTTTGGATTGCTTTTTGGAGTATGTCCTGTCTGAATGTTTATAGGTTTAAAGGCAATGAATTAACTTTTTGGGATATTCCTTTTCGGTGCTAGTCACCATCCCCTGACCTATGAAAGGCAGGCTGGGGGTAGTCACAACATGGGCCCCAAGGGATGGGTCGTGAAAAAGTGGTATAAGAGGGAGTTTGGTTATATTAGAATAACTAAGAGTTTTTATTTTCAATGGGGGAAATAGTGTTAAGCGTCTTGAGTTTGGATTTTAGTCTGAGGAGTCCAGTGTTGCTGTGGCGTCCAACATGTCAATACACCAGGACCCTAAATTCTGTTTTCCAGCTCGGTACACAAAAACGCTAGTTGCCTGTGTTTTGGAAATTTTTTCTCTTAATCTCATTTGAGTCAGCTCACCAGTTACAACTTATTGACCATGGCCCATATGTTTCCCTATAGGATTTCTCTATAAAGAAAGACAACCATGATTCTAGTGAGGGATCATAATGATGGCCCTCCAAGTGATGAAGCGTTAGTTTAGGGACCATTTAAAGCGATAGAACCTTCAGGTGGTGTACCAACAACACCACCACCCATAGAGAAACTCTTACTACTATCCCCACTAGCGGATAGTGCATGATGACTGAGTGTGATTCACGAGTTTCAGAGATAGATGCCTCTAAGGTTCCAAGGTGAGACAGATCCTTATGTAGATGAGGATTGGCTAGAGGTAGTTACGTGGGTTTTCTGCCTGGTATAGACACCTACAGACCAGATGGTGGTCCTAGCTGCTAGCATTTTTTAGGAAACGATAGGGAGATCATGGAACATGATTCTCCAGATACACGAGGATGTGACCCTTTCTTGGTTGGAATTTTTGAGCCTCTTTAGATTGGAGTTCATACCAACGACACTATGCTCAGTGCATATTCAGGAGCTATTGCACTTAAAGCAGGGTAGCCAGACTGTGGCCCAATACTCGGCAAGGTTTACCATCCTCTCCCGATGCTCCACTGATATAGTACGAGACCCTTTTTTCAAGGCATGGAACATTGAGTAGGGAATCCATCAGGAGATCAAGGTTTCGATGATTTCGCTCAGCATCCCGATGCAGAATGGTGCGATAGAGAGAGATATACAGATGGAGAGCATCCTAGCTAATCAGACATTGATGGTGAGAGCCACCACTAGATGAAAGGTGGCCAATTCATATACAGAAGGTAGTAGGTAGATTACAAATAGGCCCAAATGGGCCAGACCTTCTAAAGGACGACCCCAAGACGTAGGATTGGAGGTGCAGAGCTCATGAGGTAGAGGAGGTCAACTTAGTGCTAGAGTTTGTTACTCTGATGGAGGGCAGGGACACATGGCTTGTGACTGCCCAACCCGCCACAAAAAATATCAGTAGGCAGTTGAGGCACCACCAAGGTATAGGCAGAGTTTTGAGTGAGGAGGTCCGTAGGGTGGACGACGTGGTAGGGGAGCAGGCCGAGTGGCAGGCGGTGGACGGCGGTTTGAGTTATTACCTCCACCACCCCTAGGTGGTCCACCACGAGCTCATTGATCTGGCCGATAAGGGCGAGTTCAGCTTCTAGCAGTGGAGGCCTACAACCATGGAACTCTAGAAATGATTGGAGGTAAGATCTGTGTCTTCTCCACCTTATCTGTAGTTATTATAGACATAGGTGTCGGTCACTCTTTCCTTTCCACAGACTTCGTTCAAGGCTCAGAGATTTCGGTGGAGCCGTTTGCTCTATCCTTGTGATTAAAGAAACCTACGGGGGGGGGGGGGATTTGACAATTACACATTGGTGCTGACATTATGATCTTACCCTTTTAGGTGAGAGCTTTGGTTGGGATCTCCTAGTAGCAGCATCGAGGCCTTATGATTTAATCTTGGGTATGGACTAGTTATCTACAGTCTATTCTTAGATTGACTGTTTTAGGTGCAAAGTGCGGTGTGTCTACGAGGATGGGACCAGGTTTTCTTTCACCGGAGATAAGGAAACCTTTGCAGCATAGAATGGATTTTCTCAGAGGAGGGTGTAGTCGATCACTCACCACTTTTCTAGACTCACCCTCGGTGTGGTAAACAAGAGGAGTCTGAGATTTCCTTTAGTGGTGGAAGAGTATGAGGATGTCTTTCCTGAGTATGTTCTTGGGCTACCTCCTCATTGGGAGGTAGACTTCTACATTGACCTATACCCCATGACTACACTGATATCCACACTGGCACATCAGATGGTTCCCGGGGATCTACATAAATTGACGGTATAACTAGAGGACTTGAAAGAGAAGGGGTTCATAAGGCCCAATGTTTTACCATGGGAATCCCCAGTGTTGTTTGCAAAGAATGAAGACGAAAGCTTGAGGATATGTGTCGAATTCCGATTCCTCAACCAGGAAACCCTGAAGAAAAAGTATCCAATGCCAAGAATTGATAGACTCTTTGACTAGATAAAGGGAGTGATGTGGTTTTCGAAGATAGACCTTAGATCAGGATATCATCAGCTTATGGTATGAGATGAGGACGTAGTGAAGATAGCCTTTAAGTGCCATTATCAGTACTATGATTTCTTGGTGATGCCCTTCGACATGACCAATTCCATAGAAGTGTTCATGGGACTCATGAATAGGATCTTTCATACTTACCCTGATCGTTTTGTGGTATTATTCACTGATGAAATTTTTGTGTACTCGATATCATAGGAGGATCACACTACACACCTTTGGGTAGTTCTGGATACACTCTGAGAGAAATAGTTTTATGGTAATATCTCAAAGTGATACTTCTGGATTAGGGAGGTGTAACGCCCTGACCCAAAAATCCCAGAGCCTATACATTATTTTAATACATTGGCATGATCAAAAGAGATCAAGTATCTAAAGACCGATTAGTTTAGTAGCCCTGGAAGTAATAGATACATTCATAAGTTTTATATTACATTATAAAATAAAAAACAACAACAACATTGTCTCCATTGACCATAATAATATCCCTTAGACTATACCTATAGGTCAGTCATAATATACTTCTTCACATCCTGGAAAAAATAAAACATAGAAAGTGGTGAGCTCAGATGCTCAGTAAGGATAACAATATAGCGGAAACTTTTATAAATAAGCATAATCATTTAAGGAAATGTATATGACTAAAACAAAAACCTTTTAAACTTAAAAGTCATCATAATATGGAAAATATAAATCAAAATAATTAAATTTACTTATTCACATGGATATTCTACTAGTAGAATAATCACATGCAATATCAATAGCCAATTTCATAACGATGGAATGCATAATGCCAGACTTCATAACCACATAGTCAAGAACTTGTGTGAAGAATACAAATAATATTTCATCAAGGCCTTGTTACAAGATACTAGTTTGTCTCATGAGACCGATCGATGCATCAAGAAGCTATAGCGGGCTCCACCCATCACTTACTAAGTCCAATGCATTCCTCATATGAAAAGTTTTAAACATAACATAAACATTCGTATTAAAAATAGCATATGAAATGTAAATACTTTATCCATAAACCATGAATCATATAAAAATAACACATCCATAGTCAAACATATCACAAAAACTTCAATACAATATGGAAGATTTGTATCATAATAAATCAATTTGAAACAAGTTTAAAATCCATCAAAGGATGTTGACATAGATGAAATGAAAACTATTTGAAAGAAATATCTCTTTCTATTTTGAAACCATTTAAAAGAAAACCCTTATTTTGGAAATATTCTTATAAGCTGGTAAGGGAAGCATAGAAGGTGATACAATGGAGAAAAATAACCGCACCCACGTATAAGTTAAGAAAAACATTATTTCCTTAATTTTGTCGAAAATGTTGTAATGTACCTTTTTGGAAAAAGACAGAAATATTCCTTTATAAACATCTTATAAAAAGTCAAAAAAGGGTATAAATAACTTTAACCCATAATATAACAAAATATTAAAAATGTTTTTAAATAAATTTTAATAAACATGGATGTGGATGATAAAGAGGTCCCAATAGATAATTACATATAAACAACCTTAGATAATGAAGAGATTGTGGAATTAACCATTACATTGTACTTCTCCTTGATCGAGGGTACATTAACCTCCTGTATTATAGTAAAATTATTTTTATTAAATTATACAAGAAACATATATATAAATATGATATCATATATGATATTCTAATAATATTTTAGTATTATCTTCATTTAGGGTGTTAAAAGATTCGTTTTTCCTTTATATGTTTTGTTACACAAGTAATGTTTTTTATGGATAGGATATATTTCATTCATATCAAAAATGAAATTAAGTTCTCAAACATTATTTTTAATAATAAAATGAAAATTATTCTTGAATGGTTATAATGGGGAATGAATCTCATCATGTTCGTGGAGACGGTAATCCGCACGTACGCACAAACGCTACTTCCATTTCATTTTTTTTATTTTAATAGGAAAGAAAACCAAATGATACATAAGTATATTATTATTAAATTATAATATAATATTTTATATACATTACCTAAGTTCATTAACACCATCCTTTATACATTACATGTATGGTATGAATGAGTCATATCACTTTAAAGGGGCGGTAGTCCTCACTTACTCAAATGAAATTATCATATATATAAAACATGAAAAGAATAAAGGTACGATATAAAAGAGAATAAAATACAATTATTGATAAAATAAACATCATAAATATCATATATATTTACATTTCCATCATAATGTCCACCATAAGAGGTGGTAGTAGAAGATTGAACAATCATCATTTCATGAGGCAGTAGTTCTCTATTCACGGAAACATTAAGTTCTATACCCATTAGATGGATGTGTGTGTGACTGTAGTTCAAATACTTCTCATAAAAACAACCTAGTATATTGGGGATACTTTTTTTTCAATAAAATAATGGAATAAAGTGTGTTTATGTGGTTGTATAAGTGAAATAAAAAAAAAGAACTTAAGAGGAGATATTACCTTTAAATCGGGAAACTCCCTTTGGTTTGAACCAAAAGGCTTCCTTGAAGTGCCTTCTACCTAAGGTAAGTATTATAAGTGGAAGATAGAGATTTAGGGAGATTAATTGGAAAGAGTTTGGGTGAACCAAGGGTATTGATAGGTGTGAGTAATGGGTTAGAGGTGATGGATTTATATAAGGGTGGGAGGGGCTCTTTAGGAATGTGTGAAAACGTAATTTTATTATATAATGATTTACAGTTTCTAAAGGTCAAAAACTTATTGAAGTCAAAGTTAAGATTACTTGTGTTCAAAATAAAATCATCCAACAATAATTGGATGGGTTTTAGATATTAGTTTAATTTTTATAATCTCATTTATTTAAATCATTCATTAATGAGCTAAACGGTGCATCATTATTGTGTCATAAATAATTTTATTTATTTGATGTCTAAAAATTATAAAAAAATAACATTATATAGGAAATATTTTTATCTTTTAAATTAATATTTATAGTCGAAAAGATAACTTATATAACCCCATGTAAAAATTCTATTACTAAAAGATATATGTTTTCGTCATTTTTTCCTTTATTTTTAATTAATTAATATAATGTGTCATTTTCACTCTCAAGTGGCTCCATGGGGTTCCAAAATTGACCCATGGATGCCCATTTTCGGACATGCATCAAAAAATAGTAATAGGACACATGTTAGGGTAATTTAATATAATTATAATATTATTTTTTACCTTTATTTACTAGATTTACCCTTTAACGATGGTAAATAAAATATATACCAAAGTAATTATTCATAATGTCTGTAACACCCCAAGATTCTACGATACACTTCTCTTTCAATAATGCAATAGCTTGCATTGCACGCAAGTTCGAGATTCTAACACACTGTGACCAATCAAAATAGCCATTATGAATAGTAATACACACTTTTTGAAGTTATATATATTTCATATTTCAAAATGGACTTCATTTTTGGATTCGTAATATCGAAATTATTCTATGTTGAATTTTTGGTATTTTTCTGATAACTTCCAATTTTTTATGAATAGTGAAAAATACTTTAAAACAACTTTTTTAATAAAAATAATTTATAGTGATAAATTATAATATTGAGTGGTTTTAATGTGTAATTAGAATATATTTTTACCATTTTATCCAATGATGGTCATTAGAATTAATTTCACTTTGTAATTGGACATAAATAATTGTCAATCTTTTGATATATATTGTTTCTTAAAAACACGCTATTTGTTGTGAAAGCGGGAATTAATTATAAAATTAATTAATTTAACTTATATGTTTGGAATTTTGTAAAATAGACATCATTTTTGAATTTTGAATATCAATTATAGCTTAGGGTGAAATTTTGGCATTGTTCTGAAAAACTTCAATTTTTGATGAATAGTGAAACCACTAAGTGGTAGTTATAAAACTGGTTTTTCATTTAAATGAAACATTAACACTTCTGTGATTTGATTTTCAAAAATCCGACATACATGTTTGTCATTAGGAAGTAAAATGTGGTTCAATGAGATTAAAATAATTTTTTGGTGAATAGTAACATTTATGTTTAATTAAGGGTAATTAGTGAAATTTAAGGTAAAAATGGTATTATAAAAATATGAAAATACCTTTACACTTGTCCTACCCCTATTGGATGAGTCATGGCTGACCAAGAAAATCTATGGGTCCACTTGGGGACCCCATGGATCCACTTTGGTAGGAAAATGACATTAAAAACGTTTTATTTAATGTTAAAATAAAAATGTCACAAACATGAGTTGTTTTATTAAAACAATTTTTCAATGGGGTTATACAAGTAATATTTTTTACTATAAATATTAATTAGAAATCTAAAAAGATTTCCTACATCATGATATTTGTTTTATAATTTTTTGATATTAAATAAATTAAATTATTTATGACACCATGATGATGCAGCGATTACCTCATTAATTAACGATTTAAATAAAATAAAAAGATAATGTAAAATCTAAGACTTAAACTTGTAAAAAACCTATTGGATGAGTATATTTAGAACTCTTATCACCTTATACTAGAAATATATAAGTGGGGGACCTTTAAAATCCGAAACTCATTATATAATAAAGTAACATTTAATGACTTTCCAAGAGTGCCCCTCCTCTCCTCTTATAAAAGCCCCCCACCACTACCACCTTATTCACACCTTCAAAGCCTTTGGGATTGGCCAAAATCTACCCAAATACTCTCTAAACTTCTCTATCTTACTCCTAGAAGCCTCAATTTGGGCAGAATTCTTCCCAAGGAAGCCTTTGGCTCAAATCAAAAAAGAGTTACCCGATTTTAAGGTAATGTCTTCTCTTATGTTATTTTGTTTTATTTTTCTTCTCCAACCCCTTAAACTCTTTTTATTCTTTTATTTTGTAAAAAAACCAGTATATTAAATATACTAGGATGTTTTTATTAGAATTATTTGATTTACACTAACACACACCTTCGTCTAATGGTTAAAGAACATACTGTTTCTGTGGTTGGAAAATTTCTGCCTCACGAAATGATGATTGTTCAATATTCTTTTAACACCTCTAATGGTGGCCATTATGATGAAACTATTTTTATATATGATATATATTATTTTTTTGTCTTCCTTATGATTCTATATTTTTCATTTATGGCATACCTTTACGATTTCCATTATGGGTAAACGCGATAATTTCATTTTAGGAAGTGCGGACTACCGCCCCCTCAAAGTGATTTGAGTCATTAATGCCATATGTGGGATGTATAAAGGATGGAGTAAATGGTATTATAAATAATATTATACTGGAATTATATTATAACTTTATATAATTATAACTTCATTCCATTAAATACAAAATAGAAATGAAAGTAGCGTTCATGCGTACGTACGACTTACCATCTCCATGAATGGTGCATTTCATTTCTTACCTCCAAATGTTATGTAATATTATAAATGAATGTATATACTGGATATATAGGATATATATGATATCTAAATCATGAATATAATTCTGGAGATAATGTATATTCTACCACATAAACAACTTGTAATTATAAGAAGTTTATTGTTGACTCAAGTACCAAAGATCGACAAAACGACCGTTATTAACATAAATGACTAAATAATTTTCGTAACATTGTAATAAGTGGTATAAAATGGATAATGAACTTGAAAAAGGTTCTTAATAAAGTTGAGATTAACTCTATTTTATTATTCAGGAGGTTAAATAATGGTTGAGTCAAGTCGGACACAAGGTAAGGGAACTTCTTAACCCAATTTCTATTCTTTGGGTTAATCTCCTACTTTCAAATTATGTCATGATATTATTATGTTATATATTGTATTTTTACTTTATTTATGTGTAATTATATTTAATACACATAATAGATTTATTTTATTTTAAAAAAATTATCTTTGTAAGGGACTTTGTCTCAATCACCATTCATTGAGGCATATTTTGTTTTATACACAAATTTCTTTTATACGGTGTATAAACCCCTTTGACTTTTACATTTATTCAAAAGGAATATTTTTATACCAAGCATTTTACTAAACGACAAAAGGAATGTTTTTCTTGTCATACATATGCGGCGACAACGACTTCCCCGCCGCCGTGACCATTATTTGAGTTTCGGCTTCCTCTACAAGCCATAACTTTTTTTTAAATGAAAAATAAATACCAAGTTTTAATTTTCTTTTATTTTGGTATTGAAAATGGTTTTGATAAGGTTTTTACGATATCAATGTGTTGTATTGATATCTTGTGATTGAAATGTGGAAATGTTATGTTTCCTTTATGCATGGTTTATGTGATAAGATTATGTTATAGTTTAGGATATGTTTAAACCTGTTCATATGAGGAATGCATTGGACTTAACAAGTGATGGGTGGAGCCCTCTATAGCTCCTCGATGCATCAGCAGGTCTCATGAGACAAACAAGTGTCTTGGCACGAGGCCTTGACAAAATCTTATTTGTAGTATAGGCACGAGGCCTTGGCTACGTGGTTATGATAGTTTGGCATTATGCATTCCATCATTATGAAAGTGGTTATTGATATTGTATGTGATTATTCAACTAGTAGAATATCCATGTGAATAAGTAAATGAAATTATTTCATTTTACTTTTTCCATATTATGTTGAAGTTCATGTTTAAAAGGCTTTTGTTTAGTTATACATTGCCTTAAATGTTTATGTTTATTTATGAAAGCTTCCGCTATATTGTTATCCTTACTGAGCATCTGAGCTCACCCCTTTCGAAGTTTTAATTTTTCCCTGATATGAAGAAGTATTTTAGGAATGACCTGCATGGATATTCTGAAGGGGATTGGAGTGTGGAAAATAGAGACTATGTTATTTTATTTTTTCACTTTATGATGTAATGTAACATTTATGACTGTATCTAGTGTTTCCAAGGCTACTAAACTAATCAGTCTTTCGAGACTTGATCTTTTGTGATCATGCCAATGTTACGCAATAATGCACTGACTCTGGGAAATTGGGGTCAGGGCATTACAGTTGGTATCAGAGGCAGTTTAGTACTAACCTTGGAAGCTAGATTTAGATAAACTCTAATTAGAGAACATATCCATAAGATAGAATTTGAGGATTAGTATAGAATAACTTCCTAGAATTTTGGTATTAAAGATATTTTCTGAGTTTTCCGAGCAATACATCCCTTTCTGGATATGAGCAGGTAGAGGCGGCTCTGGAACAGATGTACCTAGGGGTAAAACCTGAAAACACCGCTTTGAGATAGACTCGAATGGGAACTGGAGCACGACAACGGGCCATACTGCACTCTTGGTTACGACACTCCCAGGGGATATGCTTAGGATAACTCTCATTTTAATTAGAAACCATTATGAAGGGTTTATGAGTATATACTTCCTCAAAGAAAACATTTTTATGATTATGTATTATATCTATAAATAGTTAAACTTTTGTTAAGTGTTTTACAAATATGGAATTATGTATTTTGATTCATAAACTAATCTAGTTTATGCCATTTTTTAGAAATGGCGCCTAGTAGAAGTAATGGAAACCGTATCAATGCACGCACTCCATGTATGTATTTCCCTCCCGCTCAAGATAATTATAGTAGAGTTGGTGATACAACTGGTGCTGATCAACTTATCACCATACTGGGACAACTCACTCAGGTTATGAATAATAACCTTACTCGTACGGAGCACCGTAATCCGCAACATGGAAGATCCATGTTAGATCGCTTCATGAGGCAACAACTGCCAACATTTAATGGGGGTACAAATCCATTAGTAGCTGAGCAATGGATAAACTCCTTAGATAAAATATTCCACACCTTGGGGAGTAGCGAAAGGGAGAAGGTTTTCATGGCAATTTACCGCCTTACTGGAGATGCCGATCAATGGTGGTCACTGATTCAAAACACAAAGGAAGATGAAGAAGTATGAATTATGGAATGGAGAGAGTTTAAAGAGATTTTCTTAGAAAAATACTTCCCTCATGACCATAGAGCAGATATGGAAAGGCAATTTCTGAGTCTGAGGCAGAAGGAGGATGAAAATGTCGCAAAGTATGAGGCAAATTTTCAAGGTTAGCGAGTCATGCTCCAGATTATATACGTAACCCAAGAAGTAATATCAATCGTTTCTTTGATGGGTTAGAACCATTTCTCCGTCAAGAATTAGTCTCACAAACCTTCTCGTCATACGAAGATATTGTGTCATGTGCTATCAAGACAGAAAAGGAATTCTCTAAATCTTATGACAATAAAGTAAAGAAAGATAATAAGAGAACAGTGGAACAGGAGACAGATAAAGGGAAAAAGGGAAATAAAGATTTTCCATTATGTGATAATTGTGTGAAGAATCACCTCAGTACTTGCCTAAAAGGAATGGGAGTTTGTTATAAATGTGGAGAAAAAGGTCACCAGGCTCGTGATTGCAAGGGAAAGAAAGAGGCTATCAATGTCGAATTATACAATTGTAAGGAAATGGGGCATTAAGCAAATGAATGTCCTAAGCGTCAGAGAAACTTACATCAGAAAAGGCCAAGGGATCAAGGACAATCTTATGCTGTTACTACAGTTGAAGTGGAATAATTAATGTTTTGGTGCTTTTGGACTCAAGGATTATATTATGGTTATAAGAATAATGTGATATATATAAGGATTATACTTCAGTACTTGTTGTTTTGATTAAGGTTTTAATATGATGAAGGTAATCATATTTTTAGTATGTGACAATAAGAGAAACATTACTTTGTTTGGGGAATCTGATGTTACAATTGATTTTGGAATTTAGAGACCCTTTGAAGAAAGTCAGGACAGAGGTATTTTGGATAACTATAAAGGTTGGAATGGATTAAGTTGAACTTTGGAAAGTATTGTTTAAGGTTAAAACATTTATGATTATTTTTGGAATATTATAATACTCTAGTTTTAGGAAAAGGAAAACCTGTAGGTTGGGGGATAACTTGTCACGTCGGACAAAGCTACAGGAATCAAACCCACAACCATAGTGCGATAGGCCTCTATTACCTACCACTAGCCTACAGGAAGTCCCTGGTTATTACAAAATAGTTTTCCTAATCTAAATGGTATGTGGTAAAATTTGGAACCTTATACAATTAGGATAAATAGAATATTTTTGAGTTCTATTACCTTTTGGAGTGAATGATGGGTTTGTGGTAAAAATATATTAAAGAATGAAAGTATCCATGAAAAGTAAGTATATTTCCTTATGTTCTTAGTAAATCTCTTAAATAAATTCCTCAACTTTATAAAAGGCAACTTAAAACAAAAACTTTTTCGGTTAATTTTCTAACTGGGGATTCAATGACCGTTTAACCAATCACAAGTTTGTGATTTTCTTGTGGTTAACTTTCTCCTAATCCTATTTTATACAACTCTCCATCAGACCTTGATGGTTTTTTTCTTCCATATCCATATTTTCATAGAATCCAAGTATGGGCTATCTCGGGTGACCTTTGTACTTATCTTTCTATCTTTTAAAGTTATATTTTTATTAACCTTATTTCCGATGTGGGTTTTCCACAAAGGTATTTTCTATTTTCAACCTTTTATTTTCAAAGAAAAATTTCAAATTGTGAGGATGTAATTTATTGAAGGAGGGGAGAATGTAACACCCCGAGCTTCCACGATACGCTTCTCTTTCAATAATGCAATAGGTTGCATTGTACGCAAGTTTGACATTCTAACACACCGCGACCAATCAAAATAGCCATTATGAATAGTAATAACCACGTTTTGAAATTATATATATTTTATATTTCAAAATGGACTTAATTTTTGGATTCGGAATATCGAAATTAGCCTATGTTGAATTTTTGGTATTTTTTTAAGAATTTCCAATTTTTTATGAATAGTGAAAAATACTTAAAAACAAATTTTTAATCAAAATAATTTATAGTAATAAATTATACTATTGAGTGGTTTTAAAGTGTAATTAGAATATATTTTTACCATTTATCCAATGGTGGTCATTAGAATTAATTTCACTTTGTAATTGGACATAAACAATTGTTAATCTTTTGATATATATTGTTTCTTAAAAACACGCTATTTGTTGTGACAACAAGAATTAATTATAAAATTAATTAATGCAACTTATATGTTTTGAATTTTTTAAAATAGAAATCATTTTTGAATTTGGAATATCAATTATAGCTTAGGGTGAAATTTTGGCATTGTTCTGAAAAACGTCAATTTTTGATGAATAGTGAAACCACTAAGTTGTAGTTAAAAAATTGATTTTTCGTTTAAATGAAACATTACCACTTCTGTGATTTGATTTTCAAAAATCCGACATACATGGTTGTCATTAGGAAGTAAAATGCGTTTCAATGGGATTAAAATAATTTTTTGGTGAATAGTAACTTTTAAGTTTAATTAATTGCGATTAAAGGTAATTAGTGAAATTTAAGGTAAAAATGGTATTATAAAAATATGAAAATACCCTTACACTTTTCCTAACCCTATTGGATGATTCATGGACGAACAATACAATCATGGGTCAACTTGGGGACCCCATGAAGCCACTTTGGTAGGAAAATGATATTGAAAACTTTTTATTTAATGTTAAAATAAAAATGTCACAAACATGAGTTGTTTGTCTAAAACAATTTTTAAATGGGGTTATACAAGTAATAGTTTTGACTATAAATATTAATTATAAATATATAACGATTTCCTACATCATGATATTTTTTTATAATTTTTAGACATTAATTAAATTAAATTATTTATGACACCATGATGATGCAGCGATTACCTCATTAATTAACGATTTAAATAAACTGAAAAGATAATGTAAAATCTAAGACTTAAACTTGTAAAAAACCTATTGTATGAGTATATTTAGAACCCTTATCACCTTATACTCAAAATATATACGTGTGGGATCTTTAAAATCCGAAACTCATTATATAATAAAGTAACATTTCATGACTTTCCAAGAGTGCCCCTCCTCTCCTCTTATAAAAGGCCCCCACCACTACAACCTTATTCACACATTCAAAGCCTTTTGGATCGGCCAACCTCTGACCAAATACTCTCTCAACTTCCCTCTATTACTCATATAAGCCTCACTTTGGGTATAATTCTTCCCAAGGAAGCCTTTGGCTCAAATCAAAAAAGAGTTACCCGATTTTAAGGTAATGTCTTCTCTTATGTTATTTTGTTTTATTTTGCTTCTCCAACCCCTTAAACTCTTTTTATTCCTTTATTTTGTAACAAAAAAAGTATCCTCAATATACTAGGTTTTTTTATGAGAAGTATTTGATTTACACTTAAACACACCTTCGTCTAATGGTTAAAAAACATACTGTTTCTGTGGTTGGAAAATTTTTGCCTCACGAAACGATGATTGTTCAATATTCTTTTAACACCTCTCATGGTGGCCATTATGATGACACTATTTTTATACATGATATATATTATGTTTTTGTTTTCTTTATGATTCTGTATTTTTCATTTATGGCATACCTTTACGATTTCCATTATGGGTAAACACGATAATCTCATTTTAGGAAATGCAGACTACGAACCCTGAAAGTGATTTGAATCGTTAATTCCATTTTTGGGATGTATAAAGGATGGATTAAATGGTATTATAAATTATATTATACTAGAATTATATGATACCTTTATATAATTATAACTTCATTCCATTAAATACGAAATAGAAATGAATGTAGCGTTCATGCGTACGTACGGCTTACCGTCTCCATGAACGGTGCATTTCATTTCTTACCTCTAAATGTTATGTAATATAATAAATGCATGAATATACTGGATATATAGGATATATATGATATCTAAATCATGAATATAATTCTGGAGATAATGGATATTCGACCACATAAACAACTTGTAATTATAAGAAGTTTATTGTTGACTCAAGTACCAAAGATCGACAAAATGACCGTTATTAACTTAAATGACTACATAATTTTCGTAACATTGTAATAAGTGATATAAAAGGGATAATGAACTTGAAAAAGGTTCTTAAGAAAGTAGATATTAACTCTAGTTTATTATTCAGGATGTTAAATAACGGTCGAGTCAAGTCGGACACAAGGTAAGGGAACTTCTTAACCCAATTTCTATTCTTTGGGTTAATCTCCTACTTTCAAATTATGTCATGACATTATTATGTCCTATATTGTATTTGTACTTTCTTTAGGTGTACTTATATTGAATACACATAATAGATTTATTTTATTTTAAAAAAATGATCTTTTTAAGGGACTTCATCTCAATCAAGATTCATTGAGGCATATTTTGTATTATACAGAAATTTATTTTATACGATGTATAAACCCCTTTGACTATTATGTTTATTCCAAAATAATCTTTTTATACCAAGGGTTTTACTAAATGACAAAAAGGAATGTTTTTCTTGTCGTACGTATGCGGCGACAACGACTTCTCCGCCACTGTGACCATTATTTGAGTTTCAGCTTCCTCTACAAGCCATAACTTTTTTTTAAATGAAAAATAAATAACAAGTTTTAATTTTCTTTTATTTAGGTATTGAAAATGGTTTTCATGAGGTTTTTATTATATCAATGTGTTGTATTGATATCTTGTGATTGAAATGTGGAAATTTTATGTTTCCTTTATGCATGTTTTATGTGATACGATTACGTTATGGTTTATGATATGTTTAAACCCGTTCATATGAGGAATGCATTGGACTTTACAAGTGATGGGTGGAGCCCACTATAGATCCCCGATGCATCGGAAGGTCTCATGAGACAAACTAGTGTCTTGTCATGAGGCCTTGACAAAATCTTATTTGTAGTCGTGGAACGAGGCCTTGGTTACGTGGTTATGATAGTCTGGCATTATGAATTCCATCATTATGAAAGTGGTTATTGATATTGCATGTGATTATTCGACCAGTAGAATATCCATGTGAATAAGTAAATGGAATTATTTCATTTTACTTTTGCCATATTATGTTGAAGTTCGTGTTTATAAGGATTTTGTTTAGTTATACATTTCCTTAAATGTTTATGTTTATTTATGAAAGCTTCTGCTATATTGTTATCCTTACTGAGCATCTGAGATCACCCCTTTCAATGTTTTAATTTTTCCAGGATATGAAGAAGTATTTTAGGAATGACCTGCAGGGATAGTCTGAAAGGGATTTGAGTGTGGAAAATGGAGACTATGTTATTGTAGTTTTCACTTTATGATGTAATGTAACATTTATGAATTTATCTAGTGTTTCCAAGGCTACTAAACTAATCGGTCTTTCGAGACTTAATCTTTTGTGATCATGCCAATGTTACGCAATAATGCACCGACTCTGGGTAACTGGGGTCCGGGCGTTACAATGTCTAAAAATAAAATTTACATATTTACACAATTTGGACCTCCTAATTCCAAATATGGAATCCATTTTTCTGAATTCAAAACACAGAAGTGGAAGAAATTAATTTTAAATTAATTCCTGTTGTCAAAATAAAAAAACATGTTTTTAAGAAATAATAACAATCAAAAGATTGACACTTATTTATGTCCAGTTTAAATGTGAAATTATATCCAATGACATAAATAATATTAAATTATAAAAATATAATCTTATGATAATTAAAACCATTTAAAATGTATAATTTAACACAATAAATTATTTCGATTAAAAAGTTGTTTTTAATTAAAATTTAATATTTTTCACTATTTATCAAAAATTGAAATTTTTATGAATAGTACCAAAAATTCACCCTATGCTAAATTCAATATTTCAAATTCAAAAATGAATTCCATTTTAAAATAAAATTTATAAAATTTCAAAAAGTGGGTATTACTATTCATAACAGCTAGTTTGATTGGTTGTGGTGTGTTTGAACTCGAAGTTGCGTACAACACAAGCTATGGTATTATTCAACGAGAAGTGTACTATGGAGTCTAGGGGTGTTACATTCTTTCCTCCTTCAAATAATTTCACCCTCGAAATTTCTAGAATATTACTGCATAAAAAGACATAGGTGGTTCTTCATCATAAGTTCCTTGGGTTTCAACATCGCCTCTTCCATCTTATGGTTTCTCCATAGAACTTTTACCAGATGAGTCATCAGGTTTCTCAAATATTTTTCTCTGGTATCCAGAATAGTGACATGCTCTTCATAATAAGACAAATTGGGTTCCAGTTCTATTTCTTCATAGGTGAGTACATGTGTTGGGTGAGGCATGTATTTTCTCAATAGTGATATGTGGAACACATGATGAACTTTGGAGAGACTTGGAAGCATTTACAAACGGTATGCTACAGCCCCAATTAGTTCTATAATTTTGAAAGTCCTGATGTACTTTGGACTTAATTTACCCTTCTTACCGAATTGTATAACTCCCTTCCATGGAGATACCTTCAAGAAAACATGATCTCCTAACTAAAATTCCAAATCCTTCCTTTGGTTATCGGCATAGCTCTTTTGCCTACTTTGAGCTGCTTTGATGTGGGTTTGGATAACCTTCACATTTTCCATAATTCCCTCAACCAGTTATATGCCTACGAGTTTTCTTTCACCAATATCATCCCAACAATTTGGTGTCCGACATCTCTTTCCTTATAACGCTTCATATAGGGCCATCTCAATACTTGAATGGAAGCTATAGTTATAGGAATATTCTACCAGAGGTAAATATTCATCCCACATACCTTGAAAGTCAAGTTAGAAAGATATCAACATGTCTTATAAGGTTTTAATAGTTTGTTCTGATTGTCCATCAGTTTGAGGGTGGTAGGAAGTGCTCAAATGAAGTTCATTATCCATGGATTTCTGAATACTTTTCCAAAATCCTGATGTAAAACGGGGATCATGATCAGAAACACTTGATCGGGGTACTCCATGAAGTCTTACAACTTTATTAATATATAGTCTTTCTAAACGTTCAAGTGGAATATCTTCTCTTATAGCAAGAAAATGTGTTTACATGGTAAGACGATCAACAAATACCCATATTGCATCATTCCTTCTAGGCGTCTTTGGTAGCCCCATGACAAATTCCATCGTAATATCATCCTATTTCCACTCAGGTATGGGAATAGGTTGCATGATTCCTCTAGGATGTTGTCTTCCAGTTGTCACTTGTTGACAAACCATACATCTCAACACAAAATCTTCAATCTCTCTCTTCATGTTGTCCAACCAAAAAATGTTCTTTCAAATCTCTATACATCTTAGTTAAACTAGGGTTTATAGGGAAATTAGAGCTATGAGAATCATCCAACAATTCCCTTTTTAGATCAAGTATGTCGGGAACACAAATTATCTTCCCAAATTTCAAAATCCCATCTTAATGTACAAAGTCCATCAATCTCCCATCATTCACAGCTTTAATTTTCTTTTGAAATTCCTCATCATCAGTCTGATAACTTTTTATCCTTTCTAGTAAGGATTATTTTGAAACCATTTGAAAAATCATTGATGTTTCACCTTCCATGGTTATTCCCATATCCATCTTTACTATATCCATGTATATAAAATCCTTTTCAACCCTTATCTTGTTCAAAACTACATGATCATTTTTTCTCAAACAATCTTCCACCTTAGTTTCCTTCCCTAAGTGGTAGTGTATAGTGAAATCATAAAACTTTAGTAGTTCAAGCCATCACATGTGCCTCATGTTTAGTTCTTTTTGTGAGAAAATATACTTCCAACTCTTGTGATCAGTATAAATCTCACATTTTTCACCATATAAATAGTGTCTCCATATCATTAGAGAAAATATTACAGTATCTAACTCAATATCATGAGTGGGATAGTTTTGTTCATGAATTTTTAGCTTTCGTGATTCATATTGATTCTTGCTCAAATTTACCCAAGAGAAGAAGGTAAGACGGTCCTTGTAGCTTAGCTTGGGTTATCGAATCCACAGAGACCTAAGAAGAAACCTATAGACACGTACATTCTATGGACTGTTTTCGGCTATGAAGTGGCCAAATTGGATTGATTTTTGATGGGTTTGAAAAATATATAATATATTTAAGTGAATTCAGTTTAAAAGAATGGGTTGATCCTAGGTTATCGCTCGGGGTGGATTGGACGTATTTTCTTTTTAATGATTTCAATTTCTTAAATTTGATATGGGTTCATTTAAGGAGATAAAACAACATCATCACTTACTGGTTTAATTCCTACAACCTTTAATACTAATCACCTATACACTTGAAGGATCAAAGTTTTGAGCACTTCAAGGTAAAGGTTCGTATTAGTACTTGAAGTGTGTGGCCTTAAATTCAACAAGGACGATGGAGTTTAAAAATCATCAAATAAAAATACCAATTAAAGAAGTGATTATACATTAATTAGGCAATAAATAACATCAAATCCAGACCCTTTCTACTCCCTTGGATCAATCCATAAGTTGGTTAGCCCTCCATTGATGTCATGGTTTCAATGGAAGCAGAAAGTAGACTCATGAAGGTGGAAATGGAGAAGTAAAGAAAGCAACAAAAATAAAATGATCACTCCACCGTTGTGTGAATAATTTCACAAGGGTTGGTGTGAATAAATTCACACCTTGATCAAACAGTATCAAAGTGATATGAAGAACAACAACTAAAGTGAATTGAACAACTTACATGTGAAAGACAAATTTTAGGCAACAAAAATGCAGCATAACATTACAATTGAACAAAGCATCCAAGATCCAAACTCTTTCACCACCACTGCCTTAAATAGGAATTTTGGGAGCCTTGGGTCGAGCCTCAAAAAATACAAAGCATCTCAATTAATTTTGGTAGGCCATAGCTGGTGGAAAGTTTGTGAAATTTGAACTTTTCCACATTTGACCCGAGGTGGCAGCCAGCTTTCCTTCACCGAACAGACGCGTCTGAAAGACCTTCTGAACGGCCTAATCAGAGTGGGACATAGAAAAAGAAAATGGAGCTCCGTATGTCTTATAATCTCCTGTACAATTTGGGCCCATTTGAAGTTTTGGATGCCGCGATATGAAAAAATTAGTGGACTATTTTTCTGGGCCACAGAATCTGGCCCAGAATTGTATCTCCAACTTGGGGCACCTTAATGACCACAATAGAGGCCGAATTAGCATTGGAGCATGCTGAGTTATTTGTTCCTATGAATCTCTTCTAGCATCCCGCAAAATTTGGGATTCATTGGGCCTGTATGTTGGGCCCCACAGTCTCATCAGTGGGCTAGTGTCCAATCTTCCTTCTCTAGAATTGCTTCCTTTAATCCAAAATATCCCCATCTTCTTGCATGAATTCTCCATTGATCCCTGAATGAAACATGTTCATATTGGAGTGTAGATAAATTTCCAAAAATATCAAATTAAAATATGTATAATCAGATGAATCATTGGGTACTTCAAATGATGTTCAAAAATGTACCACATAATAGTGCAATTTAAGAAGGTATTACAATCATAATGTGAAATGATGTTCAAAGTGTAAAATGCACTAAAATGGTGTTTATGAATAATAAAGAACATGAATATTATATATATTAAAAATGAATATTATCCTCATTTAGTGGCTAATCACACCCCCCAACTTGAGTTTTTCTAGTCCCGAGCAAAATATATCTCAACAATATGAAATTCAAATTCCCTTTTCTAAAAACATTTTAATACACAATGATCACCAAAAAAACTTATACCAAAAAATCATGAAACCCATAAAAATATTTTAATACAAGATAGTTTCATAAGAATATCCCAATCCCAAGCCCATTCCCTTAATCAAATTCATTGCCATATTTCATCCAATATCAATTAAGTATGAGGATGTGTTGTGCATCACAATAGACATGGGGGTTCATCTTTATTCAAGGGGGAAATTACGGAAGCGCTAGGTGGAATCACATTTCAATATTAATATGAGTATTGATTTTTTTATATATAATTTTTTTTATTTTTTTTGTTTGTTTTTTCAATTTTTCCATGGTAATTGAAGTTGCACTCAAAAGAGTCAACCCCTGCAATGAGACTTTGCCGTTGACTCCCAGGCTCAAAGACCTTAGGGCACCAAGTGAAGCCCACATACTCGGGCATCATCTCGAGTTAACTCAGTCAAAAAAAAATTCAAATTACCAAAAATAGAGATAAAGTTACTAACTCTGGGCCAGACAACTATGGAGTCACGTCCCCAAGTGCTGAAAGCCCCGCATTAGGTCATTTCATTGCTCTACGCGCAATTTTTTTAATAATATTTTTTTGAATACTCATATTAAACTATAATGATCACCAAACCTATGCTATAAATTTAGGGGACCCCATGAACTCAAACTAATACCCCACTATCCAAGGGACGTGCATTGTGATCTATTTTTTTATTTGGATAAAAATATAAACGATGAAATATCACATTGGACAACCACACTTTCCAAAATCAATGATCATGAAATTATACAAGGATTAAAATCAGAATCAGGGTATGTGAAATTATTTGATATTCAGTTTCAAAGTGTGCAATGTGTAATACCATGTTTAAAGTTAAAGGAATTTTTTCCTTCCATTTTCAAATTTTTTTTTCCAAATCATTTATCATTTTTTTTGACACAAAAGAATTTTTTATTTTATCTCCCCCCCCAACATAAAATAAAACTGTCCCCAGTGTTTAAAGAAAAGAAAATTTAGAAGGGGGTAGAGGTATATAATGAAAGTTCAAAAAGGAAATTGAAAATGAGGGTCATGGAATGAAGTCACCTGGTGGTTGAAGTTTGAAGTTCCTGCTGCTCCAATTTAGTCCTTTGATATCCATGTCGCTTGCAAAGTTCCCTAGTGAAAAAAAGAATCAATATATATATATATATATAAGTAAAATATAAGTATAAATATAAAAATTATAGAATAAGTAAGCACATTAAGCCGTAGGTTAGTGGTAGGCACGCGCCACTGTCTCCCTTCGGTCCCAGGTTCGAGTCCCCGCGGCTTCGCCGGTTGTGACGGGGTTTTCCCCACGGACTATGGCGTGGACTTATTATTATTATTATATTTTTATTTTTATCTTAACCAATAAAATAATAAAAATAAAACAAAATAAACTGATGATACATTATCTTCTTTTTAAATTTCTAGGTAAGGTATTACTCAAGGATCACACCACGTGACACAGATGAATATGGTGCTCCCCTTTCGTACCCATCCATACTCATTATAGAAGAACAGGTCAACAGTTTATTTTTTTCGAAATATCAAAATGATTCATTATTACTATTTAAAATATAAAGTTTACTGAAACAAAAAAATATTTGGAATCTTGAAAACCATGGGTTGCCTCCCATGCAGCGCTTTGTTTAATGTCGTTAGCTCGACATGAACCCCCAAACTTACCCAATACCAACTTTAAAAATTTTAAGGACCACATGTTTCACAAATTCAACTAGGTTTTGATTGATTACATGTTTATAATTTGTTTCATTAACAAACCCATGTTCTAAAATGAGATGGTAAATCCGAGGAATATCAAAAATTGTGGTTCTGGTTGCTTCTCTAGTCTTGCCTAATACATCAAGGGTCATTCCAATTTTATTTGTATCAAGAGAATAAAAAATGGAAACATGATGGCTTTTGATATCCTAAATGAATGAAAACTTGAGGAAGCATGGAAAGGACACATGTTCGAGTTCAGGCAGACTAACATTTTTAGACATAGGTTGGGAATTTGGATCAATCTCAATTTTATTTTCAAAATTTATCAATAGAATTGGTTCCTTTAGAATATAAGATTCAACCACAAAATTGGAAATATCAGTGTTAGAAATGGGTATGGACTCAAAGATTGTGATTTCTCATAATGGTTAAATGATTTGTGTTTTTGAAAAATCATCAACAGAGTTAAATTCATGAGACTCAATCCATGATGTCAAATTCTCCTCTTTTGAATCCAAAAAGTCAATTTCCTCTTGATTTAAAGACCCATAAACAATTCCTTGATCCTCTTAATCTTCCCCATATCCAAAGGTTTTCTCTTCAGTAAATTCATGAGAGGTTTGTGGGAAACTAGACACTTCACATAAGGTTATGGAAGGGATAGATTGTGTAGGGATGGGTTCCTCAAAATTTTTAATGCTTTGTAGTTCTAAACTCAATGATGAAACCTAAAAATTCATTATCTCAATTTTTTGACATAGTTTTTCAATTAATGGATGTGGATCAGGATGGATAAGTGGTTGAGACAAATGGTCTATTCCAGGAGGATAACTATGTTGTTGGAATTACATTGGAGGATGTTCAAATTGGCTTTTTGGGGATTGAAACTCATTATATGTTGAGTTGTTTTGTGGATAATAGGGGTAAAAACAATGTGGTTCATTAGGTTGTTGATTATCCCATATGTAGAAATTAGGATGGTCATTGTACATCACAGATGGGGTTGAGTGATCAAGGTGGGGATAGGTTTCCCATGTTTGGACTTGTTCAGAATTGACTTCCATAGAAGTGAGGGGTGAGAAAAGAGAATAGGGATGAAGAAAAAGAATGATAATGTATAAGATAACTTACTTAGGTCCCCGAAAACGACGCCAAAATTTGATTCTCTCTCAAATTTACCCAACAGAAGAAGGTAAGACTGTCCTTGTAGTTTAGCTTGGGTTATCGAATCCACAGAGACCTAAGAAGAAACCTATAGACACGTACAATCTATGGACTATTTTTGGCTATGAAGTGGACAAATTGGATTGATTTTGGATGGGTTTGAAAGATATCTAATAGATTTAAGTGAATTCAATTTAAAAGAATGGGTTGATCCTAGGTTATCGCTCGGGGTGGATTGGACGTATTTTCTTTTAAATGATTTCAATTTCTTAAATTTGAGATGAGTTAATTTAAGGAGATAAAACAACATCATCACTTACTGGTTTAATGCATACACACTTTAATACTAATCACCTATACACTTGAAGGATCAATGTTTTGAGCACTTCAAGGTAAAGGTTCGTATTTGTACTTGAAGTGTGTGGCCTTAAATTCAACAAGGACGATGGAGTTTAAAAATCATCAAATAAAAATCCCAATTAAAGAAGTGATTATACATTTATTAGGTGATAAATAACATCCAATAAAGCCCCTTACTACTCCATTTGATCAACCCATAAGTGGGTTATCCCTCCATTGATCCCATGGTTTCAATGGAAGCGGAAAGTAGACTCATGAGGGAGGAAATGGAGAAGTAAAGAAAGCAACAAAAATAAAATGATCACTCCACCGTTGTGTGAATAATTTCACAAGGGTTGGTGTGAATAAATTCACACCTTGATCCAACAGTATCAAAGTGATATGAAGAACAACATAATAAGAGTATAAGAAGAACTTTTATTAAGAAACTAAAGTGAATTGAACAACTTACATGTGAAAGACAAATTTGAGGCAACAAAAATGCAGCATAACATTACAATTGAACAAAGCATCCAAGATCCAAACTCATTCACCACCACTGCCTTAAATAGGCATTTTGGGAGCCTTGGGTTGAGCCTAAAACAGTAAAAAGCATCTCAATTAATTTTTGTTGGCCATAGGTGGTGAAAAGATTGTAGAATTTGAACTTTTCCACATTTGACCCGAGGTGGCAGCCAGCTTTCCTTCACCGAACAGACGTGTCTGGAAGACCTTCTAGACGACCGAATCAGAGTGGGCCATATAAGAAGAAAATGGAGCTCCGGATGGCTTCGAACCTCCTGTAAACGTTGGGCCCATTGGGATGTTTTGATTCTGAGATATGATAAAATTAGTGGACTGTTTTTCTGGGAAGCAGAATCTGGCCTAGAATTGTATATCTAACTTGGTCTGCCTTAATGACCACAATAGATGCCGAATTAGCATTGGATCATGCAGAGTTATTTTTTCCTATTCATGTCTTATAGCATCCCACAAAATTTGGGATTCATTGGGCCTGTATGTTGGGCCCCACAGTCTCATCAGTGGGCTAGTGTCCAATCTGCCTTCTCTAGAATTGCTTCCTTTAATCCAAAATATCCCCATCTTCTTCGATGAATTCTCCATTGATCCCTGAATGAAACATGTTCATATTAGATTGTAGATAAATTTCCAAAAATATCAAATTAAAATATGTATAATCAGATAAATCATTGGGTACTTCAAATGATGATAAAAAATGTACCACATAATAGTGCAATTTAAGAAGGTATTACAATCATAATGTGAAATGATGTTCAAAGTGTAAAATGAACTAAAATGGTGTTTATGAATAAAAAATAACATGAATATTATATATATTAACAATTAATATTACCCTCATTTAGTGTCTAATCACACCCCCCAACTTGAGTTTTGCTTGTCCCGAGCAAAATATATCTCAACAATATGAAATTCGAATTCCCTTTTCTAAAAACATTTTAATACAAAATGATCACCAAAAAAACTTATACCAAAAAATCACGAAACCCATCAAAATATTTTAATAAAAGATAGTTTCATAAGCAGATCCCAATCCCAAGCCCATTCCTTTGTTCAAATTCATTGCCATATTTCATCCAATATCAATTAAGTATGAGGATGTGTTGTGCATCACAATAGAAATGGGGGTTCATCTTTATTCAAGGGGGAAATTACGGAAGCGCTAGGTGGAATCACATTTCAATATTAAGATGAGTATTTATTTTTTTATATATAATTTTTTTGTTTTGTTTTGTTTTTTGTTTTTGCAATTTTTCCATTGTAATTGAAGTTGCACTCAAAAGAGTCAACCCCTGTAGCGAGACTTTTCCGATGAATCCCTGGCTCAAAGACCTTAGGGAACCAAGTGAAGCCCACATACTCGGGCATGATCTCGAGTTAACTCAGTCAAAAAAAAATTCAAATTACCAAAAATAGAGATAAAATTACTAACTCTGGGCCAGACAACTATTGAATCACGATCCCCAAGTACCGAAAGCCACACATTAGGTCATTTCATTGCTCTACGCGCAATTTTTTTTAATAATGTTTTTTTGAATACTCATATTAAACTAAAATGATCACCAAACCTATGCTATAAATTTAGGGGACCCCATGAACTCAAAATAATACCCCACTATCCAAGGGACGTGCATTGTGATCTTTGTTTTTATTTGGATGAAAATATAAGCGATGAAATATCACATTGGACGGCCACACTTTCCAAAATAAATGCTCATGAAATTATACAAGGATTAAAATCAGAATCAGGGTATGCTAAATTATTTGATATTCAGTTTCAAAGTGTGCAATGTGTATTACCATGTTTAAAGTTAAAGGGATTTTTTCCTTCCATTTTCAAAATTTTGTTTCCAAATCATTAATCATTTTTTTTAACACAAAAGCATTTTTTATTTTATCTCCCCCCCAACATAAAATAACACTGTCCCCAGTGTTTAAAGAAATGAAAATTTAGAAGGGGGTAGAGGTAGAGAATGAAAGTTCAAAAAGGAAATTCAAAATGAGGGTCATGGAATGAAGTCACCTGGTGGTTGAATTTTGAAGTTCCTGCTGCTCCAATTTAGTCCTTTGATATCCATGTCGCTTGCAAAGTTCCCTAGTGGAAAAAAACAAGCAAACAAAACAAAAAAAAAACACACACACATATATATATATATATAAGTAAAATATAAGTATAAATATAAAAATTTTAGAATAAGTAAGCACATTAAGCCGTAGGTTAGTGGTAGGCGTGCACCCCTGTCTCCCTTCGGTCCCGGGTTTGTGTCCCCGCGGCTTCGCCGGTTGTGGCAGGGTTTTCCCCATGGCCTATGGCGTGGACTTTTTATTATTATTATATTTTTAATTTTATCTTAACCTATAAAATAATAAAAATAAAACAAAATAAACTGATGATACATTGTCTTATTTTTAAATTTCTAGGTAAGGTATTACTCAAGGATCACACCACTTGACACAGATGAATATGGTGCTCCCCTTTCGTACCCATCCATACTCATTATAGAAGAATAGGTCAACAGTTTATTTTTTTTCCTAAATATCAAAATGATTCATTATTCCTATTTAAAATATAAAGTTTATTGCAACAACAAAATATTTGGAAACTTGAAAACCATGGGTTGCCTCCCATGCAGCGCTTTGTTTAATGTCGTTAGCTCGACATGAACCCCCCAACTTACCCAATACCAAATTTAAAAATTTTAAGGACCACATGTTTGACAAATTCAACTAGGTTTTGATTTATTACATGTTTATAATTTGTTTCATTAACAAACCTATGTTCTAAAATGAGTTGGTAAATCCAAGGAATATCAGAAATGGTGGATCTGGTTGCTTCTCTAGTCTTGCCTAATACATCAAGGGTCATTCCAATTTTATTTGTATCAAGAGAAGAAATAATGGAACCATGATGGTTTTGGATATCCTCAATGAATGAAAACTTGAGGAAGGATGGAAAGGACACATGTTCGTGTTCAGGCAGACTAACTTTTTTAGACATAGGTTGGGAATTTGGATCGATCTCAATTTTATTTTCAAAATTTATCAATAGGATTGGTTCCTTTAGAATATAAGATTCAACCACAAAATTGGAAATATCAGTGTTAGAAATGGGTATGGACTCAAAGATTGTGATTTCTCTTAATGGTTCAATGATTTGTGTTTTTGAAAAATCATCAACAGAGTTAAATTCATGAGACTCAATCCATGATGTCAAATTCTCCTCTTTTGAATCCAAAAAGTCAATTTCCTCTTGATTTAAAAACCCATCAACAATTCCTTGATCCTCTTCATCTTCCCCATATCCAAAGTTTTTCTCTTCAGTAAATTCATGAGAGGTTTGTGGGAAACTAGAAACTTCACATAAGGTTATGGAAGGGATAGTTTGTGTAGGGATGGGTTCCTCAAAATTTTTAATGCTTTGTAGTTCTAACCTCAATTATGAAACCTCCAAATTCATTATCTCAAATTGTTGACATAGTTTTTCAAGTAATGGATGTGGATCAGGATGGATAAGTGGTTGAGACAAATGGTCTATTCCAGGAGGATAACTATGTTGTTGGAATTGCATTGGAGGATGTTCAAATTGGCTTTGTGGGGATTGAAACTCATTATATGTTGAGATGTTTTGTGGATAATAGGGGTAAAAACAATTTGGTTCATTAGGTTGTTGGTGATCCCACATGTAGAAATTAGGATGGTCATTGTACATCACACATGGGGTTGAGTGATCAAGGTGGGGATAGGTTTCCCATGTTTGGACTTGTTCAAATTTGACTTCCATAGGAGTGAGGGGTGAGAAAAGAGAAGAGGGATGAAGAAAAAGAATGATAATATCTAAGATAACTTACTTAGGTCCCCGGAAAGGCACCAAAATTTGATTCTCGCTCAAATTTACCCAAGAGAAGAAGGTAAGACGGTCCTTGTAGTTTAGCTTGGGTTATCGAATCCACAGAGATCTAAGAAGAAACCTATAGACACGTACATTCTAGGGAATATTTTCGGCTATGAAGTGGCCAAAATGGATTGATTTTGGATGGGTTTGAAAGATATCTAATAGATTTAAGTGAATTCAATTTAAAAGAATGGGTTGATCCTAGGTTATCGCTCGGGGTGGATTGGATGTATTTTCTTTTTAATGATTTCAATTTCTTAAATTGGAGATGAGTTCATTTAAGGAGATAAAACAACATCATCACTTACTGGTTTAATTCCAACACCCTTTAATACTAATCATCTATACACTTGAAGGATCAAAGTTTTGAGCACTTCAAGGTAAAGGTTCGTATTAGTACTTGAAGTGTGTGACCTTAAATTCAACAAGGACGATGGAGTTTAAAAATCATCAAATAAAAATCCCAATTAAAGAAGTGATTATACATTAATTAGGTGATAAATAATATCCAATCAAGCCCCTTGATACTCCCTTGGATCAATCCATAAATGGGTTATCCCTCCACTGATCCCATGGTTTCAATGGAAGCAGAAAGTAGACTCATGAGGGAGGAAATGGAGAAGTAAAGAAAGCAACAAAAATAAAATGATCACTCCACCATTGTGTGAATAATTTCACAAGGGTTGGTGTGAATAAATTCACACCTTTATCCAACGGTATCAAAGTGATATGAAGAACAACAGAATAAGAGTAGAAGAAGAACTTTTATTAAGAAACTAAAGTGAATTGAACAACTTACATGTGAAGGACAAATTTGAGGCAACAAAAATGTAGCATAACATTACAATTGAACAAAGCATCCAAGATCCAAAATCTTTCACCACCACTGCCTTAAATAGGAATTTTGGGAGCCTTGGGTCGACCCTCAAACAGTACAAAGAATCTCAATTAATTTTGCTAGGCCATAGGTGGTGGAAAGCTTGTGGAATTTGAACTTTTCCAAATTTGACCTGAGGTGGCAGCCAGCTTTCCTTCACCGAACAGACATGTCTGGAAGACCTTCTAGACGACCGAATCAGAGTGGACCATAGAAGAAGAAAATGGAGCTACGGATGTCTTCTAACGTCCTGTAAAACGTTGGCCCAGTTGGAGTTTTGGATTCCGAGATATGATAAAATTAGTGGACTTTGTTCTGGGCCGCAGAATCTGGCCCAGAATTGTATCTCTAACTTGGGCCGCCTTACTGACCACCATAGAGGCCGAATTAGCATTGGATCATGAATCTTTATTTGTTCTTATGCATGTCTTATATCATCCCACAAAATTTGGGATTTATTGGGCCTGTATGGTGGGTCCCACAGTCTTATCAGTGGGCTAGTGTCCAATGTGACTTCTCTAGAATTGCTTCCTTTCATCACAAAATATCCCCATCTTCTCCATGAATTCACCATTGAACCCTGAATGAAACATGTTCATATTGGAGTGTAGAAAAATTTACAAAAATATCAAATTAAAATATGTATAATCATATGAATCATTGGGTACTTCAAATGATGTTCAAAAATGTACCACATAATAGTGCAATTTAAGAAGGTATAACAATCATAATGTGAAATGATGTTCAAAGTGTAAAATGCACTAAAATGGTGTTTATGAATAATATAGCACATGAATATTATATATATTAACAATTAATATTATCCTCATTTAGTGGCTAATCACACCCCCCAACTTGAGTTTTGCTAGTCCCGAGAAAAATATATCTCAACAATATGAAATTCAAATTCCCTTTTCTAAAAACATTTTAATACACAATGATCACCAAAAAAACTTATACCAAACAATCATGAAACCCATCAAAATATTTTAATACAAGATAGTTTCATAAGAAGATCCCAATCCCAATCCCATTCCTTTGTTCAAATTCATTTCCATATTTCATCCAATATCAATTAATTATGAGGATGTGTTGTGCATCACAATAGACATGAGGGTTCATCTTTATTCAAGGGGGAAATTATGGAAGCGCTAGGTGGAATCACATTTCAATATTAAGACGAGTATTCATTTTTTTATATATAATTTTTTTTGTTTTGTTTTTTTTTGTTTTTGCAATTTTTCAATGGTAATTGAAGTTGCACTCAAAAGAGTCAACCCCTGTAGCGAGACTTTGCCGATGACTCCCAGGCTCAAAGACCTTAGGGAACCAAGTGAAGCCCACATACTCGGGCATCATCTCAAGTTAACTCAGTCAAAAAAAATTCAAATTACCAAAAATAGAGATAAAATTACTAACTCTGGGCCAGACAACTATGGAGTCACGATCCCCAAGTGCCGAAAGCCACACATTAGGTCATTTCATTGCTCTACGTGCAATTTTTTTTAATAATATTTATTTTGAATACTCATATTAAACTAAAATGATCACCAAACCCATGATATAAATTTAGGGGACCCCATGAACTCAAACTAATACCCCTCTATCCAAGGGACATGCATTGTGATCTTTTTTTTATTTGGATGAAAATATAAACGATGAAATATCACATTGGACAGCCACACTTTCCAAAATCAATGCACATGAAATTATACAAGGATTTAAATCAGAATCTGGGTATCCTAAATTTTTTGATATTCTGTTTCAATGTGTGCAATGTGTATTACCATGTTTAAAGTTAAAGGAATTTTTTCCTTCCATTTTTACAATTTTTTTTCCAAATCATTTATCATATTTTTTGACACAAAAGCATTTTTTATTTTATCTCCCCCCCAACTTAAAATAACACTGTCCCTAGTGTTTAATGAAAAGAAAATTTAGAAGGGGGTAGAGGTAGAGAATGAAAGTTAAAAAAGGAAATTGAAAATGAGGGTCATGGAATAAAGTCACCTGGTGGTTGAAGTTTGAAGTATCTGCTGCTCCAATTTAGTCCTTTGATATCCATGTCGCTTGCAAAGTTCCCTAGTGGAAAAAAAACAAGCAAAAAAAACAAAACAATATATATATATATATAAGTAAAATATAAGTATAGATATAAAAATTATAGAATAAGTAAGCACATTAAGCCGTAGGTTAGTGGTAGGCGTGCACCCCTGTCTCCCTTTGGTCCCGGGTTCGAGTCCCCGCGGCTTCGCCGGTTGTGACGGGGTTTTCCCCATGGCCTATGGCGTGGACTTTTATTGTTATTATTATATTTTTATTTTTATCTTAACCTATAAAATAATAAAAATAAAACAAAATAAACTGATGATACATTGTATTCTTTTTTAATTTCTGGGTAAGGTATTACTCAAGTATCACACCACATGACATGGATGAATATGGTGCTCCCCTTTCGTACCCATCCATACTCATTATAGAAGAACAGGTCAACAGTTTATTTTTTTTTTCAAAATATCAAAATGATTCATTATTCCAATTTAAAATATAATGTTTATTGCAACAAAACAATATTTGGAAACTTGAAAACCCTGGGTTGCCTCCCATGCAGCGCTTTGTTTAATGTCGTTAGCTCGACATGAATCCCCCAACTTACCCAATACCAACTTTAAAAATTTTAAGGACCACATATTTCACAAATTAAACTAGGTTTTTATTGATTACATGTTTATAATTTGTTTCATTAACAAACCTATGTTCTAAAATGAGTTGGTAAATCCAAGGAATATCAGAAATGGTGGAACTGGTTGCTTCTCTAGTCTTGCCTAATACATCAAGGGTCATTCCAATTTTATTTGTATCAAGAGAAGAAATAATGGAAACATGATGGTTTTGGATATCCTCAATGAATGAAATCTTGAGGAAGGATGGAAAGGACACATGTTCGAGTTCAGGCAGACTAACATTTTTCGACATAGGTTGGGAATTTGGATCGATCTCAATTTTATTTTCAAAATTTATCAATAGAATTGGTTCTTTTAGAATATAATATTCAACCACAAAATTGGAAATATCAGTGTTAGAAATGGGTATGGACTCAAAGATTGTGATTTCTCTTAATGGTTCAATGATTGGTGTTTTTAAAAAATCATCAACAGAGTTAAATTCATGAGACTCAATCCATGATGTCAAATTCTCCTATTTTGAATCCAAAAAGTCAATTTCCTATGGATTTAAAGACCCATCAACAATTCCTTGATCCTCTTCATCTTCCCCATATCCAAAGGTTTTCTCTTTAGTAAATTCATGAGAGGTTTGTGGGAAACTAGACACTTCACATAAGGTTATGGAAGGGATAGTTTGTGTAGGGTTGGGTTCCTCAAAATTTTTAATGATTTGTAGTTCTAACCTCAATGATGGAACCTAAAAATTCATTATCTCCATTTTTTGAAATAGTTTTTCAAGTAATGGATGTGGATTAGGATGGATAAGTGGTTGAGACAAATGGTATATTCCAGGAGGATAACTATGTTGTTGGAATTGCATTGGAGGATGTTCAAATTGGCTTTGTGGGGATTGAAACTCATTATATGTTGAGATGTTTTGTGTATAATAGGGGTAAGAACAATGTGGTTCATTAGGTTGTTGATTATCCCACATGTAGAAGTTAGGATGGTCATTGTACATCAGACATGGGGTTGAGTGATCAAGGTGGGGATAGGTTTTCCATGTTTGGACTTGTTCAAAATTGACTTCCATAGGAGTGAGGGGTGAGAAAAGAGAAGAGGGATGAGGAAAAAGAATGATAATGTCTAAGATAACTTACTTAGATCCCCGGAAACGACGCCAAAATTTGATTCTCGCTCAAATTTACCCAAGAGAAGAAAGTAAGACGATCCTTGTAGTTTAGCTTGGGTTATCGAATCCACAGAGGCCTAAGAAGAAATCTATAGACACGTACATTCTATGGACTGTTTTTGGATATGAAGTGGCCAAAATGGATTGATTTTGGATGGGTTTGAAAGATATCTAATAGATTTAAGTGAATTCAATTTAAAATAATGGGTTGATCCTAGGTTATCGCTCGGGGTGGATTAGATGTATTTTCTTTTTAATGATTTCAATTTCTTAAATTTGAGATGGGTTCATTTAAGGAGATAAAACAACATCATAACGTACTGGTTTAATGACTACACCCTTTAATACTAATCACCTATACACTTGAAGGATCAAAGTTTTGAGCACTTCAAGGTAAAGATTCATATTAGTACTTGAAGTGTGTGTCCTTAAATTCAACAAGGACGATGGAGTTTAAAAATCATCAAATAAAAATCCCAATTAAAGAAGTGATTATAGATTAATTAGGTGATTAATAACATCCAATACAGCCCCTTACTACTCCCTTGGATCAACCCATAAGTGGGTTAGCCCTCCATTGATCCCTTGGTTTCAATGGAAGCGGAAAGTAGACTCATGAGGGAGGAAATGGAGTAGTAAAGAAAGCAACAAAAATAAAATGATCAGTCCACCGTTGTGTGAATAATTTCACAAGGGTTGGTGTGAATATATTCACACCTTGATCCAACGGTATCAAATTGATATGAAGAAGAACAGAATAAGAGTAGAAGAAGAACTTTTATTAAGAAACTAAAGTGAATTGAATAACTTACACGTGAAAGACAAATTTGAGGCAACAAAAATGTAGCATAACATTACAATTGAACAAAGTATCCAAGATCCAAAATCTTTCACCACAACTTCCTTAAATATGAATTTTGGGAGCCTTGGGTCAAACCTCAAACATTACAAAGCATCTCAATTAATTTTGGTAGGCCATAGGTGGTGGAAAGCTTGTGGAAATTGAACATTTCCACATTTGACCCGAGGTGGCAGCTAGCTTTCCTTCAGCGAAGATACACGTCTGGAAGACCTTCTAGAAGGCCGAATCAGAGTGTTCCATAGAAGAAGAAAATGGAGCTCCTGATGTTTTCTAACTTCCTGTAAAATATAGGCCCATTTGGAGTTTTGGAGTCCGAGATATGATAAAATTTGTGGAATGTTTTTCTGGGCCGCAGAATCTGGGCCAGAATTGTATCTCTAACGTGGGACGCCATAATGACTACCATAGAAGAAGAATTAGCATTGGATCATGAAGGGTTATTTGTTCCTATGCATGTCTTCTAGAATCCCAAAAACTATGGGATTCATTGGGCCTGTATGTTGGGACCCACAGTCTCATCAGTGGGATAGTGTCCAATCTGCCTTCTCTAGAATTGCTTCCTTTCATCACAAAATATCCCCATATTCTTCCATTAATTCTCCATTGATCCCTGAATGAAATATGTTCATATTGGAGTGTAGATAAATTTCCAAAAATATCAAATTAAAATATGTATAATCAGATGAATCATTAGGTACTTCAAATGATGTTCAAAAAATGTACCACATAAGAGTGCAATTTAAGAAGGTATTACAATCATAATGTGAAATGATGTTCAAAGTGTAAAATGCACTAAAATGATGTTTATGAATAATAAGGCACATGAATATTATATATATTAACAATGAATATTAGCCTCATTTAGTGTCTAATCACATATACAATAACTCTATCATTTTTCATAAAGACACAACCAAGTGCTTTCTTTGAAGAATCACTAAAAAAATAATCTAATCATTCCCTGATGGTAGAGTCAAGATAGGACCATTGAATAATCTTATCTTTAGTTCGTCAAAATATTCTTCACACTCTTTTGTCTAAAAAAATTAAACCCCTTTACATGTGAGCTTGGTTAATGGGTTATCCAATTGGGAACAATTCTGGACAAAACACCGATAATAACCTGCAAAACCAATAAAACTGTGTACCTTAGTTATACTAATTAGTGTTGGCCAATATCGGATTTCCTTTGTCTTAGAAGGATCAACATAGATTCCATCCTTATAGACAATATGTCCAAGAGAAGAAATCTCCTGAATCCACAATTCATAGTTACTAAACTTCCCATATAATTTATTTATTCTAAGATTCCTTACGATAATGCGTTAGTGATTTTCATGATATTCGTAGAATTTAGAGTATACCAAGATATCATCAATAAATACAACTAAAAAGTCATCAAGATATTCCTTGAAAACTGTGTTCATTAGATCCATGAAAACAGAGGGTGCATTAGTCTGCCCAAAAGGCTTACTGTAAACTCTTAATGCCCATACCTGGTTCGAAATACTATTTTCAAAATGTATTCCTTCTTCACTAACAACTAATGATATCCAGATCGATGGTAAATCTTTGAAAAATATTTATCTCCATGAATTTGGTTGAATAAATCATCAATGCATGGTAGACGATAGTTGTTCTTTATTATTATAGCATTGAACTCCCTGTAGTCAATACACAACCTCATATATCTATCTTTTTTCTTAACAAAAAGAACAGGGTATATCCATGGAGAAACACTAGGGAGAATAAATCCTTTATTACCCAATTACTCTAGTTGTTTATTTAGTTCCACTAATTCCACAGTGTCCATTTTATAAGGGGTATTTGATATGGGGCTTGAACTTTGAATTAAATTAATAGAAAACTCAATTTTTCATTTTGGAGGATGTCCTGGTAAATCCTATGGAAACACATCAACATATTCTTGCACAATAGTTACATACTCTATTTTAACATTCATTTCCTCACTCACAGTTATTTCATTCTATTTCTACATGATAATTGAATTTAGTTGAGCTACTGGGGGTGGATCAATATAAGAATCAGGTGGTGATGTTTCTGCTCTAAAGATAAGGTACTCCTTATCATCATCGAAAATTGTAACCTCATTCTTCTTAAAATAAAATTTTGCATCATGGTCTGAAATCCAATCCATACAGAGGATTATATCAAATTAAATCATGGGTGTGATGATGAGATAAAAAAATAAAGAACATTTATATTCCCTAATGGGAACTTATTAACAAAACTTTTTTGCAATGATAATTCCCTTAGTAGTTTTTACTGACAACTCCCTTGTTAAATAAAATTGGAAATATCTAATTTTATTAGAAAACTAGGAAGATATGAAACAATGCGATGATCCAGAATTAAATAAAGAATTGGCCAAACTGGAGGAAAGCATTAAATTACCTTCCACCATGTCATTCGGAGGTTCAACCTCAGCAGTAGTGATCACATAAGATTTTCTTTGATCCCTTGGCCTTTTCAGAGGTATGTTTACCTAACACTTAGGACATTCATATACATAATTCCCCATTTATTTAGAACTGTAACATTCAAAATTGACAGCCTCTTTCTTCTCCTTGAAATCACGATCATTTTGGCCTTTTTCACCACACTTGTTACAGACTCCCATTCCCTTTAGGAAAGTACTATGGAGTTTCTTCCCACATTTACTACAGGATGGATATTCAAATTTTCCCTTCTTCTTGTTATTTCCATTTCTAGAGTGTTCAGAAGATCTCTTCTCCTCCTTCTTTTCTTTAAAGTCATAAGACTTAGAGAATTCATTTTCTATCTTGATATCACATGAGACTATATCTTTGTATGATGAGAAGGATTATGAGACTAATGCTCGATAGAGAAATGGTTTTAACCCATAAAATAATTGATCAATATTACTCCTTAGGTTACGTATATAATCTAGTACATGCCTTGATAACCTTATAAAGTTAGGCTCATACTTTTCAACATTCTCATCCTCCTTTTGCATCAGACTCAAAAATTATCTTTCCATATCCGCTTGATGTTCACAAGGAAAGTATTTTTCTAAGAAAATCTCTTTAAACTCCCTCCATTCCATATTTGATAGTTCATCATCTTCCTTTGTGTTTTGAATCAATGACCACCATTGATCTGCATCTCCTGTGAGGCGATAAACTACAATGAAATTTTTTTCCCTTTCGCTACTCCCCAAAGCATAAAATATTTTCTCTAAGGAACTTATCCTTTGCTCAGATACAAATGGATTTGTAGTCCCATTTAATTTTGGTGGTTGTTTCCTCATGAAGCGGTCTAATATTGATCCTCCGCATTGTGGATTAGGGTTCTCTATACGGGTAAGGTAATTATTCATAACCTGAGTGAGTTGTCCCAGTATGGTGATAAGCATATCAGCACCCATTTCATCACCATCTCCACTATAATTATCTTGAGTTAGAGGGAAATCCCTACATGGATTACATGTGTTGATAAAGTTTCCCTTCCTTCCACTAGGTTCCATTTCTAAACAATGACATAAACTATATTAGTTTATGAATCGAAATACATTATTCCAAAATTGTAAAACACTTAACATAAATTGAAAAGTTTATGGATATAATCCATAATCATAAAAACATTTTCTTTGAGTAAGTATATACTCATAAATCTTTCATAATTGGTTTTAATGAAAATGTGAATTATCCTAAGCATATCCCCTGGGATTGTTTTAACCAAGAGTGCGACAAGGCCCATTGTCGTGTACCAAGATACCCCGAGTCAAGCCCAAAACTCCTTGTCTGATTTTTCACTCCTAGGTACATCTGTGCTAGAGCCGCCTCTACCTACTTGTATCCAGACAAGGGTTTATTTCTTGGAAAATACAAAAAATATCTACATTACCAAAATTCTAGGAAGTTCCTCTATACTAATCCTCAAAGTCTATCTTAGGGTAATGTTCTCTAATTAGAGTTTTTCTAAATCTAGCTTCCAAGGTTTGTAAAAAACTTCCTTTGATAACAACTGTAATGCCCTAACCCCAGAAGTCCCGAGCTGGTACATTATTTTAATACACTGGCATGATCCCAAAAGATCAATTCTCGAAAGACCAATTAGTTTTGTAGCCTTGGAAGTACTAGATACATTCATAAGTTTTACATTACATTATAAAATGAAAAACAACAACAACATTGTCTCCATTGACCACAGTCATATCCCTAACAGTATCCCTATAAGTCATTCATAATATACTTCTTCACATCTTGGGTAAAATAAACAAAGAAATGGGTGATCTTAGATGCTTAGTATAGATAAGAATATAGCAGAAACTTTCATAAATAAGCATAAACATTTAAGGAAATGTATAAGACTAAAAAAACCCTTTTAAACTTAAAATTCATCATAATATGGTAAATATAAATTGAAATAACACCATTTACTTATTCACATTGATATTATACTAGTCGAATAATCACATGCAATATCAATATCCAATTTCATAATGATGGAATGCATAATGCCAAACTTCATAACCACTTAATCATGCCTTATACTAAGAATACAAATAAAATTTTGTCAGGACCTTATTCCAAGACACTAGTTTGTCTCATGATACCTACCGATGGATCCGATGAGCTATAACGGGCTCCACTTGTCACTTACTAAGTCCAATGCATTCCTCATATGAAAAGTTTTAAACATAACATAAACATTCATATTTAAACTATCATACGAAATGTCAATACTTTATCCATAAACCATGAATGGTATAAAAGTAACATATCCATATTTAAACATATAAAAAAACCTTCAATAAAATAAGGAAGATTTGTATCATAATAAATCCACTTCAAACAAGTTTAAAATCCATCAAAGGATGTTGACATAGATAAAATGAAAACTATTTGACAGAAATACCTCTTTCTATTTTGAAACCATTTAAAATAAAAAATTTATTTTTTAAATATTATTATATTATTGTTAGGGAATATTCGAAGGTGATATAATGGAGGAAAATAACTGCACCCACTATATAAGTTAAAAAACATTCTTTCCTTAATTTTGTCAAAAAGGTTGTAAAGTAACTTGTTTGGAAAACGACCAAAATAATCCCTTATCAACATCTTATAAAAATTTAAAAAAGGGTATAAATGACATTAACACATAGTATAGTAAATAATAAAAATGTTTTTAAATTCATTTTAGGAAACATGTATGTGGTTGATAAAGAGGTCCTAGTAGATAATTGCGTATAAACAACCTCGGATAATGAAGAGATTGTGAAATTAACCCTTACCTTGTACTTCTCCTTGGTCAAGGGTACATTAAACTCCTATATAATAGTTAAATAATTGTTATTAAATTATATAATAACCATACATATAAATATTAAATAATATATGATCTTCTAATAATATTTTAGTATTATCGTCGTTTCGGGTGTTAACTGATTCTTTTTCCTTTATATGTCTTGTTACTTAAGTCATGTTTGCTATGGATAGAATGTATTTGATATATATCAAGATTGATATTATGTTCTTAAAAATTATTTTTAATAATAAAATGAAAATTATTCTTTAATGGTTATTATGGGTAATGAATCTCATCACGTTCATGGAGACGGTAATCTGTATGTACGTACGAACGCTACATCGATTTCAATTTTTTATTTTAAAAAGAAATAAAACCAAATGATACATAGGTATATTATTATTAAAGTATAATATAAAATTTTATATACATTTTTTAAGTTCATTAACACCATCATTTTTATGTTCCATGTATGGTATGAACGAGTCATATCACTTTGAGGGGGCGGTAGTCCGAACTTCCTCAAATGAAATTATCGTATATATATAACATGAAAAGAATAAAGGTATGATATAAAAGAAAATAAACGAAGATTATATATAAAATAAACATTATAAATATCATATATAATTATAGTTCCATCATAATGGCCACTATAATAAATGGTGGTAAAAGATTGAACAATCATCATTTTGTGAGGTAGTAGTTTTCCGTCCATAGAAACATTATGTTCTATACCCATTAGATAGAGGTGAGTGTAAGTAATGTTCAAATAATTATCTTAAAAACAACCTTGTATATTGATGATACTGGTTTTGTTATTAAATAAAAGAATAATGAGAGTTTAGGGGGTTGGAGAAGTAAAATAAAAAAAGAACTTAAGAGGAGATGTTGCCTTTAAATCATGTAACTCCCTTTGGTTTGAACCAAAAGGATTCCTTGAAGTGCGTTCTGCCTAAGGTAAGGATTAAAATAAGAATATAGGGATGTAGGGAGCTTAATTGGGTAGAGTCTGGATGAGCCGAGGGGATTGATAGGTGTGAGTAATGGGTTAGAGGTGATGGATTTTTATAAGTGAGGAGAGGGGCTCTTTAGGAATGTTTAAAAATTTTATTTTATTATATAATGAATTTCGGTTTCTAAAGGTCCAAAACATATTAAAGTAGAAGATAATATGAATCATGTTCTAAATATAATCATTCAATAAGAATTTTATAGGTTTTGGATATTGTTTTAATTTTTATAATCATATTTATTTAAATCATTTAATAATGAGGTAAACACTACATCATTATTGTGTCATAAATAATTTTTTTTATCTGATGTCTAAAAATTATAAAAAATACCATGATTTAGTAAATCATTTTAGATTTAAAATGAATATTTATAGTCGAAAATATAACTTATATAATCCCATGTAAATATTTTTTTAATAAAATATATATGTTTTTTTTTCATTTTTACTATTATTTTAAATTAATTAATATAAAGTGTCATTATCACTCTCAAGTGGCTCCATGGGGTCCCAAAATATACCTAAGGATGCCCATGGTTGGAAATGTATCAAAAAATAGGAATCAGACACATGTTAGGTTATTTAAATATTATTATAATATTATTTTTTACCGTTATTTACCAGATTTACCTTTTAACCATGGTAAATAAAATATTTACCAAAGTAATTATTCATAATGTCTAAAAATAAAAGTTACCTATTTACACAATTTGGACCTCCTGATTCCAAATATGGAATCAATTTTTCCTAATTCAAAACAATGAAGTCGTAGAAATTAATTTTAAATTAATTCCCGTTGTCAAAACAAAAAGCGTGTTTTTAAGAAATAATAACATTAAAAATATTGACACTTGTATGTGTTCAGTTTAAATGTGAAATTACATCCAATGAACAAAATTATATTAAATTATAAAAATAAAATCTAATGATACTTAAAACCAATTAAAATTTATAATTTAACATTATAAATTATTTCAATTAAAAAAGTTGTTTTTAATTAAAATTTAATATTTTTCACAATTCATCAAAAATTTAAAGTTTTTATAGAAGTACCAAAATTCACCCTAAGCGAATTTTAATATTTTGAATTTAAAAATGAAGTCCATTTTGAAAAATAAAATTTATAGAATTTCCAAAAGTGGGTATTACTATTCATAACAGCTAGTTTGATTGGTTGTGGTGTGTTTGAACTCGAAGTTGTGTACAATACAAGCTATTATTTTATTCAAAGAGAAGCATACCGTGGAAGATTGTGGTATTAAAAGGCTCCCACTTCTTGGGAAACATCATCTTAGAGGCTGGAGTTGCAATGGATCCAGTGAAGATATAGGTAGTGCTTTCTTAGGATCCACCTAGGAGTGTGACTAAGGTGTAGAGTTTCCTAGGGTTGGTTGGGTACTACCATAGGTTCTTACACGACTACTCCAGAGTAGTATCTACCTTTTCAGCTTTTAAAAATAAAGGAAAACCCTTTGTATATATGGTGAGGTGCCAACATAGCTTCCATGAGCTGAGGCAAAGACTGAGGAATGCCCCCATCCTGAGACTAATAGAAGTGGCTGTTGGGTATGTAGTCTTCTGTGACACATCAGGGATGAAACTAGGTTGTGTCCTGATGTAGGAGTGAGAAGTGATCACCTATGGCTCATGGAATATGAGAGAGCATGAGAAAAACTATGTGACCCATGACCTGGAGTTAGCAGTAGTGGTCTTTGCCTTGAATATGTGGCGACACTACTTGATGGGTGAATGATTTACCATCTACTACGACCTTAAGGGTATCGGTTATATCTTCTCACAAAAGGACCTAAACTTGAGACAATGGCGATGGATGTAGTTCCTCTAGGACTATGAATTTAGATAGTTTACACTCCTAGTATGGGGAACATGGTGGCAGACACACTGAGCAGGAGGTCTGGTTTATAGCTGCTGAGTGAGGAGAGAGAGCAGCTAACCGTGATGCATATATCCTTTATGGATGATGATGGAGAATTTTACCTCGAGTATATGACTATCACTCCCCCACTCCTTCAATGAGTTAGGGAGGCCCAACTTGTGGATATTGACCACGAGGATGGACATGCTCATATATCCTCAGGACATGCTCCTAATAGATTTTTTATAGGTAGGGAGTACCTCATCCTTTTTAGAGGACGCACCATGGTACCAGGGACGTTACATGAGGAGGTGTTGAGGGAGTTCCATAAATCCAATTTTGAGGTATGTCCTAGTGTGGTGAAGATGTATCGGGACCTCCGATGTCAGTACTAGTTTCCAAGGATGAAGAAAGTTGTGGAAGAGTTCATTTCATGATGTGTCACTTGTCAGCAAGTGAAGGCCAAACATTAGGTCCCAATAGGCTTGACACAACCACTTGATGTATCAAATTAGAAGTGGTATATTGTCTCTATGGACTTCATAACGGGGTTACCACACACTTCTAGTGGACATGACTCTATCTGGGGGATCGTTGACTGACTCACCAATTCGTCTCACATCCTAGCCATCTGGGAGAATGGATTAGTAGAGGGCTTGGGGCGCCTCTATGACCAGGAGATAGTACGACTTCACAGTGTGGCTTCAATGATCATCTTAGACTGTGATGCACGCTTTGCATACCGTTTTTGGAAGGTGTTTCTGGAGGTGTTCAGGACCCAGCTACACTGGAGCACATCTTTTCACCCCTAAATAGATGGTCAAGTGGATTGAACCATATAGGGCTTGGAAGACATGATTCATGCTTGTGTCTTGGAGTTTGGTCATAGTTTGTAGGACCACCTAACACTGGTGGAGTTTGTGTACAATAATAGCTATCACTCCACCATTGGCATAGCACCATTTGAGGCCTTGTATAGGCGGCCATGCAGATCACCTCTATACTGGACAGACCCAGGGGAGTCAGCACTAATGGGTCCAGAGTTGGTGCAAGCTACCACTAACAAGGTGCAGATCATCTAGGAGCGGATGAGGACTGCACAAAGAAGATATAAGTCTTATGCTGAGAGAAGACAGAGACTCTTGGAGTTCTAGGATAGATACCATGTTTTCTTTCGAGCCTCACCCTAATGGGGATTGAAGAGATTTGGCTGGGGCGACAAGTTATCTACCTGGTTCACTGGACCTTTTCATATCCTCAAAAGAGTTGGAAAGGGGGTGTACCTCCTAGATCTTCCCCCGCAAATTCACCAGGTGCATAATGTTTTCTACATTCCATATCTGAGGAGGTACGTGCATGATCCATCACACGTCATCGACTGGGGAGAGCCAGATATTGATGATGAGGGGACGTTTTTTGGAGTTTCTGGTGGAGATTGCAGATTGATGGGAGCAGGTCTTTTGTGGATGTTCCATTCCTCTGGTGCACATTCAGTAACAACACATGAATCTCAAAGAGAGCACATGGGTGCAGAAGGCTCAGATTAATGCTCAGTACCCCCATATTTTTGTTTAGCCTTTTTTTGGTTTTCAGGGATGTAAAGACCTAATGTGGGAGAATGTAATGTGTCAGAATCTTCCTTGTAATTGATTTATTTATATGAATTTTTTTCAAGAATGAATGCTTTGATAGAATGTGATTCCGAGGCCTGGGGTTCCCCTAATGAAATTTGGAACTTATTTTAAAGTAAGTTCAGTAAACGTGCGAATGGGATTTTCTAAATTTTGAAATGGTGCTTGGATCAAAAATCTGAGGGCACCGTTGAACTCAGAATGTCAAGAGTCTCCTAGAAAGGACTTAACTTCGACCAGAAAGGATTGGACAAAAAAGTTACTTTTTGGATAATTTAGAAAATAATAAAACAACTTAAAAAAGTTATTTTATTTATTTTCTCAACTATGAGCGGTGGACAGTGTCATTGCGGTGCAACGATGAGGCGACGAAGTGGCACATTAAAGGAAGCCCCTTAATGGATTATTAAGGTGTAGCGTAACAGATACGCTGTTTCATAAATGAAACAGTGCAACGACGCAACGTCGTAGTGTAATAGAAATGCTGCGACATGTTCGATTTTTAATTAACTAACGTGTTGAAGAGTTTGAAATTAAAACTTGGACAATTCTATGATGAACCACCAGTGAGTTTCCTGTCCAACGAAGAATGATGAATGCCGGTGGAACATCATCGACTTCGACGTACCTCGAAGAACAAATCCAAGAAGCAACAAATGATGTCGACCTCTTGAACCCTTGATGATGGAAAGATATGGAAATGAATGTAAAATGAGGTATGGGTTTTGGTTTCTTTTTTATTGTTTTTCATTCCCCGTTATTCATTCTAAAACAAAGAATATAGATCAAACCATGAATAGGTTGATCTGCAGATCGTGTGTTCTTGTGGGAGTATTGTTAAATTCGGGGACTTGAATGGTGCAGTAGATTAATGTGTTAAAACCCCAATCCTCCCCTTCGATTATAAACCTCTAACGTGGAGGGTAAGAGCCGAAATTAACAAGGCCCAAGTACCTTCTCCTTGCATGTTATTTTTCATTTTCATGGAATATATTCTCAAAATGGTGGAAAGGTGAGTTTGAAGACGTCACGATAAAGGTGGCATCCCTATAATCTGGTAGGTGTCAATGGCTCGAGAATCAAACCACCAGACCAAATCCAGTGGCCCATAGAAGGAACTACTAGTGGCAACAGCCGTGGGAGAAGGGAGACATCACGCTGTGATAGAAGAAAGTCACTTCTAGATGGCCACTGTGGTGTGGAGACGTGATGCCAACTAGCACTCTGTGGAGGGGTAGACCATGTCCGGGCCGCTCGAGCGAGTAGGCAGAACACAGTTAATGACTGTGTGCGAGAGTCTGGCCGAACAGATTGGCCGACCATGTGGTGTAGCCACAATCACTTGAATGTAGTAGAGGAAACTTCCCCACGTCGACTACAGGGCGAGAGGGGAGACAAACGCGGCTTCCAGCTACGTCCCGACCCGGAGATGAACCGGCCTGCCTTTGGCAGACTAGAAAGGCTAGCGGGCTAGACAAGCCCCGCCAGGCCGGACACATGGCCCAACAGGCCCCGACCCAACAGACTGGACCCAGACTGTCCTGGGTCCGGGTTGGGTCGGTCCCACTCGGTCAGACCAGACCCGAACCCAATTGGCCCCTTTTTGAAAAAACATCAATAACTTGCAAAACAGGTGTTCGATTGACGCTTCATATGTGGTATGAGGACCCTTTACACAAGACGAGCCTTCTGAGAGACTCTATGTGAGTTTTGGAAGAGGTTGGAATATGACCAGGTTGGATTGGACTTGAATCCAACGAGGACCTTTTTACAAAAATGCCCATATCTTACAGACCAGGCATCCATTCGACACACCTTTTGTTGCGTTGGGACCCTTAAGATGAGAATGTCCTTTGAGATACTATATTTGCGACTTCGTGGAGGCTGAGTTATGGCCAATGGCTTGAGGATTAGATCCCCTAGAAATCAAGCATGCTAAGTGTGGGAACCCAGTGGTTGGCTATGATGTGAATAATGAATAACGACCCTTTGTGGATCAGCATAAGAGATAACTTTCATGGTTCAAAATAAGAGAGAACATTCATGGATCAAAATAAGATCAAAACTTCATGGATCATGATGAGAGAGACCCTTATTGGATCAGCAGTAGCATGACCTATCATGGATCGACCGTAGAGTGACCTATCATGGATCAACAGCAGAGCGACCCTTCGTGGATCAGTATTATAATGACCCTTAATGTATCCATAGTAGATCCTCTTAACATAATAAGATGATCTATCTTTAAAATTAATCATATTTACTTCTGTACTTAAGTAATACCTGGTGCGAGCTGTTATTTAATTTGTACTATACATTTGAGATCTTACTTGGTGGTATTACCTCTGTGGTATTTCCTTTGTAGTATTTCCTTTGTGTTATTTCCCTTTTGGGATTTCGGAGATACCTTTGGGGGTATGGAGGTCCCTAATGAGTATGGTTATACTCACCCACACATGGGTTTTTCCCACACCTGTTGTGTCTTGTGCAGACGGTGGACAACATTGACTAGGACTTTGGGGAGCCATGTCTAGAAGGTGCTCGGAGGTGGATCGATAGATGTGGTGTGCTTCAGGGACATCCGACAGCGATCTATAGCTACCTTTCTTGTAGGATCCTCGGTGAATGACCTCTATATCGTGTACTTCTTTTTTTACTTTCCATTCAGTTGGTCTTGTATTCTAGCCCCTTTACTTTCAGTTTACACCTTTTAATCTGAGTGGTGGTATTTTTTGGCGTTTGTATTACTTTGTTTCCTTTGTGGTTTTCTTTGTCAAGTATACCCTTTTTGTGTGTGTACATGTTTAAAGACAATGCCTTCCCTTTTTGTGATATGAATTTGCAGTGCTAGTCACTAGTTTCTGGCCTATAGAAGGAAGGATTGGGGTAGTCATGGGACGAGCCCTGGGGGACGGGTCATGACAAAGTGGTATTAGAGAGAGGATGGTTCCACCATTAGAACAATGATTCTGTATTTTCAATGGGGGTAATAGTGTAGAGTGTCTTGAGTTTGGATTTCAGTTCAGGGAGTCCAATGTGGGTGTAGAGGACAATGTACCCATACACTAGGACCCAAAATTTTGTTTTCTGACTCAGTACACAAAAACACTAGTTTCATGTGTTTTGGAAATGTTTTCTCTTAATATTTTTAGAATTAGCATACCGAGTATAACTTATTGACTGTGGAACAATAATTTCTCTACAAGATGACTCCATAAAGGCAGCCAGACACGATTCTAGTGAGGGATCATAGTGATGGACCACTGAGCAATGAGGCATTGGTGTAGGGACCACTTAGAGTGATAGCACCTTTGGGTGCCATACCATCACCACCACCACCTGTAAGGAAGTAGTTGCTACCAGCCCCACCAGAAGATAGTGCACACTGGCTGAGCAAGCATCAATAGTTCTAGAGATAGAGTACTTTGAGGGTTTGAGGTGATAGAGATCCTCAGGCAGTTGAGGATTGGTTGGATACTTTTACGCGGGTTTTTTTGCCTCGTAGAGACACGTGGAGACTAGATGGTGGTCTTAGAAGCTAGCCTTTTTCTGGTAACGATTAGGAGATGGTGGATCTTGATGCTCCAGACACCTGAGGAGGAAACCCTTGCCTAGTTGTACTTAAAGAGCCTCTTCAGGGTGGAGTTCATACTGGTGAAACTATGCTCAGTGAATATTTAGGAGCTACTGAACCTATAACAAGGTAGCCTAACTGTGGACTAGTACTTGGAAACCTTTAACGAAATCTCTTGATACTCTACTGATATGGTACGAGACCCATTTTTAAGGTCTTGGAACTTTGATCAGGGACTCCAATGGAAGACCTGGGTGTTGATAATTTTTCCCAACATCCCGACGCAGGCTGGAGTGCTAGAGCGAGCAAAACTAGTGGAGAGATTCCTAGCTGAGCAAGAACTAATGGTGAGAGCCATAACCAAACAACATGTGGACAAGTCTTCTACAACAGCCAGTAGGAAGATGACATAGAGGCCCAAATTGGCTAGATATTATGGAGGATTACCCCAAGATGTAGGGTTAGAGTTGTGGAGTTCGCAAGGCAGAGGTGGTCGGCTGATGGATAGAGTTTGTTACTCCTAAAGCGGGCAGAGAGACATGGCTTGTGACTGCCCGAACCACCAGAAAAACGATCATCAGGAGGTCTGGGGACCTCCAAGGTAGAGGCACTAGATCGAGTGAGGAGTTCCACAAGGTGGAAAACATAGAAAGGGAGCAAGAAGAGCGACATGTGGTGGACGATGGTTCCAGGTACTACCTCCCCACCCCTATGTGGTCCACCACAGGCTCAGGGAGCCAACAAGAAGGGGTTAGCTCAACTTCAAGAAGTGGAGGCCTATGACTACAATGCCCCATAGATTATTAGAGGTATGATCTATGTCTTCTCCACCTTATATTCAGCTCTAATAGACAAAGGTACCAGTCACTCTTTCCTTTCCATGAACCTCATTTGAGGATCATAGATTTTGGTGGGGTTGTTGGATCGATTCTTATGATTAGAGACTCATAAAGGAAGGGATTCGAGGATTACACACTAGTTCCAGTTGTGTGATCTTACTCTAGGAGGTGAGAGATTCTACTGGGATCTCCCTGTTGTTGTGTCGAGGCCTTAAGATGTCATCTTGGGTATGTACTGGTTATCTATAGTCCATGCTTAGATTGAATATTTATGGTGCAAAGTGCAGTGTGTCTTCAAGGATGGGACCATGTTTTCCTTCACTTTTGAGAAGTGAAACTTTACAGCATAGGATGGAATTTCTCGGAGGATGGTTTAGACGATCACCCACCAGTTGGATAGCCTCACCCTCAGTGCGGTGGATGAGAGGATTCTAGGCTTTCCTATAGTGGTGGACGAGTATGTGGATGTCTTTCCTAAGGATGTTTTGAGACTACCTCCTCATAGGGAGATAGACTTCTGCATTGACCTATACCCCAGGACATCGTTGATATCCACACTGTAACATCAGATAGTTCCCACAGAGCTATGTGAATTGAGGGTAAAACTGGTGTACTTTCAAGATAAGGGGTTCTTAAGGCCCAGTGTTTCACCATTGGTAGCCCCAGTGTTGTTTACAAAGAAGGAAAACGAGAGCATGAGGCTATGCATGGACTTCCAACAGCTAAACCAGGTGACCATCAAGAAAAAGTATCCACTATCGTGAATTTATTAAATCTTCGACCAAATGAAAGTAGAGAGGTGGTTCTCAAAGATAGACCATAGATCGGGATATCATCGTTTTTGAGTACGAGATGAGGATGTGCCTAAGACATCCTTCAGCTGCCGTTATGGCCACTACGAGGTCTTAGTGAAGACCTTTAGCATGAAACATTCTCCAGAAGTGTTCATGAGACTCATGAATAAGATCTTTTAGCCTTACCTATATAGTTTCTTGGTAGTCGTCATTGATGACATGTTGGTGTACTCGACATCAGAGGAGGAGGACAATACACACCTGCGGGTAGTTCAGGATACACTTTTAGAGAAACATATTTCTAATAATATCTTGAAGTGATAGTTTTGTATTTGAGAGGTCCACTTTTTGGGACACGTCATATCAGAGGCTGGAGTTTTAGTGGATCCAGTGAAGACATAGGCACTGCTTTCTTGGGAGCCAACCAAGATCATGACTGAGGTGCAGAGTTTCCTAGGGTTGGCTGGGTACTACTAGAGGTTCATACCTGACTTTTCCTGAACAGAAAAACCCTTTTCAGCTTTGAAAAATAAGGGAGAACAATTCATATGGATAAAGAGGTTCCAACAGAGTATCCAGGAGGTGAGGCAGATGCACATGAGTTCCCCCATCCTGATACTACTAGAAGAGGTCGTTGGGTATGTAGTCTTCTACGAAACATCAGGGACCGGACTGGGTTTTGTCCTAATTCAGGAGATAGCAGTGATCGCCTAAGGCTGATAGAAGTTGAGGAAGCATGAGAATAAATACATGGCCCATGAACAGGAGTTATCAGCATTGGTCATTGCCATGAAGATGTGGCATGACTACTTTATGGGTGAACAATTTACTGTCTACTCTAAACACAAGAGTCATGGTATATCATCTCATAGAAGGACCTGAAATTGAGACAAAGATGATGGTTTTAGTTTCTCCAAGACTATAAATTTGAGATAGTCTACACTTATGGGAATGGGAATGTGGTGAAAGATGCACTCAGCTAGAGTTCTGGTTTACAACTGCTAAGTGAGGCGACAGAGCAGCTAGCCATGATGCAGATATCCTTCATGGATGATGGTGAAGCAATTTACCCCCAGTCTATGATTTTTACTCCCCCACTCCATAAGTGAGTTAGGGAGGCCAAACTTGTGGATATTATCTATGAGGACCGACATGATCTTATATCCTGAGGATAAGATCCTGATGGATTTTCGTTCGGTGGGGATCACATCATCATTTTCAGAAGATGTACTGTGGTAACCATGACGTTACAAAAGAAGGTGTTGAGGGAGTTCCATACAACACATTTGGAGGTACATACTGGTGTGGTGAAGATGTACCATGAACTCAGAAGTTAGTACTGGTGGCCAGGGATAAAGAAATCCATGGAAAAGTTCGTTTCATGATGACTCACTTGTCTGCAAGGGAAGGACAAGCATCAGGTCCCAATAGACTTGAAACAACCACTTGAGGTACCGGAGTGTAAGTGGGATGTTATCTGTATGGACTTCGTGATGGGGTTACCATGCACATCTAGGGGACATGACTCTATCTGGGTGATCGTTGACTAATTCACCAAGTCATCTCTCTTCCTACCCATCTAGGTGAAGGGATTAGTAGAGGGATTTGGGTGCCTCTATGTCCAGAAGATAGTACAGATTCATAGGGTTCCTTCAATGATCATCTCAGACCATGATGAAATATTTACATATAGGTTGTGGAAGGTGTTGTAGGAGGAATTAGGGACACAACTACACTTGATCACATCTTCTCACCCCCAAACAGATGGTCAGACGGAGCTAACCATACATGACTTAGAGGGAATGCTTCGTGCTTGTGTCTTGGATTTTGTACATAGTTGGGAGGACCAACTACCACTGATGGAGTTTGTGTACAATAATAGTTATCACTCCACCATTGGCATGACACTGTTTGAGGCCTTGTATAGGCAGACATGCAGATCACCTCTATGATGGACAGACTTAGGGGAGTCAACACTCATCAGTGCAGAGTTGGTATGGGCTACCAGTGAGAAGGTTCATATCATCCAAGATCAGATGGGAACTGCACATAACATACATAAGTCTTATGGAAACAAGAGATATAGACCCTTGGAGTTAGAGGAGGGATACCGTGTTTTCCTTCAAGTCTCACCCTGATAGGGATTTTGGAGATTAGGCCAGGGTGAAATGTTGTCTCTGAGGTTCATCAGACATTTTCAGATCCTCAGATGAGTTGGAGAGGTGGTGTACCACCTAGATATTCCCCCATAGATGCACATGGTCTATGATGTTTTCCATGTGTCTCTACTGATGAGGTACGTGAAAGATCCATCACACGTCATTGACTTGAGAAAGATGGACATTGATGATGGGGTGAAATTTGCAGAGTTTCCAGTGGAGATAGAGGATCAATAGGAGCAGGTCCTTTGTGGATGTTCGATTCGTCTGATGCACGTTATGTGGAAGCATGAGAATCTCCAAGAGAGACCATGGCAGCAGGAGGCTCATATTCATGTTCAGTACCCTCATCTTTTTGTTTTGCCATTATTTTTGATTTTGGGGATGTAAATACATTAGGTGGGATGAATATAATCTATCCGAATTTTCCATGTATTTTTTAATTATATGGAATTGTTTCGAGACCGCATGCTTTGATGGAACATGATTCCAAGTCCCAGGGTGCCTAGAATGTAATTTTGAACATATTTAAAAGTACGTTCAATAAACATGAGAGTGGGTTTTTCAAAAGTTTTAACCAGTGCTAAGATCGAAAATCTGAGGGCATTGTTGAACTCGTAACGTTGGGATTCACCTAAAAAGGAATTCACTTCGACCAGAAAGGGTCTGATGGAAAATGTATTTTTTTGGACTTTTCAGCAAATAATAAAATAATTTAAAAAAGTTATTTTATTTATTTTGTCAACCGTTGAGCGGAGGAAAATGGTGCAATGGTGTGGCGATAATGCAATGATGATGTGCATTAAAGGATGCCTCTTAATGGATTGTTAAGGTGTAGCGTAACAACTACGCTATTTCATAAATGAAACAGCGTAACGACACAATGTCGCTGTATAACAAAAATGATGTCACGTGTTACCTTTTTAATTACATGACATGTTGGAGAGTTGGAAATTAAATGATGGGAATTTTTTTGATGAACCTCCGGTGAGTTTCCTCTCCAACAAAGAACGATGAACACTGGAAATAAATCATCGACTTCGATGTACCTCGAGGAACGAAGCTGAGAAGCGATGAAGGATGTCGACCTCTTGAACCCTTGATAATGGAACACTACGACAACGAAAATCATAAGAGGTATGGGTTTTTCTTCCTTTGTTAATGTGGTTCTTTCCCCATTATTCATTATAAAAAAATGAACTTGGATCAACCCATGAATAGGTTGATCCATGGATCATGTGTTCTTGCAGGAGGATTGTTAAATTCGGGGACTTGAATGGTGAGGTAGATTCATGTATTGAAATTCCAAACCTCCCCTTTGATTATACACCTCTAACGTGGAGGGAACATGTCAATATGAACAAGGACCAAGTCCATACTCCTTGTGGGGTCTTGTGTGTTCTTCATGGATGATATTCTCAAAATGGAGGCAAGGTGAGATCGAAGCCGTCACAGGGAAGGTGCCAGCCCTATGATCCCGTAGGCATAGAAGACTCGACAAACGGACCACTGGAGCAACTCTGGAGGCCCATTGAAGGAACTACCAGTAGCAGCGGCTAAAGGAGGAGGGTGAAGGCATGCTGAGATGGCATAAAGTTGAGACCAGTTGGCCATGACGACATGGAGATGCGGCACCAACCGACACTGTATGGAGGGGTGTCCCGTGTCCGGACCACTCAGGCGAGCTGGCGGCACGCGGTCGAAGACAACGTGAAAGAGTTTGACTGGCCGGAATGGCGAGCCGCATGGCGTAACCATGGTTCTTGACTGCAGTAGAGGAAACCACCCTGTGTTGACCACAGGGCAAGAGGGGAGCTAGACGTAGCTTCTAGTAGTGTTCTAGTCGAGCGATGAACCGGTCCTCCCCTTGCGGACCGGGCATGACAGTGGCCCAGAACCAACCCAATGGCCCATAACCGTAGCCCAACGGGACCATGACCCAACAGACTAGACCTAGGCCAGGCCGGGTCTGGGTCGGGTCGGTCCAACCGGGTCAGACTAGACTAGAACACAACTAGCCCTTGTTTGGAAAAATGTCAATAACTTGTTGCCCGAGCATCTGATTGATTCACCATCTGTGGTACAAGTACCCTTAAAACAAGGTGGTTCTTATGAGATACTCTATGTGGGTTTTGGAGGAGATTGGTGTATGAACGGGTTGGATTAGACTCGAATCCAACAAGACCCTTTTTACAAAAATTCCCATTTCTTACTGACCGGGTGTCTGTTTGATGCGTCGTCTGTTGCGTTGGGACCCTTACAACGAGATGATACTTTGAGATAATCTATTTGAGAATTTTTGGATGTTGAGGTACGAAAAATGTACTGAGGATTAGATCCTATGTAAATCAAGTGTTCTATGTGCGGGAATCCAGTTGCGGGCTTTGACGTGAAGAATGAAGAGAGACCCTTCCTGGATCAGCATAAGAGAGACCCTTCATGGTTCAGAATAAGAGATACCCTTCATGTATCAACATAAGAGGTACCCTTTGTGTATCATTATGAGAGAGACACTTCGTGGATCAGTAGTAGCATGACCTGTTGTGGATCGGCCGTAGAGCGACCCATCATGGATCCGTAGAAGAGAGGCCCTTAGTTGATCAGTAGCAGAGAGAATCTTTGTGGATCAAAAGTAGAGTCTATTAACAGAATAAGATTATCTAGCTTTATAACTAATCAACATTACTTCTATACTTAATTTATACCTAGTGTGAGCTGTCTTTTACTTTATGCTAGGTATTTGAGATATTACTTGGTGGTATTACCTATGTGGTATTTTCTTTGTGGTATATTTCTTTGTGGATTTCTAAGAGACCTTCAGAGGTCTCAGGGTCCCTATTGAGTATTGTTATACTCACCTCTGTACAAGATTCACCCAAACCTATTGTGTCTTGTGTAGATGACAAACAACTTTGGCAGGGACTTTGGGTAGCCAAGGCTATATGTTGCTTGGAGGTGGATCGATAGATGTGGTGTGCTACAGTTACATCTAACAGTGAGCTTTACCTACCCTTATGATAGGATCCTTGGAAGATGACCTCTAGAGCATTTACTTCTTTTTTTGTATTTTTTTCTGTTGGGCTTGTATTTTGCCCCTTTACATTCAGTTTACACATTTTAATCTCTGTGGTTGTACTTTGTGGTGGTTTTATTACTTTATATCCTTTGTGGTTTGATTTTTGTAGTATGACCTATTTGTGTGTGTGTATAGGTTTAAAGGAAATGCGTTCCATTTTTGGGATATGCTTTTCTGTTACTAGTCACTAGTCCCTAGCCATTGGAAGGCAGGCTTGGGGTAGTCACGACATGGGCCCCGAGGGATGGATCATGGAAGTGTGACTATGGTAGCTAAAGGAACTATCGACCATGGTGGCTAACCATGGTAGCTATAGGGTGGTCAGTCTAGGAGGTCAACCATAGCGGTCAGTCACCATTGTCAGTGGACCAACCCTGCAGTCATTCCACGAGCCCAGTGACCCCTATTGAAAATTCAAACTATGATAACTTTCAAATGATGTGTCTTTTTGATGAGCTGTCAATGGCGTTGGGACCCTAGTTATGAGATGAAAATTTTGGTTCATGTTGTAAATTTTTATCTTGGACCAGTATAGGTTGAGAGAATTCACTTTGGTCCTTTCATCAAATGGTTTAGTACAGTATTACATCCATATCACTGGATTGTAATCCACTCTAGAGGCTGAGTCCCAGATAGAGTCAGGTACCCATCCCCGTGACTGGAGTGTGATAATATATCACTCATAGTGGTGTTTTTTTGGAATTGATGTAACCACCGAGAGATGGGAGTTGGTCCTCCTTATAGCAGGTTGCATCAGTAGGGCAAGTGGTATTCTCTAAGGTGCTGGGCTGAATCCCCTATATTGAGAATTAATCCAGATTGGGAAAGTGGTATTTCACAAGGTATCAGGAAAGACCTCCTCTCTATGTATCATAATATTACATAACCAATACTTTCTCATTTAGGTAGTTCCAAAATGATCTAGATCTCCTCGTGTGTGTCTCTGATGATATCATGGATTGAGGAGTGAGTTCTCCTAGAATGAAAGTGATTTGTCCATAATCCTTTAGATCAAAATTGGTTGTGGATTACCTTTAGAAATTGCATATTGAACTAATTATATCTAGATATTATTATTATATGTGTTGTAGAAATATATATATGTGAAGCTCACTGTACTTTCCTTTATGGTATTTCATTTATGGTATTTCCTTTGTGGCTTTGGGGTGTCTTACTGGGTATTGTTATACTCACCACTGCATGGGATTTTCCAAAATGTGTTATGTCTTGTGCAGTAGATCGACCCTTTTATAGAGTCCTAGGTGGACCAGGACAAAGTAGTGATTAGTGATTCTAGAAAAACATGGTGTTTCCCTACGGTTCAAACAACAGTCCCAATACCTCTTTTCATATTGGTTGGACTTGTGGTTATAGACACTTTTTGGAGGGCTTGTTTTGGCCCTATTTACTTTCCAGTAAAATCACTATTATACTATGGTTGTGGGATACAGTGGTTTTCTTTCATTTTTCACTTAATGTTTCTATGTTTTAGTATTTTTGGCTTGGATATGTGTTCATGCACACATGTACTTAGGCTAATTCCTCCCATTTTTGAGATATACCTGCTCAGTGCTAGTCACCATCCCCTGGCCTATTAGAGGTGGGATTAGTGTAGTCACGACATGGGCCCCTATGGGATGGGTAATGAAAACATCAAATAACAAACTTGGATATGAACTTATGCATAATGATAGAGTTATTTCCAATGCATCAAGGTAGTTAAAAATCATGAATAGATCTATCTAACTCATGATCTTGAGTTAGTATCTATAATATTTTCTCTGAAAATATGGAGACACTATATATTTGGTGAAATATGTGAGATATATAAAGATTACAAGTTTTTGAAATATATCTTCTAATATAAAGAACTCAACATGAGGAAAATATGATCGATTGATCTACTCAAGGATTATGATTGTTCAACACACTATCACCCAAGGAAGGAAAATAAGGTAGAATATGCATTAAGCATAAAAGATCAGGGATTTCTAAAAAAATGAGGATTGAAAGAGGTCATGTGTTCATGGATCTAGTGAAGATTTATATGGTAATTATCAAGAAAGGTGAAACATCACTACTCTTTCATTTGGTTTCCCAACCATATTTATTGGAAAGTATTAAAAATTATCAGTCTAATAATAAAAATTTTCAAAAGAAAATTAAAGCTGTGAATGATGGGAAGTTGGAAGAAATTATGTATGGGTATGGAATTCCAAAATCTAGGAAGAGGATTTCTATTCTTTCTATACCTGAACTAAAATGGGAGTTATTGGATGATGCACACAACTCGAATTTATCTCCACTCCATGGTAGCACAAATATGTATGGATATTTTATAATAACCCTACTCTTTATTACACATTAATACATGATTTATTACTTGAGATCATACATAATAAAACCCAAAAATATTGAGAAGTATAGTTTCTTTGGGAATTAGTTATGATAAATAACTTATAACATGGGATACAACAAAATTATTGAGAACTTACTTTACATGATCATAACAATTCATCGAACTTAAAACTTCATGGGATATCCTAGGACCTACATAAAAATGGTAAGCTATAAATCCCAGTAAGGGAATAAACAAGGAATAAAATGAATAATAAAATACATGTTAGGAAATAGTCATATCAAAAGAGAATAAAAAGGAACATGAAAAATAAGGAATGATTTAGCATGATAATCATAACATGGGAAATGTGAAAACAACTTAAAATAATCCATCATAAATATAAGTCAAGGATAAACCCAACAAGAATTCATGGTGGAGAAAACACCCATAAAAGAATCAGGTACACCCCTATCCCAACATGATGTATCATGATACTAAACATTACCCAAAGCATTAGAGCACTTTCAAGGCGCACCCTTCATAAACATTTCAATCTCATGCTTAAGTGTGGCACATAGATAAAATAACATGGATTCATTAAACATCATAATTTATTCCATGAGTAAAGAATGTGAAATAAATACACGAAAGTCTCTAATCAATAAGTATGTGTTCATAAATGTAAATACCCTTGATAAAGAAATTGGCATGGTATTCACTAAACAAATATTTTGGCATGGAAAATCGTGCTGCAATTTCAGTAGCATAACAACGCCATGTAGAAATTTATAAAATGGGATGATGAGAGTGAAAGGGGTATCACATCACTTATACATGAAATGGATATTAATAATTACATGGGAAGAAATTCCTCCACATAATTAATTAGAAATAGAAGGCATAACATATTAAATAAACTTGAAGAAATAGGAGAAAGGAAAGAACCCTTAAAATTTTTTGGCATGGTAACAAGTGTACTTACAGGTTCTTAGGAGGGTTAAATGAGATTGAAAGGGGATCTCATAATTCATACATAAAATTGATAGTATAGGGGATATTTGAGAACATATCTCTATAGATTTAAAATGAAATTAAAAGACATAACATAAAAGGAATGCCTGATAAAAGAGGAGAGTGAAAGATCCCTTAATATGACGTGTGACTCCAAAGGCTTGGGAGATGCCTATTGAGATATTGGGGCACCTTGGAGGGACTCTAGAGAGTACATGGTATATTGAGGATGTGATTCAAGGAGTTTTAGTGAATAGAAATGGGAACTTGAGTGGGTTTATATAAGAAATGATAGATATTTATTTATTAGTTAGGTTTTGGACTCTACATAATAAGACATTCAAAAGAAAAAACCATCCCAAGAGTTTTTCATGGTTTATTTGGAATAATAGAAGTTTATATTATTTTATTATCCCAAGATCCAAATGTATTAAAATAATTCCCTTTCTAATATGGAGGTGAGTCACACTCTCAGGTAAATCATTTTAAAATCATAAAATTTACTATAAGTATTGGAGGATTCACTAAAGAATTATAAAATAAATAAAATAAACTTAAAATTAAATTATTTTAATGGTAAAATATATATTTGGCCAATTATACTATTTAAAGTTCTTATTACATCGCTATTGGCCTATTATGATTTCATAAAACATAATATATATTTATACGATATTTAATTTTTAACCGAAACTTCTACTATCTCAGAAAATTATTAAAATTCACAATTAGATAATTTTTATAACCTAATTCAAAAAAATATTATTCATTTTATCTAAATAGTTTTCCAAATATGTGAATTTTTACTTTTAGGTTAAAACTGATATTTATTGAGAATAATAGTTTTCAAATACTAATAAAAATTATATTTATCTTCAAAAAAATTATATGATCATTTATATTTCATAAAAGTAATTTAATAAATATATGTTAATATAATATTATTTATTTCAAAAATTTATTAATTCAAAAAAATATATTTCTTAATTTAATTTGAATACTAACCAATAGTACTATTTGTACACTAAAAATCATTTACAAAGAAACAATAATAGGATGAAAATATATTCATTATTTTATAAAAATATTATATAAATAATACTATTTCTAGGGTCTTTTTACATATCTATTTAATACACCAGCACACTCCCTATGAGTAAGGTGCACGATGGTGTGGATTTCATGGGGTCGTTCGGTGAACATGGTTTGGGATGTGATGTCATTGAGCTTGATCTTATCCTATAAACCGTTTCTATCATGCATAAGTTGTTTGATATTTGCTTGGGCTTGGTCTAGGGAAACTACAAGTAATACTATCTCCCTCAGAAGCTATGAAAAGTATGCTTCATAGGGTATAATCCTATTGGTTGAGGCTATCACTTCCTTTGTGTGTGTCAAATGAATTTGTTAAAACCCAATATTTATACTAGTCATGTGATATCTATTCAATGACTATATTATCAACAGTAATGATACTTAATGGTCATTTAAATACAATTGTATGTACTAAAACAAAATTATTTCATGTGTTTTCTATAACCGTATTATAGAATAATACATTTAATTGAATAAAATGGGAATTTTATTCATTAAAGTTTGGGTCGTTACAATCTCTCCCTTTAGAATATCACCCTAAAAATTTTATTTCCCCCCACAAAAATAGTTGAGGGTTACTCTGCTTCATCACTTCCTCCAATTTCCGTGTTTCTTCTTTAATATTTTGGTTTCTCTACAACACATTGACTAGGGGAATTTCCTTAATTATCTGGACATTTTATTTATGATATAATATCTTTACCAGATTATCCCCATAGAAATGTGAATTCTCTAATGCGACCACCTCTGGATTGATTATATGTGATGGGTTTGGTGTTTACTTTCTTGATATGGATACAAAAAATACATCATGTACTTGAGATAGGTTTGGTGGGAGTGCTAGTCGATAGTCCACCACTCCGATGTGATCAAGGATCTAAAAAGGGATGATGTAATTTTGACTAAGTTTTTCCTTCTTCCAAAATATGAACAATTTCTTCCATGGATATATACTGAGGGTTACCATGTCTCCAACATAAAACTCTAGGTCACGTTGATGTGAGTCATCATAGATATTTTGTTGACTCTAAGAAGCATTGATGTGCTGCTGAATTGTTTTAACCTTCTCCAATATTTCCTCAACCATTTCAGGCCCTACAAGTTTTCCTTCCCCAACTTCATCCCAACATGATGGTGTTATGCACCTCTTCCCATAAAGGGATTCATATGGATCCATTTGGATGATGGAGTGGAAACTGTTATTGTAAGAGAACTCAACCAGAGGAAGATGTTGGTCCTATAATCATTTGAAATAAATTGAGCATTCTCTCAATACCTCCTCAAGTGTTTGGATAGTCTAATCATATTGGACATCATTTTGAGGATGATCGGACATAATAAAGTTCATCGTAGTTTATAGATCATGCTATTGGATTTTCCAAAACATAGAGGTGAATCTTGGACATCAATCGAACACAATTGATAGTTTACTCCCTAACAATATACCAATTCTCTGATGAATATCTGTGCCAGTTGATCCAATGAGAAATACTCTTGAATCGTAATGAATTTTAAAGTATTTGTAAGATGATCCACAATAACCTAGATAGCACTGTTTCCTTTGGATATCTTCAAAAGTCTGGTGACAAAGTCCATGGTGATGTTTTCCCATTTCTATGTTGGTATGGGTAATGGTTGCATCATCCCATTACAATTATGCCTTTTAGCATTCACTTTCTGACATACTAGGCACTTTGATGTATATTAAAAAATATCCTTCACTATGTAGTACCACCAATAGTGCTCTCGAGGATTTCAATACATCTTTGTGTTTCCTAGGTGAATAGAGAAATTCAAACTATGTGCACCATCCAATAGTTTCTTCTTTAACAAAATATTTTATAGAACACATAGTCTTGACCCAAATATCACAATTCCTTTTTCATTAACACCAAATTCTAAGGAATTCCATTTCTTTATATTTTCAATTTCTTGTTAATTCCCACATAATCTTTTTGAGCATCCATTATCCTTTCCAAAAGATATGGTTGAGAAATAATTTGTGAAAGGATTGATGATTTTCTTTATTTATGATTACCATGTCCATCCTCTTCAAATCCAAGAAGATTGGTTCCTTTTCAATTCTCTTAAATGATAGAATTGATGGGTCCTTTCTACTTAGAGAATCTTCCACCTTATTTGATTTACCAAGATGGTAGTGGATTGAGCAGTCATAATCCTTGATGAGATCTAACCATATTCACTAGCACATATTAAGAACTCCCTGTGTTAATAAATATTTGAGGCTATTTTGATCAGTATATATCTTTTATTTCTACCTATAGAGATAATTCCTCCAAATTTTCAATGAAAAGATCACAGTTGTCAACTCCAAATCATGAATTGGATAATTTTTCTTATGAATTTTCAAATGCCATGAGGTGTAGGTAAATACTTTTTCATTTTGTGTCAACACACACACCAATACCTTCATCAAAGCATCGATGACAAATTATAAAAGTTCCCCAATTATGGGTAGTGTGAGCATAAGGGAAATGATACGACTCTTTTTTAACTCTATAAATATTTCTTCACATTCATCATTCCAAGAAAAACTGACTCCCTTACAAGTTTCTTGGTAATAGGGTTTTACAATCGTGAGAAATTTCTCACAAATTGGTAATAATATCCAGCTAACCCAAGGAATCAATATATATCAGTCACGAATGTTGGATTTGGTCACCCTCAATTGATTTAGTCATTGAAGTATCCATAGATATGCCATTTAATATGATGATATTCCCCAAGAAAGTGACTTCCTTTAACCAGAACTCACACTTGCTATACTTTTCATAGATCTTTTCCATTCGCAATGTCATTAGAACAATGCTCATATTATCCTTATGCTTCTCATATGTTTTGGAGTTTATTAGAATATCATCTATAAAGACTAACAAAAATTTGTCAAGGTAATATATAAATACTCTATTCATTACATCCATGAATATTGGTGGAGAATTAGTGAGTCCAAATGGAATCACTATGAACACATATTGCCCACACCTTATACGAAAAACAGTCTTGGGGATATCCTCTTTCTTCACCCTAATTGGTAATATCCTAACTACAGATCCATCTTGGATATGTATTATGCTCCACTTAGCTAATAAAACAAATAATCAATTCATGGAAAAGGATATTTATTCTTTATTATGACTTTTTTCAGCTCACAATAATCAATGAAAATGTACACCGACCCATACTTCTTCATAACGAAGAGGACTAGTAGACCCCATGGTGAAGCACTTGTGAATATAAACCCTTTATCAAGATTCTTATATAGTTGTTTTATTTAATTCTCATGTTTCGGAACATCTATCCTATATGGAGTCTTGGATATTGGCAACCCCCTATGTATAATATCGATTGAAAATTAAACCTCTCTACTAGGAGGAAGATTAGGAAATTCCTCAAAAAACACATCAACATATTCCGATCCAATAGTCATGTATTCGAGGATTATCACTTTCCTTAGATTCAATCATTTGAGAAAGATATAATTTCTTATAGGGCAGTAATATCCATGCTTGGGATGATGGTACTGAAGAATATTCATCCTCCTCCTTGAACTTTTATAGAATTGGAGGTGGACCCGCCATAGGTAGAGTGATTTCCTTCCCATGGAAATTTATATTGGCTCTGTATAGAGAAAGCCAATCCATGCCCAGAATGGCATCAAATTACACCAAAGGAAGTATGACAAGGTTCTCTGGGAAGTTCATCCCACAAACATTAACAGCGGAGGAGTTATATACCTGGGATGCAATAATTGTCCCATTTTTCATTTTCACTAACATCCCTACTTCCATGATTTGTGGTGATGTTTGGATTTTTCTACTAAACATTCATGATACAATGGAATTCATAAAACACTACTACAAAAAACGAGCTTTATCAGTGCTCAAAACGGGCTTTAACAGCGCTAAAAAAGCGTTGTGAAGCTCAATGATGATAAGGGGGTCCCCTTTATCATTTCTAAAAGAGTGCTAATAAAGGGAGCCTTTATCAGTGCTAAAAGGGCGCTGATAAAGGATTCCTTTATCAGTGCTAAAAAAGCGCTGATAAATTCCCTGCCTGCTGTAACATAAAATTCTATAGCACCACACCCAAACAAGACCTGCAAAAAAATCAGCATATCAACAAGTATACACATACACCATTAACACATAATTCAAAAGGTAATTAAAAAAAGTATGCCCATACACCATTAAAACATAATTAATAAGTTAATTAAATACATAAAAAATTCAATTCAGAATTCAGGGGGTTAGGGGGTTATTTAGGGGTTCGGGGTGGCTATTTAAGGGGGGTAGGGGGTGTCTAGGGGGTGGGGTGTTCAGGGGGATGGCGGTGTCCGGGGGGATAGGGGTGTTCTGGGGGGGGGATCCAGGAGGTTAAGGGGGCTATCCAAGGGGGGTGGGGTGGTGTCCAGGAGGGTGGTGGGGGCTTTCCATGTGGGTGGGAGTGTCTAGCGGGTGGGGGGGGGGGGGGGGGGGCTGTCCAGGGGGTTGGTGGGGTGTCCAGGGGTGGGGGGAGGTGTCCATGGGGGTGTCCAGGGGAGGTGGGTTGGTGTCTAGGGGTCTAGGGTGTTGGGGGGGGGGGACTTCCAGGGGGTGGGGGTGTCCAAGGGGTGTCTTGGGGGGTTGGGACGGTTCAGGGTGTTGGTGGGGTTGTCGAAGGGGGGTGGGGGTGTCCAGGGGGGTGGGGTGGCTGTCCATGGGGGGGGGGGGGTCCAGGGGGTGGGGGTGGGGGTGTCTAGGTGGTGGGGTAGTGTCTAGGAGGGGTGGGGGCGTCCAGGGGCGGGGGTCCATCCATGGGATTGGGGGGGTGTCCGTGGGGGGGGGGGTGCATAGGGGGGGGGCTATCCATGGGGGTGTCCACGGGGTGGGGTGGTGTCCAGGGGGTTGGGGGGGGGGGGGTCTAGGGGGGTTGGTGGAGTTTTCCAAGGGGGGTGGGGTGGTGTCCAGGGGGTTGGTGGGGTTGTCCAAGGGGGGTGGGGTGGTGTCCAGGGAGGGTGGTGGTGGATTTCCATGGGGGTGGGGCTGTCCAGGGGGTGGGGGTGTCCAGGTGGTGGGGTGTTGTCTAAGAGGAGTGGGGGTGCTGTCTAGGGAGTTGGTGGGTGTTCGGGGGGGGGGGGGGGTGGGGGGTTCTAGGGTGGTGGGGGGGGGGTGTCCATGGGGGTGTCCAGGGGGGTGGGGTGGTGTCCAGGGGGTTCAATCAAACATGTCACAAATGACCCATGGATCATTCTCCTAAAGTATCTATAACGACCCATACTTTACATACATTGTTAATATTTCAAAATTGAAGCACACTTATTACAACATATGACAAAACCACAAAGGACCGTATAGGTATAGTGTCTTTAGAAACTGGGAAACATAAACAACTGGTTCATAAATCTTCTACAGTGTATCCCATTTATTTCATCATATCTAGGGTCCCTTTTAGCATATTCTACTTAATATCCATCTTCCTAACCTGGGGAAAAGAAAACATACAAAAAAGGGTGAGCTCAAATGCTCAGCAAGGGCAAATAAAGGAAATAAAAATCATATCATATCTTTTTGAAAATCATAACATCCAAAAGAGATCATAATATCTTAACATGGAATAAATCATAGAAGTGAAAATGAGATCCCCATAATCATAACATAAAACTTGAAACTTTGTGGCATGCGCACATAATCATGGAAAATCATTTCTTGTTAGTCATGACTCATTGCCAAGACTATCTTAGCGGACAAAGTCCATTTCTGAACCGAGTTCACTCCTCGTTTCAGTCCTGTATCACTGAACCGAAATAACCTTCCGTTCCAGCCATGTCTATCTCATGAGATATAAATCTTTACCCAATGCATTGGAGGGAGATATAGGTCCCACCCATCTTATAATGAATCCTTTCTTATGTGTTCCACATAATCAAAAATCATACATCATCGCATAACACATGTAACAAAAATGGGATTCTTGAAACATCATGACATCATAAAACAAATCATATAAGGTAAATGACTTCATAAAAATAATTCCCTCACAACATAATCAAATCAATGTAATAATAGGGATAAAAAAAGAACCCTATATTATCTTATATGGAAAATAATTTTGATAAAACATTTGAACTCCATTCTTGAGGAAAATATCCTTTCTACTTCAAAAATACATTTCCTTTCTTAACATGTCATACAATTCTAAAATAAAAGAAGTTGATTAGAAATAAACTTGAAAACTTGTAAAGGAAGCTTCTTGGAAATAATGTTTTAAAAATCTATTCATGCCGTATAAAAAAAACATTCTTCCCGTACTTTTGTCGGAAAAGTCAAAAAGTACCTCGTACGAAAAAGAACAAAAGATTCCTTTCATATCCTTTACTAAAAACTCACCGAAGGGTAAAATTGGATTTAAACAATTGTAGGTGGATGGAAATAATATTACATATTGAGTAAACATGGATGTGGATGATAAAATACACCCCAGTAAATACTAAAGTATAAGCAATCTCGGATAAAAATGAGATTGTGATAATTCCCTTACCTTAGGTCCGATTTGATTTGTACGTGTCCGAAGCTCCTGTATAATGGTTTAAATAATGTTATTGACTTATTACAGAATCATACATATTGATATGATATCATATACGGTCATATTCTTAGCTTCTTATTAGTAATATTTCATTGTTACTTGTTACTCGGGTCTTTATTGCCTTTTGTTCTTATGCGTGTTTTGCCGAATAAATTCTTATTCTTATTTTAAGGTTATAGATACCTTATATCCAGAATGTTATTAGTGTAAAATATATCATATTTATTCATTCAATTCATTTATATAATTACAATGTAATGATGATAATGTAGAACGAGTTGCATCACATCGTGGAGGCGGTATTCCGTACGTACGCATGAGCGATGATATTGTTCCCATGATCGTGGAATTGTATTTAAGTGTATTTATACTATCTCAGTATCAATATAACTTTATAATAATCATATATAGTTACTCATTACACCATTATACCCATCCTTGTAAGGTGATGGTGGAAAATAGATTACACCACGGCGTGGAGACGGTATTCCGTACGTACGCACGCGCGATGATTTCATTTTTCCGTAGGATGGATAGAAGGTGAATTAGAGTTGTTTCATATTTATAATAACATATCAACATGTAAGTAATACTGATGTTTTTAATTTATCATGAAACAACTAAATAAGAAGAAGTTGAAGAAGAAAGAAATTGAAAAGATCGGTAATGGATATTACCTCTTCTTTGAAACGCCTCTTTGAATCCTCCACTTAGGGAACTAAGATTGGTCTTTTAAGAAGACCAGGACCTCTAGGATTATTCTAGGGAAGTGGAGAAGGAATTTTGGCAGGGTTTGGCCGATCTTGAGTGCTCAAATTGGTGTGAGGAGGAGGGGGAGGAGGTCCCCTTTTATAAGGGAGGAGAGGGGCACCTTAGGAATATCTCAAAATATTATTTTATATTAAAGTCAAAATCGGTTTATAATGGTTCCAAAGGGTCTTATTTCGAAGGTAAAGTGGGGATGGGTTGCAATCCTATCAACCAATAGGATTTAGACAAGTTTAGGTTATTATTTTAACCTTATCAATTAGATTTAACTCTAAGTTAAATAATTTAACTTTTACCGTGTCTTTTTGTTTTCTTACACTATGTGGTTAATACACTAATATAACATGCCAAACGAACCCCAAGTTGTTTATTATGAAAATATATATCCTTATCTAAGTCCTTTGGCCGAACCTTAGATTTTTAGAAATAAAATAACAATTAATAATATAATATTTGATTTAAAAACTATTTTGTGTCAATTTTGTCACTATTTGATATATGATTTTTGTGAAAGTCATAACAGAATTATATGTTCGAAACAAGTTAATTAAATAAACACTAATATATCATATTAACCTAGAAAATTATTGGAATTCATAAAAATTTTCAAATTAAATTTATTTGGGCATTTATAACATCAATTATGTTAACATTTCCTTAAAAGGGTAATTACTGCATCATCGTTGTGTCATAAATAAATTAATTTATTTAAAGTATAAAAATTATAAATAAAATATCATTATGTAGGAAAGTATTTTATCTTTCTAATGAATATTTATAATTGAAATTTTCTTATGTATAAACCCATATTAAAAATGTTTTAGTAAATAAACTTTGATTTTAACTCTTTTAACCCTTCTATAAATAAATTAATAATAAATGTCCTAATCTAATCCAAGTGGGCCTAAATGGTCATATTTTAGTCCTAAGTTTGTTTTTGGTCGAATTAAACTTGTCCAATAGAATTAGGACATGTGTTAGGGTAATAATAATATCATTTCTACCCTTAATTACCCTATTTACTTTTAACCGTGGTAAATAAAAGTAAAAAGTTACTATTCACCAAAAATTATTTTTATCTCATTGAACAACATTTTACTTATTGACATCAACCGTGTCTCTCAGATTTTTGAAATTCCACTCACAGAAGCGGTAAAACTAAGTTTTATGAAAAATTCAGTTTTTTTAACTACCACTTAGTGGTTTCACTATTCATCAAAAATTGAAAGTTTTCAGAAAAATACCAAAAATTAGGCCTAAGATATATTTGATATTATGAACTCAAAAATGATTTCTATTTTACCAAATTCAAAACATATCAGTTTCATTAATTAATTTAAAAATTAATTCCCGTCGTCAAAACAAATAGCGTGTTCTTAAGAGATAATAACTATCAAAAGATTGACACTTGTTTATGTCTGGTTTAAATGTGAAATTAAATCCAATAACCAACATTGTATTAAATTGTACAAATATATTCTAAATATACTTTAAAACCACTCAAATTAATAATTTATCACTATTAATTTTTTCGATTGAAAAAGTTGTTTTTAATTAAAATTTAGTAATTTTCACTATTCATCAAAATATGAAAGTTATCCGAAAATCACCAAAATTTCACCCTAAGCTAATTTCGATATTACGAATCCAAAAATGAAGTCCATTTTGAGAAATAAAATTTACAAAATTTCAAAAAGTTGTTATTAATATTCATAACGGCTAGTTTTAATAATATTTTAATAGCATATCGTTGTTTAGCGAAACTTGGTGTTGCGTACAACAAACGCTATCGGGGAAGGTCGCGATTTCTTGTAATTCAAGCTAAGCAAGTGTTGTGTAGAAAAATATTCCTTTGATGATTTATATAACATAAAATTCTCGGGTGTTACATTCTACCCCCCTTAAAAAGAATTTCGCCCTCGAAATTCGTCACTTTGTAACAAACAGATGAGGATACTTCTCCCTCATCTTATCCTCAAGCTCCCATGTAGATTCTTCAAGTTGGTGGTTCCTCCATAAAACTTTCACCAATCGAGTGGTCTTGTTTTGTAGGACTTTTTCGCTACGATCCAGAATCTCTATCGGTTGTTCTTCATAAGAAAGATCTTGCTCCAGCGGTACAACTTCTGAGCAGAGTACATGTGAAGGATCAGGTATGTACTTTCTCAGGAGAGATACATGGAACACATCGTGAACTTGAGAGAGATTCGGTGGAAGCACCAATCGGTAATCTACCTTCCCAACACGATCCAGTATTTCGAAAGGACCGATATATCTAGGGCTCAACTTCCCCTTCTTTCCAAATCTCATGACTCTCTTCCAGGGAGATATCCGTAAGAACACTTTATCGCCCACTTCAAACTCTAGGACTTTTATTCGGTTGTCGGCATAACTTTTCTGTCGACTCTAAGCTGCTCTTATGTGTTGTTTAATAGATCTGACCTTTTCTGCCATTTCATCAACGAGATCAGGTCCTAATAGCTTTCTTTCCCCAACTTCATCCCAACAAGTTGGAGTCCTGCATTTCTTTCCATAGAGAGCTTCATAAGGATCCATCTGAATACTGGAGTGGAAGCTATTATTATAAGAAAATTCCACCAAAGGTAGGTGTTGATCCCAACCTCCTTTGAAATCCATAGAGCAAGCTCTCAACATATCTTCTAGGGTTTGAATTGTTCTCTCAGACTGACCGTCTGTCTTAGGATGATAAGCAGTGCTGAAACTCAACTCTGTATCCAGAGTATGCTGAAGACTTCGCCAGAACTTCGAGGTAAATCTCGGATCCCGATCAGATATAATAGAAAGTGGTACTCCATGCAATCTTACCACTTCCTTTAAATATATCCTGGCAAGCTGATCTAGAGAGAAATCCTCTCTAATAGCAATGAAGTGTGCAGACTTTGTAAGCCGATCAACTATGACCCGTATAGCATTATTGCCTTTGGATGTTTTAGGAAGTCCTGTGACAAAGTCCATAGTGATATTTTCCCATTTCCATTCGGGTATGGGTAATGGTTGTAACATCCCCTTAGACTTCTGTCTCTCAGCTTTAACTTGTTGACAAACCAAGCATCGAGAGACATATTCAGCAACATCTCTTTTCATGCCATCCCACCAGAAGTACTCTTTTAGGTCCCTATACATATTTGTGCTTCCAGGATGAATAGAGAATGAAGAACTATGAGCCTCATACATCAACTCCTTCTCTAATTCGGGGATGGGAGGAACACAAACCCGATTCCTGAACTTTATTATCCCATCACAATCAAGGTTGAATTCAGGAACATTTCTCACCTTCTTTTGTAACTCGACATCTTCTTTCTGTGCCTCTTTAATCTTCACATGTATAGATGGTTGAACATTCATTTGAGAAAGATAAGATTTTTCCCCTTCCATTATAATTCCAAGATCCATCCTTTGTAAATCCATAAATATTTGATCTTTTGTGATCCTCATCATGGATAAACTAGCATGGTCTTGTCGACTTAATGCATCTGCCACCTTGTTTGCTTTCCCAGGGTGGTAATGGATTGAGCAGTCATAATCCTTAATCAGCTCCAACCATCTTCTTTGATGCATATTCAGCTCCTTTTGTGTGAAAATATACTTTAAACTTTTATGATCAGTTTAAATATCACACCTTTCACCATAAAGGTAATGCCTCCAAATCTTTAATGCAAAGATTACCGTAGCTAACTCCAAATAATGTGTTGGGTAATTTTTCTCATGGATTTTCAATTGTCATGAGGCATAAGCTATCACCATATCATTTTGCATAAGAACACACCCCAATCCCTTATTGGATGCATCACTGTAGATCACAAACCATTCTCCACTACAAGGCAGTGTGAGGACAGGTGCACTGGATAACCTTCTTTTCAACTCCTTGAAATTCTCTTCACATTCCTCTGTCCAAACAAACTTAACTCCTTTCCGAGTCAACTTGGTGAGTGGATTAGATAATCGTGAAAAATATTTGACAAAACGTCGATAATATCCAGCCAAACCAAGAAAACTTCGGATCTCAGTTACTTTTGTTGATCTCGACCATCTTTCGATAACCTATGTTTTTGTTGGATCCACAGATATCCCTTCTTTTGAGATTATGTGACCCAAAAATGCAACTTTTTGAAGCCAAAATTCACACTTGGTAAATTTGGCATAAAGCTTCTCCTTTCTCAGGGTCTTCAATATAATTCTTAAGTGATCTTCATGCTCTTCCTTGATCTTTGAATAGACAAGAATATCGTCTATAAAGACTACCCCAAATTGATCAAGATAGTCTCTAATGACTCTATTCATTAGATCCACGAAGATAGCAGGGGAATTAGTAAGACCAAATGGGATCACTATAAATTCATAGTGTCCATACCTAGTACGGAAAGTCGTATTTGGTATATCCTCCCTTTTGACCCTTAATTGATGATACCCTGAACGAAGATCAATCTTGGAAAAGTATTGAGCTCCGCGTAGTTGGTCAAATAAGTCATCAATGCGTGGGAGAGGATATTTGTTCTTGATAGTGATCTTGTTAAGTTCTCGATAATCAATGAAGAGTCTCATTGATCCATCTTTCTTCTTAACAAATAGAACAGGTGCTCCCCAAGGTGACGCACTAGGGCGTATGAATCCCTTATCAAGATTCTCTTGGAGTTACTTCTTCAATTCCTGCAACTCAATTGGGGCCATTCTATAAGGTTTCTTTGAAATAGGCAAAGCACCCTGTACGAGTTCTATTGAAAACTCAACTTCACGATTTGGTGGAAGACCCGGTAATTCCTCTGGAAAGACATCATCAAACCATTTGAGATAAATAACCTTCATTTAGTGGAATCAATACCCATAAAATGGAAGAAATTTCCACTGGAAGGTTATGTTCATCCTTTCATTGATAGACGATCATAGATTGATCTGGAATATAAAATGTGACTTCCCTTCTTTGGCAATTGATATGAGCTCCGTATAAAGAAAGCCAATACATGCCAAGAATAACATCTAATTCCACTAAAGGAAGGATCACAAGATTTGCAGGAAGCAATTTCCCACAAACATCAGTTGGAGAAGAATTATAAACTTTTGATGCGATTGATGTGCCATTAGGTGTTGTCACAGCTAACTCAACATCTAATTGTTGAGGTAATACGGTGATACCCTTAGAAAATTCTTCAGAAATAAAAGAGTGGGTGGATCCAGAATCAAATAAAACATTTTCTACTTTAGAGTGGATGGTAAGTGTACCTTTCACCACTTCGTTATCGTACTCCACATCGCTGATAGAAATTTCATGTGACTTTCCTTTGTCTTTAGCCTTAAGATTTTGTTGACGTCGACCATCATCATCAACCCTTGGATTTGGGCATTGATTGGCATAATGACCCATCTCTTTGCACTTGAAACATTGAAGTGTAGTAGGTTCATTCTATGTATCCCTTCCTTTGTTTTCATCATTAGACATCTTCTTCCCATTATCGCGACATTCAAATGCCCGATGACCTTCCTTTCCACATTTGAAACATTTCCTTGTCCCTTTAAGACAACTCCCTCCATGTTTCTTTCCACACTTTGAGCATAAGGGAAAGCTCATCTTCTTTTCAGTGTGCTCTTTATATTTTCCTTTGAATTCCATTTTCCTCTTCTTATCAAACCCATATTACTGATGGGTTACTCCAATCTCCATCTCGACTTTAAGATCACATCGAACGATTTCCTCGTAGCTATTGAAGTCCCTTATGGCTAACACCCTTCGAAGACTTGGTTTTAAGCCACTAAAGAATCGATCGATCTTACTCTCAGGTTGGATAATACTACCAGAAGCGTACCTTGAAAGTCTTGTAAAATTTGCTTCATAGGTACCAACAGATTTGTCATCCCTTTGCTTCTGTTCAAGAAACTCTTTCTCCATATTTGTTCGGAGAATACGAGAAAAGTACTTATTGAAAAATAAGTTCTTGAACTCGTCCCATTCCATGGACTCAATTTCATCCGTTTGCCTCATATTCTTAATAAGATTCCACCATTGATCAGCATCTCCTTCCAAATGATACACTGCTAGGATGACTTTATCATGTTCAGAACATTGAAGAACTTAAAATATATTTTCAGTAGTACTAATCCATTGTTCAGCAACTAATGGATCAGTAGACCCGCTGAAAGAAGGTGGACGCTGCCTCATGAAGGATTCAACAGAATGTTGCTCCTTCCTTTGCTCGTTTGGAAGTCCTGCATGATTCATATCTTGAGAAAGTTGTGTGAGCATGGCTACAAGATTTTTCATTCCATCTCCCACATCGTTTGGTTGCTCAGGGGTACAGTCATTTCATTTCCCATCGCATTCCGCATTAACACGGTTCCTTCGGGTTCCAACCATTGACTAAAACCAAAGAGAATAGTGTGAGCAACACTAATTATAATAGAAAACCACATAATTCAATAATAAAATTTTCACGCTTAAGGTCTTATCCTAGGTTATTCATGGCCATTTCTAAAACACCAAGATTATGTTCTATGCTTAGACTTATCCTTAGGGTTCTTACTAAGGCTTTCACATCCTAGTTTCCAAAGGTTGACTATACCTTTCCTCTGATACCAACTATAATTACCCATACTTTACATACATTGTTAATACTTCAAAATTGAAGCGAACTTATTACAACATATGACAAAACCACAAAGGACCGTATAGGTATAGTGTCTTTAGAAACTAGGAAACATAAACAACTGGTTCATAAATCTTCTACAGTGTATCCCATTTATTTCATCATATCTAGGGTCCCTTTTAGCATATTCTACTTAATATCCATCTTCCTGACCTGGGGAAAAGAAAACATACAAAAAAGGCTGAGCTCAAATGCTCAACAAGGGAAAATAAAGAAAATAAAAATCATATCATATCTTTTTGAAAATCATAACCTGCAAAAGAGATCATAATATCTTAACATGGAATAAATCATAGAAGTGAAAAAGAGATCCACATAATCATAACATAAAACTTGAAACTTTGTGGCATGCACACATAATCATGGAAAATCATTTCTTGTTAGTCATGACTCATTGCCAAGACTATCTTAGCGGACAAAGTCCATTTCTGAACAGAGTTCACTCCTCGTTTCAGTCCTGTATCACTGAACCGAAATAACCTTCCATTCCAGCCATGTCTATCTCATGAGATATAAATCTTTACCCAATGCATTGGAGGGAGATATAGGTCCCACCCATATTATAATGAATCCTTTCTTATGTGTGCCACATAATCATAAATCATACATCATCGCATAACACATGTAACAAAAATGGGATTCTTGAAACATCATGACATCATAAAACAAATCATATAAGGTAAATGACTTCATAAAAACAATTCCCTCACAACATAATCAAATCAATGTAATAATAGGGATAAAAACATGAACCTATATTATCTTAGATGGAAAATAATTTTGATAAAACATTTGAACTCCATTCTTGAGGAAAATATCCTTTCTACTTCAAAAATACATTTCCTTTCTTAACATGTCATAAAATTATAAACTAAAAGAAGTTGATTAAAAATAAACTTGAAAACTTGTAAAGGAAGCTTCTTGGAAATAATGTTTTAAAAATCCATTCATGCCGTATAAAAGAAAAACATTCTTCCCGTACTTTTGTCGGAAAAGTCAAAAAGTACCTCGTACGAAAAACGACAAAAGATTCCTTTCATATCCTTTACTAAAAACTCACCGAAGGGTAAAATTGGATTTAAACAATTTTAGGTGTATGGAAATAATATTACATATTGAGTAAACATGGATGTGGATGATAAAATACACCCCAGTAAATACCAAAGTATAAGAAATCTCGGATAAAAATGAGATTGTGATAATTCCCTTACCTTAGATCCGATATGCTTTGTACATGTCCGAAGCTCCTGTATAATGGTTTAAATAATGTTATTGACTTATTCCAGAATCATAAATATTGATATGATATCATATATGGTCATATTCTTAGCTTCTTATTAGTAATATTTCATTGTTACTTGTTACTCGGGTCTTTATTGCCTTTTGTTCTTATGCGCGTTTTGCCGAATAAATTCTTATTCTTATTTTAAGGTTATAGATACCTTATATCCAGAATGTTATTAGTGTAAAATATATCATATTTTTTCATTCAATTCATTTATATAATTACTATGTAATGGTGACCTTGTAGAACGAGTTGCATCACATCGTGGAGACAGTATTCCGTACGTACGCACGAGCGATGATATTGTTCCCATGATCGTGGAATTGTATTTAAGTGTATTTATACTATTTCAGTATCAATATCACTTTATAATAATCATATATAGTTACTCATTACACCATTATACCCATCCTTGTAAGGTGATGGTGGAAAATAGATTACACCACGACGTGGAGACGGTATTCCGTACGTACGCACACGTGATGATTTCATTTTTCCGTAGGATGGATAGAAGGTGAATTAGGGTTGTTTCATATTTATAATAACATATCAGTATGTATGTAACACTGATGTTATTACTTTATCATGAAAAAACTAAAGAAGAAGAAGTTGAAGAAGAAAGAAATTAAAAAGATCGGTAATGGATATTACCTCTTCTTTGAAACGCCTCTTTGAATCCTCCACTTAGGGAACTAAAATTGGTCTTTGAAGAAGACCAGGACCTCTAGTATTATTCTAGGGAAGTGTAGAAGGGATTTTGTCAGGGGTTGGCCGAGATTGAGTGCTCAAATTGGTGTGAGGAGGAGGGGGAGGAGGTCCCCTTTTATAACGGAGGAGAGGGGCACCTTAGGAATATCTCAAAATATTATTTTATATTAAAGTCAAAATTGGTTTATAATGGTTCCAAAGGGTCTTATTTCGAAGGTAAAGTGGGGATGGGTCCAAAGCCTATCAACCAATAGGATTTAGACAAGTTTAGGTTATTATTTTAACCTTATCAATTAGATTTAACTCTAAGTTAAATAATTTAACTTTTACCGTGTCTTTTTGTTTTCTTACACTATATGGTTAATACACTTACTATAACATGCCAAACGAACCCCAAGTTGTTTCGTATTAATATATATATCCTTATATAAGTCATTTGGCCGAACCATATATTTTTAGGAATAAAATAACAATTAATAATATAATATTTGATTTAAAAACTATTTTGTGTCAATTTTGTCACTATTTGATATATGATTTTTGTGAAAGTCATAACAGAATTATATGTTCAAACCTGGTTTCTTAAATCAACACTAATATATCATAGTAACCTAGAAAATTATTGGAATTCATAAAAAGTCTCAAATTACATTTATTTGGGCATTTATAACATCAATTATGTTAACATTTCCTTAAAAGGGTAATTACTGCATCATCGTTGTGTCATAAATAAATTAATTTATTTAAAGTATAAAAATTATAAATAAAATATAATTATGTAGGAAAGTTTTTTATCTTTCTAATGAATATTTATAATCGAATTTATCTTATGTATAAACCCATATTAAAAATGTTTTAGTAAATAAACTTTGATTTTAACTCTTTTAACCCTTCTTTAAATAAATTAATAATAAATGTCCTAATCTAATCCAAGTGGGCCTAAATGGTCATATTTTATTCCTAAGTTTGTTTTTGGTCGAATAACACTTGTTAAATAGAATTAGGACATGTGTTAGTTTAATAATAATATCATTTCTACCCTTAATTACCCTATTTACTTTTAACCGTGGTAAATAAAAGTAAAAAGTTACTATTCACCAAAAATTATTTTTATCTCATTGAACCACATTTTACTTACTGACATCAACCGTGTATCTTGGATTTTTGAAATTACACTTACAGAAGTGGTAAATTAAGTTTTATGAAAAATTCAGTTTTTTAACTACCACTTAGTGGTTTCACTATTCATCAAAAATTGAAAGTTTTCAGAAAAATACCAAAAATTAGGCCTAATCTATATTTGATATTATGAACTCAAAAATGATTTCTATTTTACCAAATTCAAAACATATCAGTTTCATTAATTAATTTAAAAATTAATTCCCGTCGTCAAAACAAATAGCGTGTTCTTAAGAGATAATAACTATAAAAAAATTGACACTTGTTTATGTGTGGTTTAAATGTGAAATTACATCCAATGACCAAAATTGTATTAAATTGTAAAAATATATTCTAAATATACTTTAAAACCACTCAAATTAATAATTTATCACTATTAATTTTTTCGATTTAAAAAGTTGTTTTTAATTAAAATTTAGTAATTTTCACTATTCATCAAAATATGAAAGTTATCCGAAAATCACCAAAATTTCACCCTAAGCTAATTTCGATATTCAGAATCCAAAAATGATGTCCATTTTGAAAAATAAAATTTACAAAATTTCAAAACGTGGTTATTAATATTCATAACGGCTAGTTTTAATAATATTTTAATAGCATATCGTTGTTTAGTGAAACTTGGTGTTGCGTACAACACACGCTATCGTGGATGGTCCCGATTGCGTGTAATTCAAGCCAAGCAAGTGTTGTGTAGAAAAAGATTTCTTTTATGATTTATATAACATAAAAGTCTCGGGTGTTACAGTATCAACACAATCTGAATGTGTTTGGTTGGATTTCCGTATGTTAGTTGTTGTTTTCATTTAAAATTCTGTCCGTTTTAAACAAAAGAGAGACACTTTGAGTGATACCGGCCACATTGTGCCTCAGAATGATGCGGGGTTTACTTATACACGTCAAAAATGACCTATGTATCGTTCTACTAAAGTATCAACACAATAAAAATGCGTTTGGTTGGATTTCCGTATGTTAGTTGTTGTTTTCACTTAAAATTCAGTCTATTTTAAACAAAAGAGAGACACTTTGAGTGATACCGGCCTCAATGTGCCTCAGATTGAAGAGGGTTTTTCTCTTACACATCAAAAATGACCCATTCATCGTTCTCCTATAGTATTAACACAATATCAATGCATTTTGTTTGGCTTTCCGTATGTCAGTTGTTGTTTTCACTTAAAATTATGTTTGTTTTAAACAAAAGAGAGACACTTTGAGTGATATCGGCCACACCATGACTCATATTGAGGAGGGGTTGACTTTTACATGTCAAAAATGATTCTTGGACCATTCTACTAAAGTATAAACACAATACAAATTCATTTGGTTGGATTTATGTACGTTAGTTGTTGTTTTCACTTTTAAATAAAAGAGAGACACTTTGAGGGATACCGGCCACACCGTACCTCATATTGAGGTGGGGTTGACTCTTACATGTCAAAAAAGACCCATGGATATTTCTATTAAACTATCAAATCAATAAAAATGTGGTTGGTCAGAAATCCATACATCAGTTGTTGTTTTCACTTAAAATTCTACCCGTTTTAAACAAAAGAGAGACATTTTGAGTGATACCGGTCACACTGTGCCTCAGATTGAGGTAGGGGTGACTCTTACACATCCCAAATGAAACATGGATATTTTTGCTAAAGTATAAACACAATAAAATTTTTTTTCTTATATTTCTGTATGTCAGTTGTCGTTTTCACTTAAAATTCTGTTCGTTTTAAACAAAAGAGAGACACTTTGAGCGATACCGAACACACCGTACATCGAATTGTGGTAGGGTTGACTCTTACAAATACAAAATGACCTATTAATCATTCTAATAAAGTATCAACACAATTATAATGTGTTTGGTTGGATTTCCATATGTCAGTTTTTGTTTTCACTTAAAATTCTTTCCGTTTTAAACAAAAGAGAGACACTTTGAGTGATACCAGACACACCGTGCCTCGGATTGAGGAGAGGTTGATTCATACATGTCAAAAATTACACATGGATCATTATCCTAAATTATCAACACAATCCAAATGCGTTTGGTAAGATTTCGGTATGTCAGTTGTTGTTTTCACTTAAAATTCTGTCCGTTTTAAACAAAAGGGAGACACTTTGAGAGATACCAGCCACACCGTGCCTTTGATTGAGGTCGGGTTGACTCGTACATGTCAAAAATTACCCATGTATAGTTATCTTAAAGTTTCAACCCAATCCAAATGTGTTCGGTCAGAGATCCATACGTCATTTGTTGTTTTCACTTAAAATTCTGTATGTTTTAAACAAAAGAGAGACACACTTTGAGTGATACCAGCCACAACATGCCTCTGATTGAGTAAGGGTTGACTCATACACGTCACGAATGACCCATGGATAATTATCCTAAAGTATCAACACAATACTAATGTGTTTGGTTGGATATGAAGGTATTTTTGAGATTTTACTGGTTTTTCTTATCCAAAGCCTAAAGAAAATTGGTTCATCATTCTTGCATGTTACTGGTGCATTTCATCAGTTAAAATGGAAAAATTACTCATTGTATTAATGTTTTTTTAATTAATAACAATTAAAATTTCCCTGCGAACATTTATATACAATAATGTTTTATCTGTTGACCCCCTTAACCCCTCTAAAAAATGACCACCAATTGTACACATCCCCAAGTTAGATCTTCATTCTATTTGTATACAATCTTCCATTAGGTATGCGGACCACTCATTTATGAATATATCTATATCATGTTGTGAGTATGAGGCTTTTTGACAGTCAGAGTAGTACGTTAAAATATATAAATAAATAATTAATAAATAATTTAAATGAAATAGTTGTTGTTTTTGAAAATACCTCTTTAGGGATTCTAGTTTGTTGATGAAAAATGATCTATTTCATAAATTTACAAACATAATTACCACAATCATTATCTTTTGTTTGTTTTCTACACTTTAAAAAAATTTGATCATTATGATAATAAGTAACTTGTGTTGATATGTGTTTGGATAGTGAAATTTTATTATATATACCCTGATATTTCTCTAGATGTAGTACTTTCTCGACTTCTTATTCTTATCCCCTATCCTCATTCCTTGTTTTAGATGATAATGATACACTTCCCTATCATAACAAAATCCTTAGTAAAAGAAAATATAAATTATATTACTTGATGTTTAGACCTAAAATGTACGATGTAAAGTCTTACAGATTCACAAACTCCATCATGTGTGGTCGGTTTGTTGGATATCATTGCATTGAATCCATAAAATATATCTTTTGAGTATCTAAGTTCACCAAAATTAGCATCCAATGTTTCCTAAAAACACAAAAAAGAATAATTAATAAAATAAGTGAAAATATAATTGATATTCTTTAATCATAGTGTTTTACCCCTGCATGGTTGGTTTAAGGATGAGTCTGTCATCTGTAATCTTTCTTTCAAATGTTTTCAACAAGTTGTTCACTATTTCATCATTTTTTGATGGCTCTAATTTTGTTAGTTGTGTTGATGTGGTATGAGGACTAACGAGTCCAAATTTTGGCTCATGGGAAAATTCCTTCAACTGTTTTTCATATATACTTCTTTCAATAATATAAAATGAATTTAGTTATAATTTTCACATTATATCTACTTTTAGAAAACCAATTCATGAAAACACACCTCATATATAAATTTACAACTGTGACGCCTAGCCAACCGTATTCAATGATCTCATTTAAATTTTCAACAAAAAAAAAATCATGAATTTACTCTCCGTATATATTCTTTTCAAAAACCACTATATGAATACTACCCCCTCTTAGCTTCATATCCACATGAGTCTTCAATGATAGTAAATATGGATAGAGAACAGGTTGTGTTATTGTGCTTTCAGTAGCTCTTTGGGGCAGGATCTTCCCACCCATAAAATTTATAGCAACTCACCGTACCATTGAAATAGTTCATCAAGTTTTTCTATTATTTCACTCATTTGATTCATTTTTTCATCTCTATCATCTGTTTATTTTTTTTCTCAAAATATACTCAGGGTGTCACCCCAAACCCCACACCTCTGACACGACCGCATTTTTCTGGCCACTTCAAAGGCATCAGTAATAGGTTTCCATCCTCTATAGGAGTAGATGATAAGGAACGTGCATCAAAACCAACATACACCTATTCAGGATAATCATGATAAATTCTCATCCATTGAGATGAGTCGTCCGGGTGATGTAATTTCCCATATTTATTTATTTTATCTGCATACCATGACAATTGTCTTGTAGTTTTTTCACTTCCATATAGATGCCTAAACCTTGTAATGATTGGAAAGTACCATAAAACTCTCGTAGGACTAGATTCATATTTCTTGTATCGAGAACTACCACACTTTGGGAATTTTATAAGTGATTTTTTCTCCCTGCAAAACAATATATAGTCTTTTAGGTAGGCATGCATTCTTTTCGAAATCATACCCATCAAGCGTAGCATTCGTTTAGCTTCATATGTTCGGCTTGGGAGCTCATTATCTTCTGTAAGCATATCATTCAATAGAGAAAGTAGTTCTGTAAAACTGATATCAATCTATTTATTTCCTACTTTCAATTTATACAAATTCAGTACAGTTGACAATGCTGCATATTTAGTGTAACCAACATACAATGACATCTTTGCACAACTCTTTAACTTCTCAAATAACTTTGGGAAATCACAGAGTTCATATTAAACTATCCTTGTCATTTCCTCAATACTATCATCATCATCATTGACATCTATAATCACATCCTCCATACAGTCTTCTTCATTATCCATATTTTTATTCATATCTGATGATCCATAAAACACAGTTTTATCCCAGCAAGTAGCTACATTCACTTTTTCTACGTGTTTATTCCAATATTTATAACTCTGATCTATTCCATGACATATCTAATGTTCTTCACACTCTTCTAGAGTAATTAGTCTAGAATAACAATAATGTAAACATAGACAAAGGATTTGAGAAGGATCCTTTGCGTGATCCTTTGCAAACTTGATGAACTACTTCACTCCATTCTCACACGCTATTGTCAAACGATTAACATCCATCCAAGCATTATTCATCTCTATCCTATTTGAATATCAAATGTTAGAATTTACTGTTCAAATAAAAAAAAATACTTAAAAATATAGTAGAAGAGAACCAATTCCTTGTAAAAATAGAGATTAATAGATCCTAACCATTTCCAATAAATATTTTTAAATCAACAGAACCAGGATAGACCCCCATCAAAATCAACACACTTTCTAACCCCATTACCAATAGTTCTAGCACCCACCACCCTTGTAGAAAAACATTAAAAATCCTTTTAACCACCCCAACTATCCACCTCATTCATAATAAAATAACCACATTAAATAGCCAAACAATAGTGATAAAAATCAAATAAAATGAAAAAAGGATACAATTTTGATGAGAAAACTAATATAGTTGATACATTTCCAAACACGAATGGGTTCATGGGGGAAACAAATTACCTAGGTTTATCCAAAATTATTGTGGAATATCATAAGTTTTGTTACCCAAATTAATGAAAGAAATAGAAAATTAAGGTTAGTGAACCTAAATTCTATCATGAAGATCTAAAGAATATGAAATAACTCTCCCTCACGAACATGGGAATCTACCAACACTTACCTTATACCTAGAATATAATTGAAAAAATTATGAAAAACAGTTTCTTGTACCTATTTTAATAGTACTACAAGAAATGTATAACAAAACAAAAGTTCCATCCACCTCATTTTACTCCCCGATCTCTTCCATCACTATAGTGTAGTACAAACCTCCTTTCTCTAGTTCCTTCCTCTGCCTTGGCTATTCGTCGACTGCCTCTCTAAATGTAGCATGAATGTTAAGAAAATACAATGTGATATGTCTACACCCATCACAATCATATTAAATTCCTTGGAGTAATGGGATATCCTTGAGGTACCTATGAATAACAGTGCCTCCTAAGATGAGACTTGCATCACACACCAACTGTGGGTGGGTGCTGCTAACCCTACATCTCAGAAGATCCCTACCTTATTTGATTATGATATCAAATCAAACCATAGGCATAATCAAAGAACACTAATATAGCCATCCAAAACTTAGTATTACATGTTGAATTCCCCCAAACCACTAGAGGTTGATCTATGAATTGATCAACATAAATTAATGTATTTAATAAAAAGAGCTGAAATACAATCCAACCAAGTGAAAGACATTTACAATCTCCTAAGAATAAATTCATCCCCCATCACGTAATAGGGTTCTTCAGAGTGTAGGTGTAATTAAAAAAAATCACTTGGCCTGACACACCAAGGTTAGTTCTTTACTGAAGTAGTCTCCATTCAAAATAACAATCTTGATACCCATAATAGGTATCAGGGAAGAATCACTATCTACCCAATGAAGTGCATGATGTCTTCCCATTTTCAAGAAAAAACCTCTAAGACTAGAACCTAGGAATAAATGGTCATAGAGGTTTGCTAGCTTGACACCACCCTTAAAATATCTTGGACATAAAAGAAAGATGTGTGGAATTTACCATTGATCAAAGTCATGAAACATCCCACTATCCTAAAAATAATTAACCACCCAAATACAACTGCTCATATGTTCATACCTCTATCTAAACCCAATGTCCTTTTCGAAAGAATACCATTTACCTTTCCATGGATGCGCTACTCTGATCTCATCATATTTTGTGGCCCTAGTGCATGAAGACTAGAGGCCACTCCATAGATCTTGTTTTAATAATAAAAGAACCTAAATGTCTTATGGGATCCACTATGAACCATCTCCAAGAGATATTCAATTTAGAACACTATAACTTCACAAAGACACTCATCATCTATGGTATATGGGTTGATACATACACCATATCCTTACCAAGAGTTAACCATAAGTCTCCCTTATGAATCATTCCAGAATTCCTCGACATTCATAGGGATGAAAAATATTCTTCTTGCACACATCACATGAAACCATGCTCACTAACTAAGGGAAATATAACTTAACATCCATAGGGTTGGATACAATTTCTATATTCAAGGGGTCCTAATCACTATCATAAGTAGAAGCTTCCCCATAAACACAATCCCCAACACATCATGACACCCACAAAGTGAAACCAATTAATAATGAGGAGGGTACTATAAAAACTCTTCTTTTTCATGAAGGGGTTTACAAAAATACCACTTTACCCAGTATAGATAAACCCACCCCACTAGAAGGATGAGGAAAAAACACTCAACATTAATAGAATATTCATTTATAACAAGGTCTAGCTTGAGGTTTCATGATAATATCAAACCCTCACACATTTAAAATATGGTGAAATGTGAATTTTGGTTCCAAACATCATAAGGACCCATGGGGAATCATAAAACAATCATACTTTAGTTCAAATCATCTACTAACCATGTATAAGAATCCACTACGTGTGTTATTTTGTGACATAGATTATTAGAACTATATGTTAGTTATCATCTAATCCAAAGGTGGTGATCACGGGGAATAATCAAAAAATCACCCTAATGAAAAATAATCTCACAAAACCTATCCACTATAAATAATCCTAAAAAAAGAAGTGGGGGACTTACCTAGAGTAGATCTCACCCGTGAAGGAGGGAGAGAAGATGTGTCGAGTGGTCAGGGAGCCTTTTCCGCTACGTCAGGAGGGGAAGGCATGACCGCTAGAGGGGGATGTGCATGAGAGGATCCACCAACCATTGAGAAATAGAGGAGTAGGGTTCGCGGGGAGTAGGGTCCATCGGAAAGGAGGAGAAGTAGGGTTTTATGGGAGGAGGATCCGCGAAAGGGGTCCGAGGGGGAGGATAAGGAGTAGGGCTAGCGGAAGAGGTCCGACAATGAGAAGATCGGGGGGGGGGAGTTTTTGTAGGGGTACAGTACCACGAGGGCTTGAGGGTGTGATAAACAAAGGATACTGTGCACCCGATTTTCTAAAATATGGGACCCTGGTTTTATCAGTTCCTTTTTAGCACTCATAAAGACTACCCTTTATGAGCGCTAATATTTTAGCACTGATAAAGGCCTTATTTATCAGTGCTGATAAAGAATCCCTTTATCAGTTCTAGAAAAGTGCTAATAAATAAGCCCTTTATCAGAGCTAAAATTGTAGCGCTTATAAAGGGTTACTTTATCAGCACTTTTTGATTAGTGCTAATAAAAGGTGGAGCTTCCCTTGCCCATATTATAGTAATGAAACTAGAATAAAAAATTATGTTTTATATTATTGAAAGTATAACTAGCATACTTTTCACCACTTCATTGTCATGATTCACTTAGAAGGTAGTAATAGAAAAATTTCTCCATTTCTATCTTGGAGGTTGCGGGTTTCCTCTAAAAACCCTTGGCTTAGTGAATTGATTCGCAATGTTCCATGGTTCCTTTCATTTTATGTAGTGGACAACATGTTTAGGGTTGAATGGAGTATTCCTTTACTCTGTCACATTGGTGGGTTTCTCATGTTGGTAATCACTATCCATGTAATCTTCTCTTCTGCACCTAAAGAATTTCCTTGTTACCCTTAGACAATTTCTGGGGCGCTTCTTTTCACACTTTTGAAAAGTGGGATGGTGAAATTTCATAGCACTATTATATTTATCCATTATACCTCTATAGTTAAACTCCACTTTCCTCTTCTTATCCCCATGATACCCCTGAGATTCATCGATATCCATTTCAACTTTGAGGGCACATTATACAATTTCCTCATAGATATCAAAGTATCATATTGCGAAGGCTTTTCGTATACTAGTCCTTATCCCACTAAATAAGCGGTAAACCTTGAATTTAGGGGTAATGAAGAAACTGGAGGTGTATGGTGAATGTATTGTGATGTTTTCCTTGTACAAACCTATAGATTCCTCATTCTTTTTTCTTAAGTAAATGAAAATATCTTTCCATTTTAAGATGCAAGATACGGGGAAAATATTTATCAGAAAATATTTTCTTGAATTCATTCCACTCCATTGATTTGATCTCTTACTTAGGCTTCGTATTATCGATTAATTTCCACCACTGATCAACTTCACCATGCATATGATAAACAACCAAAATAACCTTCTCTTGTACATAATATTGAAGTATGGAAATGACATTTTCAATGTAGTTGATCCATTTCTCTGAGATTAAGGGATCAGATGATTCATTAAAAGTATGAGTCCTTTATCTCATGAAGATATAGATTGTGGATTAATCTATCTTAGGGGGGTTTGGGTGATACTCTTGATCTAGGTTTGTATTCCGAACTTGTGTTAGCTGAGAGAGTATCGTGACAGATTTTAGAATTTCTGCTCCGACCGGGTTGGGTATGTCAATAGGGCAGTCACCACATTGCCCATCACATCAGTTGTTAACATGATTCCTCATATTATTGTCCATTGGATATAATAAAGGTAAAATTATGTATGCGTATTTTAAAATATTAAACACATAAAGGGGAATCCAATGACCCTAAAAAGGAGAACATTTAAATTACATTTATCTCCTTAACATATGAGTTTCTAGGCTTCAACTGACGATATCAATGATCTATTTCCTAACATATATTCTTATCATAATTTTTTTTGTTCCCTTAATTATGGTTTGTAATGAGATTATGAATTTACCAAATCATATCAAATAGTAGTGTCAAACTAGGTGCACAGTAAGACCCATTATCATGTACCAGGTTACCCCGAGTCAGGCCCGAAACACCTTGTCAGAGTTGTTAATATTAGGTACATCCGTTACAGAACCACATCCACTTATAGTATCTTGAAAGGGATGCATTTTTTTGATAAACCATGTAATCTATACTTACCAAAATTTAGGTATATTTTATTACACTTATTCTTATACATAATGGTTTTCTAATACTAATCCCAAAAATAACTACACTTGGCTCTGATACCAACAATAACAATGATCCTCTTTATTACACATTAATACATTATTTATTACCTGAGATCACACTTCATAAAACCCCACAATATCATGAATTATAGTGTAATTGGGAATTATGTATGTTATATAACAACTTATAACATGAGATACACTAGTATTATTGAAAACTTTTTTGACATGATCATAATAATCCCTAAAACATAAAACTTCATGGGATATACTGGGGACATACATAAAAAAAGGGTGAGCTATAAAGACCAGTAAGGAAATAAAAAGGCATAACATGAATAATACAAAACATGTTAGATAATATCCATATCAACAGAGCATAAAAAGAAACATGAATAACAATGAATGATATAATATGATAATCATAACATGGGAAATGTGGGAACAACTTAAAACACTTCATCATAAAAAATAAGTCAAGGATAAACCTTCCAAGACTTCATTGGGGAAAAATTCACATAAAGAAATCAGGTACAAACCTATCCCAACATGACGTATCATGATACTAAATATTACCCAATGCATTGGAGCACCATCAGGGTGCACCCTTCATAAACATTTTAATCTAACACTTAAGCTTGCCCTATATAGCATATAACATGGATTCATTGAACATAATAATTTATTACAAAATCATGGAATGTTTAATAAATACATGTAAGTATCCAATAAATTAGTATATGTTCATAATTTTTAATACCCTTGATAGAAAAATTTGTATTGTATTCACTACACAATTAATTTTAGCATGGAAAATCATGGTGCAATTTTAGTAACATACTGATGTCAAATAGAAATTTATAAAATGGTTTGATGAGAGATAAGGGGGTATATAATCATTTATACATGAAATGGATAGAAATAGGGACATGTAATGAAATTACCCAACATAAGGAATTGGAAACAGAATATGTAACATAATAAAGACACTTGAAGAAAGAGGAGAAATGAAAGAACACTTAAACATTTTTGGCATGATAACGAATGTAATTAAAGTTTGGTAGGAGGGTTAAATGAGATTGAAATGGGATATCATCATTTATAAATAAAATGGATTGTAAGGGGATATTTAAGAACATATCGCAACAATGAAAGAAGGAAATTAAATGACATAACATAAAAGATATGTTCTATAAAAGAGGAGGGTGGATGATCCCATACTTGGATGTGTGACTCCAATGTCTTGGGAGAGGCCTATTGAGAGATTGGGGGAACCTTAGAAGGACTATAGGGAGTATAGGGAATAGTGTTTATGTGTTTCAAGGAGTTTTAGTGAGGAGAAATGGGATATTGGGGGAGTCTATATAGGAAAGAAGGGGAATATCTTTATTATTTTAGTTTTGGACTCTACATAATAACATATTTCAAACAAAACAACCATCCCATGAGTTTTCCCAGGGTTTCTTCCAAAGGGGTGTGTTTTAAATTATTTTATAAGTCCAAGGGCCGAAAATATTAAAATTATTCCACTGTTTATGTGGAGGTGAGTCACACTCTCAGGAAAATGATTTTAAAATCTTAAAATATATTATAAGTCCTGGAGGATTCATTAAGGATTTATAAAATAAATAAAATAAACTTAAAATCACATTATTTAAAAGGGAAACATATATTTTACCTAGAATACAATTTATCGTATTTATTACAACACTGTTGGTCCCTTATGATATCATAAAACACACCATATATTACACGGTATTTAATTTTTACCCAAAAATTCAAATGTCTCATAAAACTAGGAAACATTAAACATTAGATAATTTCTACATCCTGATTCCAAATATAATATTCATTTTATCTAAATAATTTTTTAAATATATGAATTTTCACTTTGAAAATAAATACAAACATTTATTGAAAATAAAAGTTTTCAAATCCTAACAAAAATTATATTTGACTTCATAAAATTTGTATGATCATTTATATTTAATAAAATTAATTTAATAATTATATTTTATTAAAATATTTCTTATTTCAAAAATTATTTAATTCATAAAAATATATTTTTTAATTGAATTTCAATACTAACCAAGAGTACAATTTAGACTTTAAAAATCATTTAGAAAGTAACAATAATTATTTGAAAATATATTCATTATTTTATAAAACATAATGTACAAAATCCTATTTCTAGAGAATTTGTACATACCACTTTAATAAACCATCATACACCCAAATATTAAGGTGTGAAATGGTCAGGCTATTCGGTGAACATGGTTTGACCCGTGATCTCGATGAGATTGAAGTTCTCTCGTAAATGGTTTTCTCATGCTTAAATTGTTGGATCTCAGCTGCGGATTGGTCTAGGGCAAAGCCTAGAAATGTTATCTCCCTTAGAAGCTCTCATTAATGGGTATCATAGTGCATGATATTACTGGTTGAAGCCATCACTTCCTTTTTCTGTGTCAAATAAATTTGTTAAAACCCTAAATTTTTACCAGTCATGTGATCACTCTTCAATGACTATATTATCAATGATAATAATACCTAATGATCATTTAAATAAAATTGAATATAATAAAACAAAAATAATCCATGTGTTGTCTATTACCATATAATATATTAAGACATTTAATCGAATAAAAAGGGTAATTTTATTCATAAAACTTCAGATCATTACAGATTTGAAGGAACATTTCTAGTGGGATAATATGATGTGGGAAATTGTTGATTATGTATCATGATGTTTAGTCTGTCAATAGGTGAAGGCTAAAATACAACATCATAGGGGTTTCATGAAACCTCTTCCTATTATAACATGTAAATGAGAAAACATTACTATGAATTTTGAAACTAGATTACCAAAAAATCTAAGAAATAATGATTCAATACGGGTAATTGTTGATCGACTTACCAAATCTGTACATTTCCTCACTATAATGAAGGATTTTCCACTAGGGTGACTTGAATGAATCTATATTAATAAAGTTATAATACTTCATGGAGAACCTATTGCAATTCAATCATATTTTGATTCACGATTTACATTGAAATTATAGAAAAGTATTTAGGAATCTTTAGACACCAATCACCATTTGAGTACAACTTATCACCCTCAAATTGACCTATAGTCTGAAAGGACCATTAAAAAATTAGAATAAATGTTGAGATCACAATAAAATGACTTTTATGGAATTTGGGATCAATATTTACCTTTTTTATAGATTTACTAGAAAAATATTTTCTATTCAAGTATTAAAATGGAACCATATAAAGATTTGTGTGGAAAGAGATGACATACACCAACATGTAGGGATGAAGTTGGTGAAAGGAATCTTGTAGGCCCAGAGCTTATGGAGGAAATAATGGAAAAGGTAAATACTATTCAAAAACATATCAAAGAATAACAATGTTGGAAAATGAGATATTTCGATAATCAAATGAAGGATTTATAATTTCAAGTTGGATATTATGTTTTCTTAATAGTATCTCTATGGAAGGGTGTTATAAGATTTGGAATGAAAGAGAAACTAAACCCCATGTTCATTGGTCATTTTGAAATCTTATAGTGATTTGGAGTTGTTTCTTATTAATTGGAGATGCCACCTAGATTTTCTAAAGTATACAACGTGTTCCACATCTATTTATTAAGGAAGTAGATTCCAGACCCAACACATATCCTCACTTATAATGGAATAGAATTGGAACAAAATTTATATTACTGTGAAGAGCCTATCTAGATTATGGAAACTAAAGAGAAAGTTATGATGAATCAGATGGCTCAGTTGGTAAAAGTAATTTGGAAAAATCATAAAATTGAAGAGGTGACTTGGGAATTGGAGTAATTTATAATGAATAAATACCCCTATCTTTTTATAAGGTGAAATTCTTGAAATTTTGAGGAATGATTTTTTTTAAAGATGGGAGAATGCAACACCCCAAGAATTTATGACATGAATCTATTAAAATTTAACATATTTGATAGTTTATACTTTACATAGAAACTTTTTTAAAACAATAATATACTATTAAATATGACCATTGGAATAGTAATGTGACCATTAGGAATAATAATATAACTAATATAATATTAACATAACCTATGAAAGTATAAATAAAATTTCTGTATCTTATAAATGAAAATATGGAATATTTATATCATGGAATTAGTAAATAAATATTTCAAATATAACAAATTAAGTGTTGGTATTTTTGTGAAACATAAATATTTATTTACAATTTTATAAATAATATAATTCTTTAAAAGAAAATATATTTTCATAAATTAGATTCATAAATTAATATTTTATTGTATTATAATTATAATTTAATATTATAAGACTTTAATTAACTTTTAAAGTGTCATAAAAATAGTTATAATATTAAAATCAGTATTTTTCAAGTAAATTATGTGTTTATAGAACAATTAATTTTATCATATTTAGAATGTTATTTTCATAGAATGGATTTAATTTTTTAATTCTACACATTAAAAAAGTATTATGGTTATTTTTTTATACTATCCTCACCTACTCTATAAAAAAATTCATTATAACTATATTATCTTATATATACTATAATTTTATCATGTTAATGGAAAATCTACCATCAAATCTCTTCTCCTCTTCCTTTTATTCAAAAAATAAAAACATCATTTGTGAGGTGTTGATTTATGACCTTCAAGGATGAAATGTTTTAATTTTATTTTAATTCCCTAAATTATGGTCATAACACCATTTTTATGGTTAAAAAGATTATAATATTTTTATCACAACATATTTAATGTTCTATAACCATTATATATACATGTTTTTTATTAATAAAAGAAAACTAGTTCGTGATGATAAAAAAATGAAAAATAATGTAAATGGTTATCACTAATGTTTTATCTAATGAATCATAATCAAATATGAAAAATGATATATAATATGATTCAATATTCTTTATTTTCATTAATAACATATAATTTCAATTCTGGATAAATATTCTCATTTTACAAGATTTTCCACACATGAATACAAGTAAACTAATCATGAAAACCAAGGAAATGAATGCTCTTGAATGATAAGATTGTATCTTATAACTCATAAAAAATCTATATATGAACTTAATAAAATTATAATAAATTAAATAAATGTATAAAATTTAATTAATTAATTAATTAATGGATGTAATTTTATTATTCATTATGTTAAGTACAAGTGTAGAACACTTATAATCATAAGGCAAGAGTTTTCTCATCTCACTTTTATTTCTGTGAGATATACCACATTCAACACTATTTATTAGGTTTGGTGTATTTATAATATGCATTGGTGTATCATATCATGAATATATTTATCTTTATGGTATTAAATGAAATATTTTATAAGGGTTTCTTCCCAAACCTTCATTTTTCATTCGAGTTACGCTTTCTATCTTTTTACCCCATTGTAATTCATCACTTATTTTATATAATTATTATAAATTCTATTTATAAGTCCCAAATCCGTGTTTCTAGATCATTTCATCTCTCTTTGTTGGGGAAATATATGTTTTACATGGTCCCCTTTTTCAATTTTTCCCGATAAGCAAGCTCGATTAAAGGGTACTTACCAATTTATTTCCCATATTCCAGTACAATTCATAATCTATTTTGATCCACCAATATTTTTATAAAATCACTCTATTTATAATGAAAAAAATATTAGTTAATTTTTGGATTTATGTAAACAATTAATCCTTTTTATGCTTTAAATTATCATTTATATTTTTCCTTAAACCACACCATAGTGAACCATTTCTAATATTTCTTAAAAACACTTTTTATATTTTTTCACTTTAGTTGGACATAATTTATTCCTCATACATAATTTCATTGTACTAATTTATTTTATTTTCTCAGATATAAATGTTTACAATTTTATTTTTCGAAAAATACATATGATTTTCCAAAATAACTCTTCATTCCAAAGTAAAAGTGAATTTCTATAGAGAACTACATGAAGATTTTAATAGAGTATTTTCATCTATTTGAACCACCTCTATTGAATATTATGATTAATTGGGATTTATCATTTATTATATCCTCTATAATATTTTATTAAATGTTTAATGATCATTTTGACTATGGATGTGCTTTCTTGATACCATTCACCATATTAATCAGAGTGATTAGTGATTATGTTTATCAATTGGGGAAAGTTATTTACATTTCATATGAATATCTTGTTTATGTTTCACCCCATACATATGAGGAATGCATTGGACTTAGTAACATATGAGCGAAGCCCGTTATATCCCCTCTATGCATCGATTAGTCTCATGAGACAAAACAGATATGGACTTGGCTGAGTCCTTGCCCATTTATTTTCATATATGGATTTTATTGAGGCCTTAACCATTTATTTTCTAATATATTATCCAATGAATTAATAGTATGTTTATGATGTCCAACATTACTAATTCCCTCATTATTATACTAGTAATTGATAGTCCATGTGATTATCCAACTAGTATAATATCCATTGTTAATTTTCATTCTCATGTGTTTATTTATGGAATTATTTAATCATCTTTTGTTCCTTCCATATTCTGCTCAATATTATGTTTTAATGGAGTGTGTTTAATTTATTCACCATTCCTTATTTTTTATTTTTATTTATTATAGCTTCCATTGTATTTCTTACCCTTATCAAGCATCCAATATCGTCCATTTATTATGTTTTATTTTTCTCTAGGATGTGATGATGTATATTATGAATGACTTGTAGGGATAATCTTGGGGTTTATGTCTGTTTATAATGGATTTTCTATATTTTTAATTTTAATATTTTAATGTAACAATTATATTTCTATCTTGTTTTTAAAGTATACTATAATATTCAATCCTTTCAGATGAGATCCATTTTTTATAGTACAAATGCAATTAAGTAAGGAATTGGATTCAGGCTACTAGGGTCGAGGTATTTACAAGTAAACGATAATACTTACATTTTTTAAGAATTCCATTAATAAAATAATTTTATAACATATTTCTTGAATCAAAATACAAAATCATAGCAATCATTCCACTTATTCTATAGTAATAACATGATCTTTACCTTTACCCCTTAGCTCTTTTGAGGTATTTTACTTTGATTCTTAGGGAATTCATTTTCATTGTTCCCCATATCGTTACGATGGAATCATTTCACATTATTAGATTATTTCATTCAATTTCAATCACAAGCATGGTTTCCTTTTTCTATACACTTAACAAAAACTTCCTTTTTACTTTTAAGCATGTACCAAATTGTTTCCTTCCATAAGCTTCACTTGTTGTGAAATCCTTATTTCCCTTTTTACCATGATATATTTTTTTATCTTACACCCTCTTCTTCTCTTGATTCACTTAAAAACCATAATACTTTGAGAATATTTTCTCTATTTGGATATAAAATGATACTATGTACTCATATGATGAGAATGTTTTTGAGACCAGTTCCATTCAAAGGATTATATTAATCCCATAAAACAAATTATAAAAAATTTATCTTTGGATTATGTATGTAATCCACAACATTCCTTGATAACCTTGTAATGTTGGATTCATACATAGCAATATTTTCTGCTTCTTTTTGTCTTAGACTCAAGAACCATATTTCTATATATATTCATTTCTAATGAGTTAAATATTTTTCCAAGAATATTACCTTGAAATCCTTCCACTATGTGATTTATATTTCCTCTTATTCATATGTGATTTAAATAAATGAACACAATTGATACAAATATCCTATGAGATGATAAAATTCCATGATAACTTTCTCCCATTCACTACTTCCTAGAGGGAGAAATATAATATCTAAGGAACATATCCATTTCCCATCTAAAAATAGATTTATAGACCCATTGAATAATAGAGGTTGCTGATGCATGAAGTGATTTAACATTGTTACATCATGTGGTTGGTCCATAATTTGGTTTATATAGGAAAGTTTATTATTCATAAACCGAGTCAGCTACCCCAAAATGGTTATAGTTTGATCAGTCCCAGCTGCATCTCCTTCTCTAGCTTCATTATATTTTCTAGGAGGGAAATCACTATATGGTGTATATGAATTCATACAGTTCCCATTACTTCCATTACCTACCATTTATTAACAATGTAATACCATATATTATATCATAATATTATGAAACATAATGTATAATCCAAAAACTAGTGAAAAAATTTACATATATTGAAACATTTATGCATATCTAATCTCATAATCATTATAATGCATGATAAGAGGGCCAAATATTTCACACCAAGTTAGATACTATTGAGGGGTATCATTTGAGAAATTCAAAATATCTTTATAAACCACTATTTAGTAATTTAAATGGTTGTTAGATTAGAGAACCTAATAGGAAAATTAAAATGGAAAACCTAGATTGAAACCTAGAGACTCATAAGTTAGGTTATACATGTAATTTATAAGTTATTCCTTCTAATTTTATAATTTCCATTTTATATACTTTAGAGTTTGAGTATTATCATCCCTTATTTTATTTTGGATATAGTATGTGAATAGAACAAAAATCAAATAGTGAAATGTTACCTCATTATACATTGATGAACTTCAAACGTACTATATGATTATAGTTCTATACACCCTTTCATATCATGTCTATTTATTATAACTATCGAAAAAACACCCTAGTATATAACTCTTACCCGATTGATATTTTCGGGATGAATCTCCCAATGAACCATATCATGATCCCTTTAGTAAAATTTGAGGCTATTCTGGGAATGGACAGGTTGTCCTTATATGGAGCCGACATCTAGTACCAAGAGAAGAAAATATCCTTTTATATCATACATTACCCTATAATTCTATTAATGTTTAAGGATGAGGATGAATATCATTAGGAATATTCTTCACAATCATGGATATTTTTGCCTTATGATCAGGCATAAATATTTTAAATGATTTAGTAGAGGTCCACTCTTGAGGGAATATCTATTGTAAGGGATTATAATTATATTTTACCCAAGTAATTGATTGTTATTCTTCTTAATTGATTGGTTGAGTTCTTAATTGAACATATACTTATATAACTTACAGTATCCAAGAATCTGTATAAAATTAACCCCACTGAACTGGACGAACTAAAGGAGAAATTACACGATCATCCTGACACATGTCTCATAGAACTAATTTCTTAACCATGGAATAAACTAATCCTATTTTTTCTAAATAAGGATAGGTTTATGTGTCTCTATATCAATTATTATGATATAAAAAAAGACCATGATAAATAATAAGAATCCTCTAACATGGATTGATGACTTATTCGATCACTTACTTGGAGCTAAATACTTCCCCTAAAGTTTATATATAGTTATGATATAATCAGTTAAAAGTAAAGAAGGTGGATTTTCCCATGACATCCTTTCATACAAGGTACGAGAATTAAATGTTCATTTATACCATTTGGACTAAAAAATTATCCATTGAATACTCTTAGGAAGGATAAGTTATATGAAAATTATAGTAAATATTAAAATTTTATAGAGTAAGTAGTATTCTTAGGGCATGTTATCACACTTAAGGGGATATATTCAGACCCTTAAAACACTATAGTGACTATAAATTGGTCTAGAAAATCATATATGAAAAAGATATATAGTTTTATAAGATTATCCAGGCACTATCGACAATTTTTGAGAAACCATTCAAGATTTCCAAACCTACTAACTATTATTTCTTAGAATGGAGTGAAGTATATCTAGACAAATGAGTGTGAAGAGATATTCAAAGAGCTAAAGTAGAGGCTAAATTCAACACCTGTACTCATTATACCCACATGTGGGAAGTATTTTTGATCTACAGTGATGAATCAAAAAAGGGATTAGGTTGTGTACCTATGTAGAATGATAAAGTGATAACCTATACTATAAGACAATTAAATGTGCATGAATAGAATTATCCAACACATGATCTGAAGTTGGATACAGTAATATATGAGTTGAAAACTTGGAGGAATTATCTAAATGGAGATAAGTGTGATATATATAAAAACTATATGAGCCTAAAATAGATATTAACATAGAAAGATCTCAATATACACTAGTGAATATGGTAAAAGATGATTAAGAATTAATATTTATCAATCCACTACCATATGATGAAGGAAAATAAGGTGGTATATGCTATATTTAAAAAATACTACAACCTTATTTATTAGGTATATTGAGAAGGATCCTCTCTTATTAGACATACAAATGATGGAATTGGGAATCATGAAAAAGGAAGATCATTCTATATTTATCAAGTGATTGTTCAACTATCATTACTTAATAATATTAAAAAATATTAATGGGATTATATGAAGATAAAAAAGAAGATGAATTCCATGAGGAAGGGGAAAATATCTGAGGTCAAGGTTGATGATGAAGAAGTTGTGAGATTGGGGAAATAAATTTTCATCCCATCAGATCTAGAGATAAAAAAATGAGTTGTTGAATGATTATCATCGTTTGAAATTCTCCCTCCACCAGGGAAAAATGTATAGAGATTTCTGAGAATTATATTGGTAGAAAACATAAAAGGAAGATTATATAATATACATCAATGTTCTTGGTGTGTCAGAAAGTGAAGGATGAGAGGAAAAAGTCTAAAGGGATGGTGAACCCATTTACCATACTTAGACAAAAATGGGAAAACATATCTTTTGATTTTATCATGGTCCATCCAAATACATCAAAAGGGAACAATTATATATGTTTTATATTGGACCATCTTATAAAGATATCTCACTTAATTACCATTCAAGAAAAATCATCACCCAATAAACATACAAATATTTACATTACAAAAGTTGTGAAGTTGTATGGAACACCAATATAAATTACATCTGATTGAGATATAAGGTTCAAATCAATGTTCTAGAAAATTCTTCAATATACACTAATTATGGATTTGATACTTTTTAGGAACTATCAACACTAGTTTGATGAAAAATATGAATGGTATTTTAAAAAACATGAGGATATATTGAGACATTTCTCTATAGACTTCATGGGAGGTTGGGGAAAACAACTTCCTATGGCTAAGTTCTATTAAAAAATAGTTTCTACTCAAGCATCCAAATGTTCTCATGTGATGACCTATATGGGAAGATATGTAGAACACATTTGTGTTGGGATGAAGATAGTGAATGAAATTTAGGACCTAAGATGGTTGAAGAAATGGTAGAAAAGGTCAAGGCTATTCAACAACACATAAAATAAGTAGATATTCAATAGAATCATTATGCTAATAACCATTGATGAGACTTGGAGTTTGATGTTAGTGATAAAGTGTTCCTCTGTGTATCTACATTGAAGTGAGTCATTATATTTAATAAGTCTAAGGTATATTGGCCCCATTTAGATTATTGATTTCGTAAAAGCTGTAAAATATCAACTAGTTCTCCCAAGAAAGATTTCAAAATTACATGATGTACTCAGCAAACCTCCCTTAAGGAAGTACATACTAGATTCCTCACATGTATTGAATTAGAAGGTGGTATAGTTGGTGACTGATCTCTCTTTAAAGGAGAAATGGTAAAGATCTTGGACCATATAGGTAAATTTACAAACCATAAAGTAACTCGCCTTGTCAAAGTACATTGGGGAGACTATATTTCTAAACAGGAATTTTGAAAAGTTGAAGAGACCATAGAACAAAAGTGACCTCATTGGTTTTTTACCAGAGTGTATTAAATAAAATTTTGAGGGACAAATTTATTAAGGGGGGAAGAATGTATTAACATTAGATATTAATGATTATTTAACCTTAATAAGTATATCATTGGGTATTTTATTTTACATTATATATGAACTACAAAAGTAATGAATCATTAATAAAATTTCATTTCTCAAGAAGACCGTTATAATAATTAAACTAATAAGAATATATAGTAGTATGTACATTTTTAATTCCTATATTTATAATATATTTACAATTTTATTTTACCAAATTAACTTTATTCATGTATTTATAATATCAATATTTTCTTAAGATTATATTTTGGATTTTTTCTAAAATAATTTATTCATAGGTGAATAATAAAAATACCGATTTTGATAAAAACTATCACCACTATAATACAGGAATGACATAAAATTTTAAGAAATGATATATATATATATATAAAATATTTAACAATTAATATAAATATTTTTAAAATACTATGTGGATTTTATAAAACACATGCTTAATATTTTTGAACCATAATTAATATTTCCCAATAAAAAATATTTTTTCATGCTTATATTATAGATCAGAATTGATCACTTTTATAAATTAAATTTTAGAAAATGTAATTCCAATTTGATTCTTACATTTCAAAATTATTTAACATGATAAATTTCATTTTAGGCATAAAGATAATATTTTTTTGTATGATTAGTTATAATTACTGAGATAATGGTTTAAAAAATATTTTTTTTAAAACTTATATTATTCATATCATGTAAATTTTTATTTACTCAACAAAATTTATATAAATTAAGTTATTAATCTAATATTATTTTTAAACCTATATATAATCCTATTAAGATTAATTAAATTGGTAATCAATGCTAAATAAGATCAATGAACACATAATGGTTAAAAGTTATTTTTCTCAATTTTTTATATATATGATATATTTTAAGTTAAAAGTTTATTTTATAATTTTTATGAATTTAATTAGAATAAAATGAGATTAAATTTATGCTCAAAAAATGAAAATTAGTAATAGGGGTAACAACCCCAACTCCAGTAACCCCAAGCCGGTGTTTGATTTATTACATTGACATAGATACAAGGGATCTAATACTGAAGGACTGAACATTTTAGTAGTATTGGAGAAACATAAACATATATGATACCCATTTTATATAGGGAATATAATATAAAAACTAACAAAGTAAAATTCTCTGCATCCATGAAACTCATTCAAAGATTTTATCTTCTTATCTTAGGGAAAGGAAACCAAATAAGGGTGTGCTCAAATTCCCTGTAAGGGTTACATAAAATGAATTCATTTATGAGTAAATAAAAAAATAATACAAATTTTCAAGGTAAATAACTTAATTCACATTCCATTTAATGAATAAATTGATCACAAAATGCATCCATGAATAATATCAATTAAAAAAGTTTATGGATAATAATAATTGAATTATCAATAAAGGTAATGCTTAGAATTTGACATCATGATCTCAGACATCATGATATATATTCCATTAAGTCTTTATTCTAAGTTAGTTTATTTTATGGGTAGGTATATACTAAAAACCCATTTAATAATTTTGGCTAACTAATATTTCTCATGAGACCTGTCGATGCATCAAGAGGATTTATAATTCCAACCTCCACCCATCACTATATTTATAATGAATTCCTCATATATTGATTTAAAAAGTTATTTCACAACCAATATTCCTTATCAGTAAATATCCATATTGAATATAGAATACAAAATATCAATATTTTACGAATTTGATCAAATAAATTTCACAGTAAAACACTTTATATAATAATGGTATACGGTTTAGGAAATAATCATATACCTGATATAATGAATATTTATATTTAAAATAAATGTAATTTCTAATGATCATAAGATATTTAATTTATCAAGATAATGATAACAACCAAAAAATTAATAAGAGATATGATTTGACCGTCAGTTAATTGGAAATATAACTTTCATAAGAAAATCTTGACCTTTGAAAAAATAAAGAAAGTGGAAGTGAAATATTAAAATAATATTTCTTTAAAGACTTTTCTTTATAAAAGCATTTAAATTTCTTATAAAAATATAAATATACTAAAATGGTCATAGTGGTGAGGAAGTCAGTTAGTGTTGTATATGTTAAAAAAATTCTTTTTATTTTTTTAAAATAAAGTTTAAAATAAATATTATAGAAAAAATTATAAATGTTACTTAAAACCTTTTATAAAGTAAATGATAACATGAAATGTCCTTAATAAATAATTGGAGTAATGAAAAGGAATTTTTTAAAACTATTTTGAGAAAATATGCACATCGAAGAAAAATATATCCAATTAAAAGAGAAAGAAATAAGTTTTTTCTTATAAATATTTCTTTTATTAATTCAAGTGAAAATTAGAGGAAAATTTGAAGAAAATATAGAAAATACTTAAATATAGAGTGGATAATTTAGAAAATTTATTCTATGATGGATTTATATTATAATTTTCTTTCAATGAAAATTAAGGCAATCCCCAAAAAATGAGATTATAAAACAAATTCTTACCTCTTTGGTAACTTATAAATTGTGAAACATTGAAATAATAAACATTAATTGAAACACTAATCATCATGAATAAATATTTATTAATTCTAAATATATAAAAGTGGTATTATATGTACCATATAAATGTAAATTGGAGTATAATATCAAATATGTCTTAATGCAATGGAAATTGAGATGAAATCCCTTACCTCACACTTCCCATTAGTTGAACGTTATTTAAACTCATTTATAATGGTTTTAAAATTTTTATTCATTTATTACAAAACCATATATATATATATATTTATAATACTATATATGATCCTATTAGAACATCTTTTCACTCATTCACTAATAATATTTCATTATTACCTTTATTCCCATAGTTAACTGCATAATTTTTTTATATATGTTTTATCATTGAAGTTTCAGTTTCTATGAATAGTATATAGTTACATCAGGTACATAATAATATTAATTTTATAAATATAATATTTATTCATTATATACATTTTTATAATCATTCTTGAAATAGAAAATGAATCCCATCTCTTCATGGAGACAGTAGGCCATATGAATGCATGTGCGACATTATCATTTCATTAATGAATGAAAGGGTATGTAAGTGGATGATATATAAATTTTAAATGATAAATATTATTTCATAATTAACATATATATATATATATATATATTCATTAGTTCTATTATCATGACTATTCTTGTGATTCGGTGGGGGAAAACTAATTACATCGGTTGACGAGGTGGAAGTCAATCATACACATGAGCGGTGATTTTGTTTCCCATTTTATGGAGAAGGATATGGATAAATACCATACCATAAAAATAATAAAACCTAAATATATGGTAGATACTGGTTTTATTATATTGGAATTTCTAAGATATAATTGACGGTGGTAAAATAAGGAGTAAAAAAGAAAGATCTTGGTGAAGATAATTAATTTTTATTAGAAAAACCTCCTTTGGATCTCTTATTAAGAACCCTAGTGCTGGTCTTGTAAGAAGAAAATACAGTATATAAAATTTATATGTATGTTTTTGAGAGATTTTTTAGGGGTTTTATAAGATAAATGTACAAATAGGTGTGAATAAGCGAGGGGAGGAGGTTCCCATTAATAATTTAGGTTAGTGACATACTTGTATTTCTTCAAAGCTCTAAAATAATATCATGTCACTTTATTGTAAAAATGGATCAAAATGGATCATATTAATATTTTATAAGGGTAATTTGTAAATAAAGCTGACCAATTGGGGTTTATGAATTTTTTAGGTCATTTTAACCCTTATCATTTTAGATTAAACCACAAAAAACCCATTTGACCTTAAACGTAATAATAATAATTATTTTACTATTTTTACTATTCACTAGGACCAAAAATTTATTTCCCATTAATAAATGATATTAATTATTATTATTCAGAATATTTAATCCATTTTAACAAATTCAAATCATATAAGTGGCATAATTTAATTTAAAAATAAACTCACAAAATGTATCGATAAATGATTTTTAAATAAATGCCTTTTCAAGAATCAGATGATATTAAATTAATTATATGGATAAAAATAAAAAAAATATAGATTTAAATTAATATATATAGATTTATAATAAATAAATTTCGTTTAAATAATTCATTATTAAATTTTATTTTTATTAATTAAAATTGAAAGACATTATGATATTTTTTAAAAACAATTCTTAAAAATATCCCTTTTCACCTCCAAATGATATTATCACTAATTTTATAAAATATATAGTAAATAAATAAATAATTATAAATATTATAACATATTATTATAACTTATAGGAGTAATAGATAAATACTACCTTTTTAATTATTCATAAAAGATTATTTCTAATGAAAAACTTCAAAAACTCATTTTTTTCTTATTTTGACCAAGTACGTTCAAAAACGATATTCATACTATCGAATTAGAATTTTTTTCACTTAAATATTAAAATGTGAATTTAATTATATATTTATTAATATATAATGTTCACTTACTATAATTGAAGCTTGGTTGTTATAGTTGGTGTTTCCTTATATTTTTAAATTTTATATAAATTACTTTGTTAATACTACTAGAAAGTTCACCTATGGAAATGGTTTGGAACCATGGCCATAGTCCAAAAACCCATGTAAATAGCCTATTTCTATGGTTTCCCCTAACTATGGTGTCTAGATCCATGTTAATATGTCTCACCTTTTCCATGGTATAAACCATGTAAACATGCCATCTAGAGACATGGTTTAAACCATGGTAATAGGTGACCTATAACCACAGTTAAACCATGGAAATTGGATCCTATTTACATATTTTAAACCATGGAAATTTGATCATATTTACATGGTTTAAACCATGGAAATATGTGATATATATCTATGGTTTAAACTATATAAATTTTAACCTACAACCATGACTTAAATATGGAAATTGGATCCTAGTGCCTCAGTTAAAACTGTATATCTTTCTTAATAAACCAACAGTTTAACCATGAAAATTAGAAGATACTACCATGATTAAAACCATGGACATATCCTTTATATGGTTTAAAAAATATACCACCAAAACATCCAAATTCTTGAACCTCCATTTTCTATAAGTTACAACAACACATAATGCCTATATTTTTATTATCTCACAACATGAGAAAAAATTTGTTTATGTTACCAAATACACAAACACACATTATAAATGGAACTATGCAATTCAACATTTACCGGATCAACCCAAAAATATGTTATAGTCTCTTATTCTATTCATACTTGGATTAATATCATTATCATAAGGTCATTGACTGTGTATAAGGGTGGCTAGAATTCTCTTTGATCTATTTGTAGATCACTTGCATGGAAACAAAAACATTACAGTATCACCATCATTCTGAGTCTAGTTTTTTTATAGATTTTATAAACTGGTCATGACAAACCGATCCATTATCACTTTCCGAATTTAGACACTAAACTAGAAATTTCTCTACTATGTTTGATTATCAGATTCAGGTAAATAGCATGCCCCTTACAGGTGGGAGTTTCATTTAAACGAAAAACATATTTTTTCCCAAAGATTGGGGATGCCTCTTGGAAAAAATTTATGCATTTAAAGTCAAAATCAGGTCTAAGAAAACTTAATTTGAGAACATTAGTGTGGCGTTATTCCAAATACCCTCACCCATGAAAATTCATGAAATAATTATTCAGCACATGATCCTCATCCCAGTTAGTGAGGTATCATTAAGTGCATCCACGAGACCCAATTTTGAAACCAGGTGGAGGCATATTTCTAGGTACTGCAGCAGTACTGTAGAAGTATAGTAGCAAACACTGTGTGGAGACTATAGTAGGCATTATAGTTGTTACTGTGGCAGGTACAGTTCGATACTATTGTAGATAGAACTATTCACCTTGGGCCACCGGTTTGGGCTTGGAGTCCTTAAGGCCTTTGGGCCACCCGGGACTTCGGGTTAGTAGAGATTTCAGACCACCTTTAAGGCCTTCAGGACACCTCAAGGCCTTTGGGAAACATGAAGTTTCCCCAGACAGACTCTACAAGAAAAGGAGCAGTCCTAGATGATGATTTAGAGAAGGTGCACGCATTAGAGTAGAACATATGGATTTGGATGTATAAAAGGGTATGACTATGCCATCAGGACCATCCTATGTTTTCACGGGAAACATAGCCAGATGTCCATGAGAACATGGAGAGCTACTATCATGATGCAAATGCTGGGGATGGAAAATTCCTTGTAGTTATAGTTTGGTTGAATTCCCTAAGACCTTCGGGTCATTTAATGGCTTTTAAGGATATGGGCCCTGTAATCACTTAGCCTACGTGCCTTGTAAGGGTTCCCCCTCATCCCTTGAAAAAGGGATTATCAAAAATCAATAAAATTAAGGCCATTGGTCCATTCTAGTGAAATAATCATTCAAATTAAAACTTGCATTAACATGCTCATAATTTTTTGTTAATAAAACAATATATTTAAAAATGATCCAGCTAAATGGTAAGAATTTAATTAAAAATATTTGATTTTGGAATAATTTAGATTTGAAGATAACATGTAACATATAATAAACACCACATGCTAAATAAATTTCAAATAAGAAATGTATATTGTAATTTTTTATCTTTAAATGACCAGAACATAAATATTTCCCAAAACATATTAAATTATCAAAAGAAATAATACCCATAAAATGTAACATTTTAGATGAATAAAATATAAGTCAAATAAAGAAATCTATCTAGTGATTTAATTTGGAACACCACACTGATGCAACTTTATAGTAGATGAGCTATTTCTATAATATCTTAAAACCACTTTTTAGGCATTTTGAAGCAAGAAATAAATCAAACCTGAATGATGAAAACAATGAAAAATTAAATAAATAGATAGAAATTTATAATAATAAAATTAGTTCTTTATGTTGTGTCATAAAATATTTGAATCATTACAACATTATTTTAATGTAAGGGTAAAATTTTAACCAACAAAGTTAGATGATGTTGCATAATAATGGAAAATTAATCATTCATGTTCACTTTTAATCAAAAACATTTGTGGATAATCAAACTAATATATAATAAAATGAAATCAAAATGGACTGACATTTGTGACACCAAAGTTCCATAATAAAGGGGAATAACAGAAAAAATAATTCATCAAATCCAATATTTTAGTAAAAAAGATTAATATTTTTGAAATTTTTATGGAAAAATCTATTTTTTAATACCAGGATTTAATAATAAAGGGAAACAGTGGAATCAATTTTAAGGATAATGAAAACTCAGAAAAATCATTTATATTTATCCAAAATGGTAAAATTTATCAACATAAAAACTTATAAAAATTGAGTTTGAGAAATTAATACTTCATTGTTTAATTGGAAGTGATCATATGAAAAACATATACAAGTAATTGAAAATGAAAATAAAAACAATCTCCTTAGTGTTATTATTTTTTTATCAATTCATATGATTTGGAATTATAATGGATAATGGTGTTACAATAACCAAATAAAAATCCTAACCTCCATTGAATTCAATAGTTTCTTAAATAAACTCATGTAATAAAATTTTCTATTACAAAAATTCTTTAATATATTCAATATTTTTGACACATTTTAATAAAAAAAGATATATCTAACGGTTGTCTTATTTTTGGATATGTTTTACAATAATTAATTATCTAAACATTTTGCTTTGAATACACATATGACATTAATTCCTATATACTAATGATATAGAAAAAAGGAAAAATAATGCAACTGAATAGGAATTTAAAAAATATTGGTGATATAAATAAGTGAGTTTTACAAAGGTCATAAATACAATTCCAAAACTTGTGTCTCACATGATAACATGCATTAATTACACTAAAATAAATAAGTTAAAAAAGAAAACATTGTAAATGAAGTATCCTAAAAAATTTCAACTTATTTAAGAAAAACTAAATCCTTAACATGTTCTAATACATAAAAAATGCCACAAATAAAAAAAAAGACTGCCAAAAAAACCTATAAAATTGTTGTGTTTGTGATGGGAACCAAAATATAGATTTCAAAGAAAATCATGGACTATGAAAAAAATATAAACAAACTGGTCATCCAGAATTTGTAATATAATGGGATGTGATCATCAAGAATTGGTGATATTAGGGGATGGGGAGTTTGAGGATGGGATAGAGTGCCTTCACCACAATACTCATGCTGTACTAGAACTATAACACATAATGAACATACAATGCATACACTATATCTATATGAAAAGTAAAAAATCCACAAAAACCTTTCATTATATTTAATTTCACATTTTTAAACTCCGCAAGTATGGTGGAGAGGGATTTAGGGATACATTTGAAATTCATTTTATAAGATATCCAATCTTATGTTTGGGATCCATACATTGGATAAATTTGTTCTTTATCAGTCTTAGAGTACCTTACACAAAATTATAATCCATATTAGATGAAATAAAAATCTATTTTTAAAACCATTCCATAGAATAAGGTGCAAGTTGTTACCAATTACTATAGTTATACTAAATATGTTTCATCTAGTAGTACTGGATCTAATGTTAAAACTGGATGTACATGAAAAAAGAATCATAAAAACACTCCAAGTTCAATTAAGTGTGAATCTAAGTTCAAGAGAGAACACTACTCAGGATAGAAAAAGCACTATATGGAGTGGGACCAAGATACAAAAAAATTTTCACCAACATATAAATAATAATTTTTAAAGGAAAATGTTTAGTGGTTATTGAATATTTTTTGAAAAATATGGAAAAAGACTATAATTTCTGGTATTAAATGACGATCCCTTATAATTATAATAGATCATGGGGGAGATATTATAGGAAAAGAGGAATTCGATTGTTGATAAGAAGAATAAACAATGTTAAAATACAAAATTATAGTTATGAGGTTTCAAAATGTATATTTACATGGGAAAAATTTGAATATCTAGAATAAATTTATGGATGATGTAGCTAATTGGGTCATTCTTCTGAAAATTACATGAAAAATAAATCCTAGTTATAAAAATGAAACTAATAAAAATAATAATTGAATAAATGAAAATTAATATGACCATTCTAGTACGATAAATTCTATTCAAAAAGAAAAAATGAGAATGTAAAAAAATATCTCATGCTTAATGCAGGGAGGAGGATTCATAAGAATGAACCAATGATCATGAGGTTCATTAAATTTATTGAAAAAAATTGGGAATATAGAAATGGATTTCATGGTAGTGCAATATATATAAGATGAAAAGCTATGTAAATGTATGGTGAAATTATCTCAATATAAATGAAAACTTATAGATGATACATAGAGAAAATATCCACACATGGATACTGTTGAAAATAGAATTGTGATGATGATGATATATGATAAAAATTTCCGAAAAGAATGAATTAAGAGTTTATTCGGTACTAAAAATGGAATGATAGGATAATTATGTTTGATAGGAAACTATCATCTTTTATAATTCTACTAGGAATCATGTAAACCCTTCATTATTTCGTAAATTATTGTTTAGTTATTTTAATTTATAGGGAATTAAAGGATATAAACTAAAGGGGTGTCAAGATTTTTTTTAGTATTTTCAGAACAATAAATAGTGTCTATCTTAGTGAACATCAATTTCCAGGATAAAGAATATATTTAATCACTCATAGGGTGGTATTATAAAAAATATACTTTAAATATAGAATAAGTTTATAAAAAATTATTATTATGTAAATATATATATATAATTGAATTATTAAGAATTCTAATCACATTACCTATCCATGGTTTTATAATAAAAATATTTGTTTAAATATGAACTATTGGTTTACGAGAATACTGAAAGAAATGGGGAATTTTTTTCCTTGTACTTGAGTGTTATAATATGTTTATTTAGATATGTGTAGGTTATAAAATTTCCTTATTAAATCACATTAAATGTGTTGTTGAATCCCCTAGAAGATTCTCTTGATATGGGTATCACATGTATGGTATCTATTGATAACATTAATGTCTTGATAGAGTCTCCCTTGTTATCTACACTAGACTAGCCCATGTATACATAGATTTAACTAAATAATTACTCATTTATATGTGAATGTTTATGCCATTACTTTCCTTAAATGGTATACTATGTTATTATTCCAAACTCAAACTTAGAGAAGTGGTTGTTTTGGAACAAGTGGTAGATTATTTTAGTGAGATATGATCCCTAAATAAACCTCTAGTATTTATTATCATTAATGGGGAAAATGATTTTCTAAAATAGAAGAAAAAAAATCCAATGTACATTTCCTATGATAATAAAAGTGATATAGATCTTTCCATGATTCAATTTAAATAAAAAAATCCAATTACACTTCTCTTAGTTATAATTTTATCAATAAGGAAATTTCTTATATTATTTTCATAATTTATTAATGTTTTTTGGAATATTAATATTCTTTCACAATAAATAATATCACGGTTTGTTTTAGTTCAATGTTTCTTATAAAATAATATATCAATTTCATTTTGTTTATTAATGTGAAATAAATAAAAATATCTCATTGTGTTATAATAAGGATATGGTGTTAACCCAGATATCATAAAGTGTTTTTTTACCAGCATTCTATAGATGTTTTATAGTGAATTTATCTTCTTAGATCATGACTCAAATACAAGAGTAAGGTTGAGTACATTCAAGAGTTGTGATTAATATATAATTCCATTCACGTAACATACCCAAATAAATATTAAGAACATGGTTTAAGTCGAGAAAGAAATATGATGAGACTAATCTCTCGGATGAGTAAATAAATTATGCTGATGAAAGACTGTAATAAAACAAATCATGGTGATTGTTTCATACACAACAATCTATATTTTTCATGTTACTCAAATGATTAACTTGTAGTAAATCTTCATTATTGAACTCTAGAAACAAATCTCTCTACAAGAAACAAAGAATGTTATTAATAGATTAAACATGATCCAATTTCACACATTATTCATATATTAATATCACAGTGATTGTTTCATACACAAATATCTATATTTATCATGTTAAGAATGTTGGTATAATGTAAATTGAATTTTAATACGAGAGACTGTAATATAATGAAACACATATGCATAATGTTAAAAAATTTATATCAAAGTATATGATAATGTGTATACATTTTACTATTTCTATAATCATATGAATAAGCATAAGCACAATAAAATTTATAATGTCTATATATTATTGTATATTTATAAGAATAATAATGAATATGTACTGACTACACACATATGTGTATTATTTAATTTTAGCTATACACATTAGTGTAATAATGACTATAAAATAAGTATAAGAATATAAATAATAATGTTTCTATATAATAAAAATCAAAACAATATGAATTTTTTATGCTTTATATATTATTTTATTTTTTATAGTACTATTATATTATAGTATTTGAAATTATGTATATATTATTGTATTTGTATAAGAATGGATTTAAACATAATAATAGCAAATCATATTATCAATTTGATGATGTGATTTTATTGCAGCACATGTTTAATAATAAGTAAAAACATATTCACCATCAACATCAAAATGTTTGTATTTCAGTAATTGTACAAGGATTAACATGAGAATATGAATAGGCATAATCATATGTATGTTTTTATTCAATAATTTTATAAGCATGAGAATAATAAAATGAAAAAGTAATTTCATGGTAATATATATTATAGTATTATAGTATTATTATATTACAATTGAATCATAATAAGAATCCCTATAAAAATATGTATCTTTTAATATCTGTTGGGATGTATAAATTATATTATTTTTAAAAATGTGTATCTTTTAGTATTTGTGTAAGAATAATTTGGAGCATAAACAAATTAAATTTAAAAATGAAAAAAGTTCTTCTATTAAATTATTTGTCTTAGTATCAAAATATGTGTTTGAATAAACCTAATCATATGTATAAGGATATATATTTTTTAATTGTTATATATTACAGTCCTTCCATATTTCATAATTTTAAAATGTTTTTGTATTGAGTGTTTTTTATATTATAATTATCATCTTGTTTGTTATGATTTATATCATCCAAATGTGTTACTTTTTCTTACCATTTTTATATTTACGCATGAATTTTATTGAATTTTGAATAAATTTATATTCATATATGTGAATATAGAAGATATTTTGTAAATATGAATCATGATATATGAGAATTTATAGGGCTTATATAGATGAAGATATATAAATGAGTTAATATATTATTAAAAATACATTTCATATATTGATTTCAACATGTTACAATTTTTTTTGAAATAAATGACTGAAATATGATTCCCAAGTGCATACAATAAGGGTTACATCCTATCTAGATAAACAAACTCATGAATTCTACAACACCACTATTGTAGCATGATGTTCAAATAATGTCATGCACCTGGTAAGAATAAAAAGATACAATAAAACTAATTAGTATGGATAGATCTATGAAAAAATATAAGAAAATATGGTTAGAAATAACAATACTACTTGTAAATTGTCAAAATAATTCCATAAGTCTAGGAAGATACCTTCAACGCTTTTACATTATTACAAAATTTCAAATTACTTTTATATTTTGTGTTTCAAGTAGACATATTTAATGATACTACTTATATATTTTGTAAAGGAAACTACTTTTATACCCAAAAAAATATATTAAGTAAATTAAATTTAATGCATATTGAATATAAGACACACATTCCTTATATAATAATGCATATGTAAAGAAATTCACTTCAATATAAGAAATCCATAGGTATATTAATATAAACTATAATATATACCAATATATAAAAAACAAAGTAATTATAGTGTCAATACATGATAATTCCATTTATGATTCAATATAAACTATATTAAAGTGTTATATTTAGGCAATTAAATTAATATGAATGTAAACATACAATTTATTGAGAATATAAAATATAATACAAATTTTAATTTAAATTATGATATAAACAAAAATATAAATAGCAGTTTCAGATCATGATAAAGAAAGAAAAATGAAATTCTGTTCTTCACCATGAAACAACATGTATATTAATATAAACTATATTATAAATGATATGTTCATGATATAGTTAATGATAATATAGAAACATCATGTATACTAAGAGGTTGAAATTTCATGCATAATGATTATAAATTGAAAATTCATGTATAAATTTCATTATAAGAATAAAAGGAGACTCAATTTATATTAAATAAATGAACCGATAATAATTTTAAATGTAAGAAAAATTAAAACATGAATGTATAAAATTATTAAGCTTAATGTTCATTATATAAGTATATACACTAAAAAGTTAATTTAATTGAAGGTGACTTGTATATTTATAGAATCTCAGTATAATGTAATAAAAGCATGATATGTAATAAGATATAAAAAACATCTTGTTTTATATAAATTAATAGAACTTTATATATGAATTTATTAAATTATAAAATATAAAGTGATTTATACATGCATTGGACACATGTTCTATTGAAGTGGAAACATGATCCAATCACGGCGAGGAAAGAAAAATACCCATGAGGGTTAGGGTTAATTAAAATTGATGCAAAACAAAAAAAATGAATTAATTTAACCTATTGGGGTGACAAAAAGATGGAATTTATAGAGAATACACACCATGATTTTGGAATTTGGTCTACCAAGAGATGAAGGAAATGGGATGAAGTTTGTTTTTCGTAATATAGAGTTCCTTTGAAATAGGTATTCAAACTTAGAAAAAAGGGTAAGGAATATATTAGTGATTAAAAAAATACCACAAATAAAATTTATTATATAAAGTTTTATGTTTCAAGAAGTTTCTATAATCAGTTATTGGGAAGATGAGGTGCACCGATCCACATTTTCCATTGAGACGACAAAGATAAGAGGTACACAAAAACCTAGTTTAATGGGGAATAAAAATAATGATTAAGGGTTGGAAGAGGTTTGGGGGAGGTTCAGTGGCCATGCCAAAGCCGAATTAAATACTCTTTAGTGGAGGAGGATGATCATGAAGAGGTGGGAGGCTATTTAGGTGCTACATCAATAAGGAGGTTGGGAGGCCCTGTCAGAGCTGCTTCAACATGAAGGTGGGGTGAAGGGAGGTGGGGAGCTCACATCCAGGACAAGTTGGTAGGGATGTGGGGGGGGGGTTGTTGTATCTACATAAGTAGAAAACTGGAATGGCTATATTGGAGCTAAATCAGAGGAGGTGGATCATCAGGAGAAGATCTCTGTATGTTTGGAAGCACTATCCAAGAGAATCTGTGGAGGAGGAGGATCATCTGGAGACGATCTATGGGGGCTAGGAAGCATTGTCTGGGAAAATATGTGTTAGAGGTAGAAATGATCACAGTGGATATGGTGGAAGGCTCAAAAAAATATTATTAGTATCACCATAGATTCAAATAAACCATGGAAATAGGTGTGTGGTAATATGTTGTTTTACTTTTTTTGTAAAGAAATTAGTTACCAATATAAAAATAAAAAATGTAAAAATATAAAATCCTATGGTAAAATATATGAAACATGTGTGAAAATTTTTGGTTTATGATTTATATACCAAATCTCCCAAAAAACTACATTAGTAATGAAAATTAGAGTCATTGACCATGGAATAGTGTAATGATATCATGGAAGAGTAAAGGGAATTCCCAAAAGTTCCCTTTTCATCAATTATAAAAGGGGATCACTAAACCTCCAAGGTTACACTTACAATTATAAATTTCCTTAAAAATATCTCCTAACTACCTATCCTAGAATTCATTTTTTTCATCCTTAGGCCCCTCATATATTAAAGGCAACTTATGGCCTTCACTACGAAGGAAACCTCTAAGGGAAGATCAAGTCACAAACATAAGTATTAACTTCTTTCGACCTATTTCTCCTAAATATTTCTCTTACAAATCTCTTATATACAATATTATGAAAAAATTATCATTATTACACTAAGGTGTTGTTATATTAATTAAATAACCATTATTTATTCCTCTCTATCTGATAATAAAAAATAAAGCTTCATTAGGACATTGCGCAAACCACCGCCTCCACAAAGTAACATCTTATGTTTTTCATCATGTCCATTTTTAGTAGATAAAAATTAAATAATGTTTTAATAAATAAGATATAAATGATATAAATATGATTATGTAATTTCGAATTATCTTTTATCTTATTTACTTATCATTCGCTGAGAAATGGAAACATTAATCCTGCGTACGTGTGAAATATCACCTTCATGAGGAATACATTTAATTTTCCAACACCACCCATAATAGTTGGATCTAAAAAAATATTTAATATATAATGATTATTTTTATAATAATATTAATATTCTTAATATCATGAAACTACGTTACAATTATTTTTACCATGGTCAACATAAGTTATGAAAAAATTGACTGAACAACCTTAAGTAACCGATGTAGGAAAGATAAAATTATTATTAATAAATAGCATATGATAGTAAAATAAAATTGGAATAATAAATATGTTCTAATATGGTTATTTATGAAGTTAAGTATATGAATAGAATGAATATGCAACATGAGTTAAGGTATCACTCATACCTCATTTGTGACTTTCTAGTTACCAGTACTCTGTATTTTTCTCCTTTTTATACAATATCATTATTTTATAAGTCATTAATTTTTCTATATATTTCCTTTAAAATATACCAAATTAATATACTGTTCATTTTTGAAGTTATATATTTTTTTAGTTCCCTTCAAAATTTCCACTTTTATGTTAAATCTATTTAAGTAAACATTCATATTTTTTAAGTCATGTTAAAACTCACCCCATGAAATGTTTTAAATCCATTAATAGGTTATAAAAAATCACTATCTTATATATAACCGTCTTGGTTAAATTATAGTTTTATATAAAATAATAGGTTATTTCAGTTTAAACAAAATATCATTTACTTGTTTAATATTGATTCATCCATGTTATACATTTTTTCTTTCTTCTCCTAGACCCTTATCATAAATTTTCAACATTGGAACTCAATGTTAAAGAACTATATCGATTTTTCAATTATAAAAGTGGAAAATGTTTTAATTCCCTATTATCTTATGGATCATTACGGTTTAGCATTTGATTATTCCTTGAATTATAATTATAAAAATTACTTCATTACTATGGGTTTGATCATGATTATGATTTATGTATGGTTTATTTTACTCATATGGAATGAATATATATGATTTTAATTTATGTGACTTGTGTTAGTGAAATTATATAGATATGAAATTCATTGTATAAATCTTTATATCTCATGAATTATTATATAAGGTATTAAGGAGTAATCCTAATCAACCTTGGGACTTTGTACACTTTTTGATGATTGTCTTGGGAGTGACCCATGAATTATGTTTATAATATAATGTTTTATATTATTTCCATTTTTTTATGATCTTATAAAATCATTTCCTTATTACATGTCTCATTCTTATGATCGCCCTCTTTATGATATTATGTTATAACTCTTGACTTGCATGATTTAATTTATTACCATATTTATTCCCTTACTGGAATTTTAAGATCACCCTTTACCAAATATATTTATTTAGGATATCCTATGATGTAATGCCCAGACCCCATTTACCCAGAGTTGGTGCATTATTACATAACATTGGCATGATAACAAGAGATCATGTCCTGAAATACTGATCAGTTCAATATCCTTGGAAGGAATAGAAACATAAATAAGTTATAAATTACATTATGAAATTGAAAATCAACATTGTGTCTCCTTTAAACACACTCATATCCCATATCATATCCCTACAGGCCAGTCAAAAAATACTTCTTCGCATCTTGGGAAAAATAAAACATAAGGGGTGAGCTTAGATGCTCAGTAAGGATAAAAATATAGCGGAAACTATCATAAATAAGCATAAAAATTTAAAGCAATTCATAAGACTAAAACACAAGCCTTTTAAACATAAACATATGCATAATATGTCAATGATAAATGAAATAATTCCATTTAGTTATTCAAATGGATATTCTAATAGTTAAATAATCACATGTAATATCAAAAACTAATCTCATAATGATGGAATGCATAATTCCGGACATCATAACCACATAGTCAAGGCCTCATGCCATGACTATAAATAAAAATATTATCAAGGCATTGTTCCAAGATACTAGTTTGTCTCATGAGACATACCGATGCATTGAGAGGCTATAGCGGGCGCTGCCCGTCACTTACTATGTCTAATGCATTCCTCATATGAAAAGTGTTAAACATAACATAAAAATTCATATTAAACTAGCATACGAAATGAACATAATTTAAACGTGAAAAAAATAAAAATAGAACATCCAAAATCTAACATATCATAAAACTATCAATATAATATGTAATATTATATCACAATAATTCATCTTCAATGGAAAAAAATCCAACAATAGATGTTGACAAAGATGAAATTAATCCAAAAAATATTTGAGAGAAATATATTATTCTACATTTAAATAATTTAAAATTCACCTAATTATAAAAGAGAACACTTATTTTGAAAATATTATTATAATCTTTCTAGGTAATCTTAAAGGTGTTTTAATGACTTAAAATGGCTACACCTACCGTATAAGTTAAAAAAATAAAATTTCTTTAATTTTTCGAAAAGGTCATAAAGTAACTTGTTTGGAGAATGACAGAAATATTCCTTTCCAAATATTTTATAAAAATTAAAACAAGGGTATAAATGATTTTAACCCATAGTCTAGGAAATATTAAAAATGTTTTGAAATACATTTTTAAGAAACACGGATGTGGACGATAAAGAAGTCCCAGTAGATACTTAGGTATAAACAACCTCAGAAAATAAAGAGATTATAAATTAACCCTTACCTTGTACTTTTCCTTAGTCGAGGGTAAATTAACCTCATTTATAATAGTTAGATAAATGTTATTAAATTATTAAAAAACCACATACATAAATATGATATCATATATGATCCTCAATTATTTCTTTGTTAATAATATTTCATTAGTATCATTGTTTTGGGTGTTAAATAATTCATTTTAATTTATAGGTTTTGTAATATAAGCCAGGTTTGTTTTGGATAAGATGTATTTTATTCAAATCCATAATGATATTAAGTTCTTGAAAATTATTTTTTAATCATCAAATGAAAATTATTCTTGAATGGTTACGACGGGGAATGAAATCTCATCGTGTTGTGGAGATGGTAAGTTGTATTTACGCACGAGCAACACTATCATTTTATTGATGGTGAAATAATATGTAATTGGATGATATATTATATATAAAGAATAATTTACATCTTATATTTGTTATTTACATCAATTATACTAATTATTATACCTATCCAAAAAATTAAGTGGTGAATAACAAACTACACCACGACGTGGAGATGGTAAGCCTTATGTACAAACGTATGAAGAATTTGTCATTAATAGGATAGATAGAATAATGAATATGGTTGTACCATATTTATAATAACATATTAGTATATAGAATTTTCTGGAGTAATTATTTCGGTATGGAAACAACAATGAAAGAGGAAGTGGACGAATAAATGAACTTTGAAAGAGGTGATGAAACAATTTCCTCTTCTTTAGGTACTTCCTTTTGATTTGAACAAAAGGGCTCCTTAGGTTGGATTTATGATAAAAGTAAGGATTCAAGGTTTATTTGAGGGTAATTGGGAGGATATTTGATCTGGTTTTGGCTGAGCCAAATGACTTTGGAGGTGTGAATTTAAATGAACGGGAAGTACCCTTTTATAAGAGAAGTGATAAGCACTTTAAGAAATGTTTTAAATATTATTTAATTATAAAATTATTGTCGATTTATTATAGCTCAAAATATATTTATTTTGAGGCTAAGATTGGGATGGGTCTAAATCTTCTCAACAAATAGGTTTTAGACAAGTCTAGGTCACCATATTAACCTTATCTTTTATATTTAACTTTTACCATGTCTTCTTTTATTTTTATACTACATGGTTAATATAGTTACTATAAATTACCAAGATAGTCTCAAGTGGTTAATTAATGTCATATCCAACGTTATCTAACTCCTTTTGCCAATTATTATATTTATAGGAATATTATATCATTTAATAATATAGTATTTGTTTTAAAAACTCTTTTATTTCAATTTTGACACTATTTAGTATTTGGTTTTTGTGAATGTCATACAAACTGGATTACTTCAAGAAAAATACATTGAATCAACCCTAACATGTAATATTCAACAAGAAAATTGGTGTATTGAATAAAAAGTTTCAATTTACATTTATTTTAATATTTATAACATCGATTATTTTAATTATTCATCAATAAGGTAATTAATATATGATCATTGTGTCATAAATAAATTTAATTATTTAATTTATATAATGTATAAATAAAATTGCATGATGTATTAAATATTTATATATTTATAATGAATATTTATATTCGAATTTATATATTTTATAACTCTATATTAAAAATGGTTTAGTTAATAAAATTTGAATTTAACACTTTTAACACTTCTTTAAATAAAATATAATAAATGTGTTAATCTAATCGAAGTAGATAAAAAGGATAATATTTTTTCTAAGGGTGATTTTGGTCGAAATAAACTCATACAATAGAATTAGTACATGTGTTGGGGTAATTTTATATTATTACAATATTACTTTTACCTTTAATTTCCCTATTAACTTTTAACTGTGGTAAATAAAATTCAAAAGTTACTATTCAAAAAAATTATTTTCACCCTATTGAACCACATTTTATTTATTGATGATAACTGTGTCTACCAGATTTTTGTAATTCAATTCACTAAAGTGTTCAAATTACATTTTATGCAAATTTGCAAATGTGCCTAGAAGGTGGGTAAAAGACGTTAAAAAGTTTAATAAAATTTTAAATATCTAATATTACTATAAAATGACTCCGATGAATCAAATTAGACTATTATAGGTGTTATGTATCTATTTTTACTTTTAAAATAAATATAAATTTGAAAATAATTATTTAAATAAAAAGTCAGTTTTAAACAATATCATAGTGTTTTTCACTATTCATCAAAAATTTAAAGAATTCAGAAAAATATCAAAAATTCACCCTAAGCTAATTTTGATATTAAAAATCCAAAAACGAAGTCCATTTTAAAAAATTAAAATTTATAAAATTTCAAAAAGTGCGTATTACTATTCATACATACTTTTTAAATGTCTAGTTTGACTGGTCGTGTTGTGCTAGAACTTGAAGTTGCATACAACACAAGATATTGTATTATTAAAAGAGAAATGTACTATAGATGTTTGGGGTGTTACATTCTTCTCTCCTTAAAAATAATTTCATCCCTAAAATTTCTAGAATATTACTGCATAAAAATATTCAGGTGTTTCTTCATCGTAAGTTGCTCATGTTCCCACGTTGCCTATTCCATTTTATGGCGTCACCAAAGAACTTTTACTAGACGAGTCATCCAGTTTCTCAAAACTTGATGGTTGGTATCAAGAATCTTGATAGGCTCTTAACAATAAGACAAATCAGGTTCTAGTTCTATTTCTTCATAGGTGAGTACATACATTGGGTCTGACATGCGTTTTTTCAATAGTGATACGTGGAACACATCATGAACTTTGGAGAGACTTGGAACAATTTCCAAATAGTAAGCTACAACTCCAACGTGTTCAATAATTTGGAATGGTCTGATGTACCTAAGATATAATTTACCCTTCTTACCAAATCGTATAACACCCTTCCATGAAGATACCTTCAAGAAAACCTGATCTCCTACTTGAAATTCCAAATCCTTTCTTTAGTTATCGGCATAGATATTTTGCCTAATTTGAGCCTCTTTGATGTGGGTTTGGATAATCTTCACCTTTTCTATTGTTTCCTCAATAATTCTTGGTCCTACAAGTTTTCTTTCACCAACATCATCCCAACAAGTTGGTGTGTGACATCTCTTTCAATATAACACTTCATATGGTTCCATCTGAATACTTGAATGGAAGCTATTGTTATAGGAAAATTCCACGAGAGGTAAATACTGATCCCATATATCTTGAAAATCAAGTGAGTAAGATCTAAAAATATCATCTAATTTTTGAATAGTCTGTTCTGATTCTCAATCAATTTGAGGGTGGTAGGCAGTGCTCAAACAAAGTTCAGTATCTAGGGATTTCTGAAGACTTTTCCATAATGTTGTTGTAAAATGGGTATCTTTATGAGAATAAATTGATAGAGGTACACCATGAAGTCTTAAATTTCCATTAATATATAGCCTTTCTAAAAATTTAAGTGGTAAATATTATTTTTTATACTGAAAATGTGCTGAATTGGTAAGACGATTGACAATGACCCATATTTAATCATTCCTTCTAGGAGTCCTTGGTAGCCCCATGACAAAGTCTATAATAATATCATCCCATTTCCACTCAGGTATGGGAAGAAGTTGCATGAATCCTCTAGGATGTTGTCTTACAACCTTCACCTACTGACAAACCATACATCTTGACTCATAATTACCAATCTCTCTCTTCATGTTGTCCCCAAAAAATGTTCCTTCAAATCTATATACATCTTAGTGCTACTAGGGTTTATAGAGAAATTTGGGTTATGAGGATCATCCAAAAATTCCCTTTCTAGAGCAGGTATATCAAGAATACAAAGCCTCTTCCCAAATTTCTAAATTCCATCTTCATATATGAATTCAATAAATCTCCCATCATTCACAACTTTAATTTTCTTTTGAAACCCCTCATCATCTGTTTGAGAACTTTTTACCCTTTCTAGTTAACATGGTTTGGAAACCATTTGAAAATTTATTTATGTTTCACCTTCCTTGATTATTCCCATATCCATATTTACTAGATCCATGAACATATGATCTCTTTCAACTCTCATCTTGTTCATAACTCCATGATTAGTTCTACTAAAAAATATGCCACCTTATTTTGTTTCCCCAGGTGGTAGTGTATTGTGAAATCATAATCCTTGAGTATTTCGAGCCATCATCCTTGCCTCATATTGAGTTCTTTCTATGAGAAAATATACTTCAAACTCTTGTGATTAGTATATATGTTACATTTTTCACCATAGATATAGTGTCTACATATCTTTAGAGAAAATATTACAGTTTCTAATTCAATACCAGGAGTGGCTTAGTTTTGTTCATGAATTTTTAGCTGTCGTGATGCATAGGCAATAACTCTATCATTCAGCATAAGTACAAAACCAACTCATTTCTTTGAAGCATCACTATTAATAAAAAACCCATCATTCCCCGATGGTAGAGTGAAGATAAGATCATTGACTAGTCTTGTATTGAATTCTTTAAAACATTCTTCACACTCTTTTGTCCAAAAAAATTTAACCCCTTTACATGTGATCTTGGTTAATGGGTTAGCCAATTAGGGAAAATTCTAGACGAAATAACAATAGTAACTTGCGAAACCAATAAAACTCCATATCTTAGTTATACTCATCGGTGCTGGACATTTTTTGATTTCCCTTGTATTTGAAGGATCAACATAGATTTCATCCTTAGAGACAATATGACCCAGAAAAGAAATCTCCTAAATCCAGAATTCTCACTTTCTACACTTCCCATATAATTCATTTCTTTTAAGAGTCCTTAGAATAGTGCGCATGTAATTCTCATTATCTTCGTAGATTTAAGAGTATACCAAGATATTATAAATAAATACCACTACAAAATCATTAAGATATTTATTGAAAAATCTATTCATTAGATACATGAAAATAAAGGGTGCATTAGTCAGTCAAAAATGCATTACTATAAACTCATAATGCCCATACCTGGTTCGAAATGCTGTCTTTGGAATGTCTTCCTTCTTCACGCACAACCGATGATATCCAGATCGAAGTAAATATTTGAAAAATATTGAACTCCATGAAATTGATCGAATAAATCATCAATGCAAGGTAGGGGATACTTTTTATTTATTATAATAGCATTGATCTCCCTGTAGTCAATACATAACCTCATAGAATCATCTTTATTATTAACAAAAAAACATGGACTCCCCATAGAGAAACACTTGGGAGAATAAATAATTTATTACTCAATTCCTCTAGTTTTTTCTTTAGTTCCACTAATTCTATATTGTCTATTCTATAAGGGGTATTTAATATGGGCCTTGAACTAGGTACTAATTCAATAGAAAACAAATTTCCCATTCTAGAGGATTTCTACGTAAATACTCTCGAAACACATCAAAATATTCTTGAAAAATATATACATACTCTATTTAAACATTCCTTTACTCACCCATATTTATTTCACTCCCTTCCTCTATAATAATTGAATTTAGTAGAGCTACAAAGGGTGGATCTAGATGATAATTATATGGTGATATTTCATCTCTAAAGATAAGGGATTCTGTATCATCATCAAAAAATTTAACCTCCTTATTTTTATAATAAATTTTTTGCTTCATGGTCCTAAAGCCAATCCATAAAGTGGATTATTTCAAATTAAATCATGGGTATGACAATATGATCAGTAGATAAAGCACTTCTATATGCCATAATGGTAACTAATTGAATTTTTTTTCCATGATACTTCCCTTAGGATTTTTTGACTGAAAACTCCCTTGTCGAGTCAAATTGGAAATATGTAATTTTTTTTGGCAAAATGGGAAGATATGAAAGAATGAATTGATCCAGAATCAAATAAAGCATTGGCTAATTTTGAGGAAACAATTAATGTACTTTCCACCACATCATTAAGAACTTCAACCTCAGTAGTAGTGATCACATAATCTTGGCCTTTCTCTCTTTCCCTTTTCTGAGATAAGATTCCATGACACTTAAGACATTCATTTTCTTAATGCCCAATTTATTTACAATTTTATCATTGAACATAGACAACCTATTTCTTCCCCTTGCAATCAAAATCTTGGTGGAATTTTTCTCCAAACTTGTAACAGACTCCCATTCCTTTTAGGTATGTACCAGGGTGTTTCTTCCCATAATTACTATAGGATAGAAAGTAAACTTTTCCCTTCTTCCCCTTATTTGATTTTCCATAGTGTTCAATAGATCTCTTCTTATCTTACTTCACATTAATGTCATAAGAATTAGAGAATTCCTTTTCTATCTTAATATCACATAAGACTATATCTTCATATGATGAGAAGGATTGATAGAATAATACTCGTCAGTGAAATGGTTTCAACCCAACAAAGAATCATTCAATATTACTTCTTGAGCTATGTATTTAATCTGCAACATTACTTTCTAACCTCGTAAATTTAGCCTCATAATTTGTGACATTATCATCCTCTTTTTCCCTTAGACACATAAATTACCTTTCCATATCTGCTCAATGTTTACAAGGAAAGTATTTTTCTAGGAAAATATCGTTAAACACCCTATGTTATATATTTTATAATTCTTCATCCTCCTTTGTGTTTTGAATTAATGAGCACCATTGACCTGCATCTCCAGAAAGGTGATAAACTGGCATGAAAACGTTTTCACTTTTGTTACTCCCCAAAGAATGAAATATTTTCTCTAAGGAAATTATCCATTTATCAAATACAAATGGATTTATAGTCCCATTGAATTTTGGTGGTTGTTTCCTCATGAAGCAGTCTAACATTGATCCTCTATGTTGTAGATCTGGGTGCTCTATATGTGTAATGTTATTATTCATAACCTGAGAGAGTTGTCCCAGTATGGTTATAACCTGTTCAGTACCCATTTCATAACCATCTCCACTATAACAATCTTGAATAGGAGGGAAATACCTAAATGAATTATGTGCATTGAAATAGTTTCCATTCATTCCACTAGGTTCCATTTCTAAATAATAGAATACACTATATTCCTTTATGAATCACAATTCATAATTCCAAAAATATAAAATACTTAACATAAATTGAACAATTTACGCATATAATCTATAACCATAATTTTTTTTCTTTTTGGATGCATTTAATCATAAATCTATTATAATGGTTAGTAAATAAAATGAAAATTATCCTTATCATATCCACTAGGAGTGTAAAACCAGGTGTGAAGTAAGGCCCATTGTCATGTACGAAGATACCCAGGGTCAAGCCTGAAACTCCTTGTTGGAGTTTTCACTCTTAGGTACATCTGTACTAGAACCAGGTCCAATTGCAGTATCCAGACTGAGATGTATTTCTTAAAAAACCCATATAATATCTACATTACCAAAATGTTTGGATGGTCATCTATACTAATCCTCCAAGTCTATCTTAGGGCAATTCTCTCTAATCAGAGTTTTTATAAATATATATTCAATGGTTTGTACTAAAATTCCTTTGATAACAACTCTAACTCCATGACCCCAGTTACCTAGAGTCGGTGTATTATTAAATAACATTGGCATGATCACAGGAGATCATGTCCCAAAATACCGATCAATTTAGTAGCCTACGAAGTACTAGATACATACCTAAGTTTTACATTACATTATGAAATGAAAAATCAACATTGTGCCTATTTTAAACACACTCATATTCCTTAGAATATCCTTGTATGTTAGTCATAAAATACTTCATTGCATCTTGGGGAAAATAAAACATAATAAAAAGGTGATATCAGATGCTCAGTAAGGATAAAAATATAGCAGAAACTATCATAAATAAGTATAAACATTTAAAGAAATGTATAATACTAAAACACAAGCCTTTTAAACATAAAATTAAACGCAATATGTCAATTATAAATAAAATAATTCCATTTACTTATTCACATGGATATTCTACTAGTCGAATGATCACATGTATTATCAATAGCTAATCTAATAATGATGGAATGCATAATTCCAGACATCATAACCACATAGTGAAGGTCTCGTTCCAAGACTACAAATAAAAATATTATCATGTCCTTGTTCCAAGACACTATTTTGTCTCACGAGACCCACTTATGCATCGAGGGACTATAGAGGGATCCACCCATCACTTACTATGTCCAATGCATTCCCTATATGAAAAGGGTTAAACATAACATAAACATTCGTATTAAACTATAATAAGAAATGTTAATAATTTAACTATGAATGAATAACAATATCACATCCCTAGTCAAGCATTTCATAAAACTTTCAATAGAATATGGAAAATTTCATGATAATAAATCATCTTCAATTAATCAAAAAATCCAATAATAGATGTTGACACATATGAAATTAATCTAAAAACTATTTGAGAGAAATATCTCATTCTACTTTGAAATCATTTAAAAGTCACATAATTATAAAAGAAAATACTTATTTTGAAAATATTTTTATAATATTGTAAGGGACTCTTAAAATGTTTTTTAAGGACATAAAATAGATGCACCCACCTTATAAGTTAAAAAAACATTCTTTCCTTAATTTTTTAAAATGGTCATAAAGTACCTTGTTTGGAAAATGACGGAAATATTCCTTTAAAAACATTTGATAAAAAGTCAAAAAATGGTATAAATGACTTTTACCCATGGTCTAGGAAATAGTAAAAATGTTTTGAAATACATTTTTAAGTGAAATAGATGTGGATGAAAAATAATTACGAGTAGATACTTACGTATAAATAACCTTAGATAATAAAGAGATTGTAAATTAACCCTTACCTTGTACTTTTACTTAGTTGATGGTACATTGAAATCTTGTATAATTGTTAAATAATTGTTATTAACTTATAAAATAACCACATACATAAATATGATATCATATATGATCCTCTATTATTTATTTGTTAATAATATTTCAGTAGTATCATTGTTTCAAGTTTTAACTGATTTGCTTTACTTTATATGTTTTATTATGTAAGTCATATTTGTTATGGATTGGATGTATTTGATTCATATCCAAAAAGATATTAAGTTCTTGAAAAATATTTTTGAATCATAAAATGAAAATTATTCTTGAATTGTTACGACGGGGAATAAAATCTCATCGCGTCGTGGAGACCGTAAGCCGTACGTACGCACGAGCGACAATATCATTCTATTGATGGTGAAATAGAATGTAATTGGATGGAATATTATATATATAAATAATTATTAACATATTATATTTATTATTTACATCAACTATACTCATTATTATACCCATCCAAAAAATGAAGTGGTGAATAAAAAACTACAACACGACGCGGAGATGGTAAGCCGTACATACACACATATGGTGACTTTGTTATTCATAAAATGGATAAAATAATGAATATGGTTGTACCATATTTATAATAAAATATCAGTATGTATATGGTACCAGAGTTATTATTTTGGTATAGAAACCACAAATAAAGAGGAAGTGGAATAAGAAATGAACTTTGAAAGAGGTGATGAAATAATTACCTCTTTTTCAGGTGATTCCTTTTGATTTGGACAAAACAGATCCTTTGGTTGAATTTATGATCAAAGTAAGGCCTCTAGGATTATGAGAAGGTAGTTGTGAGGATATTTGAATAGTTTTTTGCTGATCCAAATGGATTTGGAGGTGTGAATTTAAGAGAATGGGAAGTACCCTTTTATAAGAGAAGTGAGGGGAATTTTAAGAAAAGCTTGAAATATTATTTTATTATAATTTTTTTTATATTTATAATAGCTCAAAATAGATTTATTTAAAATATAAGGTGGTTATGGGTCTAAATACTCTTAACCAATATGTTTTAGATAAGTTTAGGTAACCATAGTAACCTTATATTTTATATTTAACTCTTAGTTAAATAGTTTAACTTTTTCCATGTCTTCTTGTATTTTTATACTACATGGTTACTATAATAAATATAAAATGATAAAAGAACCTCAAGTGGTTCATTAATAAAATATAAAACATGATCTAATTCTTCTTCCCAAATATTAGATTTTTAGTAAAATTTTATCATTTAATAATATAGTATTTGTTTTAAAAACTCATTTTTGTCAATTTTGACACTATTTAGTATTTGGTTTTTCTGAAAGTAATAAAAACTTTATTACATTGAAAAAAATACATTTAATGAACCCTAACATGTCATATTCACCTAGAAAATTCATGTATGTCATCAAAAGTTTCAATGTACATTTATTTTAATAGTTATAACATCAATTATTTTAATCATTAATTAATAAGGTAATTATTGCATCTTCATTGTGTCAGAAATAAATTTTATTATTTAAAGTATAAAAATTATAAATAAAATATAATGATATAGGAAATATTTTTATATTTCTAATGAATATGTATAGTCAAATTTATTGTATTTATAACTCTACATTAAAAATGGTTTAGTTAAATAATTTTGAATTTAACACTTTGAACACTTCTTTAAATAAAATATAATAAATGTACTAATCTAATAAAAGTTGATCAAAAAGGATCATATTTTTTTCTTGAGGTTGATTTGGGTCTAAATACACTTATCCAATAGAATTAAGACATGTGTAGGGGTAATTTTATGTTATTATAATATTATTTTTACCTTTGATTGCCCTATTTACTTTTAATCATGGTAAATAAAATTCAATGGTTACTATTCACCAAAAATTATTTTCATCCTATTGAACCAAATTTTACATATTGATGAAAATAGTGTCTATCAAATTTTTGAAATTCAATTCACAGAAGTGGTAAAATTACATTTTTTGAAAATTTGAAAATTTTCCTAGATGGTGGGTAAAAGACGTTAAAAAGTTTAATAAAATTTTTGATATCTAATATTATTATAAAATTACTCTAATGAATTAAATTATACTAATATAGGTATTATGTAACTATTTTTACTTTAAAATAAATTTAATTTTAAAAATAATTATTTAAATAAAAATTCGGTTCTAAACAATAATGAAGTGTTTTTCACTATTCAACAAAAATTGAAAGATTTTAAAAAAATACCAAAAATTCACCATAAACTAATTTTGATATTAAAAATCCTAAAACAAATTCTATTTTGAAAAATAAAATTTATAAAATTTCAGAAAGTTGGTATTACTATTCAAAACTACTTTTTAAATGGTTAGTTTGATTGGTCGTGGTGTGCTAGAACTCGATGTTGAGTACATCACTAGCAATTGTATTATTCAATGAGAAACGTATTGTGGAATCTTTGGGTGTTACATATGATGTTTTAGAATATATATTGGAGTTAGGATAAATATATTGAGTTTTAAAGAAATATGATGTTTTTTATAAGCACATGGGGGAGTGATTTTATCATAAAATAATATATATTTAAGGCTAGGGTATCTTTAGGTCATATGGATTGATTTAATGAATATATATGTTATTTTTATTATTTTTATTTTAATATAGATTCTTATTTTCCTTTACCAATTTCCATTCATTGGAATATGAAAACATTAATCGTGCATAAAATTGGATTACAACCTCCATAAAGTGATCTAATTCATTTTACATTACCACAATATATGAATGGTTATATTAGTTTATATAATGAAAAATATTATAATTATAATTTTATTAAGTTTTTATATATAATGATACCATGAACATGGTGCATGGACTAGAACCATTGAACTAAGACATGCAAGGGATATGGAGAAGTTAACATCCCAAATGTTTATTTCAATGAATAGTTGTTAATAAATGGATAGTTGGAAATTATAATTGAATGATACATTTTAAGATAAATTTTAATATTATTATTATATAGATTTATAATTAATCAAAATTTATTATATTGGAACTTAAGATCATGTATGAGAGAATTCAAGACTTGAGGTAAGAGTTTATGTTGTAATCTCATTTTTAATTGAGGTTGTTTATGTATGAATATCATTTATGAGAAATATAAACTCTTTTATCTATTAAAACCCATATTTTTTTAATCTAGTTATTTTTTGGTTTCGATGCTATTTTTTCTAACTTTTCCTCTCTATAAAACTTAAAGACCGAAAGAATTTTTTATCAGAAAAATGACCTTATTTCTTCTCTTAGGTTTAGAATAAATTTCATTTCTATAAATATTTTCTGAATTGATTCAAGAATGATATTTTCAATTCAAAAATTATTGAATGATGTCATTTTCACCCATATTTGGAATAATTTTCAAATATCGAAAGAGGAATAATTCTAATGTTTTCTAAATAGTTTTTTATATTATTTACAAAGGTGTGAAAGAATTTTCTTTTCAACATATATGACATGAATCAATTTTCCCACCATCATGACAATTCTATTATTTTAAGATCCATTTACCAGTTTCCATGGTTATTTAGAAAAAATATGTTTTCCAATGTTTTATTGTTTTTTAGTTTTAAATATACTAATGAAAAACGATATTTTCTCTTATTTTCAATGAAATACTCAAATTCTATTTTAAAGATATTTTTCATATGTGTAAACATCCTTTGATGGTTATTATGATTCATTGGGAATATTATCCTATGACACCATCAATTTTATTTCCTTTTATTGACTTTGCTTATGTTATGATGAAATCATTTAAAATTTGTTTCTTTTCTTAGGGTTATGATATAATGATATGATGAATGTTTTATGATATTGTGGAACACATATGCATTGTTTTTATTATGTGATAGGTGATCCTAGAATTAAACATCCCTATAATGAATTGTGTATATATTGATATCTCATGATCTAATAAGAAATAGAATGAGGAGTGAGCTACATTTTGTAAGGGACTCTCTACACTATGATAGTCTTGGAAGTGAACCTTGACTAAGGAAATGTTAAAATATGGAGTGAACCAAATCTACCATGGGAATTTATCCACAATGATTATCTTAGTAGAGATATTTTACTAATGATATTATTTTATATGCTTATTATTATTCCACACAATTCCTATTCAATTTTATTTTCTTATGAAATACTCTCAAGGATCATGATTTATCAATGATAATTTCTCTTACTTCGGACTCATGTATTTTGAAATGATAATGTTTTATTATACTAATTGTTATTTATAATCTATGAATGATAAAGTATAAAATTTATAAGTTATGATTAATCTCTCACACTATAATTCTTATCTATCCTTTAATATGATCGTTGATTTATACCTATGATGCTTACCCTTACTGAGCATATGTAATAAAATTTTCTGATGGTTCTATTTACCTAGGTTATGAAAAAAGGTTCTCCCTAGAATATGTCTTATATGGTTACATTGAGAGTATACAATTTTGGGAGATGTTTAAGATCATTCATGGAATAATTTAATTATATATCTAGTCATGAAATACACATAAACATTACGGTTCTTGGGAATGAATTATTGTGTAATATAATATGTTTTAACCTAAAATGATGAAATATGTATATATATTTTTCTTGGGTCTCCTTAGTTGGAATAAAATCATAGTTTTTATTTTATTTTTGGAGATTATGCTATGATTAATGTGAGGAAAAAATTTAATAGAACATATGATTAACTAAAAGTGATATAGAGTGAACCTAAATGTGTCATAGGTTAAAATAAGTGACATAATTTAGGACATATCTGGAGTGTTTTGGATGATTATATTATTGACCACTCTGATCATTGAAGCTTGATGGGTTCACTAATATTTTTGGTTTTATTCAAAGGTTGAAAATAAAGAGGAATCATGTTAATAATGAATATGGAGGAAAATGTTTTTATTATGCTCTTGAGAATCCAAACAACATGAGAGGTAGAATTCAAAATATTATTACTATATTCACACAACTCTCTCAATTCATGAATCATACGGAGAATACAAATGATAATAGTAGGTACCAATGCACTATTTATTATTTAATGAGAAAAAATAATCTTTATTTAAGTGGTTCCTCTAACAAACTGGTTGTTGAGTAATGGATTAGTACAACTGAAAAGATAATTTTCATTATCTAGTTCTTAGAGAATGAAAAATTTGTCTTAGTGGTATACCATTTGGAAGTTATAGTAGATAAATGATAGATATTTATAAAGAAAATTATTGGACTCCTAATGTTTTAATCATGTTTTAATGATAAAAAATCCTTTAAATACTTTAAATCCTGTAAATCTTGTTAATCCTATTTAATCGATCTCAAATAATGTGGAGAGATGGTTGGTTTATTTATGCATCAAATAAATTCCCCCTAAATCCTTTTAATCATAAATATTGTGTGATTATTTTAAAATATATTTACATTTTTTCTTTAATAATTTCATATATGAATTATTAAGTCTAATTAATTCTATGAGAATTACTACTTAATACTGTTTACAAATATTTGGCTAATTCTGAGAAACCTTGAGTCTGCCATTGGTTCTGGTTTTCTGGAAAAGGACCCAAACACTGTGACCCAGACACCATGACCTAGACACCGGGACCCAGACCCCGTGGTCCAGACATCGTGAACTAGACACAGTGACCAAGACACCGTGACCCAGACACTATGACCCAGACACCATAACCCAGACACTGTAATCAGTTTTAGATCTCATGAAGTTAGTGACACCAGTTCCTTGCTACCATCACTAAGACACCGTTCAAAGATTGGAAAATCACTAGACAGTGTGATTCTAACAATGCATATATACTACCAATTCTTGATCTCAATAAAACTATGCCTTCCTGACTATCTAACTACTCAATAGAAAAAAATAGGACACCATTTCGGGGTGACACCATTTCCAAGTGATACCATTTCTGGAAAGACTGTGACACAATTCTTTAATATGTTTTGTAGTTTGAAATTTAATTTCTAACGATCATATTTGATTTATTTAAAGGAACTGACAAAATTATTGTTTATTTGTAGACATTTCACATGACAACACATGGTACAAGGTCAAGAATGCATGAATCATGTTAGCTTCAACACATGCACTCTAAAATAAAAATAAAATCATGGCACTAGAACAATGAAAAGAGAAGTAGAGTAGTAGACATGCAAGAATATTTGAAAATTGAACAAATAAATGCAACAAAAAACATCTGAAGAACACACAAAGAACTATAGATTACAAATTCTAGACTACCATATATCAAAACCAAAAACATATTCGCAGTACCACCTTCAAGAATAACACAAGTTAGACAAATTACACCTTCGAACCTGCAGACTCTTGATACTCTATTTTTCACAGGTGGACTCAATAATTGCATCTGATTCATCCTACAAGTCTAGAGCTAACAATCAGATCACTTCTAACCCTTTATCATCATCTTTTCTCTATTGTGTATTATTTTTATCTTTTTAGTAGTGTGTGTATGTCTATTTGAAAACATGCACTGTCACTTATACTAAACTGAAGGATACAATATGTCCTTCCTCTCATATCTTTTTACATTTTTTACTCCCACAGATAAGTGTGTAAGAGGTCCTTGTGTGACATGGTAGTTTTTACCAACGAATAATAGTGGAAAAGGTCATGTTACTTGAATAGTCCTGTGCATTGTTGTTTACCCTGATCTAGGGTGTGGATCATGTTTATTAATATAAACTGCATGGTGGCAGGTGATCACCAAGTAGAGTGGACTAGGTCTCATCTTAAGACTGGACCACTTGTTTTATCTGCTGTGTATTTTAACTTAGTTTTTCTATAATTTACTGTATGTTCAGAAAAAACTATATTTTACTTTGATATTTAGTCTTCAATAGAAGTTATAATTTTTTTCCTTATTAGAATAGCTTCAAAATTAGTATCAATAAATCATATTGATAATACTGATAATTATTCAGTCTTCTGAGAGGTTATTTGAAGAGTAAAATTTTTATAATCGTATTACCTTGATTGACTTGGGTGTATTTATTCTTTTTGGGGAACCTTTTTAAGAAAACTTTTTAACATAAAATTGAATAGATACTCAATTTACCCCCCTTGAGTACTCTACATTGACCAACAAATATGATTCAAGATGAACAAATCAACTCTATGTAATGGGATCAGTTTAAGATGGTATTTTTAAATTTGTACATTCCCTAAACTCTACATAAGAAAAAGCAAAGGGGATTCCTTGAGCTTAAGTATAAGGATGAAGAATCTATTTGTACCTTTGAAGAAATATTTAAAAGACTTGTGTGGTATTTTATTTGTTTTGTTATTGAACCAGAATAAAAAATTGATAAATTATTTAGTAGAATAAATACATGTATTCGAATGGAATTAACCATAAGTTAATTTAATATCTATGAAAAACCTATTCAATATGATATAAATTTAGAAACAAGGAGTGGATATACCCATCATTCTTATGGTTCTTCTAAGAAGAGAAAGATGGTGTTTCTAGGAAATTATAATAATAAAACCTATGGAGGAAAGAAGATGTATATTAATTTATAAAATAAGTGTGGAAAGAATAATATGAGATATTTTCTCTATGGTAGTGGTAAATGTTTAAAATGTGGAAAGGAAGGCCATCAAGAATTTAAATTCCAAAGAGATGTAAATATAAACGCCAATCAAAATAAAGGTGAAGTTTGTTAGCTAAATGAACCACCCACACTCCAATTCTTTAATTACTAGTAGTGTGGGAATTACTCTAATATATGTATGAATCCATTGGTTAATGATGAAAATCATTATTAATAATCACTTAAACTAAGATATAAAAGAAAATAACATGCGGTCATAAATTTTGAAGTGGGTCATGAGAATAACGTAGTGAATGGTACAATTATAATTTTATATAGAACGAAAAATGTATTATTTGATTATAGTTCTACCCACTTTTTTATATATAATTATTTTTATAAGTTTATTATATAACTATCTTAATGAGTAGATTTTGAATTATCAGTGAAAATTCAAATTCTAAAATGATCCCATCTTAAGTCTATAATTCATTTATAATAGAGGTTTGAGGGAATGTACTTCTTATAAATATTATGATTCTCCCAAGAGTTGAATTTGATGTTATTTTTGGAATATACTGGATCACTCTATATATATCCCATATCAATTATTGAGGAAGGGAAGTCATGTTTGATATACCAAATCAACCTATGATAATTAATCAGTGTGGGGATTAATATGAACATCCAATGAAAACTACTTCCATTATATGTGTCGTACAACCAATTCATGAGGGGTATTTATCAAAAATGGTTGGGGAGAAAAATTAAATTAAAGATACACCAATAATGTGGGAATAGAGTGATATATTTCTTGAATATTTTCCTAGTTTTCCATTAAATAATTAAGTTGATATTTCCATAGAAATCATACCTGATACTATAGAAATTTCAAAGACTCCTTGTAGAATAGACTAGATTTAATTATAGGAATTGAAGAAAAAATATTAGAGAATCTTGAAAAGGGATTCATTTTTCCAAGTGCATCATAATGTGGTTAAAATATTATTATTTTTAATTATAAATATGATTCATTGAAAATTTTCATTGATTATTGGGAACACAACAAGATTACTACTAAGAAAAAGTGCTCTCTACCAAGTATTGAGGATTTTTCAATCAAATATTATGAGATAAATAATTTGAAATGATTGAACTATAATATGTATATCATCAATTGATAGTAAAAAAGGATGATATATCAATGAAAATATTCTATACTAGTTATATAAACTATGAATTTATTGTGATTCAATTTTGACTTATTAATGCCTATGCTATCTTCATGCATCTAATGAATAGAGTCTTTAGATATTTCAATGATCCGTTTCTGGTATTTTTTATAGAATATTCTTATTTATTCTAAGAGCATGGAATAAAATTAATATCATTTTATTATTGGATTAAAGACCTTGAAGATGGAGAATACATATTCCAAATTTAGTAAATATTAATTATATCTTTAGAAAGTATCATTATAGGTCTTGTGATGACAATATAAAGGATTTATGTGGATCCTTCCAAGATAGATGTTACTAAACACTTCCCAAACCAACCATGATGACCAAAACATATTTTTTTCTTAGTTTGGATAGATACTAACAATTATCTCTGAGAAATCTATGATGGATTTAAAATTTACTAAATAAGTTGATCTGGAAGGGATCCAAGTTCTTTTAGAATTATGAATGTGAATAAAATTTTGAGGAACTGAATAAAGGGTTGGTTAGTGGACTTTTGCTCATACTACCTAGTAGTAGTGAAGGGTTTATGATCTATATTTATGAATTATATAAGGGAATAAGATTTTTTATCATGTAGAATGAAATGGTAGTAGCTTATTCCTCAAACCAATTGAAGGATCATGATAAAAAGTACCCGACCCGTGATTTGAAATATAGAGTGATAATTTTTTATTTTATTATATAAAGGCATTATTTATGTAGATAAAAGTGTGAGATATATATGAATCATAAAATCTTGAAGTATATATCCACATAAATTTTTTTTAATATTAATCATGTGAGATGGTTATAAGTAATTAAATATTATGATTGTTCGATACATAACCTACCTTGAGAAGGTGAAGAAGGTAGATGATACTTTCATTCAGAAGTACCATGCTATTTTGTTTAGGATGAGGATTTAAAACACCTAATAATTATGGATTTATAGAGGATGTTCCATGAAATCATAATTAAAGGAGTAATATCCTCTCTTTATTCGATTAATGTTCAACCAATTATTAATTTGAATACTAAAGAGGCCTATATGAAGGATTTGGAGTTGAAAAAGAAGGTTAGTATGATTATAGAGTTTAATTTCAACCATGATTGAAGGATAAGGTTCAAGAATAGAGTATGCATCCTATCAATACATGAATTGATGAAGGATCTACTTAATGAATCTCATAGTTCATTATTATCTATTAATCATGGAAGTTTGAAGATGTATAGAGATATTAAAGATAATTTATGAGGGGATTACATGAAGAGGGATGCTGTGGAGTACTTATCTCATTTCATAGTATGGAATGAAATTAAGGATTATAGGTAGAATACTAAGGTGATGTTACAAAAGATACCAATACTTAAGTGTAAATGATAAATCATCACCATATGTTTCATTATGGGACTCCCTAATACATCTAAAGGGAATAATGAAATTTGAGTGGTAGTCAATCACATTAAAAATAATCATATTTTATTTCTATAAGAGAATACTTAACTCCTGATAAACTCAAGATGTTATAAATAAAATATGTAATAAGGTTTTATGGATTACCACTCTCAATCCTATCTAATCGAGATCCTAGGTTTACCTTTAATTTTAGGAGTAGTCATTATAAATCTTTGAATATTGAGTTTATATTTAACACTATATCAGGTTCAAACATATGGTCTATCTAAGAGAACCATTAAAACCCTAGATGATATTTTGAGATCTTGCATTTTGTATTTCAAAGGTGGTTGGGATGAAATCTTCCTCTGGTATAATTTTCTTAAAATAATAGATTTTACATGACTATTTATTTGGTTCCTTATGAATCCCTAGATGTAAAGAAGTGTAGAACTACAAAATTCTGGTATGAATTTATAAAACCAAATATATTGGGACCTGATATGGATATAGAAATGATAAATAATTTTAGATTCATTTAGCAACACATTAGAGGATCTTAGAATCGATATGAGGGTTATTCTGTAAACAAGCGATGTTTTTGGATTTCAAATTTAGTGATAAGGAATTTTTATGGATTTATCCTTAGTATAAGGTTTTGATATTTTGAAATAAAGGGATTCTAGGACCCCATTATATTAGTCCCTTTGAGAATCTTGATCACATCATGATGGTATATTATCACTTGGCTGCACCTTTGAACCTATCCCATGTTCATGATATATTCCATGTATCCATTTTATGCTATTACATACAAGATCCATCACATGTACTAAACTCAAAATTCATACCACTATAGTATAAAATTTCTTATGAATAACAACTAATAAAAATATTGGATCATAGAGACCATTCAATATAGAACAAGACCACTCACATAGTTAAAGGTCAATGGGGGAATAAAAAATCAGGGATGCAATGTGGGAACATGAGGATATAAATCTTTGGAACAAGATGATAAGGAATATTATCATATTCAGATATTTTATTTTGTTTTCAAGGAAGTTTATTAAGAAAATAAATCACCTAACTTTGTAAAATTGTATTATTGGATTGAACATCATATTAAAAAAATTAGACTCACAATTCTTAAGAAATATCATTATATTGGGAATAATTTGTTTTGTAAGAAAAGGTTCATAGGACTCACCTCAGGCTTGGAATGAAAGGAAGATCGTAATGAGAAAGAGAATCAGATTTATCATGGACCTGATATAAATATGATGATTATTTTATTTTTTTTATTTACTAAAAATCATAAGTAAGTTGTAAAATTTGTTATTATAGATTGATAAAATAAAGGGGAGAAAAAGTGAAAATAAACATATTGAGAATCGAATTGGAAGAAAATAGGTACTATCAATATTATTTAGGCCAATTGTATTCAGGTGGTTGGAAAGAATGATATTGTTGGAATAATGGGAAGTTACAATACATTCCATTTTATGTATGATGATGCTAAATTTTATCATAAACATAATCAAAATTACGATGTAAGTGATGATTAGAAGCTAAATTTTGTAGAACAAGGTAGTTGTTCAAGTAAAATATATTCTATCTCACTTCATTGGATTCAGATTTATTTAATGTATGGGAATATTTTCTTGATCGTAATGAGAAAAATCGAAGGTGATGGTTCAGATTCATAACAAAATCCAAAAGATTTAAATATTCATAGGATGAATTTGATAAATATTTAAATCGAAAAATTGAAATAAGTTGATTAATGTAATATATTTGATATCGTATTATGAAAATAAGATGTAGATGTAGTTGAAGAAGTTTGAAAGAATATGTTGTCTCCATCATAATGAAAAAATTGGAATGAGAGTTGTTTCTAAGAATCATAATGATAAGTCATATGTTTTCCATCTTATATTTGGGGTATGAAAACATAATAAAGAAACCATGTTTGAGAATATGCTTCCATTTTAATTAATAAATTAGAAGGGGAGGATAGTATTTTAGGTAATACAGAGAAAAATAATGAAATATTTTTAGTTCTCATTTTCTTGAAAGTTTTTCAAGAAAACTGCAGTGACCAAATTCCTTGATCGTAATGAAGAAATCGTATTCGATAATCGAAATTATAATCAGAATTAGACTGAAGATTTGTTAGAAAGTCTAAAGTGTTGAAGAAATCAAAGAGAGATCTGAAAAAATAGGAGATTTGAATATTCAAAATTCCTTTGATGAAATAATAAAGAGATCTAAAAATAAATGACATTTTAAGATTCTAAAAGGTATTGAAGAAGTCAAAGCTATATTTTAGATTTAGGGAAGATTAAATATTTTGAAAATTTAGTGATGTGGTAAAACATTTTTAGAATCCCTATTAAACTATTTTTTAATGTCAATAAAATGAGGAGAATAACTTTTGTATTCTAAGACTTTTATTTCTCATGAAATAGGGGAGAGAAGCTCCATAAATATATCAATAATAAGTATTCAGATTATGTTTTTCCAAAAATTTTTTATCGAATATTAGTAGAAGAAGAAGAATAAGAAGAATAAGAGAAGGAGGAGGAAGATCATATTTATCTAGTTACCATATTATGCTGGATAACAAGATCAGGAAAATAGTATTGGGATTTCTAGACTGAAAAAGATGAACTCAAGAATTGTTAGAGTGGTATTCTAATAGAGTATTATATCTATATTGGGAAATTGGACTTGGGAATCAGATTGGGAAATAATATTGATTATAATAATGAAGTCTAGGATGTTGTTACCGGTATCTGGGTAAGAAGGTGAAGATTTTCTTTGAAATATCATATTTGCAAGATTTTATCAAGAAGCATCGTAACATGTTTGTTACAAAAAATGTATTACATAATTTCCTAATACTTGAAGAACATGAACTATTATATTAAACATAGTGCTACATGAGTGTAAGGGAATATCTACTCATTTTATTCCACACAGAAGGATTTTTTTTAATGGATTGTGTGGTATTGGTTTCTTTCCAAACCATACCAAACACATAGCTACTTTTGTAGAGTAGTGAACAATGTACATTCTTATGTTTCTGTGGATGTGTGTCTGAATTATTTTTAGCATGGAAATAAATATTTAGTAGGAGATAAAGGTTGATTCATAAGTTAGTAAATATAAAATAAAAAGGTATCACTGATTCACCCCTCCCCCTCTTAGTGATATGTGAATCTTAACTAGGCAATATCAATTGGTATCAAAGTTGGAGGTTCCATTTGATTACTTTTTACTGAAGTTTTTAAGAGAATTTGTGATGGATAATATGAATTGTGTGAATAGTAAGGGGATTCCATTCATCGATGGAAAAAACTATCATATTTGGAAAGATAAAATGATTCCTTATCTTATGTATCTTGGGTATAATGTTTTTAAAGATACAAAATATGTGTTTCCTCCTATTGATGATAAGGTTCCTCTTACACAAGTTGATAAGAATAATATTGAGAATGAAGGAAGAGCTAAAAATGATTTACTCTCATCACTTTCCAAAAAGTAATTTTTATGAGCGAAAGGTGTTTATACTGCCAAAGGTATCTGGGATAAGTGGAAAACCATTTAACAAGACAATAAAAAAGTTAATAAGGGAAAATTAAAAATATAGTGGCTAAAGTATGAATATCTTAAAATGGGTGAGTATAAATCTTTTGGGGACATCTTCACCATGTTAAATGACATTTTCCATACTATCAGATGTCTTGGTAAATAGTTGGAGGATTCTTCAGTTGTTGAAACGATCATAATAATTTTCCCAACATGTTCGATGCCAAGGTTTCCTCATTATAATGTGGAGATCCTAAAAATATATATCTGGATGATATTCATAGTAATCTCATTACATATGAAAAGAGAAGAGAGAAATTTATGATGAAAAATATATAATTGAGAAATGTGTTTTAAAGCTACCAATAAAGAAAAGTCTAAGAAGGTTCTTGAGGAAGATTATTTTTCCAAATCTGACTCTGAAAATGAGGTATGTAAAAAAATTGATGAATTTGAATTTTTATATTCTAAAAATGTAAGAACTGGTACAAGTAAATATAAAGCAAAACCTCCCTTGACATGTTTTGAATATGGATCCATTGGAAACTTTGTGGCTAATTTATCTTTGAATAAAGAAACATGAGGATATTGATGAAAAGAAAATAAGGTCAAGAAGGGTATTGAAGAAATAGTGTGATAAGGATAAATATTTTTCCATAGGGAAGGATAAAAATTTATTCAAATCTAAAATAATAATATTTTTGTCTAACGTTGAAGATGAAGAAGATAGTGAAGCTGAATCTAAAAAATATTTTGAAAAAGATGGAGATAATACTTTTACTGTAATAGTGAATAATAAATAATTCATAAGTAGTAATTATAAGTAAGGAAAAAAGAATTTAGAGTTTGATATTAAAGAATAAATGAAATAATGTATGAGGAATATTGAGAGGCTTGAAAAATAAATTAGGAGGATAAAGAATAAAAATTCCTCATTAAATAATCCATTAAGTTTTCATAATTAAAAATTCAAGCTGATAGAAGATATATGTGATTTAAAGAAATATTTTGAGAAATAAAAGATTCATAATGATGTTCTAGTAGATATTTTTAAGGAAAAATTAAAAGAATTGTAACTTTTCCAAAAAAAACTTTCTAAAGATGATAAGATAGGTACAGTTTCTAAAATCCTATCTATGAAGTTTGTGGATGCTCTCATATGAGTTAACCTAATAAGGATCAACAAAATTTACCTTTAAAGGTTGAGAAGAATGCTAGAGTTGTTTCTGTGAAGAATAAAGTCGGAAATGTTTTTGAATAGAATAAAGTTGGGAAGTTTATGTATATGGCCAGGACCAACAACATTGTGATGTCAAATGTTTTTGAAAATTATGAGTCTAGAAAAATTTCTAGACATTCAGAGTCCAAATAAGTTTTTATTACTTCTAGGTCTTATAATACTGAAAATAAAAATGAGCTAAAAAATAATATTATAGTTTAAAACATAAAGGTTGGTGGTCAACAAAGTTCTTTTAAGAAGGTTATTGAGAAAAATACTCATAACATCGATCAATACAAATATTTTAGAGGAAAATACTCTTTCTATGGATACTAGAGGAATTGTGGTGGATTTAAATATATGAAAAATATGTTTTGGATCAATCAATAACATTACTACTATTCCACAATTTACGGAAGAAATTTTTTGAGGGGGGTCAATCCTCTCAAAAGAAGAAGTATGCGAAGAAAGATAGGAAGAAACCTGAGATGGTTGGAATAAAATTTGAAAAAAGGTTTCAATCCCAAGAAACTATTTGGGAAATATGTTAACAACCTAGACATATTTATAAGGGTTTTCTTGTTTTTTTACAAGCATAAAAAAGTTTCTTATCTTTTTCTAGAAGTTAGAGGTGAATAAAGAAAGGGAAAAGAAAAATTTCTTGTTATTGAAACCTATTTAGATGCTATAAAAGTATAATAACATTTTATTCTTGATAGTGTATATTCTTATCATATGATAGGAGACATAAATTTTTTTAAGAATGTGAAAGTCTTCTAAGAAGGAAAAATAACATTTGGAAATGATGAATCTCTGAGAATAAAGGTTTTGGATCAACAGTCATTGGGAAAAATTTAAATCCCAGAAAGATTTTTGTGTTGCTGGGATGAAATAAAATATGCTAAGTCCTTCAAAACATTGTAATGAGGGTAAAAAAATTATCTTTATAAAAGATGGGTTTATTGTGAAAAGTACAGAATATATAAAGATAGTTATAAGAATACAATGCACAAAAGGAAACTTATTTCAAGTTGGTGAACTCTAAAAATATTTTTACCATGGTATGGTGGAAGAGAATTAATTGTGACATAAAAGGCTAGGGCACATGTGTAAAAAAACATGATCTAGTCATCAATGTGAGATTGTGTCCATGGTATTCCTGATATTTCAAGAAGAACTGATTGGTGTTTCACTATTTTTATAAAGGAATGATTACAAATTCTGTGCATAAGAAAGTTGAATTTTTTTTTTCAAAAAAACCCAAGAACATATCCATTCTGATATTTCTGGTCCAATGAACACACAATCAACTAATGAAGATAAGTACTTCATCATGTCCAATGATGACTTGACTCCCATTAATTATTTTATTTATTTGAAACAAAATTCAGATTATCTAAAAATGATTAAAAGTTTTAGGAGGAAATATGTGAAATAATACAAGTATTTAGTGAAGAAGTTGAGATATGAAAACAGTGATGAATACAAAAAAAAACGAATTTTAAAGTTATCTTGAGAATCATGGAATTTTTCATGAGTTAAGTTCACAAAATACTCCTTAATAAAATGGGGTTTCTAAAAGGTAGAACAAAAGCTTGGTGGAAATGGGAAGAACTACATTACTTGAACATGGTATTTCTCATTACTTTTAGAGGAAAGACATGAGTACTTTTTTTTATATCCAAAACCAATTTTTCTACAGGCCATGTTTATATATGACTCCACATGAAATGATTTTTAAGAAAAAATGTTTGAAACAGTTAAGAGTTTTTATGATTTCATTCATCACAAATAAGAAAGGTGGAAAACTTGGAAAGTTTGGGAAGAGAGGTAAAGATTGAATTTTTCTTGGTTATGCTTTAGAAGGAAGAGGATAAATATGTTTCAACAAAGAGATAGGAATAATTTCTGATTCTACTAATGTGGAACTTGGAGAAAATAATGAGGAAAAACATACACTTGTGCTGATAAGGAAGTTGACCGGGATAAGAAATTTTTTGTCATCAATTCTAATATGTTTTTCGACTATTGTAATCCTACAAAAGGAGAATAATAAACCTCAGATATTTCATGTGATGAGGATGAAACTAAAATAACTCATCCTAGGCTGTGGAAATTAATGAAGGCTGAGAATATTATTTCTGATCAAAATCAGAAGGTTTAAATAAGAATAACTTCAAAAAATGTTTCACATACTTCTTTCTATTCAAAAGTTGAGATAAAATATGTGAATGGAGATTTTGGGCATCCAAAATGGGTTTAGTCTATGAATTAATAGCTTGATCAGATAGAAAATAATGATACTTGGGAACTTATGCCTAGCTAGATAAAAAAATGTTATTGGTACAAAATGAGTTTTCTGAACAAGCTGAATGAAGAAGTAGAAGTGAGAATGTACAGGGAAATATTAGTGTGAAATGTTTACTCACAAATTTATGGTGTTGATTTTGATGAGTCTTTTACTCTGGTGGAGAGGTTAGAAATAATTAGAATCTTTTTTTCCTTTTCTGAAAAGAGAAATTAATTTTTTTTCAAATGGATGTGAAGTTTGCATTTCTGAATGGGGATCTTGATGAGAATGTTAAAATTTAAAACCTGTGTGGATGTGTTTTTGGGAAAGATGAATGTTATTTTTTCAAGCTAAAGAAAGCCTCTAATGGGATAAAAATTGTTCTAAGAGCATGGTATTCCAAATAAGACACTTTTTTGAGGAAGATGAATTTCAAGAAAGGATGAGTTGATGGGAATATTTACATTAAATAAAGTTAGAAGTTTTCAATCATCCTATTTTTTTTATGATGATGGCATTATATTTTCTAAGAATGATGAAAGAACTAGTGAAATATTAGATAAATAATGGAAAACGTTTTTTTACATGTCTAATAAGGGAGAAGTAATTTACTTTCTTAGATTACAAATTTTATAAAAGAAGAAACACATTTTTATTTCTCAATAAAAGTGTGATAAGGAACTTCTTAAGAAGTTTGGCATGGAAAATTAAAAACCAATTTCCACACTAATTTCTATAATAACCAAGATGAGTGAAGATGAATAAGGTAAGGTAGTTAAATAACAAGTGTTTTCAAAGTTCATCGGTTGTTTTTTATATTTGACTGCCTCAAGACCCAGAATTGTCTATACTATTACCTTATGTGCAAGATTTTAGAGTTCTCTTAAAGAATCACATTTACTTAATGGAAAACTAATTATTAGATATATCAAAGGAATAAAAAATTTTAGAATCTGGCATGATAGGTTAGAAAGTATTTGATTTGTTTGGGTATTCATATGCTGATTGGATTGGAAATGTTGATAATAAAATGTACATATCTAGTGGAGTCTTCTTTATGGGGAAAATTTGTGTTAGTTGGCATAAAAAATTTAGTAACTCTTATCAAAATTGAATTTGATTATGTTTTTTCCACTCAAACTTCTACACAAATCATGTGGCTAAAAACTTAGTTGGAAGACGTACTTGTTGAAGTAATGTTACCCTTTCTCTTGGGATGTGATAATGAAAGTAAAATTAACCATTCAAGAAATTTGGTACAACATTACCATTCAAAACATATTGACATAAAGTACAAATTCCTCAAAGATCATGTGGTGTTGAATGAATTAAAGTTGGAGTATGTTCCTAAATCAAAATAAGTTGATGAAACATTCACAAAACCTTTAACAAAAGAACATTTTTATTAATTGAGGTTAAACATGGTCATCCGACCTCTTTCTCTTCATGGTTGAGATATGTGTTTTTCCCCTCTCTTATATTTTCTTTGGATAATGTTTTCAATGGGGATAATTTTTTCATCAATCTATAAATTGATTATGTTCTAAATCTTTTCAATGAAGCATACATGAATGGGGAGTTGTGGGTAAGCTGTGAAACCATCATGTAAGTTTATGAACTATTATACCTTTTTTAGAGTGATTGTAGGAATTTTTTTTAATATTCTAAGGAAGTTGTAAGAAGTGGAGATAATATAAGGAATAAAGATGAGGAATAATGCTGATGAATAAAAATTGAGGAAGAAAATTGGAGGATGAAAAGATGAGGAATAAAAGATGAGGAAGTTTCATTATCAGTACTCTTAGACAACATGTTTTTTATATCAATAATTATTCTTTCCAATAAATTATTAGCTCACATAGGCTAATAATTTTTTATAAGTAATCCATTGGTGGAGGTTACTAAGATTAGTGATTTTTGAACCTGGTTGACATGAAAATACAAAGGGATAGATTGTTAGGACCAACCACATAAGTAAGATTATCATATTTAGATATTGGCTTTTGTTATCAAGGAAGTTTAAGAAGACAAGAAATCACATAACTTTATAAAAGATGATGATTATATGGAAAATCTTATTCATAAAATCAAACTCACAATTCTTAAGAATGATCCTCGTATTGGGAAGAAGTTTTTTGAAAGAAAAGGTTCATAGGACTCACGTCATGTCTATAGTGAAAAGAATCTCATAATTAGGAAGAGAATGAAATTCATCATAGATCTAATAGAAATATGAATATGATTTTATATGTTGTATTTACCACAAATCATAAGTAATTTTTAAAACTTTTGATTCTAGCTTGATAAAAGAAAGGGTTAGAAAAAGTGATAACAATCGTATTGAGAATCTTATTGGAAGAAAATAGGTTCTACTAAAAGTATTCAGGACAATCATATTCAGGTGGTTGGAAATAAAGAAGTTTCTGGAAGAATGACAAGTTACAATACTTTCCATTATATGTTAGACGATGATAAAGATGATATTCAACATAATCAAAGCCATAAAGGAATTAATTCTTACAAGAAAAAGTTTGTGTAAGAAGAAAGTTACTGATGTAAAATATTTCTGGTCTCAGATCATCGAATTGATATTTTTTTGAAGTATGGGAAGGTTTTCATTATCATAACTCGAGAAACTGAAGGTTTTGGTTTTCATTCAGACAAAAATATGAAAGATTTAAATATTAAGAGAATGAATATTATAACTATTTTAATAAAAAAAGTGAAAAAAGTTTGGTGTTGAAAGATATTTGGTATCGTATTAAAAAAATATTAAGTAGATATAGTTGAAGAATTTAGAAATAAACTACTATCTCTGTCATAATTAAGAAATCATGATGAGTGTTGGTTCCAAGAAACGTAATGAGAAGAAAAATATTTTCCTTATTACATTTTTTAAAGAGAAATTTAATGAAGAAACAGTTTTTGAACATACACTTCCATCATAATGAGAAAATATTAATGGTCATATAGGCTTTTAGGTGGTGTAGAGACACATAATAAAATATCCTCAGTTTTGATTTATTTTCACATGGGTTAAAGAAATCGGAGTGACCAAATGCTTTGATAATAATGTAGAAATCATATTAGTAAATTAGTATCAGAATCAGAATCAGACTTAAGATTTAATATAAAGGATGTTGTTTTGAATACTAAAAGAGAGATCTAAAAAACAAGGATATTTGAAGATTAAAAAAGGTGTTGAAGAACTCAAAGAGATTTATGAAAATCATGGAGATTCAATGATTCAAAAATGTATTGAAGTCTTCAAAGAGAGATTCAATATTTAAGGGAGACTAAGGGTTTGGAAAATTTGGTGATGTGGGAAAATATTTGCAGAATCCCACTTAAACCATTTTATCCTATCTATAAAAGGAGGAGAACACCTTGTGTATTATAATACTTTCATTTCTCACAAAATAGGAGAGATGATATTTATCATTATAGAAAGACGATGTTTCAATATTGTGTTTTCCCTAAAGAATTTTACCAGATAGAATAAGAGGATGAGGATGATCGTATTCAGCTAGTTTTTGTATTGGTCTAGAAAATCAAACCGGGAAATCGTATTTAGATTTCCAGACTAAATAATAAGAATTTAAGAATTATTCAAGTGGTATTATGAAAAAGTATGATTTCTATATTGATCAATTAGACTTGAGAATAAAACTAGGAAATTATACTGAGTATCATTATGAAGTTGAGGAAGTTGTTACTTGCTTCTAGCTAAGAAAGTGAAGAATTTTTTTTAAAGATCGTATTTTTGAAAGTTGATCAAGTATCACTATAACATGTTTGTTACAAAAATTTTATTATATAATTTAATGTTACTTGAATCACATGCACTATTATATTGAACATAGTACTACACAAGAACACGATAATATCCTCCTCATTTAATTTTACACAGAAGGATTGTTTTCTAGTGGATTATGTGGTATTGGATTGTTTCCAAATGATACCAAAGACGTAGAAACTCTTATTGACCAGTGAAACATGTAAATTCTTGGGTTCCTATGGATGTGTGTTTGAATTTTTGTATGTGGGGAAAGAAATATTTAACAGGAGACAAAAGATATTTCGTAAGTAAGAAAACATTAAAGAAAAAGGTATCACAGATTCACCTCTCTCCCTCTTAGTGATACATGAATCCTGGTTGGGAAATCTCAATAATGAGTTGGATGATGCATTATTTTCTTTCATCATAGTGACAATATTTCAACATATAAATTATTTTTAGGTGGTATTATTTAATGTTCAAATATTTTTGAATATATATTTATACATTTTAATAAAATCATGGTGTTCAATATCTTATGATGAACGAAACTGTGGAATTATCTGTGTAATTCTTATAAATAATAAAAAGAATCAAAATATATGGATTTAAATTAATTATAATTCTCAAAAATAATTTCTAAATCACATAGGAAATACAATTGATCCTAAAGATTTTTTTTGAATTTTTATGATAATTTTCTATCATATATATTTTATTTAATAATTCATTTAGATTATTAAAAATATTAATAATTATTTTTTACACATTTATAATATTAATTCATTATTTATCAATTGGTTAGAATTGAAAAAAAGGATTTGAATGTAAAAAACAATTTTGTTTGAAAAAAAAATATATATAAGAAATGTGTTTTGATATTAAAAAAATAAAAATAAAATTATTCACTAATTGTTTTTTAATTATAAATAAAAAATACTCAATAAAATATGTCAGAGTTCATAATTTATTTACTAGGTATGAAATTTGATCAAATTTAATTGTATGCTTAGAAATACATTTTTCTAAAAAAATTTCGTTGAGCTAGTACTTAGTTGAATACTAATTTCTACCAATTTTATAAATATTTTTTAATAAAACGGTTTACACATTTTAAATTATCATACCCAAATTTTTTAATGAGGCCAAATTCATGTTTTTTCATAATAAACTGTAACTATAGTAAAAATTTGTCACCTCAGTCAAGGTTAAAATGGGTTACTGAGGGGGTTAAACTGAAAGTTATGTTTTGAAATATCACTGAAACATATCTAAAATTTATTGTTTGAAAATACTTCTATCATACATTATATTATAATTGAATTTAAGATTATTATGTTCCACTTTCACTTGAATATGACTTTATTATATTTGAATGTTTTAAGTATTTAAAAGTTTTCTACCAACCTCACCTATAAAAGGGAACCTCATATTATGGATTATTCACAACTTATTGAGCTACATAGTTAAAAAAAACTACCAAAATATATTACAAACTGTCTGATTTATGTTTTAGAGGGTTTTTCATTTATAAAATACCAAACTAGTGGTCCTTAAGAATATACCCGAAGGATGTTTCTCAAAGAATAGGTATTTATCTTCATAGAATCATTTTAAGATTATCTCTCATTCCCTCTCATCCAAATGTTATATAACCATATTAACCTGATGAAATAAATACCATTACTATGTTAATTTTTTTTATGAAAATTATATATCCATTTCCTACCTCCTTTCCAACCTATTATAAATGATAACATCATTTCTTCATACATGTGGACTACCACCTCCACAAATCAATGTGATTAAGTTTATGAGCATTACATACATAGATGGATATATCGATGGTTTTAATGAATATATATGATATATATGATTTTATTATTAATGTTTAAATATATATCTTATTTACATTTCTATCATTCCATTCATTGGAAAATGAAAACATTAATCGTGCATACGTACAGACTACAAACTCTACAAAGTGCTGAAACTATTTTTTCATTATAACCTTATACGAATGGTTATGAAAGTGAATATAATGAGTAAATATTATAATTAAAAAAATATTAATATTATTTATATGATAAAACCATTACCATTATGTAATGTCCAAAACCATCAAACCAAAATTTTCATGGTAAACCGAATAGTTAACACCTATAGTGTTGATTTTAATATAGAATTGTTAACAAATGGATAATTTGAAATTTTAATTGAATTATATACTATAATATAATTATAAATATTTTATATAATATATTTATAAAAAACACAAATTAATTATATAGGATATTAAAAGAATGTATAAAGAATGCTTTAACCAGAGGTAAGGGTTTATGTTGTAATCTCATTTTTAGTTAGGATTATTTATCCATGAATCTTCTTTGAAAGAATTATATAATATTTATCTTTAAAAATAAATATATTTTATTATAATTTTTAATTTCTATTCTTTTCATATTATTTCCAAAATTTCCTCTCTATATAATTGAAAGACTAAAAGAATGTTTTATTTTTTAGAAAAAATGACCTTATTTATTTTTTTGGTACAAGAAAATGTTTATTCCATGATGATATTTTATTTATTGATTAAAGAATATTATTTTCATTCTATAATTAATTTATAAATTAATTTTAACCCATATTTTGATTTATTTTCAATGTTTTTAAAATAATTATTTTTAATGTTTTCAAAATGGGTTTTTTTAATTTATTTACAATAGAGTGAAAGAAATGTTCATTTAAATGTATTTGACAAGAAAATATTTTCCTTATATAATTTAAAATATTTAATTTTAATATTATTTTAGAAGTTTTCATGGTTATTTAAAAATAAAATCATTTTATCAATATTCTATAACTTTTTAGTTTTAAAGATACCATGGAAAAATGATATGTTCCCCTATTTTCAAATAAATGTTCAAATGCTCTTTTAAAAGTATTTTATAGCGATTTAAACATAATTTAATGTATCATAGATCAAATGGGGATATTATATTATGAGATCATCGATTTTATTTCTTTATATAGACTTTAATTTTGTAATGGTGAAATATTTATGAAAACTGTTTATTTTTAGAGGGTTATGATATTATGAATTGATGAATGTTTTATGATCTTATGGAATAAATAAATATGGTTTTCGTTATATGAAAGGTGGTATGATAATTTTAAATATTCCTAATGTATTTGGTAAATATTAAAATCTCATTATATAACATGAACAAGAATAGGGAGTGGCCCCAATTTATTTAGGGACTGTATCTACAATTATAGTATTAGTAGTTAACCTTGACCATGGAAATGATGGAATGAAGAGTGAACCCAATCCACTATGGGAATCTGTATACTATTATAGTCTTGGTAGTGAGCCTTGAATAATTATTTTTATTCTTATGATTATTCCACATAAATATTATGAAATTTTCTTCGTCTTATGATATGATCTCGCGGCTCAGGATTGATTAATGATGATTCCTCACTCTTATGACTCATGTATTCTGAAATACTAAATATTTATTCCATGCATCATGATTTATGATCTATGAATAATTAGATATTAAAATAATAATTTATAATCATTATTTTATTCACTTATGCTTGTATATTCTTGCATAAGATCATCGATTTATATCTCCCATGTTTACCCTTACTGAGAATCTAAGCTCACTCTTTCATATGTTTCCATTTCTAAAGGTTTTTAATAATGGTAATAAGTATGATATGTATAATAATATAAAATTTAGATAATAAATATTTAAAATATATTTAAGATAATTCATGAAATAAATTAATTATGTATCTAGTCTTCAAATTTACTAAATGTCTATAGGTATAGGGAATGAATTATTGTGGAATGTATTATGTTTTCATCTAAATAATGAAATATGTATCAACATTTTTCTCATGATACCTAATTTTTTAAACAAATTTAACCCACATTGTCTTATAAGTTTTGGGTAAGGATTCATTACTAAGTGTCATATGTTTGAAAAGTTATTTATGTTCAATGGTATACAATTAAATTTAAATGGGGAGACTTTTTTGACCAAGATTTGATTTAGGGATATGTTGAAACTAGGAGATTTTTGTGAAATTTGGGGAGTTTGTTTATATCTAAGGAGATTTTAATGAGATTATAAATTGAAGAACAATTCTTTACATGGTTATTTTATAAAGGGAATATGATATGAAAAAAGAATGGAATGAATACATTTTTGTGTTGGATTTTGTTGTCAATAAATAAATCATTATAAAATAAATTTTATTATGTATGGTGAAAGATGTTATATAGTCCAGGTTTAAAAATTAGTAAAGTGTTTCATATAAAAATATTTTCATATGTAGGGTTTTCTATACATAAGATTTTATCTATTATTCATAATATTGTATCTTCATTTAATATTATTTAATATTTCATACATAATATTTTGTCTTAAATAAACATTGTTTTATATACAATATGAAAGTTTAAATAATCAATAGATAAGTTTTCTGATATTTAAAGCTAATATTATGTTAATTAAGGTTTCTTTGTTTTCCAAAACATTGGGTGTGATGGGCATAAAAAATAGTCCATGAATAAATTCATTAAAACTGTTTCATTTCATATGAATGGGTCCTAGAGGATAAATAATCATTCTAAAAAGAATCTAAAAAAAATTAAATTTTAGTTAAAAGTTTTTGATTTTTTGGGGGATCCAATTTGAATTAGAAGAAGTTGAGAAGTTCATAAAGGTAGTTATTTGTATCAATTCTGAATTTGAAATTAAATTTTTAATAGAAAAGTTTTGCTGCTATATATAAAAATTAACAGAGGTCCCTTTATGATTTCATAGTGAAACTTCTGAGAGGAAAAGTGGAAGAAGAGAAGAAGAAAACGATTTATGATAATAGGAAGAATAAGAAGTAGATTTACTAACTATTTTTAAATTCATGTGTGAGTGTGAGAAGTGTGACATAAAAATATCAATAAAAAACTTAGAGTAATTTTAGTTAAATAATTTATTTTTGGTTTATAATAATATTTTACTATCATTGTTAATTATAGATAACTTAACACAAGTCAAGATACATTATTTGTTTGATGATTTCAAGTAAAATCCCTTCCCATTTTCTTTTATGTGGTGATTTTAGTGGATCATGTGATCATGAGTTTTTCAAAATTATTCCACAAATGTGGCTGCTTGTTTTGAGCAGGGGGACTAATAAAAATCTATTGTGTCTTCTTATTTTTTTGCATTGTTGTGTGAGAAAAAGACATAGTTATTAACTTTGATTTGGTTTGAAGGTAGTTTTTAAAAAAATTAACTGGTACATGAATTCATTGTTTCACCCCCTCTTAATGAATTATCATTGTTTTTTAGGTCCTTTATAAGTGTAACATTTTATATTTTTGAATCCTCTATAAAATAAAATCATTTTTAAAATTGATTTATCTGAAGAAATTTTAAGTAGAGTTATATTAGTTGAATGTCACTAGTGTTTTAATTGAACCATTTAATCATACATTATATAATGTATAAATAAACTCATGATTACTTTGTGATAATCCCCGAGGCACATATTTGGAGGTAGTGTCCATTGAGATGGTGCACAGAGATTTTCTTAGCCTCATACCAATTCTCCTAATTCTCTCTTCAGCTTTCTTTATTTTCCACTTAGAGGTATTAGAATACCATTAGAGTTATGGATAATCCCACCCAAGAATTGGGTGATTCAGATAACATATGGATACACCCTAGAGGTAATAGAACTTTGGTTATTCCTTAGTGATCTTCATCAATCCATTATGCTTGAAGAACATGAGAAGTGACTAAAATCGATCAAAGGTAAAAATTCTTCATTAATATTAAACACATTTTCAGTTATGGTGTGATTGGGTTTGAGGTTTCGATTATCTTCCACTACTTTGAATAAGTGTCATTAAATCCTTAGAAACCTATAATTGGTATAATATCTTACTATGCTTCTTGATTTTTGAAATCAATTTTAGATATAAAGAATATTTTATATCGTATTGGTATATCATAAAAAATGACACAAAATTTATACTATCATGGGATAAATGATATAGGATATCCTAAGATGTGTTATGTTTAGAAAATATGATAAGGGGTATAGTATGCGATGATAAAGTAAAATACTTTTTACACATTTCATAGTGTAAGATATGGGGTGTCATATAGAATGATGTCTCTAGTTTTATTCTTACACATATAGTAAAACAGATCCTCACATCATCAACATAATATCAAGGATGTCATAAATTATGGCAGACATACACTAAATTATTTTTAAAAAACCATGATTATATATCACAAAATTGTGATAGATAATAATTTATGTATCACCTTATGATATAAAAGAAAAATTTATCTTTGTCCGAATTTCATTTATAAATTATATTTTTTAATTTATAAACTATTTACTAATTATGGAAAAATGGTATTTTGGGATATTTATTTTAATATAAAAATCTTTATAGATTAACTAATTATAAAATATTTATGATTAATTATTAAATGTTTATAAAACATTCAATAAATAAATATCCATAATAGTAAATGTTACTATTAAATAACTTCAAAATCATATGATATAAATTATTATTTAAAAATAAATTATTTATATGGAAATTATAATGGTGATTTATAAAGTGTTTATAAATTAAAACATCTATAAAAATATAAATGAGTTTATTTTGATTTATGAACGATTAATAATTATTTATTTTAATTGTTCAAATTAAATAGACTTATTTGGGGAAATTATGTAAACCATATCAAAATAAATTTTGAAAATTGGTATAATCATGGTTTAAATATTATTAAGTTTATGATATTATAATTATTTATATAAAATATGAATAGTTTATATATATAATGATTATATTTTTGATATTTTATATTTCAATTAAACATAATATAAAGTAGAATATAAAGGATTTAATATTAGAAGTAAATAGAAAGTGTTCATATTTATTTGATTTTGGAATGTCCATAATTCTTATCTCTTTTTAAATATAGGAATCATTTATTTACTTATTTTATTCCCATGTTTATTATTTATTGATATAATTGTTATATTATGAATGATTTATATTTTATTTTAATTATTCTATAAATTTACATACATGCATTTAAGGCGTTATATTCTAGGCATGATAATTGATTTAGTTTTATTTTACTTTTACTCTATAGTGTTCATGAGTTTTACAAAGAGATATATATCAATATGATTTGATCATATTGATTTGGTGAAAGGAATATGGATTCAAAACTAAATATTTAAAATATTTAATGAATGTATATATAATAACGTGGGAAAATATAGTGAGATTAAATCATGTTAAAAAACATGATGTTTTATATTCCTTCTAAAGAAAACACTTTTCATGACCATGATCATCCTGATGGGAAGGTTCTTCTAAAGGAAAGTTCCCTTAGTTTTTTTGAAAGAAGGTAATGGATAACTCTTATTAGATTGGGGGCCTAATTTTGGCCTTTTACATGGGAGACACAATACTAAAATATCCTTAGAAAGGATACTGATAGAATAGTATCTTGTGTTTATATAATTGATTAATTAAAGAGCTATCCACTCAACCACCCACGAGTTACATATGATATTACTGACATGATGTTCTACTTAAATGTAAAATTTATGATTTGAGAAGTAAATAAGACTCATTACATAATGAAATATAGTTCTTGGTACATTAATGGATACAATAGAAAATTAATTGGGGTCATTATTTTAGTGTGAGAAAATTTAATTAATTTAATTAATAAATCAATTTAAATCATGATACATGTAACACCCCAAGCTTCCATGGTACATTTCCCTTTGAATAATGCAATGGCGCGCATTGTACGCAACTTCGAGATTCTAACACACCACAACCAATCAAACTAGCCGTTATGAATAGTAATACCTACTTTTTGAAATTTTATAAATTATATCTTTCAAAATTGACTTCATTTAAGTATTCGTAATATCCAAATTAGCTTAGGGTAAAATTTTGGTACTTTTCGGATAACTTTCATATTTTGATGAATAGTGAAAATTACTAAATTTTAATTAAAAAAACTTTTTTAATCAAAATAATTAATAGTGATAAATTATTAATTTGAGTGGTTATAAAGTATATTTAGAATATATTTTTACCATTTAATACAATTTTGGTCATTGGATGTAATTTCACATTTAAACCAGACATAAACAAGTGTCAATCTTTTGATAGTTATTATCTCTTAAAAACACGCTATTTGTTTTGACGATGGGAATTAATTTTTAAATTAATTAATGCAACTGATATGTTTTGAATTTGGTAAAATAGACATCATTTTTGAATTCATAATATAAAATATATATTTGGCCTAATTTTTGGTATTTTCTGGAAACTTTCATTTTTTGATGAATAGTGAAACCACTAAGTGGTTGTTAAAAAACTGAATTTTTCGTAAAACTTAATTTTACCGCTTCTGTGAGTGGAATTTTGAAAATCCGAGAGACACGGTTAATATCAAGGCGTAAAATTTGGTTCAATGAGATGAAAATGATTTTTGGTAAATAGTAACTTTTAACTTTTATTTACCACTGTTAAAAGTAAATAGGGCAATTAAGGATAAAATGATATTAATATTACCCTAACACATGTATTAATTCTACTGGACAAGTGTATCTCAACCAAAAATAACCTTAGGAGTAAAATGTTATCATTTAGGTCCACTATATTAGATTAGGACATTTATTATTATTTAATTCAAAGAAGAGTTAAAAGAGTTAAAATCAAAGTTTATTTAATTAAACATTTTTAATATAGGGTTATACATAAGATAAATTCGATTGCAAATATTCATTATAAATATAAAACGATTTCCTACATAATGGTATTTTATTTATAATTTTTAGACATTAAATAATTTAATTTATTTATGACACAATGGTGATACAGTAATTACCTAATTAATGAAATATTAAAATAATTGATATTATAAATATCAAAATAAATGTAATTTGAGACTTTTTATGAATTACACTAATTTTATAGGTCAATATGACATATTATGATTGATTATATAAATTGTGTTTGAAGTAATAATGCTGTTATGAATTTATCAAAAACAAAATACCCAATAGTGTCAAAATTGACATAAAAGAGTTTTTAAAACAAATATTATATTATTAATTTATATTCAATTCCTAAAAATATAAGGTTCAGACAAGGGACTTATATCATGGTAGGTGTATCATTAATGGACCACTTGGGGGTCACTTGGATGTATATAGTATGTTTATTAACCATATAATATAAAAATACAAAGAGACATTGTTAAAGTGAAACTAATTAACTAAGAGTTAATACTTAAAGATAAGGTTAATATAATGACCCAAACCTGTCTAAATTCTATTGGTTGAGTGGTTTTCGACCGATACCCACTTTAAACTTTAAATCATCCAATTTGGAGCCATTAGAAACCCAATATGAATTTATTATAAAATAATATTTATAGCTTTTCCAAAGGTTCCCCTCACCCCTCTTATAAAAGGGAACTCCCCCTTCTCATTAATTCCCACATTCAAAGCCTTTTGGATCGCCCAAAACCTGCCCAAATACTCTCTCAACTTCCCTCACTACAACCTAGAGGCCTTATTTTGATCATAAATCCAACCTAAGGATCCCTTTTGATCAAATCAAAAGGAAGAACCCGAAGAAGAGGTAATGTTTTCACCACCCTCTTTCAAGTTCCTTTATTCTTCAACTTCTTATTTCTTTTTTATTTATATTCTAAAATAATAACTCCAGTATCGTCTATATACTATGATGTTATTATAAATATGGTACATCCATATTCAGTATTCTATCCATCCTTTGAATGACATGTCACCATACGTGCGTATGTACGACTAACCATCTCCACGTCATGGTGTAATTGTCATTCAATAAATTATTATTTTCATGGGTATAATAATGATGTTTAATTCATGTAAACAATAAATATAACATTATAATTATTCTTTCTATATGATATAACATCCAATTATATATTATTTTAACATCAAAAGAATGATATTGTCGCTCGTGCGTACGTACGGACTACCATCTCCACGAATGCGATGAGATTCATTTTCCATAGTATCCATTCAAGTATAATTCTCATTTGATGATTAAAAATAATTTTTAAGTACTTGATATAATTCTGGATATGAATAAGATACAACCTATCCATTACAAACATGACTTACGTAACAAAGAATATAAAGGAAAACGAGTAAGTTAACACCCGAAATGACGATAATACTAAGATATTATTAAAAAATCAATGTTAAAAGATCATATATGGTATCATATTAATGTAAATGATTCTTTTATAATTCAATAAAAATTATTTCACCATTATATAGGAGGTTAACCTACCATCGACCAAGGAAAAAGTACAAAGTAAGGGGTTTCTTATCTCACTCTTAATTTCGTGATAATTCCATTGTTCACCACTTATTTATTGAATGTGGTGTATGTATATTGCCCATGAATGTATTCATTGTGTAATATACTTTAATTTAGGGGTATTTAAATCATCACTGTATGATCCTTATTTCATGGTTGTATGTTTCTTAAGTTACCTAATCGATAAGGGAATTTGAAATTTCAATTTTCACTCATTCGGCTTTTGGCATACTTCATTGATTATTTTACTCCAAGATTATGTTTAGAATCACTATTCATTTGGTTATTTCATAATTTACACTCCTATTTTTGTGGATATATTTTTTTATACACATAATCACTCAACTGATAAATTCTCAAGTCATCAGTATGAACTTGATAAGAGTAATTTTAACTCAATCTCCATTGGTTGAGTTAAATATCCAATTCATTGGTGTTGTTTTTACAAGAATATGTGTGAATGTTATCTGATTGATTTAAAATAAATATCCAATCATATTGAGTGTATTTATATTTGTCACACATAATTATTTTGTTGATTTATCCTTAACCTAAGGATATGGTCTTTATAAAAGAATTCATCTCAATTTACATTCCATTGAGAATTATTTGCTTTTATACAACAAATCACTTTTATATGGTGTATATAATGTACTTTGACATAGCATATCATGAATCCCTTTATTCTCATGATATTAAAATGTTTTTATTACCTCAATTATTTGTATTCAAGTGTCTCTCCTTTGGTTAGAAACTCTAACTAAAATATCATTTTTAAATGTTTTGAAGATTTATTCTTCTAAATCATTCTCATTAATGTTCATGTTTTAAAAATGGTTTTAAGGATTTATTTATATGGAAATTAAAGTTTTAAAATTAAAATTACTTTTAAAAGTTTCAAAGTGGTATAGTACACTTTGATTCAAAAATCTAATTTTAAATGGCTTCTTGAAAAATAGTATGACTTTTAAATGATTTCAAGAAAAAGGGGGATATTTCTCTCTAATAGATTTGATGATTATTTTAATCTATGTAAATACCCTTCATTATTATCAATTGAGGTTAATATGATACAATAAAATCTTCTATATTTTATCTAATGAGTTATGTTTGACTATGGATGTGCTATTTTTATACCATTCACGGTTTGTTGATAAAGTATTGACATTTCGTATGCTAGTTTTAATACGAATGTTTATGTTATGTTTAAAAATTTTCATATGAGGAATGCATTGGAATTAGTAAGTGACGGGTGGAGACCTCTATAGCTCCTCGATGCACGGTAGGTCTCATGAGACAAACTAGTGTCTTGGCACGAGGCCTTGACAAAATCTTATTTGTAGTCTAAGCACGAGGCCTTGGCTACGTGGTTATGATAGTATGGAATTATGCATTCTGTCATTATGAAAGTGGTTATTAATATTTTCATGTGATTATTCGACTAGTATAATATCCATGGGAATACGTAAATGGCATTATTTCATTTTATCCTTGCCATATTATGCTGAAGTTCATGTTTGAAAGGCTTTTGTTTTAGTTATACATTGCCTTAAAATTTTATGTTTATTTATGATAGTTTCCTCTATACTATTATCCTTATTGAGCATCTGAGCTCACCCCTTTCAATGTTTTATTTTTCCCAAGATGTGAAGAAGTATTTTATGAATGATCTCCAGGGATAGTATGAGGGGATATGAAGACAATATGTTGTTGTAGTTTTCATTTTATGATGTAATGAAATGTTTATTAATGTATCTAGTGTTTCCAAGGCTACTAAACGAATCGGTCTTTCGAGACATGATCTTTCTTGTGATCATGCCAATGTTATGTAATAATGAACCGACTTTGGGTATCTAGGGTCAGGGCATTACAATACACATCTGATAATTTTTTTGCTATAGATTAATGAATCACCATCATTAAACATAAGTTTGAGATCAATATTTGAAAAAAATAATCTCCATGTAATAAACTTCAGATACTAGTATAAGGATTATAATAATTGGTCTTAAGCACTAGTAAAAAATTTATATATAATATTAACCCCTTTCTAATCAACCACATATTAAAATTGATGAACAAGTACTTTTAGATGAATATGAGAATTATAGATGAATTTATTTTATGTTTCAAAAGAATTTTTAAATTAAATATAGCCAAATTAACTTTTGTCTCCACTCATATAATAAATATGATATAGTATGCCAAATAACATGGTGAGATAGAGAATGTTTTCTCAGTTTTGGTCTAGCTGTTGAGTTTTTTCTACCAACATCATTGTAAATGTTATTATAATGTGAATAAGTTCAATACAAGTTTACTCATATTTCATATAGAATCTAGGATTACTTAGCATGACATGGTATATCTCGACACTAGTTCTATGTAGATAATACAAAGTGTAAGGGTTTGATATGAATAAATAAGATTGGATGACCCAACAGTCATCCTTGGTCATCAAAACCCAATGGATGTGTTTGGAAGAATGGGTGATTTTCTATTGGATAGAATTGTACATAATAACTGAATTAGTTTTTTAAACTTCATGGAAATTCCATGTTATGTATTAATTTTATAAAAATTAATTCTTCAATTTTTAAGGATATATGATACAAAATGTATACTTTAAAAAGTTTACTAGTATAAAGATGTTTAAAATAAAGGTAAATGGTTTGAACTCAAATAATGGATCAGAATTTTAATAAATTAATAATTTAATTAATTATATCAATATTATATGTCTTTGAATAAAGGAAGTGTATATATGTATTATTATCTTTAATTGTAAGAGTTTTTTTAAAAAAAGAGTTATTTTGAACAAAAGTATTGACTTAATACACATGGTATATGATTAATTTAATACTATAGCATACTTGAAAATAAGAAAAGGATAAATGAAGTTTTATTTGGGATAAGAGTTTATCCAAAATTATTTTCAAAATATGAGTGATTTTATTCCACCACCTTATAGTGGGATATTTTAAAGAACGGAGTCTTTTTTTCACAATATACCTCTAAGCGTATAAAACTCAATATAAGATATGGATATAATAGTTTGTTTGTTAAATATTACCACTTAAGTAAATAAATGGATTTTGATGTTGTGAATTTAATTCAGATGGACCCTGATGTTGAGGAGCCTGAGGGAATTGATAGTCAGGATGGTGCAAGATAGGCCCCGAAGCAGTGGATGAGGGGAAGGCATCCAAGAGGTCTCGGTGGATTTCGTGGTCGAGGTGGTCGAGGAAATACATGATAATGGTTCCTTGTGTTTTATTTATGGTGTTTCACATGTACCCTTGACTCTATTGGTTTCCTGTTTATATTTATAATAATGTTTTAGGGATATGATATCACATATGGTTCAAAAATTCCTGGAAAATAAATTTTATTTCTGAAAAACAATGTATTCCATGTATTTTCATGATATTATGGAAAGTATATAGTTCTTAAGAGGCTATTCGGAGTATATTTGGACTTATATAAGTTCATGTACAATAGATAAATAATTATTTTAGTAAACATACAATGTAAATTCCTCGTTATATCATAAATAAGATTATTATGTTTTTTCATAGAAATATTTTAAATAGTTATACTTAGTTACCTAAATGATCCCAAAGAAAAGTTTGAGGGTAATGTAACATGAATGATGAAGATGAAATTAGAAATATTTATTAGTAGACAATAAAAGTTATAAATATCATCACATTAGATGTTTTGTAGTAAATTATTTTGAATAATATGTTCACACATATTTTTTAGTGTAATGTTTTAAATAGTTTAAACATAATTATATGTAAGGAATAACATATAGATGTAATTATATTTTAATACCCTAAAGTGAAAAAAATATAAGGCCTCTTGGTGGTTTATCACATGAGATATAATTAGATAGGTTATTTTGTATGATTTTTTTTTATTATTAATAATTTTTAATAAAATAAAATGTATCATTTTATACATAAAGAATTTGAATGTTTCTCATTATTTCCCACTAGTGGCATAAATAATATAAAGGGTAATGGTAATTAACCTATAAAAGTATGAATTATCATTATACATAACCAATGGTCACTATGGGGTATTATATGATGTGATGAATTGTTAATGTTATCACGAGTTAGATTTTGTATATAGATATTGAATATGATCATGATGTATAAAAGGGTTTTTGTGTGTTAGATGGCCTACCAAGTATATCACACGGAGTGTCATACTCTATGTATTTGGTATACTAGGGGAGCATGTTTCATATTAAATTCCTATTAAGATGGTTGTACGGATACCTAGAATGAGAGACATCATACATTGATACCTTTCTCAATCAATACTTGAGAAAATGTATATCAGATGAAGGTTATAATCATTAAAACCAAATCCATTTACTCATATGTGATGAAATTTACGTGTAAATGCATGAATAATTTAGGTGCATACCTGAGGGATATATATCAAGGTAGTAACTATTGAGACTATGGTTAGATATTTTATTATCCTCTTATCAATTCTCCAAAATTCCTCTTTCTATTTATCCCTTTTCTAACAAGTGCTACTAGAATATTGTGCGAGTTATGGAGAATCCCAACCAATCATCGAGTGATTTAGATTATCTCACAGATAATCCCTATAGACAATATTCCTTTGGTTATTACTTAGTGATCTTTATTAAGCCCATATGATTGATTAATAGAACCAGTAACAAAAATTGGTGAACGGTATATGTTCTTCATTTATATAACACATGGTTTTAGTTTTTCACAACATATTGATCTTGGGTGTGAAGATTATATTTTTTCCATTACATTTAATATTAATTTTCAGATCCATATAATCCTAACAAAAATATATATTAAAGTAATTGGAAATAGATAAGATGAGAAATAAAAAAGGGGACAACTATGAAAAGTATTATAGGAAAATGATTATTGGTGGAAGGAATGTTTGGGTAAATTTTAACACAAGGAAAAAATACTACTTCATTTATGGAACTAATAAATTCAGATACTAGTTAGGTAGGGAATGGAAGAGATCAACTTCTATAAGAGTAACAAAAACACTATTAGAATTATAAATCCTTGTAAAATTCAAATACTATGTTATTAAAGATTGAAATTTTTCATTAAAATTGTCTTTATGAACTAGAATATATTAATAAACAGGATCATACATTCATTGAAATTTTATCTTGGTTTCCAAAATGATATTTTTTGGATAGGACTGTACATATTGTTTTGTTGTGTTTTATTTGGAAGAATGATATTGATGTTTCTATTAAAGTTTTTTCACATAATCTTATAAAATAATTTTTAAAAATTAGGGATCTCGCATAATTGTTTTCCTTAGAGTTTATGATTTTTAAGGGAGATATGACAAATGGTGGAGTTCTCATCTTCTTAGAGGGGTTAAATTTGTTTTTTTCTCTTATGATTTTGGTAGATGATTTAAATTTATTTAACAAGTAGAAAATGGGTTGTATTAATAAAAACAATAACTAGATGCACACATTACATTCTATAATTGTTTATATAGGTCATAGTGACCTTGAATTCGATGTATACCCATTTACGTGGCACCTTAGGAGAGAAATTAGTTCATAGATTTATAAATTCATGATTTTTTTTGTATTCTTTCAACTGGTAGATGATGCTTAATTTATTTAGGGTTACTGATAAATCCCTTATTTAATTATAACAGATACCTATTATGGTTAATTTCAATCATTATACTATCTACAATAGGAATATAAGATCTTCCTACTTCGATAATTTATGAATCAATACCCAAAGGTGTGAGGAAATGTTGTATGTTTCATGGAACTAACATAATCTATGTGTTTTAAATAAGATACTGAATAGTGCTCACATTCACAAAGGTTTTAGAGGAAGCCTCACCTTGAACTTTTTAAAAGATAATTATTTTAATGAAATGAGATTTTGACTCATTATAATTATTTTTCTGGTTATGATGTGAGGAATTGAGTTTTAACATGAAAATATGTCTTTATAACTCATTGACAAGGAAATAATTTTAAAATAAACATTCAATATTTAGTTGGGTATAAAACAGAAATTTTAATGTCAAATTTTTTAAACAAAAGGATTATATTAGGTGATGAAAGATTTTTATTTATAATATTAATAATGAGAGTAATCATTATATGGATGATTCCAGGAGAATAACAATATTTATTTCATAATTTTATAGAATTTTATTTAAATTTCAATATATATTTATATTTGAGGAAGTTAATTAATGGATTGTCCCTATTATTTATCTAGAGATGAATAATATTTTTGGGGTGTTGTTTTTAAATATGAAGTTCATATGACTTTAAATATTCATACATATGACTTAACGCCACATGGTTAGATGGGTTTCATGTAATATGTTTATAATAATGTTGATATATCACAGAGAAGATATTTTTTCCATATGAATAGGTTCTATAATGGGCCTGAATAGTTTAATTCATATAATGATACCTCAAAAAATCTGATTCCTAAAATTATGAATCCATGATTTATTTGATGATTTATGAACATTACCCCTTTTGATATTATTTATAAATTTTTTTCAAAGGTTTTGGATGATAAATTATGACAGGTTTTACCGTATATTATCGGATAAATGAAAAATGGTTAAACTCCCAATAAGTTGATCATATAGAATGTGATTATTTATCATGAAATATTTCACTCGATAAAATATTTATTATTATTGAAGAATGGATCTATATATCTTTAAAATTTGATATGATGAAAACTTAATATAGAGTGAATTGGAAATTTCTTAAATTTACCTTAACTAAGTGCTGGTTTCATGAAGATTCATTGAGAAATTGTTTGATATGTGTTTCAAAAATTACTTAAAAAATAAAATGTCAATGAATGCCTCGCTAATGCCATTATTCAATTAAGGAGGATTCTTTATGGAGATACCATTTATCCCAATTTGTTTATTACTTTTGAAAATGATTTTTACAAACTTATTTCATGTGAATATATTTTATGGTATATCCATAGAGTTTAATAAATAATAAATGGTATGTTATTACCCATATTTTTTATGGATTATTTCCTTCTTCTCTTTAGAGTTACATGGGATGAGTGAAAAGTAACCATGAATATAGACAAATTTTATTATCAACTTTTGACGTTGAATTTTAAATTTCAAAAATCCCAAGAATCATTCATTAAAGGAGTGGTGTAAGAGTTAAGGTTTTATTTTTTATACGATTAATAATATTCGAAAATTGTACAAGAATAAAAACTATCTTGGATTACTAAACATCTTTTGAAGGTGAAAAAAAAATGTTACAATCAATATTTGATCAGGTTTTGAAGTGGGTAAATGGTTAGTGGAAGAAATGAATTTTAAAGGATGGAAATAATTTTTTTATTAAAAATATAGCTCATGATATTACATCATATTTCATATATTTAATAAAAATTATTGATTTTATTATTTATTAGATTTAGTCAATTTTTACTAGATTCTAGTGGGGCCAGGATAATGAGAAGGAAAATAAGCACTAATTATCATGGAATATTATATCATCCAAAGAGAAGTGGTGGACTAGATTTTTTATAATATAGGAACACTCAATGATTCCCTATTATCTAAGTTGGTTGGATATTTTTATCATCATCATTTTCTCTTTTTTACTTGGGTTTTGAAGGAAAAAATTCATTACATCTGATCTTATATGTTTTATTGTTCATACAAGTCCTAGTTTCTTATGGACAAGAATTTATGGAACAAAAGTACTTTTTTCTCAAAGATGTTTTATAATGGATTATATATAGGTATTTGGTTAAAATATATGGAGTCCAATGTTTATCTTATCTAATATTCCACATTTTATGAATGATAGTGTGGTTTGTGATATCATTGAGTATGATCTGACAATATTATATTTGGATAAGATTTTTAAGAGGGACTAGAAGTAAAAACTCTGTATTCATATTTTTTTTTATCATGGAGGGGTGATTGGTTGTTTTGTATTATCACTAATAATTGATATTTTTCAATAAAAACAACATAATAGTTAGAAATGGGAAGAGACCAAGAAGTTTTAGATGATGTTTGTAAAAATATATAGCATGTAGATTTTCCTATGAATATTTAGATTTTATAGTGGAATGTTTTTAATGTTCTCTCACCGATGAGGGAGTTTATTTACTTCGAAAATGTTCTTTAAATTATGGCATTCCCACTATAAAATAAATCTTATGAATCAGAAATGAATGCATTATTTCACTAACCTACAATCTAATCCATATTATATAAATAGTAATATAAGGTTGTTCCTTGTATCCCTAATCTTACCTATTTGGGTGAGGAATTTATTCATCAGCGTTGTGAGGTTTAAATTAATATATCACAAGAGTTTTTCTCTCTATTTCATGGTTTATTTGGATGCAATGTATTGAGTTCTTGATTAATAAAAAAAATATTTTCTATGATATGTGGATTCAGTAGAATGTTATTTTTCTCACTATGTGTCATAAATGATAGATTTATGGGATAATCATACACTTACAGTTATTGAAACACGGTGGTAACCTAAGAATATTGTTTATATTAAATTTATTTTTGGTGGTACATTTTTAATGATTCATATAATGAGGCTAGTGTTGTAGGGAGATATTTGATTATGGATATTCTAGGGACTGTGTTGAAAGTGTTTGTTATAGGTTTGATCCATCTAGTTGTGTAATTTATGAAACCTTTCATGGATATTTGATTTTCAAAGGATTAGTGGTGGTATGTGGTTATTATTGAACCTCACTTCTTATCCCAAGATTTTATGACTAATTCATGAACATCAATTTTCAATTCATTTAGAGTCATTCTTGATGATATTTAGTGTTTTTTCTCATTATTTGATTTGTGTGTGATCCAATATGTTAAGTGTGATGGTAAAATGGTTACTCACCATGTTTCATAGTTTAAGGTATGGGCTTGGGTTGGGGTTTAGTATCCATGGATACCTCAATTGGCAATTCAATTTGTATACAAAGATTTAGATTTCTATTGATATTTATGATCTGAGTTTAAAAAAATATTAAATTTTTTAAAACCATAGTTTTAATTATTATTCTTTATTAATAGGATCTTATTTATTAAATATATACTCTTGAAGATATATTTATCTACATATAGATGGAACCAAGTAAAGTTTTATCTATCTAAACTTAAAATCCCATAAAAATTGAAAAACAATACATGTCTTAAATATAATATACCAATGGTATAAAAAAATTAATATATAAACATAAAAAATGATGTGTGAATTCTAATTTTATGTGGAAAATGGAAGCATCAAAAATTCAAAAATCATTTGATACATGAAATCCATGAACTATTCTAATAAATTCAATCAAAATCTTATTAACACTTTTTTTAGTAAACTAATCATTACAGTTTCTTACTAAACACAATCAATAGTTTTTTATCGTCTTATAAACCTTATGGGTTTCCCATTTGTCTCGTATATCAATTTTATATATGATAATAATTGTTTTCCTCTGAATAAAATTTAATTATAGTGTAATATCCCACCCTAACTTGACTTTTCCATTAAGAAAAAATATTAGATGAACTCAATTGTTCCCCTAAATCACTTGAGGGTGGTTCCTGAGACCACGGGTCTAAAGATATCAATTAGGGAGTTATTTATCATATAATGGAATTTCACATAAAAAATTCAAAAATGTACATGTTAATAATAATAATTAGTGAATAAAAGTAATAATTTTTTAAAACAAAGTCAAGAAAATATCCCAAAAAATCCAATATGATTTATATAACCAAACATGACCATAAAATAATGCTCAAGTATTAAAACAAGAACGATACAAAAAATCGAGTAACATAATACAGTGTAGATATATACACAGTATGACTCCAAATTAATATGTAAGAAATACTAATATTTCTCGAAATATCATCACCCAACCCCTGAGGCCCCCTTTCTTTACCAAAAGAATTATTCATATAATTAGTCTGCACATGAGGTGTGTAAGTAAAAGGAGTGAGAATAAACCCTCAGTAGAAACCACCAAAACACCTAGAACACATGTTTGTTTAAAAATATAATATATAATGTTTTTAATGATTTTAGATAATTTAAATAATATAATATTTAGGAATAAAATATAGTGTTAGTTGCTAACCAAGTAGTCTAAATGTAACGCCCCGACCCCAGTTACCTCGAGTCGGTGCAATATTTTAATACATTGGCATGATTACAATGAATCAAGTCCCAAAGGACCGATTAGTTTAGTAGTCTTGGAAAATATATTACATACATAACTGTTACATTACACTTTATAACATACAACACAACATAAATAATCCTTTATGAATGCCATTATTCCCTTGTCTTAACCCTTCATATCATTCACAATATACTTCTAGGAATCCTAATAAAAATAAAACATAGAAAAGGGGTGAGCTCAAACGCTCCATAAGAGTAAGAAATACAGCAGAAACTTTCATAAATTAGCATAAACATTTAAGGTAATGTATAACTAAAACAAAAGCCCTTTAAACTTGAACTTCAACATAATATGGCAAAGATAAAATGAAATAATTCCATTTACTTATTTACATGGATGTTCTACTAGTCGAACAATCAAATGCAATATCAATAACCACTTTCATAATAATGGAATGCATAATTCCATACTATCATAACCACATAGCCAATGCCTCGTGCCAAGACTACAAATAAGATTTTTCGAAGGCCTTGTGCTAAGACACTAGTTTGTCTCATGAGACCTACCGATGCATCGAGGAGCCAAAGCGGGCTCTGCCCGTCACTTACTAAGTCCAACGCATTCCCATATGAAAAGGTTTAAACATAACATAAACATTCGTATTAAAACTAGCATACGAAATGTCAATACTTTCTCCATAAACCATGAATGGTATACAAATAATATATCCACAGTAAAACATATCACAAAACCTTCAATAAAATACAAAAGTTTTGTATCTTAATAAATCAACTTCAAATAAGCTTAAAATCCATCAAAGGATGTTGACATAGAGAAAATCAAAACAATTTGAGAGAAATATCTCTTTTCCCGAAATCATTGAAAAGTCACACATTTATAAAAGAAGTAATTTAAAAGATATTTTTGAATCAAAGTGTCCCATACTACTTTGAAACTTTGGAAAAGAAATATCATTTCAAAACATTCATGTACATATAAATAAATCCTTGAAATCATTTTGAAAACATGGACATTAATTAAAAGATTTAGAAAGATAAATCTTTAGAACACTTAAAATTATGATCTTGAAAAAGAGTACCTTTCAAAAATTCTTAAAATATTCATTTTGAAATAATTTAAAAGTCACATAATTATAAAATAAAACATTTAATTTGAAAATAATCTTATAATCTTTAAAGGGAAGCTTCGACAATTTTATAATGGTAGAAAATAGCCGCACCGGCCGTATAAGTTAAAAAAACATTCTTACCTTAATTTTATCGAAAAGGTTAAAAAACACCTTGTTTGGAAAACGACAGAAAGATTCCTTTACAAACCACTTATAAAAAGTCAAAAAAGGGTATAAATGACTTTAACATATATTCTTGTAAATAGTAAAAATGTTTTGAAATACATTTTTAAGAAACATGGATGTGGATGATAAAGAGATCCCAGTAGATTATTACGTATAAACAACCTCGGATAATGAAGAGATTGAGAAATAAACCATTACCCTGTACATTTCCCTTGTTGGGGTAGGTTAACCTCCTATATAATGGTGAAATAATTGTTATTAAATTATACAAGAATCGTATTCATTAATATGATATCATATATGATCTTTTAACATTGATTTGTTAATAATATCTTAGTATTATCGTTGTTTCGGGTGTTAACTTAATCATTTTATTTTATATGTTTTGTTACGTAAGCTATGTTTTTCAGGGATACGTTGTATCTTAATCATATCCAGAATGATATCAAGTCCTTAGATACTATTATTAATCATCAAATGAGAATTATACTTGAATGGATACGATGGAGAATAAATATCATCGCATTCGTGGAGACGGTAGTCCGTACGTACGCACGAGCGACAATATCATTCTTTTGATATTAAAATAATATATAATTGGATGGTATAACATATATACAGAATTATTATCATTTTATATTTATTATTTACATGAGTTACTCATCATTATTATACCCATCCAAATAATAATTTATTGAATAACAATTACACCACGACGTGGAGACGGTAAGCCGTACGTACGCACGTTTGGTGACATGTTATTCAAAAGATGGATAGAATAATGAATATGGTTGTACCATATTTACAATAACATCACATAATATATAAGATAATGGAGTTATTATTTTAGAATGGTAATAACAAAGAAGGAATAAGTGGAAGAAGAAAGGAACTTGAAAAAGGGTGGTGAAATCATTACCTCTTCTTTGGGTTCTTCCTTTTGATTTGATCAAAAGGGCTCCTTAAGTTGGATTTCTGACTTAAGGAAGGCCTCTAGGATGAAGTTAGGGATGTTTAGATAGTATTTGGGCAGAGGTTGGATGAACCAAAAGTCTTTGAAGGTGTGTGTTAATGAGAAGAAGGAGTGCCCTTTTATAAGAGGGGTGAGGGGCACCTTTGGAAAAGCTAGAAATATTATTTTATAATAAATTCACATTAGGTTTCTAATGTCCCCAAAGTGGATTATTTAAATTTTAATGTAGTTATAGGTCTAAAAACACTCAACCAATATAATTTAGAAAGTTTTGGGTTACTATATTAACCTTATCTTTAAGTATTAACTCTTAGTTAATTAGTTTCACTTTTACAATGTCTCTTTGTATTTTTATATTATATGGTTAATAAACATACCATATACATCAAAGATACCCCCAAGTGGTCCATTAATGATTCAACTATCATGATATAAGTCTCTCGGCCGAACCTTATATTTTTTATGAATTTAATATCAATTAATAGTATAATATTTGTTTTAAAAACTCTTTTATGTCAATTTTGACACTATTCAATAATTGATTTTTGTGAAACTCATAACAGAATTATTACTTCTAAAAAGGTCAATTAAATCAATCCTAATATGTCCTATTAACCTATAAAATTAATTTAATTCAATTAAAGTCTCAAATTATATTTATTTGGATATTTATAATATCAATTATTTTAATTTTTCACTATTATGGTAATTACTGCATCATAATTGTGTCATAAATAAATTAACTTATTTAATGTCTAAAAATTATAAATAAAATATAATTATTTAGTAAATCGTTTTAGATTTCTAATGAATATTTATAGTCTAAGATCCAACATATATAACCCTATGTAAAAATTGTTTTTATAAAAGATCTATGCTTATGTCATTTTTGTACTTATTTTAACTTAATTAAAATAAAGTGTCCCTATCACCTACAAGTGGACCCATGGGGTCCCACAATCTACCCCAAGATGCCCATGGTCGGACATGTATCCACCAATAAGGTTAGGATACGTTTGAGGGTAATTTAGTATTATTATAATATTATTTTTTAACCCTTATTTACCGGATTTACCCTTAACCATGGTAAATAAAATATTTACCGCAATAATTATTCAAAATGTCTAAAAATAAAAGTTACCTATTTATAGAATATGAGCATCCTGATTTCAAATATGGAATCCATTTTTCCAAATTCAAAACACAGAAGTGGCAGAAATTAATTTAAAATTAATTCCCGTTGTTAAAACAAAAAGTGTGTTTTTAAGAGATAATAACTATCAAAAGATTGACACTTGTTTATGTCTAGTTTAATTGTGAAATTATGTCCACTGACAAACATTGAATTAAATGGTAAAAATATATTCTAAATATACTTTAAAACCACTAAAATTAATAATTTATCAATACTAATTATTTTGATTAAAAAAGTTGTTTTTGATTAAAATTTAGTAATTTTCACTATTCATCAAAATATGAAAGTTATCCAAAAAGTACCAAAATTTCACCCTAGGCTAATTTTGATATTCCTAATCCAAAAATGAAGTCCATTGTGAGAGATATAATTTACAAAATTTCAAAAATTAGGTATTACTATTCACAACGGCTAGTTTTATTGGTTGTGGGGTGTGTTAGAACTCGAAGTTGCGTACAACACACGCTACTATATTATTCAAAGAGAAACGTACCTTGGAAGCTTGGGGTGTTACATTGTAGATTTTTTTTACGTCCCAATTCTAAATAAATTTATTTAGTCAAACAGAATATATAATAGTTTAAAATATTGGATTTAAAAAGGGTTCACTATTAAAGTTTGTAAAAGTGAATTTTTGAAAAATACTTCATTATCTGAAAAAAAGAATTTGTTCTTAAATTATGTCTAAGAAACTAATAATATGGATTCTAAAATTATAAGTATTATATAAGGTTCAAAATTTTGTTAATACTATTCATAACCTCTTTTGAACGGCTTGTTTGGTAAGTCATAGTGCGCTTGAACTCAGTGTTGCGTGTAGTGCAAGTTATTGAATTATTTTGAAGAAATAACACACTATGCAATCTTGGGGTGTTACATTCTCTCCTCCTTCAATAAATTGAGTCCTCCCAATTTTAAATTTTTCTTCGAAAATAAAATCTTAAAAATAGAAAATATCTTTGTGGGAAAACCCACATCGGAAATTGGGTTACTAAAATTTAGTCTTAATATGAGGAAAAGAGAAATGAAAGGGTCACCACCAAATTATGATCTCGATTAAGAGACCATTGGTAGAAATTAGAGACATATAATTGGAGGAAAAACATAAATATTTATAGGTAGTGATTGAGGTCATCAATCACAAACAAGTGTAAAATTGAAGTCCTTAAATTCATCAATCTATGATGATTTGAAATACCATCGGTTCAACAAAACATAGGGTATTAGGAAACACATTTTTGGTTTTAGGATTTCCTAAATAAATTATAAGAATTAATTTCTTCATAGAATAAGAGAAGAAGAAAAATATATTCTTGAAAAGTAGAGTTCCATCCTTTAACTAATTACTACCACAGACTCATCTTTCACTCCAAAAGATAATAGAACTTAAAAATAATATTCTATTTATCCAATTCGTATAGGGTTAAAAACTGAATTTATAATTAAACTAGCAGAACCATTAAGAAAATGACATTATTCAATCCAGGACATCACGGGGGTCAGTGGTAGGTGATACACCCTTTTCGCCCTTCGGTTGTGGGTTCAAGTCTCGAGGCCTTGTTGGACGCGACAGGTTTCCGCCCGACCTCCAAGTTGTCCTTTTATGGAAATCCAAAATAATCCAAACTAGAACTATCCAAAATACTTCAGTCCAAAATTTATAAGGAAGGTAAACATAGTAAAGATCATTTTTTCCGCGTAATAACATGTAAACACCTTCATCATGTATTCTTTTAAAACACTACAACATCCTGAATTACCATAGAACCTTATTTATTACTTTCATGATCCCTTATTCATTAAAGAATGATAGATATACTCCTTCAATCCAAAATTATTTTAAACCCAAACAATGATGGAATATACAAAACATTAATCAGTTTCAAGGTAGTCAAGAATATCCAATATAATTTATCCAAATCAATCATGTATTATTCTAAAATCACTACCTCAGTATCAGAACTATATTATGGTTTATCATTCTCTCAACCATATTTTTTCCAAAAATTTATGCTCCTATTGAGTCACTTTTCTTTGTTCCACACAATCTCAAGTCCTTAATGAAATAGTACTGTAGTACAATCCTTATATACTCCATAATTATTATAACAAGTACATTGTTGATACAACACTCAAATGACATAATCAACATAAGAACTCTAATCATTCCTTATCATCTGTGGTAGTATCATAACTTGATTATTATCCAATAGCATCATTTGCAGCATAGTCTGATGACTGGGACATAGGTTCGCATAGTGTCCAAACTCCTTGCAAATGAAGCATTGTACATTTGAAACCATTTTCTTACCCTTACAGTCATGTACTTTGTACCATTTTACTCCACACTTATAACAAACTCCCATTCCTTTTAGGCAATTTCTAGGGTGTTTCTTCCCACAGTTATCACATATGGGAAAATTATTCTTTTCCCTCTTCCCTTTATCCATCTTTCTCTCTTCCATCCTTTTCTTCTCTTGATTCCCTTCAAATCCATAGGACTCAGTAAACTCTTTACATATCTTATCAACACATGATATTATTTCTTCATATGATGATAATACAAGGGAGACTATTTCTCTTATAAATTCTGGCTTAAGACCATGAAAGATATGATCCTTCTTTCTCTTTGGATCATGTGAAATGCTAGAGTTCTCATTCCTTCTACTGGGTGCCATTTCTAAACAACGGCATGCACTATATTAGTTTATGAATAACAATACCTAATCCCAAACTTGTAAAACACATAACATAAATTAAATAGTTTATGGATATAATCTATAATCATAAAAATGTTTTATTTGAGGATGTATATACTCATAAATCCTTCATAATGATTTGTAAAGAAAATGAGAGTTATCCTAAGCATATCCCTCGGTAGTGTCGTAACCAAGAGTGCATCAAGGCCCGTTGTTGTGCACCAGTTCCTGTTTGAGTCTAGCTCAAAGCGGTGTTCTCAAGTTTTACCCCTAGGTACATCTATGCCAGAGCTGCCTCTACCTGCTCGTATCTAGACATGGATGTATTGCTCGGAAAACTCACAAAATCTCTACAATACCAAAATTCTAGGAAGTTCTTCTATACTAATCCTCAAATTTCATCTTAGGTCTACGTGCTCTAATCAGAGTTTATCTAAATTTAGCGTCCAAGGTTTGTAATAAACTTGCTCTGATACCAACTGTAACGCCACGAACCCAGTTACCCTGAGTCGGTGCATTATTTTAATCCATTGGCATGATTACAAGGTATCAAGTCCCAAAGGACCAATTAGTTTAGCAGTCTTGGAAAATAGATTACATACATGAATGTTACATTACACTTAATAACATACAACACAAGATAAATAATCCTTTATGAATGCCATTATTCCCTTGTCTTAAACCTTCTTATCATTAACAGTATACTTCTTGGAATCCTGGGAAAAATAAGACATAGCAAAGGGGTGAGCTCAAATGCTCCGTAAGGGTAAGAAATACAGCGGAAATATTCATAAATTAGCATAAACATTTAAGGAAATGTATTATTAAAACAAAAGCCTTTTAAAATTGAATTTCAAAATAATATGGAAAAGATAAAATCAAATAATTCCATTTACATATTCACATGGATGTTCTACTAGTCGAACAATCACATGCAATATCAATAACCACTTTCATAATAATGGAATGCATAATGCCAGACTATCATAACCACATAACCAAGGCTTTGTGCCAAGACTACAAATAAGATTTTGCCAAGGCCTTGTGCCAAGACACTATTTTTTCTCATGAGACCTACCGATGCATCGAGGAGCTATAGCGGGCTCCGCCCGTCACTTACTAAGTCCAATGCATTCCTATATGAAAAGGTTTAAACATAACACAAACATTTATATTAAAAATAGCATACGAAATGTCAATACTTTCTCCATAATCCATGAATGGTATAAAAATAACACATCCACAGCAAAACATATCACAAAACCTTCAATACAATACAAAAGTTTTTTATCATAATAAATCAATTTCAAATAAGCTTAAAATCCATCAAAGGATGTTGACATAGACGAAATCAAAACAATTTGAGAGAAATATCTCTTTTCTCGAAATCATTGAAAAGTCACACATTTTTAAAAGAAGCAATTTAAAAGAGATTTTTGAATCAAAGTGTCCCATACCACTTTGAAACTTTTGAAAAGAAATATCATTTCAAAACATTCATGTACATATAAATAAATCCTTAAAATCATTTTGAAAACATGGACATTAATTAAACGATTTAGAAAGATAAATCTTTAAAACATTTAAAATTATGATCTTGAAAAAGAGTACCTTTCAAAAATTCTTAAAATATTAATTTCGAAATAATTTAAAAGTCACATAATTATAAAATAAAACATTTAATTTGAAAATAATCTTATAATCTTGTAAGGGAAGCTTCGACGATTTTATAATGGCGGAAAATAGCCGCACCCGCCGTATAAGTTAAAAAAACATTCTTACCATAATTTTGTCGAAAAGGTTAAAAAACACCTTGTTTGGAAAACGACGGAAAGATTACTTTACAAACCTCTTATAAAAAGTCAAACAAGGGTATAAATGACTTTAACCCATATTATTGTAAATAGTAAAAATGTTTTGAAATACATTTTTAAGAAACATGGATGTGGATGATAAAGAGATCCCAGTAGATTATTACGTATAAACAACCTCGGATAATGAAGAGATTGAGAAATAAACCCTTACCTTGTACTTTTCCTTGGTTGGGGTAGTTTAACCTCCTGTATAATGGTGAAATAATTGTTATTAAATTATACAAGAATCATATTCATTAATATGATATCATATATGATCTTTTAACATTGATTTGTTAATAATATCTTAGTATTATCGTTGTTTCGGGTGTTAACTTACTCGTTTTCTTTTATATGATTTGTTACGTAATCTGTGTTTTTCATGGATAGGTTGTATCTTAATAATATCCAGAATTATATAAAGTCCTTAGATACTATTATTAATCATCAAATGAGAATTATACTTGAATGGATACGATGGAGAATGAATCTCATCGCGTTCGTGGAGACGGTAGTCCGTACGTACGCACGAGCAGAAATATCATTCTTTTGATATTAAAATAATATATAATTGGATGGTATAACATATATAAAGAATCATTATCATGTTATATTTATTATTTACATGAGTTACTCATCATTATTATACCCATCCAAATAATAGTTTATTGAATAAAAATTACACCACGACGTGGAGACGATAAGCCGTACATACGCACGTATGGTGACATGCTATTCAAAGGATGGATAGAATAATGAATATGGTTGTACCATATTTATAATAACATCACAGAATATATAAGATACTGGAGTTATTATTTTATAATGGTAATAACAAAGAAGGAAGAAGTGGAAGAAGAAAGGAACTAGAAAAGGGTGGTGAAATCATTATCTCTTCTCTGGGTTCTTCCTTTTGATTTGATCAAAAGGGCTCCTTAAGTTGGCTTTCTGACTAAAGTAAGGCCTCTAGGATGAATTTATGGAAGTTTAGAGAGTATTTGGGTAGATTTTGGCCGAACAAAAAGGCTTTTATGGTTTGATTTAAGGAGAAGGAGGAGTGCCCTTTTATAAGAGGGGTGAGGTGCACCTTTGGAAAAGCTAGAAATATTATTTTATAATAAAATCATATTCGGTTTCTAATGGATCCAAAGTAGATTATTAAATTTTTAATGTGGTTATAGGTCTAAAAACAATCAACCAATAGAATTTAGAGAGGTTTGGGTTACTATATTAACCTTTTCTTTAAGTATTAACTCTTAGTAAATTAGTTTCACTTTTACAATGTCTTTTTGTATTTTTATATTATATGGTTAATAAACATACCATATACATCCAAGAGACCCCAAAGTGGTCCATTAATTATGAAACGATCATGATATAAGTCTCTTGGATGACCCTTAGATTTTTAGGAATTTAATATCAATTAATAGTATAATATTTGTTTTAAAAACTCTTTTTTGTCAATTTTGACACTATTCAATAATTGATTTTTGTGAAACTCATAACAAAATGATTACTTCGAACGAAGTCAATTACATCAATCCTAATATGTCATATTAACCTATAAAATTAGTTTAATTCAATAAAAGTCTCATATTATATTTATTTGGGTATTTATAATATCAATTATTTTAATTTTTCACTATTATGGTAATTAATGCATCATCATTGTGTCATAAATAAATTAACTTATTTAATGTATAAAAATTATAAATAAAATATAATTATTTTGTAACGATTTTTAGCTTTCTAATGAATATTTATAGTCAAACATCCAACATATATAACCCTATGTAGAAATTGTTTTTCTAAAAGACTTATGCTTATGTCATTTTTGTACTTATTTTAACTTCATTAAAATAAAGTGTCCCTATCGCCTACAAGTGGCACCATGGGGTCCCTAAATCTACCCAAAGATGCCCATGGTCGGACATGTATCCACCAATAATATTAGGACACATGTTAGGGTAATTTAGTATTATTATAATATTATTTGTTAACCCTTATTTACCGGATTTACCCTTAACCATGGTAAATAAAATATTTACCGCAGAAATTATTCAAAATGTCTAAAAATAAAAGTTACCTATTTACAAAATATGAACATCCTGATTCCAAATATGGAATCCATTTTTCCAAATTCAAAACACAGAAGTGGCAGAAATTAATTTAAAATTAATTCCCGTTGTTAAAACAAAAAGCGTGTTTTTAAGAGATAAGAACTATCAAAAGATTGGCACTTGTTTATGTCTGGTTTAATTGTGAAATTATGTACAATGAAAAACATTGAATTAAATGGTGAAAATATATTCTAAATATACTTTAAAACCACACAAATTAGTAATTTATCAATATTAATTATTTTGATTAAAAAAGTTGTTTTTAATTAAAATTTAGTAATTTTCACTATTCATCAAAATATGAAAGTTATCTGAAAAGTACCAAAATTTCACCCTAGGCTAATTTCGATATTCCGAATCCAAAAATGAAGTCCATTTTGAGAGATATAATTTATTAAATTTAAAAAATTATGTATTACTATTCATAACGGCTAGTTTGATTGGTTGTGGTGTGTGTTAGAACTTGAAGTTACGTACAACACACGCTACTGTATTATTCAAAGAGAAGCGTACCATGGAAGCTTGGGGTGTTATATTGTAGATTTTGTTTATGTCCCCATTCTAAATAAATTTATTTAGTCAAATCGAATATATAAAAGTTTAAAATATTGAATTTAAAAAGGTTTTACTAGTAAAGTTGGTAAAAGTGCATTTTTGAAAAATACTTCTTTTATCTGAAAAAAAGAATTTTTTCTTACATTATGTCTAAGAAACTAATAATATGGATTATAAAATTATAATTATTATATAAGTTTCAAAATTTAGTTAATACTATTCATAACCTCTTTTGAACGACTTGTTTGGTATGTCATAGTGCGCTTGAACTCGGTGTTGCGTGTAGTGCAAGTTATTGAATTATATTGAAGAAATAACACACTATGCAATCTTGGGGTGTTACACTAAATAGTATCATACCTGCTTCTATAAATTTAGGTTGAATCTATAATATTATTTATGGAATAAAGTAGCTAAACACATGGATTATATCTGTCATATTCCCAATAAACTCCAAATTATACTTTACCAAGAGTAACATAACCAATCTTGTGGATCTCTTTTTAATATCCCAAGTGATTGACTAACCTGTGGTCCCCTATAAGTGTCAACATTTACAAAACATTCATGATTTATCTCTAAATTTCTAAAACTCAAGCTTATTTTTAGCACAAATTCTGTAAATCAGCTCTTAGTTATTTAATATGAATAAGAAAATAACCTCCTTAACTTAAATTTTTTATTTTAAAACCAATTTTATGGGTTTAGTGGGAACCATCATAGAACCTTGACAAGAAACATAAAATAAAAGGAAAACAAACCAAAGCAAAACCACCCTTACCTCATAAGAGAAAATACTTCCAGGATAAGTATTTCATTTCGCATTCAAGTTGAAAATGAAAATTTCATCCAAAAAACAATTTTAAATTTGATTACATGCATAAAATCATCAACTAAAAAGGAATTGGAGCAAAGTATATAAAAATTAAATTGATATGACAACAAAACCTCCCACATAGCTCTCTTTTAAGGATTTTAGGAATATACATCTTCTAAAAATTATTTTTCTCCTCTTAATGTAGATGTAATTGAGTTTGAATAACTTCAGAACATTCCTCTTGAGAGTCCCTTACAATAATTTCATTGTATAGTTTCATCTTTTATAAAAACTATATGGGGTAAAAAAATACCTATTATGAAAACACACACACACACATATTTAAAAAAAATGTTTTTTTACTTTAATATAAATTTTATAGAAAGTATAATTCACAAAAAAATTACCATTTTAGTATAGTTTAACCCACATAAACATTTAATTACAATTAATGAATCATCTCCCCTTTATAATCACTTTACATTTATTTTACACTCTATGGTTTTAATCCTAAAAATCATTAAAACATAGAACTCACCCTATAGTAATATAGTAATATTTACGCCCTTTATACATAAACTTTCACATGAAGATTGTTTTATTATAGTTGATAAACCCAAAAAAACACTCATAATAAGAAATATTTATTTATGAATAATCCATTTAAATTAATAAACTCATAAAACGAAATTATATGGTAGATAACAGCACCTTAAAACATAAAATCATCATTAAAACATCAATTTCAACCATCAAATATCCATAAAAAATTTCCAAAATTTATGATTATATCAATTTTAAGATTTATATTACCATTTAACCCATTAATTTATTATCTAACACATGATATAACACATTTTAATCCATTTAAAACATTTATAAATTATTTAAAACACTTAGTGGAACACACTAAAATGCTAGTTTATATTCCTTTAAAAATAATACTATGATCAATTTTGAGTACCACATGCAAAAATGAGCATAAAAATAATTTCAACATACTATAAAAATATTATTATTAAAATATAACTGTTATAACCTAGACACTATTTTTGTAGGTATGAATTATTTTATGTTATGATATTTCACTTTGATTATGTCCTCATACCCTTATTCATATCTTTTTCTCATTGAGTATATTGAAATTTTAATTCCTACATTTACCATTACTAAGAGGTTGAGAACAACCTTATTATGTGTGTATTTTCCCAAATTATGAAGAATGATGTTATGTAAGTTATCTCTACAAGGGTTTTTATATGCAGATAATTTTATAATGGAATAATAAAATATATTCATAATGGGAAAAGTTCCCATTGGAAGAAAAATATGTGGTTTTTGTTAAGTATTGAGTTTTTGTAATTACTTGAAATTCTAAACCTAAAAATTTTATGTATGAAAGTGACTGAATATTTCCTTTTGATTTTGTAATTTTGTATGATTAAATTTGAGTCACATTTGTGGGTATTAAATCTTGAATTTTAAATAATATTTTTTAGAACCATATCCGAGTGTATGAGTCTTGGGAGTTATAAATAGTAATCCATTAGGAAAATATTTTACATGTTTTGAATAATTTTATCATGATAATTAACTAATTTGAATCATTAAATGCTAATAGAAATTCACATTTCATATAATATCACATAATTAAATAATAAAGCGTGTAAGAGATCACCTATCTCTGGCACATCCGTGTTTTCATTTTGAGGAATTCCTTTGTTTATTTTTATTCTAGTTCTTATCCATGGGTTTAACCCTTGATTATTCGTGGAAAATTGAGATTTTTGGATTAACATTAGGTGGATCATGGTTTGTGTCCAGTTAGGGGAAACTGTGCACCTTGATTAGGAAACAGTGCTGTCAAATTTCATTTTTGATAGTGGCTACCTCATGGTTAGTGCACGGTTTGTTAAACCGTGTGAGCTAACCATGTGGGATGTCATTTTTTGAATAGTGAGGGGCGCATGGTTGCTACAAGGTTTGGAAAACTATGTAGTAAAAATATGAAACTTGTCCAGGTCATCAAAAAGTGGAAATTTACCTTTATTCCCTCCTCAGATTTAACCCTAATTCTCCTTCCATCCACTCACTAAATATTTTTATCCATGGAATCCTCTTTCAAGATTTACTAATCTTATAGTTCATCATTCCTTGGGTGCTTTTGACCTAGTTTCTTCAAGGTATCTTAAATTAAGTGGTTTATTTCTTGGTTATTCACTCTTTCTAGGGTTTTATTCCCCTCTTTCTTAGGTTCTTGCTTTCTAGTGGATTTTTGACCTAGAGGGAGATTTTATCTTGTGATATTGGGAAATTTATTGATGGTTGATGATCGATCTTTCCTTTATTGGGTATTGTGGAGTTGTGGTTATGGTTTTTCACCAATTTCTAGATGTTTACAAGTGTGTGGTAGGTGGTTCCATGCTTTAACAGTTATAGATGCTTTTGATATTCTTGCATGGTTAATTAAATGTGTTCTATGGATCCTTGGTGTGGTGAGAAATATGATTAGGAAGTGTTATGACATGCATATGTGATAAAAGTGGGTTTTCCAAGGCTAAATGTATCTGTTTTTATATGTGTTTTGTTGTAGTGATTCTTGGATGTGTTCTATTATTTATTTAAAAGGCATGAAATGAAATTTCTAGGGAACACGAGGTGAAAATGTGTTTAATGTGTAAATTTTAAAGTGAAATTGATTTTATGTAATTTTGGATTCTTTTTAATGCACCTTAAAGGAGATGTGTTAATTGTTTAAATGATGAGAATCATGTTTTAGAAAGGAACATGGCTTGTGTGTTGATTTGGAAGGGGATTGGACCATTGAAATAGTTAAATTTATTATGTTTTTCTTATAATGTTCCAAATGGGTTTCATGAGTTGTGAAAGTGGTGTGAAAAGTGTTTTTAAATGGTATTGGTGTGTGAAAATGGATAGTGGGTTTCTTATGTAAAATAGGGGTTTCTGTGCGATGACTTGTGATAGTGGTTTTTTCCTTATGTGTTTGTGATTCTTAGAATTGTTATGTAAAAGTGGTGATTTTCATGATATGTAAAATGTTAATTGAGCACAAAGGGAATTCTGGGTATCTAGGGGGGAAACTAGAACAAGTATTCTAGTGATTTGGTAGTGTCAAGCCTAGATTCTTCTGGTATCTTGCTGCTAATTGACTCAGAAGTAGAAAGGCTTTGATTAGCTTAGTAGGATTCATAATCACAACACTAACTAAACATGTGATATGATTAGAGGCCACTGGGCCCTTGGGGTGGATCCCTCATAGTGGATCATGCATGGGAATGTTTTTATTATTGGGTTATTATTTGGAGACCACTAGTCCCTTAGTATGGATCCCTCCTAGCTGCTTATGCATGGGAAAATTGTTTATAGTTGAGTTAGAGGATATTGATAAAAAAGGTATGAAGATCATAGTGACTCACTTGCGCTATCTAACCTTAGGTACATAACTATGGATCTCTCTTATGACGTGATGTTCTGATGTGGTACTGACCTTCAATATACAATGAAACTTTTTTATGTTGTGGCTTTCAATGTATGTTTATTATTCAGATAGATCCTTATTGAAATATTTTCCTTTAAATGTTTTTTTCTAAAAAAATTTCCCTGGATTTTATTTTGAAAATTATTTCAACGTTTTTCTAAAAATTGTCATGTTGATTTTATTTTAATGTTATATCATTTAATCTTTTCTTTGGGTGGCATCCTACTGGGCTTTGTATCACTCCCTACATTTAACTTTGGGTGTATGTAGACTTTTTTATGTATGAACCAGTAAAAGGAAAGATGTGTCATGGTGATGGTGGATCCGGTTGCTACAGTTACACTTTTTTCAGGTGTTGGTCGTGGTGGATTGAGGGTGATTACATCAAGTTTCATAGAGTTTTTGGAGATGTTTGCGGTTTACCTTGCATTGTTGTATTTTGGTTTTTGGTTAATGTTGTAAAACCTTGATTCTGAAACTTGTTATACCTTGTTAGGTTATCTTATTAGTTATGATTTGTTTTAATTTTATAGAATGATTATGGTTATACTCATGGGTGAAATCAATCTGTAAGTATGTTTTTTCTACCAAGGAACTAGTTTCTATCACAAGGGGATCGAGAATGCCCTTCAGGCCATGTCTAGGACCATGTCAGGTTGGATGGAATCCCAAATTGTTTTCTGATAATATCACATTTTAAAAATAATCCACATAAAAGTAGAAGGTTCAATTCCTTTTAAAACTAAATATGTCATCAAAATCATCAAACTATAATAATAGAAAAAAATTAGAAAAATGTATTGAATAAAATTAGATTCCTTTACACAAGAAGGGATAATTTTTTTTCTTACTAAGAAAAATAAAATAACCAATAGATCACTAATATACTAAAAAACAATGGATAAATCATTATTTAAAATCTAGAGATATTAAAAAAAATCCCCACTATAAGGATTATCATCCTCATGAAGGGTTATTGAGTATCTCTAATGACCAACTCTAGCCACTGAGACCTCACCTTTTATTTAAATTCCCACATGTACTCTTTTATAGATCCATGTTTCCATATATTATGTATAAGTGGAATGTATTATCTTCATTATATTTTCTAAACATGATCAATGATTCACACTTTAATTTCTATAAAATATTCATCTGGATCTATCTCCACATAATTATATTGAAGTACATGATATAGATAAAGTTCATATTTCCTTAGCTATGTAACATGAAAAATATTATTCAATTTTTTATACTTATGAGGTAATTCCAAATGATAATTAACCTCCCCAATTATTTCTATATTCTAAAAATGTCCTAATGAATCATGAATACATCTTCCCATAATTTCCTAATCATTGATTCCCCAATCTAAGTGATGTTTTTTCTTGGCACAACTGAATCATGTGGTGATGAGAGATATATTAAAAATTCTATTAATAATAATTGCCCAAAACCATGAGTGAGGATCTTGAAGGTCAAATTTATAATTATTTTTTTTAATATCTGAAGAAATAAATACATAGGATTATGAAATTTCTCCATTGATAAATTTTTATTGTCTAAAAAGACCCTCTGTTGTATTGTGAGGATCCATTGATAAAATCCCTCTAGTGTTGATCCACATATGCTCCAATAAGCTTTGAGAAACACCACTTGATATACAAGTTCTAGCATGAAGAATCAAATGGATTTTGTTATTCATTCTTGATCACTCGTTCGGTGGTCTTGATGAAATATCTCATGCATTTCTTATTCTTGAGAGGGAGAGAGACGGGGGAGTTGAGAGAGAATTCATTGTGTGAGAAAATTCCCTATTCTCAATTTTCGATGGAATACAGAACTGAAAAAACTTACTATTTATAGAGTTAGAGTTTAGGCAAAAATATTATTTAATTTCATGCTCACCATTAAATAACATTTAAAACCTTTAATAAACCCCATGACACCGAAAAATAATATTATTATTTTATGGTGTTCCATCTTGTGTTAATTAATCAATAATATTTAGCAGATTTTAAATAATTATTTATCAACGAAAGTGGTCTTAGTCCATTGGAACACCTTTAAATTTATTTGATACTCTAATAAATAATTTCTTCATAAATAATTAATCCATTGAAATAAAAATTTATAAATATGTATTAAATATTCAATAAAATAAAAAAATATAGTTTTATTAACATGCTTCTAAATAAATAATTATTTTATTTTTTTCGATCAAAATAACTTAAATAAATGTATTCTAATGTCTTGAGAATAATATTTTTTTGATTAATTAAATTCAAATTGAATTTAATCAAGATTAATAGAAATACTCAGAACATGACCCTATAGGATTATTTCTTGTTGGAATTAGTTGGGCTTGCTGAAAGTCCAAGATTACTATTTAGAAATGGGTCAAGGAACAAAAAGGGAAGAAATTAATTTCACAGCGTTGATAACCACTCAAGAATAGTCACTGTGTAATATAATCCATTTTTTTACAATATCTCACTAAGCAGGTTTCATAATGAATTCATAAACCTATTTTCTCAATATTTATTTCTTTGAATATCATAAATAAACACATCGATACACCATGGTCATAGAATTTATGTTATTTTTATCTTCTAATCAAATCTCTAAGATATCAACTCCCATAAAGATATAAGGTAAAAATCCTTCTTCAACTTATCCATTAATGACATGTCAATCATGATACACTCGACATACCCTAATTCAAACCAACATATTGTGTAACAATATTTTCAGAAAATCTATGTGTGTGGGTCATGACATTCATCAATGATAATCTTAAATTCTAAGGACCATTACATATGCTCCCAGATAGGAATATATGAAGAAAACAAAACACGCGGAATTCATATTCACAGGACTATTCTTAAAATATATTTTCTTGGAGATTATTAAGTGTGAAATTCATGAGAAGTATCATCCTCATATGAGCACCCACACCTGATGGTCTAAATAATTTTTCCCCATCATAGTATGTTATCCAACTAGAATTATATATTAATAACATTTTCATATAACTATAATGTTCTCATCATATAGGTGAACTACTATGACCTTATCAATGAAAAAAATAATCCGTGACATTATTAAATTAAATCCATTGAGAACAATGAAAAATACATAATAATATTTTAAATTATTATTCTATAAATTTAATATATATGAAATCAAAATACAATCAGTTGGTCCTAGGAAACCAACTCAAACAAACTCCCACATTGACTAGAGTCAAATACCTATGAATTTCAGTCTTCTAGACCACAAATGATAATAATGTTTCTACCGAGTCAAGGATTTAGTAAATAGGGTTTTCATGTTGTATTATATGTAAAACATGATCACTATAATCTCACCTCTTTGAGAAACATCCCACAAGAGATGATACTTCAGAATTATGTGATTCTTCCACTAACGTGACCTTAGATATTTTGCAAGAGTCGCCATTGCAGTATTATCACAATAGAGTGTGATATGATCTTTACTGAGAGGTACTTCATCATGATATTATACAATGTTTCACATCTATACGACTTCCCTACCTATGTCAAAATCCACAATATACTCAGGTTCTACCATAGAATCTACAGCCACAACCTGGTATGATCTCTTATAGCTCATAGTACATACATTAAATGTTAAGATGTATCCAATTTGTGACTTCTTGTCATCTTGATTAGCTTGGAAACTAGAATATGCATATCCTCTGATGACTAGTTCCTCATCTACTTTATAGACCATGAACATATCCTTAGTATGCCTCAAATAATTAAGGATAGTCTTGACTTCCATCCAATGGATGTCACCTGGATCAGCTTGATATCTGCCTATCACACTCATTATATACGAAACATCTAGATAAGTATATATCATATCATATATTAATGACCCAATTGTTGATGCATATAGAATCATTGACATTCTATTTCTTTCATCACAGGTTTGAGGGTACATTTTCGAGGAAATATTACTTCAATGTAACACTAAAAATAGTCCCCTCCTAGATTGTTCTATAATGAATCTATTTAGTATATTGTCAATGTATGTACTTTGACATTGCCAGAGAAGCTTCTTGGATATATCATGATGGATCTTGATCAAAATAAAATAATCTATCTCACCCAAGTACCTCATAGAAAATAATTTACTCAAGCATTACTTAATAGAATGTAAGACTGGTATTTCATTTCCAATAATTAATATGTCATCGGCATATACTATTGGGAAAATGAATGTACTCCCACTAAACCATTAATAGAAACAAAGATCAAATTCGTTATTTATGAAATTAATTCCATTATTGCCTCTTCAAAACGAATGATCCATGAACCAAATGCTTACCTTAATCAACAAATGGATCTTTTCCACTTTTATACATTTTTGGAATCCTTTGGAGTCACAAAAGCTTCGGGTTTTTTCATATAGATATCTTCCAAAAGGTTCTTGTTAAAGAAATATGATTTGAAATCCATTTTTTCAAATATAATAATCATGGAAGGCCTCAATGGAAAGTATATTTCTGATGGATTTCAACATTGAAACCAGTGAAAATGTTTTTTTAATAGTCAATTCTTTGACACTATTTAAAATGTTTTACAACCAGTCACACCTTATAGGTACTGAATTTTCCTTAGATGTCTAGTTTCTTCTATAATAATCATTTCCAACCAATAATATTTAGATCTACAGGAGGGTATAAAAGAATCCATAATTGGTTTTGGTACATGGAATCCATATCAAAATTCATGGATTCTTGACAATTGGAAGTATTTGTGCCACTTACTGCATCCATGAAGGTTAGATGATCATTATTATCAACTAATAATGAGTCACCATCATCTGTGATTATAAAATTTAAAAATTATAGTTCTCTAATCTTTCTTCTACTTCTATATAATACTTGTGTCTCTAGAAGAGTATCATATTCCATGGGGTTGTGTGGAATCTGTCCCTGTATAAAATATTGTATTTGTTGATCATTATATTTTTTGAAGTCTATCTAACTCCAAATATCTATTTTATAGATGTGATACCTCTCAAGGAATAATACTTGTATTTCCACTATAATTTTTTTTTCTGAGGGTTCATATTGGTAGTATCCCCTTGTTTCAGTGGGGCATCTGATAAAGGTACACGTTGTTCCTTAGGGTGAAATTTTGTTACCTAAAGAGGCCATAACAAACATTTCACTTCCCCACGTATGTAAATTCAATAATATAATTTTATTTCCACCCCAAAGTTTTTATGGGATAAAATTTATCAATTTAGTTTGTTCTTGATATATTTTTTGTGCCACTATTTGTACTGCGTATCCCCAAAATGATTATGGAATACTCACATGAATCATCATTGATATCACCATGTCTAAAAAGGTATGGTTCGTCCTTTCATATACACCATTCCACCAAGGCGTTAAAGGAGTAGGGGGTTGGTATAGGATCCCAAAATCATGTAAGTAATCAATTAAGTCTTGATTAAGATATTTCCCATCATGTTATGTGCGGCGTTTCTTAATCTTATTACCAATATGGTTCTCATCTTTATTCTTACATTCCTTGAATTTATCAAAAGAGATAAAATTATACATCATTACATATCCATATCTACTAAAATAATATATAAAAGTTATAAAGTCTGAGTTCCATCCCATTACATCAATAATAAATGGTCCACACACATTGGTATGTACTAATTCAAGAATATATTTATGTCATCTACCTTTCCCATTGCGATGTCCCAAACTCAAGTTCCACATAGAGGTTCCCCAAGTTTGGTTGGCCAGATGGATTCAAGCGCATCTCCCCGAATGTCAGAGGCTTCTGACTAGCAGTGAGGGCTTAGGGAACGTCTATGGGGATACTATGACCTCATTACCATATCATATCACAATGGGTAAAAATCATAACAAGTAAATTGAGGAAACAATATAAGTAAATTGAGAGCAGAAAAGAAGCAGGAATGAGTAAAAAATTACCGAACTACTAATGAAAATATATGTCATATATCTATAAAGATGGAAAATATATATACAAATAAAGAGACACATCATGCAATACAAAAGTATAAAAAAGGAAACAAAAAACTATCCCCAACATCTCATGGTCCAACTACATAATTTAAAAATATATCTATCCTATGAAAGAAATCAATCACGTTTCCAAAGTGGTATGCTTCCCTTTTTCAAAACCTTAAAACATTCAATCTACCTGGGTTCCAGTGGCATCCCATATAGAGTGTGAGATAAATCTTAGTTGGCAACAACCAACATCATCTATAACATCTAGTCTATGTAATATAATCAGAAGTAGTGTGTAAGAATGATTGTATAAAATCAGTGCAATAACTTAAATACCCAAGTACACATTTCATCATCATCATCTGGTGTCTGAACATGTAACCAATTCATTAATTATTTATGTTTCAGCTTGTGTAAGTCATGTGAGGTATAACATGTGCTGAAATCCTGACATGATATTAATAACAAAGGATCCAAGATGTAACAATGAATCCATTATGATATTAATAATGAAGAGGTTCCAAGGTGATAACCAAGTAAACCTAAACTTTAAGTGTAACGCCCCGACCCCAGCTACCCATAGTCGGTGCATTACTTCGTAACATTGGCATGATCACAAAAGATCAATTCTCGAAAGACCGATTAGTTTAGTAGCCTTTGAAACACTAGATACATTCGTAAACGTTACATTACATCATAAAATGAAAAACTACAATAACATGGTCTTCATTGTCCACACTCATATCCTTTTCTGACTACCCCTGTAGGTCATTCATAAAATACTTCTTCACATCCTGGAAAAATATTAAAACATTGAAAGGGGTGAGCTCAGATGCTTAGTAAGGATAACAATATTGCGGAAGCTTTCATAAATAAATATTAACATTTAAGGCAATTTATAACTAAAACAAAAGCCTTTTTAAACTTGAAATTCAGCATAATATGGGAAAAATAAAATGAGATAATTCCATTTACTTACTCACATGGATATTCTACTAGTCGAATAATCACACGCAATATCAATAACCACTTTCATAATGAGGGAATGTATAATGCCAGACATTCTGAAACATTTTTTCAATGCCTTAGCCAAGATGTCTAAAATGATTAAGGCCTCAGCCAAAACCATAAATCAAATTGGGAAAGGGCCTCGACCAATTCCACGTCTAGTTGTCTCATGAGACCTACCGATGCATCAAGGAGCTATAGCGGGCTCCACCCGTCACTTATTAAGTCCAATACATTCCTCATATGAATAGGTTTAAACATATCATAAACCATAACATAATTGTATCACATAAAACATGCATAAATGAAACATAACATTTCCAAATTTCAATCACAAGATATCAATACAACACATTGATATAATAAAAACATTATGAAAACCATTTTCAATACCAAGTAAAACATGGTATTTATTTTTCGTTTAAAAAAAGGTATGGCTTGTAGAGGAAGCCGAAACTCAAATAACGGTCACGGCGGCGGAGAAGTCATTGTCGCCGCATACGTACGACAAAAACATTCCCTTTTTTCGTTTAGTAAATGCTTCGTATAAAAACGATTCCTTTTTAATAAACATAAAAAGTCAAAGGGGTTTATACACCGTATAAAAGAAAATTGTGTATAAAACCAAATATGCCTCAATGAAAGGAGATTGAGACGAAGTCCTTAAAAGATAATTTTTAAAATAAAATATATCTATTATGTGTATTCACTATAGGTACACATAAAGAACGTAAACATACAAAATAGGACATAATAATATCATGACATAATTTGAAAGTAGGAGATTAACCCAAAGAATGGAAGTGGGGTTAAGAAATTCCCTTACCTCATGTCTGACTTGACTCAACAATTCTTTAACCTCCTGAATAATAAACTAGAGTTAATATATACCTTATTAAGAAACATTTTCAATTTCATTATTCTTTTTATATCACTTATTACAATGATATGAACACTATGTAATTATTTAAGTTAATAACGGTCATTTTGTTGATCTTTGGTACTTGAGTCAACAATAAACTTCTTATAATTACAAGTTGTTTATGTGGTAGAATATCCATTATCTCCAGAATTATATTCATGATTTAGATGTCATATATATCATATATATCCAGTATATACATTCATTTATAATATTACGTAACATTTAGAGGTAAGAAATGAAATGCACCGTTCATGGAGACGGTAAGCCGTACGTACGCATGAACGCTACTTTCATTTCTATTTCGTATTTAATGGAATGAAATCATAATGATATAAATGTATAATATAATTCCAGTATAATATAGTGTATAATACCATTTACTCCATCCTTTATACATCCCACATATGGCATTAACGATTCAAATCACTTTGAGGGGGCGGTAGTCTGCACTTCCTAAAATAAACTTATCGCGTTTACCCATAATGGAAATCATAAAGTATGCCATAAATGAGAAATAAAGAAGCATAAGTAAAACATAAACATATTATATATATCATATATGAAAATAGTGTCATCAAAATGGCCACCATTATAGGTGTTAAAAGAATTTGAACAATCATCATTTCGTGAGGCAGAAATTCGCCATCCACAGAAACAGTATGTTCTTTAACCATTAGATGTAGGTGTGTGTATGTGTAGCTCTAATACTTCTTATAACAACATCCTAGTATATTTAGGATACTGGTTTTGTTACAAAAGAAAAGAATAAAAAGAGTTTAGGGGGTTGGAGAAGCAAAATAAAACAAATGAACATAAGAGAAAACACTACCTTTAAAACGGGTAACACTTTTTGATTTGAGGCAAAGGATTCCTTGGGAAGCGTTCGGCCCAAAGTGAGGCTTCTAGGAGTAATAGGGGGAAGTTGGGAGAGTATTTGGGCAGAGGTTGGCCGAGCCAAATGGCTTGAATGTGTGAATAAGGTGGTAGAGGTGGGGGCCTTTTATAAGTGGAGAGGAGGGGCACTCTTGGAAAGTAAAGAAAAGTCACTTTATTATAAAATGAGTTTCGGATTTTAGAGGTCCGACACTTATATAATTCGAGGCTAAGGTGATAAGGGTTCGAAATATACCCATCCAATAGGCTTTGTACAAGTGTAAGCCTTGGATTTTACATTATCTTCTCATTTTATTTAAATCGTTAAATAATGAGGTCATCACTTCATCATCATGATGTCATAAATAATTTAATTTATTTACTATCTAAAAATTATAAAACAAATACTATGATGTAGGAAATATTTTTATATTTCCAATGAATATTTATAGTCAAAAATATGACTTGTATAACCCAATGTAAAAAATGTTTTAGTAAAACATTTTATGTTTGTGTCTTTTTTTACTTTAACATTAAATAAAAGGTATTTATGTCATTTTCCAACTAAAGTGGCTCCATGGGGTCCCCATGTTGACCCATGGATTTTCTTGGTCGGCCATGGCATATCCAATGAGGGTAGGACATGTGTCAAGCTCATCTCATATTATTAAAACATTATTTTTACCTTAAACTACACTAATTACCTCTAATCGCGATTAAGAACTTAAAAGTTACTATTCGCCAAAAATTATTTTAATCTCATTGAACCACATTTTACTTCTTAATGACAACCATGTATGTAGGATTTTTGAAGATCAAAACACAGAAGTGGTAATATTTCATTTAAACGAAAAATCGGTTATTTAACTACCACTTAGTGGTTTCACTATTCATCAAAAATTGAATTTTTTCAGAACAATGCCAAAATTTCTCCCTAAGCTATAATTGATATTCAGAATTCAAAAATGATGTCTATTTTAGAAAATTCCAAACATATAAGTTGCATTAATTAATTTTATAATTAATTCCCGCTGTCACGACAGATAGCGTGTTTTTAATAAACAATTTATATCAAAAGACTGACAATTGTTTATGTCCAATTTCAATGTTAAATTAATTCTAATTACCACCATTGGATAAAATGGTAAAACTATATTCTAATTATAATTTAAAACCACTAAATAGTATAATTTATCACTATAAATTATTTTTATTAAAAAAGTTGTTTTTAAGTATTTTTCACTATTCAAAAAAATTAGAAGTTCTCAAAAAAATACCCAAAATTCAACATAGGCTAATTTCGATATTCCGAATCCAAAAATGAAGTCCATTTTGAAATATAAAATTTCTATAATTTTAAAAAGTGTTTATTACTATTCATAACGGCTACTTTGATTAGTTGCGGTGTTTTAGAACTCGAAGTTGCGTAAAATACAAGCTATTGCATTATTGAATGAAAAGCGTATCATGGAATCTCGGGGTGTTACATTCTCCCCTCCTTAAATAAATTGCGTCCTCGCAATTTGATATTTTTCTTTGAAAATAAAAGGTTGAAAAGAGAAAATACCTTTGAGGAAAACCCACATCGGAAATAAGATTAATAAAATTTAACCTTAATAAGAGGGAAAGGGAAATGAAAAAGTCACCACCCAATTATAATCTCGATTAGGTGAACATTGGTGGCAATTAGAGACATATAATTGGAGGAAAAACGTAAATATTTATAGGGAGTGATTGAGGTCATCAATCACAATCAACTGTCAAATTGAGGGCCTCAAAGCCTTCAATCTATATTGATTTAAAATATCATCAGTTCAACAAGACATAAGGTATTAGGATAACACATTTTTTTTAATATCCCTTTAATAAAGTTTGAGAATTAATTTATTCAATGAATAAGAGATAGGTATATATATATTTATGCTTGACAATTAGAGTTTCAACCTTCAACTCATCTTTCACTCAAAAAGATAATAAAACTCAAAAATATTATACTTATCCTAATTGTATAAGGTTCTAAATGTTAACACATACCATTTAGATTAGTAAAATTATTTTGTAATTACCAGGGACTTTCTATAGGCTAGTGGTAAGAAATAAAGGCCTGTCGCACTATGATTGTGAGTTTGATTCCTGCAGCTTTGTCCGACGCGACGGGTTATGCCCCACCCTGCAGGTTGTCCTTTTCCTAAAACTATAGTATCATAATATTCCAAAAATAATCTTCATAATTTTTTTAACCTTAAACAATACTATCCAAAGATCAACTTAATCCACTCCAACCTTTATAGTTATCCAAAATACCTCTGTCCAGACTTTCTCTAAAAGGTCTCTTAATTCCAAAATCAATTTATCAGATTCCCCAAACAAAGTAAAGTTTCTATTATTGTCACATACTAAAAATATAATTACCTTCATCATATTAAAACCTTACTGAAATAAACAAGTACTGCAGTACAATCCTTATATATATATATCACATTATTCTAATAACCAGAATATAATCCATGAGTCCAAAAGCACCAATACATTAGTTATTCTGCTTCAACTGTAGTAACAACATAAGATTTTCCTTGATCCCTTGGCCTTTTCTGAGGTAAGTTTCCCTGACGCTTAGGACATTCATTTGCATAATGACCCATTTCTCTACAATTGTAGCATTAAACTTTGATCGCCTCTTTCTTTCCCTTTCAATCACGAGCCTGGTGACCCTTTTCTCCACATTTATAACAAACTCCCATTCCTTTTAGGCAAGTACCGGGGTGATTCTTCCCACAATTATCACATAATGGAAAATCCTTCTTTCCCTTTTTCCCTTTATCTATCTCTTGTTCCACCGTTCTCTTCTTCTCTTGCTTTACTTTGTTGTCATAAGACTTAGAGAATTCCTTTTCTGTCTTGATAGCACACGAGACAATATCTTCGTATGAAGAGAAGGATTGTGATACTAAAGCTCTACGGAGAAATGGTTTTAACCCATCAAAGAAACAATCAATCTTAATCCTTGGGTTACGTATATAATCGGCAACATGCCTCGCTAACCCAGTAAAGTTAGCCTCATACTTTGCGACATTCTCATCCTCCTTCAGCCTCAGACTCAGAAATTGTCTTTCCATATCTACTCGATGGTCACGAGGAAAGTATTTTTCTAAGAAAAGCTCTTTGAACTCCCTCCATTCCATATTCGATACGTCATCATCTTCCTTTATGTTTTGAATCAGCGACCACCACTGATCGGCATCTCCAGTGAGGCGGTAAACTGCCATGACAACTTTCTCCCTTTCACTACTCCCCAAGGCATGGAATATTTTCTCTAAGGAATTTATCCATTGCTCAGATACTATAGGATTTGTACTCCCATTGAAGGTTGGTGGTTGTTGCCTCATGAAACGGTCTAGCATTGATCCTCCACGTTGCGGATCAGGGTGCTCCATACGAGTAAGGTTATTATTCATAACCTGCGTGAGTTGTCCCAGTACGGTGAGAAGCTGATCAGCACCAGTTGTATCACTAGGTCCACCATAATTATCTTGACCAGGAGGGAAATCCCTACACGGAGCGCGTGCATTGATACGGTTTCCATTCCTTCCACTAGGCACCATTTCTAAACAATGGCATAAACTATATTAGTTTATGAAACAAAATACATAATTCCATACTTGTAAGATACTTAACATAAATTGAACTATTTATGGATATAATCCATAGAAATGTTTTCTTTGAGGAAGTATATACTCATAACCCTTCATAGTGGTTTGTAAAGAAAATGATAATTATCCTAAGCATATCCCCCGGGAGTGTCGTAACCAAGAGTGAAGCAAGGCCCGTTGTTGTGCACCAGTTCCCGTTTGAGTCCAGATCAAAGCGGTGTTTTCGGGTTTTACCCCTAGGTACATCTGTGCCAGAGCCGCCTCTACCTGCTCGAATCCAGACAGGGATGTATTTCTTGGAAAACTCACAACATCTCTACAATACCAAAATTCTAGGAAGTTCTTCTATACTAATCCACAAAGTCTATCTTCGGGCTATGTGCTCTAATCAGAGTTTATCTAAATCTAGCTTCCAAGGTTAGTACTAAACTGCCTCTGATACCAACTGTAACGCCCCGACCCCAGCTACCTAGAGTCGGTGCATTACTTCGTAACATTGGCATGATCACAAAAGATCAAGTCTCGAAAGACCGATTAGTTTAGTAGCCTTGGAAACACTAGATACATTCGTAAACGTAACATTACATCATAAAGTGAAAAACTACAATAACATGGTCTTCATAGTCCACACTCATATCCCTTTATGACTACCCCTACAGGTCATTCATAAAATACTTCTTCACATCCTGGAAAAATATTAAAACATTGAAAGGGGTGAGCTCAGATGCTCAGTAAGGATAACAATATTGCGGAAGCTTTCATAAATAAACATTAACATTTAAGGCAATGTATAACTAAAACAAAATCCTTTTTAAACTTGAACTTCAGCATAATATCGCAAAAATAAAATGAGATAATGCCATTTACTTACTCACATGGATATTCTACTAGTCGAATAATCACATTCAATATCAATAACCACTTTCATAATGAGGGAATGTATAATGCCAGAAATTCTGAAACATTTTTTCAAGGCCTCATCCAAGATGTATAAAATGATTAAGGCCTCGGCCAAAACCATAAATCAAATTGGGAAAGGGCCTCGGCCAATTCCACGTCTAGTTGTCTCATGAGACCTACCGATGCATCGAGGAGCTATAGCGGGCTCCACCCGTCACTTATTAAGTCCAATACATTCCTCATATGAATAGGTTTAAACATATCATAAACCATAACATAATCGTATCACATAAAACATGCATAAAGGAAACATAACATTTCCACATTTCAATCACAAGATATCAATACAACACATTGATATAATAAAAACATTATGAAAACCATTTTCAATACCAAAGTAAAACATGGTATTTATTTTTCGTTTTAAAAAAAGGTATGGCTTGTAGAGGAAGCCGAAACTCAAATAACGGTCACGGCGGCGGAGAAGTCATTGTCGCCGCATAAGTACGACAAAAACATTCCCTTTTTTCGTTTAGTAAATGCTTCGTATAAATAAGATTCCTTTTGAATAAACTTAAAAGTCAAAGGGGTTTATACACCGTATAAAATAAATTTGTGTATAAAACCAAATATGCCTCAATGAAAGGAGATTGAGACGAAGTCCTTAAAAGATAATTTTTAAAATAAAATATATCTATTATGTGTATTCACTATAGGTACACATAAAGAACGTAAAAATACAAAATAGGACATAATAATATCATGACATAATTTGAAAGTAGGAGATTAACCCAAAGAATGGAAGTGGGGTTAAGAAATTCCCTTACCTCGTGTCTGACTTGACTCAACCATTCTTTAACCTCCTGAATAATAAGATAGAGTTAATATATACCTTATTAAGAACCATTTTCAATTTCATTATTCTTTTTATATCACTTATTACAATGATATGAACATTATGTAATTATTTAAGTTAATAACGGTCGTTATGTTGATCTTTGGTACTTGAGTCAACAATAAACTTCTTATAATTACAAGTTGTTTATGTGGTAGAATATCCATTATCTCCAGAATTATATTCATGATTTAGATGTAATATATATCATATATATCCTGTATATACATTCATTTATAATATTACATAACATTTAGAGGTAAGAAATGAAATGCACCGTTCATAGAGACGGTAAGTCGTACGTACGCATGAACGCTACTTTCATTTCTATTTCGTATTTAATGGAATGGAATCATAATGATATAAATGTATAATATAATTCCAGTATAATATAGTTTATAATACCATTTACTCCATCCTTTATACATCCCACATATGGCATTAACGATTCAAATCACTTTGAGGGGGCGGTAGTCCGCACTTCCTAAAATGAAATTATCGCGTTTACCCATAATGGAAATCATAAAGTATGCCATAAATGAGAAATAAAGAAGAATAAGTAAAACATAAACATATTATATATATCATATATGAAAATAGTGTCATAAAAATGGCCACCATTATATGTGCTAAAAGAATTTGAACAATCATCGTTTCGTGAGGCAGAAATCCGCCATCCACAGAAACAGTATGTTCTTTAACCATTAGATGTAGGTGTGTGTAAGGGTAGCTCGAATCCTTCTTATAACAACATCCTAGTATATTGAGGATACTGGTGTTGTTACAAAAGAAAAGAATAAAAAGAGTTTAGGGTGTTGGAGAAGCAAAATAAAACAAAAGAACATAAGAGAAAACACTACCTTTAAAATGGGTAACACTTTTTGATTTGAGGCAAAGGCTTCCTTGGGAAGCGTTCGGCCCAAAGTGAGGCTTCTAGGAGTAAGAGGGGGACGTTGGGAGAGTATTTGGGCAGAGGTTGGCCGAGCCAAATGGCTTGAATGTGTGAATAAGGTGGTAGAGGTGGGGGCCTTTTATAAGTGGAGAGGAGGGGCACTCTTGGAAAGTAAAGAAAAGTCACTTTATTATAAAATGATTTTCGGATTTTAGAGGTCCCAAACTTTTATAATTCGAGGCTAAGGTGATAAGGGTTCGAAATATACCCATCCAATAGGCTTTGGACAAGTTTAAGCCTTGGATTTTACATTATCTTCTCATTTTATTTAAATCGTTAAATAATGAGGTCATCGCTGCATCATCATGATGTCATAAATAATTTAATTTATTTAATGTCTCAAAATTATAAAACAAATAATATGATGTAGGAAATCTTTTTATATTTCCAATGAATATTTATAGTCAAAAATATGACTTGTATAACCTAATGTAAAAAATGTTTTAGTAAAACATTTTATGTTTGTGTCTTTTTTTACTTTAACATTAAATAAAAGGTATTTATGTCATTTTCCAACTAAAGTAGCTCCATGGGGTCCCCAAGTTGACCCATGGATTTTCTTGGTCGGCCATGGCATATCCAATGAGGGTAGGACATGTTTCAAGCTCATCTTATATTATTAAAACATTATTTTTACCTTAAACTACACTAATTACCTCTAATCGCGATTAAGAACTTAAAAGTTACTATTCACCAAAAATTATTTTAATCTCATTGAAACACATTTTACTTATTAATGAAAACCATGTATGTCTGATTTTTGAAGATCAAAACACAGAAGTGGTAATATTTCATTTAAACGAAAAATCGGTTATTTAACTACCACTTAGTGGTTTCACTATTCATCAAAAATTGAAGTTTTTCAGAACAATGCCAAAATTCAACATAGGCTAATTTCGATATTCCGAATCCAAAAATGAAGTCCATATTGAAATATAAAATTTCTATAATTTTAAAAAGTGGTTATTACTATTCATAATGGCTACTTTGATTAGTTGCGGTGTTTTAGAACTCGAAGTTGCGTACAATGCAAGCTATTGCATTATTGAATGAAAAGCGTATCATGGAAGCTCGGGGTGTTACATTAAGGGTTGATCCAACTAAGCTAGTAAATATAGCCTGACTGTAGGGTATGAGTGTAATCCAAATGGAATCAGACAAGGTGATCTAAAATAATTAAATTCTAATCGAGTTTGGGGAATACATCCAGGGTAAAATGAGATAAGTAGTGATTGGGACCAAGGGAGTATACAAGGGTCCTCATGACCATTATAATGACGTTGGATCCAAGGAGTGTATCCACTCCATCCTATAATATCAATGGAGGCATCCTACGGTGACATGCATGGAATCCACAAGTAGACGAATATCGTGTTCCAAGGTGGGTCTCACCCTTGGAAACTGGCATCCTTAAATCAGAATGGCATCCACAAATGCTCAAGTAATTCTCTAGAGAATACAAGGCTAACTCGAATGTGATCACTCCTATAGTAATGTAAAATTCCATATACAATAGTCAATTTTTAATTAATTAATTTAATTAATTAGGCCATGTAATAATCATGCCTTTTAATAAGCCAAGAGGTTTATTCCATGACTCTCATACAAGTGATAAGGCATATCGATGACATGCAACCATTTATCAATTCATATAAGTCATAATCATTAAATAAGGTTCACTTTTCTATATTCCATTAGATAAGGTAAGGGGTGCTACATATTTTCACCCGATCCATCCAAATACATTTAATTTGGCCATGTCATATATGTTGTATACTTTCCAATTTTAAAATTTAAACATTCACTAATTAAGTAGAACACTTACCTTAGAAGGATCATGTGATATATATACATGTAACAACTATTTAAAATTCATTAATTTATTTATTCACTTACCTTTATTTTGTTCAAGTCATTTCTCACCCAAACGGTGGCATAAAAAGACTTAACAATCTCTTTAGAAGATTAATTACCGAAACACCATACTTGGGGTGGTCGACGTTGAGGGCATAACCTAGAATGATGGATAACATTCATAGAAAAAGTCTTAGAAAACAATTATAATGAGTACAAGCAAGGAAAAATAATTAAATAGTCAATTACCAATGAAATCGACGTACACACATGATAAATTATAAAAAAAAAAGAAAATTGAAGAATGAGTAATAGACCGCATACCTCGTACTCGCATGACTATCCTCATCTAGTATCAACCTCTAGTTTGGTGTGGATTGGAAGAGATCTGAAGAATGTATTAATGCCATAAAAATAGGGCATATGGCCATTCATCTAAATAGAATCTTCTATAGAAATATAAATGAATAAAGGATAAAAATGAATTATATCTTACCAGCATTGATCTAATGAGACAAACAATGATTAAATTGGACTATGGATGGATGAGTTCTCTCCATTCCTATGTTTGGCCTTTAGAGGGAGAAAAAGGGAGAAATGGAGGGGTGAATATCTGTTCGATAGAAATAAGAAATAAATGGTGTTTTTAAACATAAACATTAATTTAATTTTCATGAAATATACCAAAACTGCGCACCAAATGGGTTGAACACAAGATTTTCCAAACTGTGCACCAACGATGTACTATATGCTATAGAGAGGGGTATTACGAATGGTTAGGTTGCACAATTAGGGAATCCATACAGAAACATGCCAAACCCCTATGCAATAATGTATTTAGTTTTATCATAGGAGTGATACCCCTGACGCAAAATTCAGGCAAACTATAGACTCTACTTCACCCCTCTTTCCAGCCCCACACGGTTTGAAGAGACCATTCGAGATGGGTCGCATGATTTATTCTAACCTTGTGGCCCTATTTTTTGCCCCACTGGTTAGGGTTTTGAGCTCTAAATAAGATTTGGACACCCACAAACCCTTTTTGAACTCATTAGGAATCTTTATTAGGTTCAAAATAAAGAATTAGACCAAATTTATAAGGATAAAAAACTAAGTAAAAAATGGGTTATTACAGTCTTCCCTCCTTAAATAAACTTATCCCTTAGTTCACCTTCCATATGTAGAGAAACCCAATATGTGAAAAAATCTTCCCACGGGGAATGTATATGAGCCTCCTACTCCCAGGTCTCATCTTTTATATTGTTTTGGAGCCACAATAGTTAAAATAGAGAGTCAAACTGGCTTCAAAGAGCCTTCATGCTTCGGTCGATGATGCATATAAGATGCTCCTGAAATAAAAAATCAACATCTAAGTCAACTTCCATTAGATCAAAAGCATGATACAAGTTAGAATGGTACCAGTGAAACTATGAAAAATGGAATACATCATGATATGCATGATACCTCAGAGGAAGTAGTAACTAATGAGCTCAATGACCAACTCTCCCTAGAAACTCAAACAGACATAAAAAGCGAGGTGAAAACATCCCTTTAATTCGTATCCATCTATTACCTAGCCTGAGTGATACATGTAGGAAAACCAAATCCATGATATCTAACTCCATAGGTCATCAATGATGATCGATATATGATTTCTATCTATATTGGACATTATACCTTTTATTTATTATCATTTTAACCTGCACCAAAGTATCCTTCATGATATGATGACCTAGTAGGGTTTCTTCTCTTACCCCTAGTAGAAAAATGGGTGAATGACATGGAATACCATATAAGAATTCAAAAGGATCCATTTGAATCATTTTCTGAAAGAAATTTATTATAGTAAAACTCAATGAGAGGGACATGATTCCCCCAAGAACGTCCAAAATCAAGGAAACGTTCTTAGAGAATTTCCTCTAAAAACTGTATCTTCAATTTTGACTGTCCATCAGTTTGAGGGTGAGTATATGTGATCATAAGAACATATGTATGAATATTCTTCTACAACCCCTACCAAATTCATGATGTAAAATTAGAATCCCTACTTGAAATGATAGAATGAGGGACCCTATGCAGTTGGATGTTCTTACATACATACAATCTTCATAGCTCATAAAATAAGAAAATGGACTGGACATGAAGGAAGTGGGAGACTTTCTTTAGTCGATCAAAAACTACCCATACATTATCTCTACCATGAGGTGACCTCGATAAGACAAATACAAAATCCATGGAAACATCTTCCAATTTCCATTACATGAATGGAATCATTTATAAAAATACTATAGGTTATTGATACTCTACCTTCACCTGCTAATAGGTGGAACATGTATTGATAAAACCTTCCATCTGATGTTTCATCCCAGGTCACCAATACTGGATTTTCATGTCTCAATATATCTTAGAGATTCCCAGATGAACTAACCACTGAGAATTGTGAGACTCACACATTAATTTCCCTATCATATATATAAGAAACCAAACAAATCCATGTATACTTAGGAGGTCACATGTTTCTAAAGACTAATCTAGAGGCAGTTCAACACCTAAAATACCCTCACAGAGAACCAAGCCTTCAAGATATAAACATTGCCTAGTCTTCACCTTATCAAGGAGGGAAGAGGTGACTATTAAAGTGGAGAGATAATAATTCTTATGACTATAATGAAAATCCATATGCAGCTCAAAAAAAGTGTCTTTAATTTCCATTCATCACTAGAATCCCATATGGACTATTCTTGGGTTTTACAGCTTAACACATCCTCTATTTCATTTACTTTTCCTGGCATATAGACAAGATCAAAATCGAAATACTAAAGATATTTGACCCATCTCCACAACCTGAGATTTAAGTCACACCATGACAAGATATATTCAAGTATCATGTGATCTATATATACCATAAAGCACTCATCCATCAGATAATGTCTCTAAAAAAGGTGTGGAAAACTGCTTCTAGCTAAAGGTCCTGTGTTAGGTAGTTTCTCTCATGATGCCTAAACCGTTGAGATCTATATGCAATGAATCTATCCTCCTACACCAGCACTGCTCCTAGGAAGATACATGATAGATCAAGAAAGACTGTATTTCCTCTAACAGGATCTAGTAGAATCAAAATAGGTGTTGAGACAGGCCTCCCTTTTAGATTCTAAAAATATTTCTAAGACTCTTCTGACCATAGAATATTGAAACCCTTCTATATAAGAATAGTGAGAGATAAAACAAGATGAGATAAGTCCTATATAAAATGTCTATAATATTCATCCATCCCCACATAACTCTTTATATCAAAAACATTATTGGGATGCTCTTAGGAAACCACAAAAATCACCTTATATATGTTAATAAAGACTTCTGATTCTATGATAATTTCACCCAGGATGTGAACTTTGTCAATCCAGAAGTGGAACTTAGAAAGATCGAAATAAAGATGATTATATATTAGTGTACTCAGAGCGATCTCAAGGATCTTAACATGGTTTATACGAGTATGAGAATACACCATGATTTCATCCACAAATACCATGACAAAATAATCCAGATATGGATGGAACACCATATTCCTCAAAGCCATGAAAATGGAAGGCTCATTCATAAGACAGAACGACATGAAAATATACTCATACAAACCATACCTACTAAAAAATGTTTTACAAGGTTTATCTAAAGGTCTGAATCACACTTGATGATAGCCCGATCTCAGGTCTATCGTAGAAAACACTCCATCACCTCGAATCGTGTAAAAGAGATCTTTTATTCAAGGTAGTGGATATCAATTCATGATCATAAGCTAGTTAAAACATCTGTAATCCATGAAAAAATGAAGGGTCTTATCCTCATTCTTGGAGAAAAGAACATGCAGAGTCTAAGAGGAAGTACCGAGACATATATTACTCTTGGACTCTATATCATTTAATTTCATCTTGGGCTCCTAGATATTAGTAGGTACCGTATTCTAGAGGAATGGACACTCGATCTAATCTGGGAATGAACTCAAATGTAAACTCTCCATCTCTCTCAGTAGGTAAGATAGAAAAATCATCTGGAAAGAGGTGCTTGAAACAATCTACTACTGGAGGGAATTTAGACAGATATAAACCCTGATCCTCTGTGAAATGATTTAGAAATCAATGAGTTCAGTCCACTAAGACCATGATTTTCTAGTCTATATCTAATGGAATAGTCATTCTAATCACCCTTGTATAGATAAATGCTACCCTATGGTGATGTAAATAATAGCCTAAATTATTATAAGTCTATAAAGTCATGATATGGGGAAAACCAATCCATCATGAGAATGAAATCATTGTCTGTGATATTTAGTAAGAGGAGGTCCCACAAGAAAGGGTAACTACCTACCTTATGGGGATAATCCCTACATGGTTGTATGCCCTTTTAATATTCCCCAATGATGTATCCCTGGTCATTACACAAGAATATTATAGTATATCCAGCCACATACTTTCCATGTTAGATAAAGATATGAAAGAGTGTGAAGAGACTCTATAAAATAAAGCAGATACTTTAGTGGAGGATACTTGAATAGTATCTCGTACTGTAGATGGTACTGCACTATGATCCTTTGGTACTAGTTTTAAAACAAGCAACTGGGCCCACCTATAGCCTTTTGCTGCAATTGGACTACCTTTAGTATGACCGTTATGCCGATGTTGATGATCTAGGGTCTTTCTACCCTAACCATGACATCCTCTTCGATCAGTCCTTCCAGTGCAACTCCAACTCTCCCCTAACATAGAATAAAATAACCTACCCCTAAAGTTGGATCTGGTGTAGATCCTATTCCATGAGAAGTAGTTGTAATGTTTTAATAGAAACTTCAAATATATCCTACACATTTGTAATCACGAAACTCCATTGGGTCTTTATCACACAGAGGCTTCAGATTCCCCTTCCATCCAGATTGAAGGAATACAACAGAGCTTCTAATAAGTTTACTCTAACAACCATTTCTCTAACATGAAACCTCGAGGTAATGTTTCCCACTACCAGAGGAAATACTATCTTGAATCAGTGCTGATCCAATATTCTTAGTTCTATCGACTTCCCTTAGGATTCAATCAGTTATTATATCCTAGTAGATGATCTTAGAGAAATTATGCCCCTTGGAAAACATTCAAATGAGTATGGATGTCATACCATAACCTATCCTTGAAGTTTCTAGCACATGAAAGATCATCACCAACTAGATGTGTTGAAAGGTGTTGTAACTTAGTGAAACACACTAAATACTCCATAACAAACATAGAACCATACTCTCGAGGAATGAACTATTATGATTAATTTTCTCTCTGTCTATAAGTGAAGAATTAATTATAGAAAGAACCCTAGAAGTTCTCTCAGGCCATGCCCTAATGGAATCCAGCCTTGGTAATCACATGACACTAGTGCTTGGCCAAATCACACAGAATATATGTATCATGCTTTTTTACTTCCTCCTTGTAGGCATATACAGATGCTCAAATATGGATAGGTTGGCCTCCAGCCAAGACTCAGTAGCCGATGGACCTCCTTCCCTTGAGAAGATATGAAGATGATGCTTTTGGGACTCATATGTTAGATAATACATCATAGTTAAAGGTCATGGAGATCCATTCATGGAATAAATAATACTTAAAAAATTATCACAAATATGAGCCTCCGTTTCCGAATCAGGTATAATAGGAAGTGCCTTAATTGGCACTGCTAGTAGTACGACAGGCAGCTCTGGTCCCACCACAACTAGAGCATGGTCATCACCACCATCCAAGAGAATTACATTAGGACATTATAACAGATTTTTTTTAAAATTACAATCACAAGAATCAGAAAAATCTTTAATGTGACAGATTGAAATAGCAAAAACTAAATGAAAGTAAATGGATCACTACCCATGTTATACTACCCCAACTACCCTCTTTGAAGGCTAGGTATCGGTAAGTGTTCTTTTTTAGGTAATAGGGGATCCAATTGATGATGTGTCAACTATAAATTTACACATTATTTACTAGTAACCATTCCATTTAACAATTATTCCTTTTATTTTTAATATTTTTTATTTTCTTGTGAATTTAAATAAAAGTTTGATTAAAATAGATTGTCAGTCCTAGTGAATCAGGGACTATACACCTTATTAAAAAATTGAAACCCATTTAATTTCATTCTAATTTATCTTAGTAAATTACCCATTTCAACCCATGAGTTCCCATAAGCCTCATGGGATGAAATTAGAAATCTATCAATCATAGACATGGAACAGCATATGCAAAAAATAACTACCATAGATCACTCAAAAATCATAGGAAAACAAGCAATGAAAGCAATCAAATGCACCTATAAGGCATGAAATATGCATGGAATGTGAACATTAGATGAAAATAAGGATTCATGCAACCATGCTCTTTACCCTCATATCATTAGGCCAAGGATGAATTAAAACTATCAATCAGAAAAATGATAATAACCATCACACAAAATTTGTGTCACTCAATGGGGAAATGATGTCAACTACAGTATGAAAAATTACAAAAAAAATCATAATTCAGAGAACTCAGAATTTTCCCCAAACAAGGGTTAGCTACGTGCAAGGATGGTTTAGGACTAAGTTCCAATCATTCCTAATCTACAATATATTTCTTCCAAATAGTAAAGCAAGAAATGAATATCTTTGATACCACTTTGTGACATCCTGAACCTATGTTCCACTTAGAGGTTCCATAATCCCAGGTATACACATGGACTCAGACAATACATTCTAATAAAAAAAATAGGAAAACATAATCTAAAACTATCCCTACAATCCTGATCTCCATCTTGGTCATTTACTACAAGATCCATCCAAATAAAACAAGCAATCAATTGTCTGAAGCGGTACTATTCCCACTATCAACACCGATATACATGTAATCTTCGTAGGTGATAATGTAATCCTAGATAGGGTATGAGGTAAATCTTAGTAGGCTACCACTAATAACATATATAACATCCATTATATTTAATATAATCAGAAACAATGTTAAATCATGCATTTATAAAAGTAAATAAGTATAGTAAAGTAAATAGAAAAGTACCTACTTTATCCCTAGATGGTGTATGAACATATAATCAGTTAATTAATTATTTATGTATCAATTTTTATAAGTATCATAAGGTATAAATAGAACATACATCCTGACATGATATTAATAATATAGGATCCATAATATAATAAGGCATCCATGATGACAATAATAATGAAGAGGTTCCAAGGAGACAACCAAGGAAACCTAGACCTCAAGGGTCAAGACAAGTCAGTTGGTAACAATATTTGGGATATAGGGTAAGAGTATAATCCAAGAGCATCAACAAGGTAATTCCACAACAATACAACTCTAACTGAGACCAAGGAATACATACAAGGTTAAATGGAATAAGAAGTGAGTGGGCCCAAGGGTGTATCCAAGGTGCCTCATGCCTATAGACACCATTTTGGATGCAAGGAGTATATCCAATGAGTCCTATAATAAAAATTTATGGATCATATAGTTTAATACTAGGAATCCAAAAGTAGAAAAAGATTGGGTTCCAAGGTGGGTCCCACCCTTGGAAACCAACATCCTTGAATCAGAATTGTATCCATGAGTTCTCAACTCATTCCCCTAATAATCCAAGGATAACTCAAGTATGACCACTCTTATAGTAATTTTATGTTCTATATAAAATATTCTCTTTTTAATCAATTCATTTAATTAATTATTCCATGTAATAATCATTACTTTTAATAGGTGAAGAGGTTCATTCCAAGCCCCTTATACAATTAATAAGGCATCTCAAGGTCATGTAACCATTTATTAATTCATATAATTCACAATAATTTAATAATGTTTACTTCACTACCTACCATTAGACATAGAAATTTATTATATTAATGTGAAACCAGTCCATTGAAATACATTCAATTAGGTCGAGTCATATATGTGGTATTATTTCCAATTTAAAAATTTAAATATCCCTTAATTATGTGGAAAACTTACCTTATAAGGGTCAAGATATATATATATATATACATGTAACAATCATTTAAAATTCATTCATTTAATTTAATCAAACTTCTTTATTAAGGTTAACTCATATCACACTCGAATGGTGGAAGAAAAAGTCTTAACAAGATAGTTAAAAGATTAATTATGGAAACAACCTACTTGGGGTGGTTAACATTGAGGATGTATCCTCCAATGATGATTTTTTTTACAAAAAATAGTCATAGAATGAATTTATAATGACTATAGAGAAGCAAAATAAATTAAATAGGAGACTATGGATGAAATAGACATGCATAGAAAGAAAATTATAAAATTAAGAAACCTAATGAATGAGTTATAGACCACATACCTTGTACTCATACATCCCTCCATGTACTGTATCAGCCTCTAGTTTGGCCTATACTAGATAAGATTTTAAGAACATATCAATTCTATAAAAACAGGGAATATGAGACCACATCTAAATAGCTACATTGAAAAAATACAAATAAATAAGGACTAAGAAGGAATTAAAATCATACCAATGCATATCCAATTAGATGAATGATGCTTGGATTAGACTATGGAAGGAGGAATTCTCTCAATTACTAGGTTAGGCCTTTAAAGAGATAAAAAGAGATAATTGGATGGGTGGTTGTCCACTAAAGAGAAATAAGAAAGAAAGGGCATGTTTAAACATAACATTTAAGGTCGTTTTTAGAAAATAACCCAAAATGGGAATCACATGGTTTGGTCATATGATTTGGAAAACCATGCACCAACCGTGTGCCATCTACTATAGGGAGGGTAATTTTACCCAGTTAGGCCACATGATTAGGGAAACCGTGAAAAAACCATGCTAAATACCCTTGAAATAATGTCCAATTTTTTCACAAGCATGTGGACCCTGAAGCATAGTTAAAGAAAAATGTGCACCTTGATTCACCCCACTATCTAGCCTCATATAGTTAGGAGAGACTGTGTGGGATGGGTTGCGTGGTTTCTACTAACCATGAGGTCCAATTGTATTTCTCCACTGGCTGGGATTCTGTGATCTAGACACCCCCAAAACCATCATGAACTCATTAAGCGTCCACATTTGGTCCAAAATTATTAATTAGAAAAAACAATTAAAGGATCCATACCCGAGTGAAAAACCGGTTTCCTACACTAACTAAATGGGAATTTGGACATTTTTCATTGTAAACATGCATGAAATACAGAAAATGGTTTTAGTTGAATAGAATCTAAATATTTCTCTTGATATAATTTATTCAACAACTTTTCATTTACATGGACTATCCAATTATTCTAAAGTTGGGTGTGGTATGAGTCATGTGATGTGACTTCATTATCAATTTACATTACTTGGATCGTGTAATCCAACCCATAAAGACTGTTATTTAAATGTGAATTACCATAAAAATGATATGATTATTAAAGAATAATAATTTATTCCTATATTTCAAAATAAATCCATCAGTATCATTTCTGGATATAAAAATAATAATTTTAGTAACACATGGGACATAATACCATGATTTAAAAATCAACATCATTCTAGTTGGCAACATGAGGAGTTAGTACGTGATTGATACATCAACAAATTTATATTTGTTGGATGTTCATAGATCTACATCCAAAAATTCAATATTTATAATTCTATAAGGTTCTTATATTTTAATACATATGTAATAAAAAATATGTATCTAATAACCAATGAGTATAACAAATATAAATTTCACCTGATAATAGACGCACCTTAAGATTCCCCTTGCTTCTTTGTATAGGGTTTTTTCTTCCAAAATCCCTTCATTTTACCTAACAAGCTTACAACATCTAGTTCCCTTATTTTCACCTTGATCTACCACTTATTAAAAGGGACTGAAGAAGCTTTTTTCGTAAATATATTCTCTTAACCTTTCTGTTTTGCACTATAAGGATGGAAGGATTTTTAAGATTCATATCCTTATCTACTTAGTGAAGAAGAGTGAAAATATCTGGTAGATACTTCTCAATGTTTTTCATATTAAAACTGACAACAAACCAAATAATCTTTGAGGGAGTGATCTATAATGAGAGAAGTGCCCAGTTATTCAAGGACTTTAAACCCAATAACCTCTAAGTGCTCAATATAGCCAATGAGTTTGACTATGTGAGGCCCAACTGGGGCACCCTCTCCATGATTTATCTTAAAGAGTTATTTATAAATCTTAAACTATTACTTTGTATCTATCAACTAGTAAAGACCATAGAGGTTCACAAGCATGCTATACACATCTATGTTTTTCTGAGAATTCATGAGTTCACTAGATATATACGAAAGCATAAAAAATTGAACTTTGACTGCATCGTTCAAATGTTTCTCATATATTAGGAACTATTCATCACAAGCTTCCTTAAAATGTGGATCAAGAAATGAGTATTATAGCATATAATATTTCTATTAATGGTGTATCATAACCCTAAGGAATATATATGATTTCTAGAAGTTAATTCTAGTTAGGGGGATGTATTTATCCAACATTGACCGTAAGGATAATGTGGATGGTGAGATTTCCATTTTATTCTATAATTAAAAGAGATGATTATCATAAATTTCTTGATTACAAATTAGATGAGATATAATAAATTAATTGATTATATTAAGTCTCCCACTATTTTATCAAGTTCTAACAACCCTCACCATTGAAATTAGATTTTCTTGTTTCTTAGAAATTATAGTGGTAAGGATCATTATTATCCATATAATAACCCTAATAAGGGTTGGTAAAATAACTTGGAGGTATTTATGTAGGAAGGTTTTTGCCAACTACCTGATTGTAGCTCCTTAATTCATTGAGTGGACTCTCCTACCTAGAAATCATGATTTGGAATTACTCAACATTTGCCTCTATATTACCCCAATTCAATAAAGGGATATTCCTCTTGATGTAAAATGGTAAATTCAACCCAAAACCTTCATAATAATCCTCTTATGAAAGTAAGTATACCAACAAGAATTGGACAAACACTTTGAGTGTCATTACCAATCAAGTAATAGAGGTCCAATTCTGGCATAATATTTAATTGAGGGTTTTTTAATTTTTTTGTGTAAGTTTTATCTAGTTTTATCATTTACTTATATTTTTAATATTATCTCAGTGTTACTTAATTAATTAACCACGTTGGATAGCACATTTAAACATAATTCATTTATTTAATTTTCATCTTTGTAGATTAATTCATTTACTTATGTGATAATGACCTTAAATCCATAAAATAAATAATTGAATAGATAGAAAAAATAAATAACTAAATGACCTATTAATGAGTTATATCTAATGGTTGATTTAATGATCAGAATTTAAATCAACCTTTGACCTAGGGGAAATAATCCCAATTACTGATTTTGGAATGAATTATAGCATTCCACCTATCCACATTTGTATCATCTGAGTTGGAATCATAATGGTTCCATCTTGAACCACCTCCATGCTCCTTGGGATACTTCAATAATTACGTATATTTATGACTTAATTGAAGGTGAGTATAAATAAATGATTGTTTAAAAGGGAATTGCATAAATATTCTTGTACATGCAAGTCCTACATAGTAATAAAGGTAGATATGACTCACTAGAAATTATTTAGTTTAATATTAAATAATTAAAAAACCAATGAAATAAATTAAATTAAAACATAAAAAACGTACACAGGTCTTTTCAAAGCTCACAAACAGTCATACATGAAGAAAATATGAAAAAAGTAACTAGATAAGATTCATTTCATTACTTATTCTTTATTATTAAAATGAACACATTTGAATTAATTAATTAATTAATTTATTATTTAACTTTTAGATTAAATATCATCTAAATATAAATGGAGATACCTGTCACGTATGGAATTCGTTGAAAATAAATGGTAGAACCAATAATGATATATTTATTACAGTAAATTAATTGAGAACATAAAATTATTTTTAAAAAATATTAAATTTTCAAACACAGAATGTTGTTCCAATCAATAAATTAAGGTTTAATGCTACAATTTTTCAATTTAATATAATTTTTAATTCTATCCATTAATGGGAACTAAACATCACGTAAAACCAGTGACATGTAGTGTATCTCGGTTGTTGTGTATCCACATCAAACACCCAGGTTTGCAGTGTGTACATTTATCAGACTACATGACATGTGTAGACCAGCCGCACATATTGTTTTATGCTTTATATGTTTCCAGGATATACACTGTGGTCTTCGGCGTGTGTCTTGATGGACCACATGAAAAGTCCAACCAACTACACAACGTGTATCTCTTTGAGGCATGTGTCTGTTTTTCTCACTGAGTCACTCAACATGTTCTTCTAATGTGATAATTGATGAACTAAATTCTATGTAAATCTAATACAGACAATTTATATCATAAATTCTGTTGGTTTTCAGTCTCACAAGGTTTTTACTATTTATAATGACCATAATGATTTTTTGATTTTCACCGCTAGCCAATGTAGACATCATGATTATATATTACACACCATGTATTCTGAAGATTGTGTGACAGGTTGGCTAGTCAACATGTGGAATTCACCGTGTGTTATTATTGATTGGAATGCTATGTATCCCTCAACATATCCATATTTAGTGCACTAGGGTAAATTATTTTTACTTATGAATACACACTGTGTAACCCTGTATTATATGATAAAAATTAGAATATTCCCAAAGGAAACTCTGGTTGTTCTTCATCTACCCATAAATAAATATGAAAATGACAAAATTGAATGAATATGATTTATATTCAGAAACATGATAACTCAAATTGAATTAATGAAAAAATAATATGAAATGAGATTCTAACCACAATTTCACATAGGTCAAAAATAAAATAAATAATTATAAATTTAATGTGACTACTCCGATACAACTTGCTAGTTCTGGGTACAGTGGAAGAGTATAGCGATGTATGATTTATTAAAATATATTTTAATAATAATTTTTAGAAACCATGAGTGGGGATATTTCACATAAAATTTATAAATAATTTACTTAAACTCTAATGAAATAAATAACTGGGCTTAGTAAATTGATTTGTTGAAGAATGTTGATCATTTGAAAAGGCCCTTTTGGATTGCCTTAAATGCACTTTGAGGATCCAAGGATTGAATCCCTCTAGTAGTGATCCACATATTCTCTAATTATTTTTGAGCAACACCACTTGATCTCTAGGTTCTAGCTTAGTGAATCAAATGTCTTTCATTATTTGTTCCCAATTGCTTGTTCTTTAGTATTGATGAAATATCTATTGTATTTCTTGTTCTTGAGAGGGAAGTAGAAGGAGGAGTCGATAAAGAATTCATTGTGAAGTACCATTATCTATCATAAATTTTGGACTCAATACACAATAGACATAACCTTATATTTATAGAGTTAGGGTTTAGATTAAAGTGTTATTAAATTGCTTTCTATCCCTGAAATTACATTTAAAACATTTAATAAACCCCATACCACATAATAATAAAAATATTATTGTGTGGTGAATCGACTTATGTAAATTGAAAAATAATATTTAACACCTTGTAAATAGTTATTTTGTCAGTATATGAGGTGTTGGTCCATTCGAACTCTTAAATATTTATTGAATATATGAATAAGTATTTTATTCATAAATAAATATTTAATTCACACACCAGTGAATATATATTTATTAACTATTTAATAAAATAAAATTATATATTTTTATTCACATGATAGAGGATTAATATTTATTTAATTTATGAGATCTATATAAATTAAATAAAATTATTCCTCGGTCTTGAGAATAATATTTATGCCATTAATTAAATTCAAATAGAATTTATTCAATATCAATGGAAACACATAGTGTCTAACCCTGTGGGATTCTTTCACACTGTAACGAAGTAGGATTTTCTAAAGTCCAATATTAATTTAGAGAAATTTTTCAAGGAACAAAAGAGAAAGAACGTAATGTTGTAATGTTTACAACCACATATGAATGCTCAGTGTGTAAAATAATCACTTTTTATTAATATATTATCAAGAATGTTCCACTATGTTTCTGTCAAGCTATTTTCTCGATACATTCTTTATCCACTATCTAAAATAAACACGTCGATACACCTTGTCCATGGAATTTAGGTGGTGGTTATATTGCAATCAAAGTGCAGAGATATCAAATAAAAAAAATATAGAATGGACAAATCTTTCCTTGACTTATTCACCAAGGAAATATCTGTTGTGACGCACCCCACATACCCTACATACCACCGACATAGGGCATGACTGAGTTTGTTAGTAAATATATGTGGGCAAGTCATGACATGAATGAATGATAATCTTCATGTCTAAGGACTATTACATACACTTTCATATAGTAATGTATAATGACATGAAAACATGAAGAATTACTATTGACGAGTCTATTTCGATAATCTCCCATCATAAAGATTACTAACTATGAACTTCATGAGAAGAAGCCTTATCCAAATACGAGTAATCGCACTTTGAGGTATAAATTATACATGTCCCTTCATTGTACATTATCAAAATGTAGAACTATATTAAAATAAAGTAATTGAACATCAAGGTTTTCATTATAACGGAGAACTAATATGACCTTATCAATGAAAAAAATAATCTAGGACATTATATGTTATCTAACTGTTGAACTATATTATCAATGATGTTATAAAACATCTTGGTTATCATTATAGAGGAGAACTAATTTGAACTTGTCAATGAAAAAAATAATCTAGGACATTATTACATAAATTCCATGAAGAACAATGAACAATATATAATAAGATGTTACATTATTATTAAATAAATCGAATATACATGTAATCAAAGTATAATTAGTTAGTATTAGTAAAACAACTCTAATAGGTGATACATAAGTAAATACATTATATTTAACATAAAACTCAAGAGAATTATATCTGTGATTTGTATTTATCTATTTCTAACTCTGATCCATAGATAACCTCTTCATTATCATTTATACTCAATAAAAAGTCTCCTTCACCATGGTACTCCTAGAGAAAGATGCCTCACCTCCGTCTATCAAACACAATGGAGATCAATATAAACATCAATATAAAGCCTCAAACATATCTGCATGGATAGATTCTTTGTAGTTGTTATTATAAAACAATTATAACAAGGTCATAGGGTATTCACATTCACTAATAAAATAATTAATACACGGATGAAGCATATCCTTAGGAATATAAATAGTATGATCATATTATTTTTATTTAATAATGATAAGTTGTGCTAAAAATACCATGAGAACACATTTACTTTTAAAAACCATTATAGAATAAATATGTGAATCTTGAATCATAATAATACACAATATTTGTAGGTAAACCCCAAAGTCTCACAATTTATCTAATATAAAACCTCTCAAGCACCTCATCGGTTTGAGTCCCTCTGATGGAAATAAAATTTGTGACATTATTAAAATATCGATCAAAGAACCAAAATGATTTCTTCCCTTTATATGACTTTAGAAAAACTATCATGGAATTCATGGCATCATAATCCAATTTAAATTATAGAATAATTAATTATTAGAGATTTATAAATTGTACTTTTATGTTCATATTTCACCCATTGATATGTAAAGCATCTAAAAATAATCCCAGCCATGCCACATTTAAAATCTGAACAATAAAATTGTTTTTAAACCTAATAGTATATGTTGGTTAAACCATAATGAACTCCCCATTAATAAATATGAAAATATTTCATCACTAAATCTTGCTGATCCATCATAAAAAATATTCTTCTATGGAAATATAAGATATAGTCACCATTAATATTTCATTTGTTATCTACCCTCTAGTATAAATTTTATTTGGAAAATAAAACCATTAAAATATAAAATTTGTATATACTTTAATTATTACATCAAATAATAATTGATAATAAAATGTACATGGGAAAAATAAATTTTTATTTAGATACAGTAATATTTGAATCTTAGAAATATGATACAAGATGCCGATCATCTTTTGACTCATGAACTATATCCACCCAAGACATCATGCTCAAAGCATCAATAATGATATTTTCATTTATATGAGTAAATATCATCTTGAAATAAAATTAATAATTATATAAAACCAATCTATTCTATCACAAGTTTAAATCCCTTTAAGACAATATATATATTTCAATCTATTATGGTTTTTGAATAATATAAATTTATCCCTAACCAGATAATCTGTCCAACTTTATATTTCATGGATAACCACAAATTAATCAACATCATGTGTAGTGTAATTATTCTTGTGTGACCGAATATTCTAATAAAAATATTTAACTAATCTCATTTATTATATTATAATTCACTTTAATACAATACTAAAGGAATCATAGTATACGTTTTAACATTTGATTGATTAATAAAATGAGAACAGGTGTTGATGTTAACCCCTTTATCAAAACCTGAAATGTATCCTTAAATTTATCATCCCACCAAATATTCACTCCATTCCTATTCCATGCCATAATTGGTTCAACCATATGAGATAAGTTCTTAATTAATTGATTATAATAACTTTTAATGTCCCAAAACATTGGATTTTAATAATATTCTTGGGAATCTCCCAAGGTATTACATTTGAAATTTTTTAATGATCTAAATATATCTCAAATTCATAGAACACATGGAAAAGAAACTTAAATTCATTAATATTGAAATGATATTTTAAAATATGGCCATATAAACAATAATCTATCAATAAATCCAATAAATTTTTAAAATGTTTCCAATGATCCTCACATGATCATTATTAAATTAATATATAATTGATAAATATAATAATCAATGAATGTATATAAGTATGGAAAATATGTTTTAATAGATCCATTAATCATGCCATTTTTTTTTCAATTTTACTAGGATTTAATTTAGAAATTACTTTTTTATTTCATCATTCATGAATAAAAACTATATTTCGAAAGTATCTAGTAAAAAAATATTTAAATAAAATATGGATTAGTTTGTGAAATTTTAATTGATTCTATTCATATTGGTTATTTATAAACTAAATATTACACAAATTTTGGCTTTTTTGAGTTTAATATATCATAAAGGATCCATTAGGAAGTTCAGTGAGATATGGAAAAAAATAATAGGGGTTACGAAGAAATATTTTCCACAATATATTTTATGGAATGATTATAACATATCTCATGACACATATTCTATGAGAATAAATAGTTTTTTTGTATTTAAAAATTCCTTTCACTTCACATTTATCACATAGATAGATTATGGGGAGAATTCATAGGCTATGATATCAATTTCCCCTACAACCTACATTGTGTAATAATAACCTATATTTTAGAATCATTGGTGGAAACGATATTATATAAGAGTAATTTGTTTTTGGGAAATGATTATTTAACAAAATATTCAATGGAATGATCCTACAATATTCAATTATAGTCCTAGTCAGAGCCAACCTTTGAGGGAAAAAACTATATCAATGAATTACACAGTAAGAAACCATTAGTGATGAAGTAATTCTTGGGAGGAAGTTGTTGTTGTAGATTATTTTGGTAGGGAGACTCTATTTTTTAAGGAATCCACAATTATGATTGGGTGATATAAAAAGGGGTTTACGATGACATGTTTTCAAGAAATACTATAGTTGGTATTCATACTAACTGGTTCATCCGACAATAAAAAAATAACATAGTTTGTTTATTGAATAATAGGTTCATCACATAGTTTTAGTTGAAACTTAAAAATGAAGGATCTTTTATTTCAGAGAATAATATCATCAATTAATTAAAAAATTGAAGTAATACTTGGTGTAGATGATCTTAAAAGAAAAAAGAAACAAAATAATAACCTTTCAAAATAAAAATTTGAACACACGACAATAACTTATAACTTGTAAGCCTATAAAGTGAAGACATGAAATATTTGAAGAACCAATTCAGGTAATAAATAAGATATCACTGTATCTTTAAAAGATATAAATATTCCACCTCTGTAAAAGATGAATCTGAAGAAAAAATTATATAAGATATTAACTATGAAGATCATTTTCAAGAATATTTTTCTAATTGATTATATAACAAAACTTCAAAATATAAGATGAATTACCATTATCACATCATAAAAAATAATAATCCAATTGATAATAAATAAGAACAATAGGTTTTTCCTAGTATACAATATCCTGAACTATCACCAGATAAATTGAGATATTCAAAATGCTCACTGTGTTCAAAATTTGAATTTAAATTACTATTTAAAATCATAATATACTGTAGAAATATGAAAATTTTAATCCATTGATTAAGATACTTTGAATTGGACTTTGAATATATTTTAATGAAATATTTATTCCAATTAATCCATTTTTGAAATATCAAGAAATATATCTAATTCAAACTCTATGGATAACTGTTTCAAAAATTGGAATTACTATGCATACGATGTCTTCCAAAGTTTGGTTCAAAACAAACCATTGATTCAAAATTTTGGGTTAAACAAACATACATAGATACTTGAATATAGGGTTCTTCAAAAAATGCATGGTTACCAATACATTCATTATTCCAAACATATTTTAAAAAATTATCATTCCATAAGGAATGTTGTAGTCCCAAACCTTCCATTATCTAAAAATGTTGGGTATAAAATTGTGATTTAAGGCTCATTATAAAATTTTCTAGAAATTTTAAAAAAACATCAAACACAATACTTTAAGAAGTTCAGAGAAATTAAAATTAATATGTCATAAAATATTAGCATAAAATTCATTTAATGTAAATTCATTAGTAACACATATGATGGAATTTGTGAGCATTGAAATCAATTATTGATTAAATAATATTATTGGATCAACATATTCTCAATAATATAACCCTTTTAGATGATCAAAAAACCCACAGAAATAGAAAAACAAAAACATATTATTTAATCAATTTATCAATGAAATATAGATTAATCAAATAAAATAGAGGAGTTTATAGTTTATCCAAGTAGATAATAACTTAAATTTATTTCAAACTAATATAAATTAGTTGATATAAATTTTTTGTTTATCTAAATTTCATTTTATATTTTGATATAAAAAATAATGTATATATATAGAGTAAAATACATTTAATGTAAGAATAAGATTTTAGTGAATTTTATTTTTAACCAAATATATATTCATCCTAAAAAAATGAATAGTCTTAGACATATAATAATATGAAAACATTAAATAAAAAATAAAGATAAAAAAATATAAACTAAATAATTTAATTTTATTAACAATTCACGAGCAAATGAATTTTTTGGTTCAAGGGTAAAAATTCTAATATATAGGATGGGAAAGGGGTTTAGGTTCATCTATAGAAGAATATGTTGTTAGGTAATCATAAATAGTATAATGAACATCCTATAACTCCATCATTGGTAGATCACAATTTTGTTTGATCGGACAAACTCATTTCATCATAAGTAGCCATGTTTCCTAAATCACCTTTAGAATTTCTACCAAAATCACCTATAGAAAATTATGAAACAATTCCACTTTCTAGACATACTTTTCTATATTATTACCCAAAAAATTGACCAAATTTTTAACACTAGGTTCTTCATAAGTTTACCTTACGAAAACATCTTACAGATTACCAAAAAGAGTGTTTTGTTGAATACTGTCACACTGTAAACATTGAATTCTATCATTTATAATAGAAAAAATAATAGTATAAGACTCCAATGTTATTATAAAATCTAGATATGTTGGTTTACTTGAATTAGAATCTCCCCTTAGCTTGAACTGGATTTAAATAACTCAAACTAATTTCGATGAAACTTCTTAAGATATCCACAATCAAATTTTGAAATAGATTCATTACTAATTTGATCGATTTGATCAGTATATTCTCAAATAAAAGAATCAAAATATCTCTTGAAATTTTAATTTTTATTCAAGATATAAAAATTATTTAATAAGAGTTAAATATCTATTCTAGAAATAGAAGAATTCCTTAAATATTTATAATATTTTATAGCTTCATCTAGCTATTTTTGTAATATAATATATTTTTCCTTCACACTATTATAATTCTCATTAAAAAACAGGAAACAGTTATGGGTACACTCCTAAAAATTCAAATCATCCGTAGTAGATGAGGATATTTGATCTAGTCTTGTAGAAGGACCTCCAACCTAAACTAATTGAAGTGGTTGTACATAAATATCATCCTCTGAAATCTCACTAATAACTTCAGTTCCTTTACAATGTCAACTTATAATGACCTTTCCAATCACTCAATAAGAGGAATTTCCTAATCTCAAAATATATTTTTTGAGCTGAAGGGGTACATAAATGATCATTAGAATAACCTTACCTAATAACTTTATCCTCATCATGAGAAACTATATTTTCATGTTCCATAGATTCTTTCATAACTCTTTCATTAACTAAAGTTCCAAAAATAGGTTCCTCCCTTATTTCTTTAGAAAATGTAATTGGTTGATTCACCACTTAAACTATCGGAACTATAACATTCTCAATTGGTTCTCACCATCTTCTTGGTCTTAAAATAAGAACAACTACATTGTCTATTTCACTAGTAGTTTGTTAAAATGATCTACGGAAATGAGGAACTCCCCAATACATTAAAGGGTATTCTCATATATGATTTTACTTATCCTTATAGAAATTGGTATTTTGGTTTCACCAAAATAATCCACTTATAAACCTCTATATATTTTGACTCTGGATTCGCCAACCTTCTCAGCACCCCTTCTCGATGACCTAGCTGACTTTTGGCTACATTGTTCCCCTAGGAATGAGCTAAAAATTTCTCATCGTCATCTTCTACATAAATTATAAGTTTCCTTTAGTAATTCTATATTAAAATATAAATTTATTGATCATTTAATCTTAAATAATAATATTATGTTTATATTTAAATCCTACCTAAATATCATAGATATTTTCTCTCTTATATGTAAGAAGAGGAAAAATTCTTCCCAAAGGGTAGAAATACATCTTTGAATCTATATAATTGAAAAGGTCCATATATTTGATCATAAAACTTCTCAAATTAAATATCATCTCAATCTTCATTACGAATATAACATACATGTCAAAAAAATTTACCAACCCTGTTATTATTTGCACCATTGGAGTTTTAATGAACTTAACTAAAAACTTTTAATTTTCCTTCTCATCCTTCATGAATATATTTCTGATTTGGGAAGTACAAAACAAAAAACACATTATGTCCTCTCACTTATAGACACTATCTATAATCTACCTTAAACTAAAGTGAAACTCAAATTCACAAAGGAATATAAAAATCAATCCAAGATCAAATATGGAAATAAAAATTCATAGTCATTTACATTTAAAGAAATGAATTTCTTAAAATTTATAGAGTTAAACTGAACATTTTCATAATCTTTATTCACATAATTCTCAAAATTATACTCTACATTTTCTATATTTAACAAATAATATAATACTTTAAATCCTAGGTATTAGTTTATCTTGATATTCATCTTGAAAAAGAATCCCAAATGTACAAATATTTCTTGAATAAACCATATTTCCAAACTAGAACCTCTCTTCTTTTCTAGATACTCAGACCAGATCCATTAGTTGTCTTTTTTTTTCTCATTATTAGAATTTTATGGTTTTAATGTTTCGATATTAGGGATTGAGAAAATTCTATATCTCAATATATTTAAAGGGTTTAGGTTCAAAGGAAAAAGGGATAAGCATTTTACTCTGACAGTTTTCAAGCAATGTTTTAGTTTCTCGAGTCAAAATTTGTATTGTAATCATTCTATATTTTTAAAATTTAAAAGACTACTTTTCATAAGATAAATTCTTAAAAAAAATATATATAATTTAATAAACCATATAATTAAAAAAATTAAACAAATCTTTACTAGAAAAGAAAATTAAAAAATTTAAATTATATTAACACAAGAAAACTAAAAAATTTATTTAATTAGTTAAAATAAAATATAATAATATCCCTTAGTAAAATCAAAACAAGTAGCGGGATGTTATTTAGTGAATATATCTATAAGTAATTATTCAGTATTTTGAATTCAAAATATATATCCACTTTCTAGAAATGATATTTTATAAAATGTATTCTAATATCAATATGTTTTATCCTAGAGGGACTCACAGTTGTTTTTTGAAATATTAATAGCACTATTTCTTAACATAAAATAGTTATATTGTTAAATTTTAGTGTAATTTATTAAAGTGTATGTTTCATCTACATCACATGTTCAAAAAAACTACTAGGAGAGATTTATTTTTCTTCATATATTAATAATGCATCTTAATTTCTCTACTTACTAGACCATGAAGCTGGAGATTTTCCTAAAACATAAGATATACCTGAGGTGATTTTTTTAACTAATACACAGCCTACAAAATCCGCATCTGAATATGAAATTAAATTAAAATAATAAGTTTTTGGATAAAGTAAAAATAGAAAAATATTTCCTTTTAAATATATAAAAATTATTTTAACATCAGTAAAATAATATTCTTTTGGGTTTTTTTTGAAATATTTTAAAAGGAAAAACAAAATAAATATTTCTTCTATACTAAAAGTTGGTAAAATAAAATATCAGCCATACCACAATATATATATTTTTCCAATGGTTTTGTATTTTCACCCAAATCATGTTTTACATTTGTACCCATGAGAGTTGCACACATCTTACTATTTTCAAATCCATTTTTTTAATAAATCAATAATATATATTATTTGATTCAAATTATTTCCAAATATCATTGATATATTTTAACAACAAGAAAGATATTCATTTCTCTCATAATACTCACTTCAAACTCCTTTTTCATATGTTTTAAAAAATCAATAAAAACATTTTTATTAGTTAAATTTAAAATAAAATCTTCTAGATAAATTTGAACTCATAAAATACTCGATGATTTTTTATTAAAAAGTGTTGGATATTCCAACCCTAATGAAATACCATTTATTAAAATAAATTTACATAATATTTGATACCACGCTCTTGGTGTTTTTAAGTCTATAATGAGTTTTGGTATGTTTAAAAATAGAATTTTATAGATGAGGGTTTTCAAAACCCAGAGGCTTCTCAACATAAACTTCCTATACTAAATAAATATTTTAAAAATAAATTTTTACATCCATACGTTATAATTTAAAATTCATATGAGATTTATAAGATAACATGATTATAATGGATTCTAGTATAGAAATCATGGAATTTATTTCCTTGTAATCTATTCCTTTCACTAGGTTGAAACATTTAGAAACTAGTCTAGAATTATTCCTAATGATTATTAATTGGTCATATTTATTATTTCTAAAAATTCAATTTGTTCCTTTCATTAGATGGTTTGAGTGATATCAAAAAATTCTCAAACATCATTTCTATTAAATTGTTTAATTTCTTATTGTATCACTTTCATCCAACTTTAATCTTTTAAGTCTTATCTTATAAATTTATGTTCAAACTGAGATAAAAAATAAGGGAGACATACTATATTACCTACATTTATTATAATACAAACACATGTATCAAGATATACTACAAAAACCAATAAAGGATTATGCTTAGGGGTTTTATGATATATAGGCAAGACACTTTTAGGTTATTTTGTTTCATGTTCTTCCAAATTGTTTGAATCTAATCATATTCAAATTTATTTTCAAGTAAATATTTATACGATTAAAGTATCAATTTATCAAGTGAATTAGAGACTTCATTTATTTTATTATTCTATGATCAAATTTATCAATTTAATCAAACTTGATTTGAACAGATTCTTAAATTATCATCGAATTTTTATTAAACACTCTTGTTTGTCCGAGTGAGACCTTAATAGTAGGATGAATTCAATATCCAAAGAAATTTATTTAAAAAATATATAAATAAAATCCCCCAGTTTAATAAAAATAACCTAGTTAATCAAAACATCAGATTGATATAAGTCCAAATAATTTAAAATATTTATCAAAGAGTGATTAATTATCAGTTAAAATAATATTAAAACTATTTTTTACTTTTTAAATCATTTCTATGAATAAAAATATTATATAAACACTAATTTTGAATAACTATCTACATAGTGGTTTTTAATAGTTTAAAATAAATTTTGTTTGATACTTATAAATGAAATAAAACAAAATACACAATAAAATTTAAACAAGTCACTCAGTCTGAAGTCAAGATCAAATTACCTACAATTGGAAATCACAGAATTCCATGAAAGATATATTAATAATATTGATGCACAACTTAGATTATGTTTTTACAACAACTAACCAGCTGTCTAGGCCATGCAGGGACCTCTTTCATAATAACCGTGGGAATACAATAAACATACGCTATGCGTGGAGCTCTTCCACAACACTATGAGTAAGAAAACATAAAGAGAGAGAGAGAGAGAGAGAGAGAAGATGATTTCTTGTATCTTATATTTAAAGTACATGAGAGAGTGTGAATTTGATAATTAGGGTAAACTAGACACTACTCGAATATAACTACAAAAAAGTAGGTATAAAGATGTAGAGAATGTAGTGTTTCTAGATTTGGTGTTCTTGGAAAGCTTAAGTTTCATTCGATGTGACTTGGTGAGGATATCAGGATGTTTCTAAAAAAATTGAGGTAAAATAGAGCATCAAAATCCCTCTCTTTGTTATGACTATAGGAAATGAACTAGATGTTTGATGTGATTCACTCTTCCAAAGTTGGTTGTAGGTAAAAATGTTTCAAATAAGGATCTTTGTAAGTATCACACTTGATCATGTGTTTTAACTTATCTAGCATGCAATTCACATCTACGATTTTTCTATATATTTCACATGAGAGTTATTTATATAAATATATATCACTTTAGGATGGAGAGATCATTCAAAAAACAAAAATCAGGGTATCCCCAATCCTTGTAGTAAGATTTAATATAACCGTTAATGTTCGCTGCAATATTTTAATAACAATCATTAAAAAAATCCATAGCATTAAATTCAATAATATAGTCCTTAGAAGTGTTTAATTTAAATATCCCAAAATATTGATGTTTGGTTGTTATGATGGTGACTCGTGTCTATCGATGAGTCATGATAATGGTGAGTCAAGATGTTGGTAGGTCATATGATGATAGTTCAGGTTTGGCGGTGAATGGTGACTTGTCTCAATAGTGACTCATCTCAATGGTGATTTGTCTGATAGTAGTTCGTCTTCAATGGCAGGTGAAGTCTTGTGGTGACTACACTATGGTAGTAGATAAATTCTGGTGATGAAACAATCTTGGTAGTGACTCTATGCTAGTTTTGAGACATTCATAGAAGTGACTAATATTCAATGGTGAGTCATTAATGGTGGTGACTCATCTCTAATGGTGAGTCATTCCTAGTGGTGACTCATCTTCAACGATGAGTCATTTCCTGCAGTGATTTATCTTCAATGATGAGTATTTTCAATATGTATCCAAATTTTTTCCAAACTTTATTTTATTATGAAATTCTATTATTAAACAGAAAACTCATTAAAAAATAATAAACATGATTTTGTGATCATTAAAATAAGGGTTCCAATAATCTCCCCATTTTTGATGATCAAAAATCTGTAAACGTTATAAATAATGTATAGAAAAATATACTTGTTCAAAATTAATTAGCTTAACACTTTAAAAATATAGAGTTAAATTTTGATCATAAATGGTAAATATTTTAAAATAGAAGAAAATATAATTAAAATAGTATCAAAGATATTAAATAAAAAAATGATGGTTTGAGAAAATAACATAACTATCAAATTAACTATACATAAATAATCAATATAGTTTTGAAGAAATAAGTTAAATACATATATAATAAAATGTATGGAATCAAGAAACAACATTACTAGTGATATCAAAGGATAAAATAACTATAAAAATATAAAATAAATTACATATTTATTCTCCCCCTTCTGGGAGTATCAAAAAGAGAAAATGAAAATTGTAAATGAAAATTGTGAAGAAAAATTCCATTAAAAAGATTAAGTACATTCATAAAGAGATATAAAAAATATTCATAAAAAATATCTATCAAATAATTAAAATGTAATATCAGTACTCTTTAACCCATGTAGTTAGAACAATAGGAGCATTTCCCTTTCCAATGTTAGAGTTAGCAGACATAGTTGGAGAGATTGAGAAAAATGTAGTAGAGAAACTCATGTAACATGTAGAGAAACTGAAAGGTTGTAGGGAAAACAAGTAGAGAAAGAGGCTCCTAGATGATAATAGAATTGCGATGTTGGATAAATTATTTGGTAGTAAAACTGGAAGGGTAGAATTGAGCAGGTAAAGGTGCATTAATATCTCAGGTAAAAATAACTCTTAGAAACTATAGATCAAAAGATGGAAGAGTGAGATGAGAAGTCACTAGAATAGAATCCTGAGCCTCTACTAGAGTACCAATAACATAAATAATGGGATTCATCAAATTGATGAAGTCCATGATAGTATCTTATCCTATTTCCATGTAATTGAAAAAATACCTTTTTTCCTTCATAAACAACTTGAGCATTGGAATAATCACTTTCAACTAGTTAACTTCCTCATTAAAGTCTTGGGCAACTGGTGGAATCTTTTGGTTTTCAATAAGGAACCTAATGTGATATTTGAGACCATTCATAGTAGAGATCATATAAAGGAAATACATGATTTAATTTTTAATGGTATCTTTATCAGATCTAACTTAATTTAGTAATTCCATGAAAATCATATATACATGGTCACTATTATGCCTAATCTATCTCAATGTCTCCTGAAGGATATCAGAGACATCTCCAGAAATAGATCAAATATCTTCCCTAACCACTAAATAGATCAAATAAAAATACAAGTAACAAGTGGGAAGTGGAGTACTAGAATTTTAAGGCATGTAAGGCATTGACTCCAACCTCTCTAGAAAGGAATCCATACTAGTAGCAAAAGAAGTTTGTATTCCCTCCATCAATGATTTCAAAGACTGGAGCTCACTAGTAAATCTTTTATTCTCAATATCAACATCATGAATGTGATGCATTATGTTATTCTATATGTGGTGTAAATTAATCTCAAAAAGTATACATTTCTCTTTCACCATGATTAGTGACAAGAGGTGATTTATTTTTTAACAGAATACCAAAATCCTAGAGATTCCATTCCCTAAAAGACTCTATGTCATCTCTAATAACCATATCTAGAGATATAAGTGAAAAAATAGGAGTAGGAATGGGTAAGGAATATCTACCAAACACATCATCCTCAACTAGAATAAGTTTAGAAGAAATATCATAAGGAAAAATTTGTAACTCCTATAAAATATCTATCTAGTCCACCACAGATCCCTTTGGATCCACCTCTATATGAACTGGAATAACAGGTCCACTATGCCTTGGTTGATTGCTATCATCATCAGAATTTGGGTAGTTTAGGATTGTCATCACATAAAATTTATATATATCCCATTCCTCAAGAATTTGTTCCTCCAACATGATATAAGATAGCCCATAAGTCTCAAAGACTATATGCTCAACAACTGTACACTAAAAAACCATCGGCTCATCAAATTTTTGCACATTAGCTGTCTGGTAAATATATTAACCATAAACATTCTCATAAAGTTATTTTTAGTAGGTTCAACATGGAGAATCACAATTCCTAGGGATACCCTCTCTCAATAGATGCTTCCAAGCCATCTTTAGCTGCACTATCCACATATTGAGAAATGTTTGATCGCTCATCTGACCTAGAATCAAATAAGAATCCTAGAGAGGAAACAAGTATCTTGGGAATCTCAATATCTTCAACACCAATAAAACCATAATACCATAATGATATGAAACATCATCACTGTTATCGCAATCACCATTTACCTTATCTTTTTCTTTTCCATATTCCTTATCTTTTCCTTCTTCTTTATTAGGTCCTTCAACTTTAACATTTTCCTCTTCGTCATCATCTTCATCATCATCATCACCATTATCACCATTTTCATAATCAATACAATTTTAATCATCAGATTACTCAAAAATTTCATTAGAAACCATAGTTTATTATACTTCCCTTCCTTATTTTAAAAGATTTTCTATGATAGTGATATATCGATGTGGACTCGCAGGACTAAAAGGGAAAAATAGAGGGATCTCAGGAAATTCAGGATCACTACCCTCATCATCTAGGAATTCCAACACCTTATCACTAGAAGTAGTTTCCTCCCCTTATTCCTCATATGATTACAAAACCACCTCATATGTCACTAAGACATATCCATAAGATTCTTTAACCGTATTTAATGATAAATTGGATTGAAATACTCATACAACTTTTCAACATCATTAACCCATTACCTCTTCCTAGGGTTCTAATTAATCCTCGTCCTCTTACAAATTAATTTGGTCAAACAAAAACCTCTACAGTTCAAATAAATTTATTCTTCTCCATCAACCAATCCACTGGCATACAAAATGGCCAAAATGATCTTGGGATAAATTAGGGAATTTAACCTAGAGGATGTCTTACAAATCTACATCGTATGAAATATTAAATATCTAAATATATTTATTTTTCTCCTCTTTTAATAAGATTATATAGGTATATATTTTGGTATCATATTATACTAAAATAACCGTTTTTATGGAAGAACATGTGATGAATAAACATAAACAAAAAACTACATTCACTATCATGCTCTGTTGTGTCTAGTCTTCTCAAGATCCCATCTCTACTCAGCATAGCTAAGGCATGATCATCTTTACAACTATCAAAATAACTATGAATATATACTTGATAATAATTTGAGACCCCTTATTGTTGGACTTTAATATATTTCTCCCATAGACTTGAATAAAAAAATTATACTCTTTTATCTTACTTCAAACCCAGTCTTTTTATTCCCCAAAGAAAAACTCCACATTCCGATAAAACTGATACACTAACCTAGGATAGAATGGCCTATCTTTATTAAAGAACCACTCTACCAATCCATGGTATTCGATTACAGTAAGAACCAAAGGTTTTCTTGACATAAACCACTCATCATTCACTTCCTTTCCATGCACTATTATTCAACTTGCGAGTCACAGGTTTAGAGGATCGATTATAGATCTTCCCAATTCTCCATTATAATTCTTTAAAATATGAAAATAATTCTGAGACAAACCTTATGTTTACTTAATGATAAGCATTGTGACTAAGGTGGAATGTTTAGATGATGTTATGGGAAGGCTAAAAATCTGGAGAGAAAGGGTCGTATTGAAGTTCAAGGGTAAGGCGCTAGGTACTGAGCATTAAAATTAGAAATGTTTATATTTAATATTATTTAGGGATTGAAAAAATGGAAAACATAATTTTTTTAAATCATATAGAAATTAAATATTTAAATTAAAATGGAATAAAAACTAACCCAAATAAAATTGGTAATTATAACTCAAAACCAATAGTTGGTAATTAAAAATGATATATCGATCTAATTATCGATAAAATACATCGGTGGGTAAACCCCAATAATGGGAAAAATCCAATGTTAAGTCACAAAAAAGTAATTCAAAAAAAAATTAATCATGTTTCATTCATTTTTTATATAGTTATTTCTATCAGAATTCAAAGCCTTTATTAATATATCAACAAACTAATGTTCAGTACCAATTTAATCAAGAGTTATAAAACCTATTTGAAATTTATTTATAAAGAATAAATTTATTACATCAATATGTTTATTTAGAGAGTGAGACAAAATATTCATAGAAAATTTTATAGTACTTTTATTTTCATTATTTATGGGGACATGTCCAAATTTCTATCCATAGTCTAGAAAAGTGTGTTTCATTTAAATAATTTGAGAATAATGGATACCCAAAAAAATTTATTCAGCTTCAATATTAGATAGTTAAGATAAATTTTGTTTCTTATTACACTAAAAAACTAGAGGCTTAACCAAATGATATCATGTTCAAGAGTTTTGTTAATATAGAACCACTAAAATAATCATCTAAATAACTAACCAAGTCAAATGATTATCCCCTAGGGTATAATAATCCTAAATTTATTGTATATTTGAGGTATTTAAAAATCCATTTTATAGAAATTAAGTTTCAATATTTTGTGTTTTCTTGAAAATTAGAACACATACACACACCAAAAATAATGTTAGGTTGGCTAGAATTTATGTAGAGTAGACTTATAATCATTAATTTGTATCTGGTTTGATCCACTGATTTCTCAAGTTCATAAAAATTATACTTATAGGGGGTAATAATATAATTTTCACTACTTTTAGTGTTATCAAAACAAAAATGTTTTAAAAGGTATTTAGCCTATTTACTTTGATTTAAAACAATTCATTATTTATCATGAAAATTTTCAAAAGAAAGTAAAAATTTCGTTCACCCATAATACACATTTAAAATTCATTTTGTATCATCTTTGAAAAATAAGTACAAAAATAAGATTTAGAAGATCCAAAGATAATATCATCTATATTTATTGTCAACACTAAAAAATATTTTGGAATTATTTTTTATAAAAATGATAGGATAAACATGTCCTTATGAAAATCCTTTAAAAATTAGAAAATATCAGAGCCTTTTATAAAAAGATATAGGATCTTATTTTAAACAATATAAATATTTTGTTACATGGAAAACATGATTAGGAGAATGTGGGTTTTGAAATCTAGGATGTTGTTCAAATAACCCCTTAATTATATAACCATTCAAAAATTAACATTTTACATCCATTTTATATAGTTTGAAATATAGATGTTATTCATTGGAAACCAATATTCTGATGGATTCAATTATGGATATAAGTTCAAGGGTTTCATCAAAGTCTATAAATTCTTGTTGAATATATCCTTGTAAAACTAGTCTAGCCTTCTTCCTCACTACTATTCTAGATTCATCATCCTTTTTTCTAAACACCCATTTAGTGCCTATAGTTAAGGTGTCTATGGGTCAATAAACAAGTCATAAAAATTTATTTCCTTCAAATTTATTAATTTATTCGTGCATATTAATTGCCTAGAATTAGTAATTAATTACATTAGTTTTGTTCTTAGGTTTAAGTGGTGACAAGAATGATTGATGTCTAACTTGGTTCCCCAGAGAAATATAGTATGTGTTCCTCTATCTAAGTCTCCAACTATAGCATCCAGATGGTGGTTTTTAATAGTCCTAATAGATATTGAAAAAGAATGTCTCTTCACCTCATTGTCTTTAATATCTTCTAGTTATGGTTCTGGAAGTTACTCAGAATAAGATGATTTTTCTACTTATTTTACAGAAGTATTAGTAGGTTTATAATTTATTTCTGGAGTTTAAAAATCATCCTCATGGTTTTATAAAGGGGTTTTTGGTTAATTTGAATCTTTCTCATTAAACATGATATGGAAAAACTCTTCCATATTCTTGGTTCTTTTTTTAAACACTCTATAGGATTTACTAGATATTAAATAACCACAGAAAATTCATTTATCACTCTTAGAGGAAAACTTGTCAAGTTTATCCTTAGTGTTACGAATCATACTTTTCATAAAAAATATAATTTAATTAACCTTAGGTGTCCTATAATTTTTATTCAATTTAGTTATAATTAAAACACTATTTATTATATATCAGGATGTATTCATAGCCTCTACCCAAAAGTAGATAGGTAATTCATATTCATTAGGCATTGTCAGGGATATCTACTAAAGGTTCATATTTCTTCTTTCTATAACTAAATTTTACTAGGGATTCCTAAGAGCATAGAAGTTATGGTTATGGCCATTTTTTAATCAAAATGATTAAAATTATTGATCTTAAAACTCACATCCATGGTCACTTCTTAAGGTCTTATTCCTATGACCACTTAGGTTTTCTACAGATTTTTTATACTTGGTAAAATGATAACATAATTCATTTTTGTGAGCTAAAAAAAATACCCAAGTATAACTAGAAATTTCATCTACAAGTACATAGACATAGGGGTTCCCATTAACACAAGAAAATATAGATGGTTCAAACAAGTCTATGTGAACCAACTCAAGAGGTTGATAAGTTTAAACTTCTTTCTTTAATTTGAACGAGATTTTGTGTTGTTTCCCATTTTCAAAGGTTTAACAAAATTTATTATTTTGGAATTCAAGTGTGGGTAGATCTTTTAATATCCAATTTTATTATGATTTCTAAGTTATTTGATATTATAGTGTCCTAGTATTCTATTCCCAAGATAATATTATGTATTTAAGGATATTAAGAAAGAAACATTTTGTGAAATTAAAGACTCAAGACTAACTAGATACACATTGTCATTTGCTAAAGAAGTAAATAATAAATAATTTTTAGAATTAAGAAAAAGAGTTTTTTTTTTCAAATTTCACATGAAAACCATCATCCCATAGCTATGATATGATAAGTAGATTGTATTTTTAACCATCAACAAAAAGTTCCTTTGAAATTAAAACTGAGCTAGAGTTACCAATTCAGACAAGGGAAATTATTCTTCAATTAGTATTGTCAGCAAAGGTGACATGTCCACCATTAACCTTTATCATGTTATTGAAACATGAGTAATATCATGACATATTTTTAGAATATCCAATATCAAGGTACCATATATTTCTTTCAGAGATCTTCAAGTAGGTTCCCTACAAAACAATTTTATACCAATAATTATTTTCCTACCCTAATCTTATTAGGTCTAGAAATTTTATTCATTAGGGTTTAGAAACCCATATTGTCTTAATGGGTTTCCTAAAATAATATTTAAAACTATTATAAATAAAAACATTATTTGATCTTGTTGAATAATAATTTTTAGTAGAATATCAAGATTTGGATTAAGAAACAAAATTAGTCTTAATGATTCTTCTTTTTCCAGGTGGGTAACCTAGAGCTGTAATATATTTTTGAGAAATTTGATTTATTAGTATCCGAGTGATAGTTTCTCTACCATTAGTAAATCTTTTTATGTATTTTTTAATTTCGAATTAGACAATTTTAGTTCAGTATTTTATTTAAAAAATTGAGCGTTCTTCTCTTTTTATAGAGTTAGTTAGTGTAAAAAGTAGCAGATAGATCATGTTGTTTCTTTAGAACTATTTTATTTGTATTTATTCTCATTAAATTTATCTTCAAGAATATTGAAATATTCAAAAATTTACTATTTTTACATATCATTATAGTTTTCTCTCTAAAATGATTTAAATTATATACAGGAAATACAATAGGTACCTGAGATTTTTTTATCATATGGAAAATATTTTCTCTTTCAGGATTTTATTAATGAGTTGAGTCTGATTCATTTGATATTTACTTATAGGAAATCTTGGTGTGTTTCATTTCTTTCTTATACTTTCAATCATTTTCATCATACTTATTTTTGTTCATTAACTTGGGATAGTTAGCCTTAACAAGCCCTTTTCTTTTACATTCATAATAGGTAATGTCATTTGACTTATCACCTTCTTTCTAGACTTTATTATAATTCCCTATATTATCATATTTTTCCATGTAACTTGGTTTCTAGAAAAATTTATTCTTATTATATAATGTATTAAACCTTCTATCTAGATGGGCCATTTCCTAATCATTATTGGCTGGTGATTCTTAATAATTGGATCTTTCATCTTTTACTTTATTATTTTATTTCTTTTATGATGTTGTATTATTAAAATATATATATTCCACCTTAGGTTCACTATCCTTTTTTTATCCTTAATCTCTTACTCATACATCATCATCTTCCCAATCAATTACTTGATAGGTAGTATCCTGATATCAAAATATTCTCTTATTGAAATTGACATTCCTCTCCACATTTCTAGAAGACATATCAATAGTTTCAGGATTTGATCTTTTTTTGAACCTGGGTTTCCCAATGAGATCATTTTATTAAATATCTCATTGAACCCAAGATATATATCAAAAATCATCACATCATATTTCATCAATAATTTTTCATATTTAATCATATATTATTATATCTCATTTCTTTCACCTGAGTTTTTTCTTCCTGAGAAATAACCATTGTGTCCCATATATCATAATAAATTTTAATAAAAGATATCTTATTAATCTCTTCATCCCTAAAATAATATTAAATAACATTAATAGATTTTTAATAGTTGTTATAATTTTCATCATCTGATGAATTTATACTAGTCATAGGTAATTCATAATTATCTTTTATAGAAAACCATATTTCAAAACCCGTGCTTTTAATGTGAATTTTTATCTTTATTTTCCATTTGGAATAGTTATTTCCATTAAAGAAACAAGTTCTGTTGGTAGAAGAACATTTTTATCGATTATCCATTTAAAGAAATTAATTTAGAACTAATATTAATATAATATCTTTAAAAATCAACTAAAAATTCCAGTTTAAAATATTTTAAAAAACATTTGATACCAAATTTTGGTTAGAGAGAGTACTCAAGAGGGGGTGAATTGAGTATGCAATAAAAATTTATATTAAAACATGTCTAAAAAATACCCTAGTTTAATTAAAATATCCTATTTAGTTAAATTAGTATATCTATATAGGTTGTTATCTTTTAAAATATTTCTCAAAGAGTGATTAAGTATATGAGAAAATAATATGAAAACTATTTAATTTATTAAATCATTTTACAAAATCAAATTATTATATAAACACTAATTAAGATTGACTATCAAATAAGTGGTTTTTATAGGGTATATTCAATTTATTTTAAATATTAGAAATGAAATAGAACAAAACTCATAGAAGAATTAAAATAAGAGGTTCAGTCCCATGACAAGACATAATCCCATCCCCATGGAAATCACCAACTTCCAAGAAGATTATATAAATAATCTTGACACACAACCTAGTTTTGGTATATACAATACATTAGTAGCTGAGAAGACCCTATATGGACCTATTCCACTATAACCATGGGAATAACATAAACATAGTCTACAAAGAGACCTCTTCCACAACATTGTGTGTAAGTAAATTCTACAAGAGTGAAGAATATATCTTTTATCTTCTAGTTAAATAACATGAGACAATGTGTGTTCAATAAATAGGTTAAATGACACACTTCTCAATTATAAATGAAACAAAGAGAAAAAGAAGTTATAAAGATATTTATAATGTAGTGTTGATTAATTTTATGTTCTTGGAGAGCTTGAGGTTCCTCATATGAGACTTAGTGAAGAGCATGAGTTGTTTCGAAAAAATAGTAGTAATACAGAGCATCATAACCTCTATCTTTGTTCTAACTATAGGAAATGAATCAAATGTGCAATGTGATTTATTCTTCTATAGTTCGTTGAATGTAAGAATGATTCGTGTAAAGATATTAGTTAGTGGAACACTTTATCATGTGTTTCACCCATCCTATATTCATTCCACATCTAATATTTTTATATATTTTTTACATGAGATTCAATTTTCTTAATATATAGAACTTGATGATATAAAGAAATTTTTTATAATAATCATCTGAGTATACTTCATACCCATACTAAGATATCAAATAACCTTTAATGTTCCCTATAATAGTTTAAGAACAATCATTAAAATAATCCTTAGTATTAAATTTGATAATATATCCAATATAATGGTTTAATTAAAATATACTAGAATATCAATGGTGGCTTGCTCTGATAGTGAATCATTTTGGGTGGAGAGTTAGGGAAATGTTGATTCAGACTGGTGGTAGGTCATCAGATGGTAATTCAGTTCTGGTGGTAACTCATCTCAATGGTGACTTATATCCATGGTGATTTTTGTGATGATAGGTCATCTTTAGTGGTAGGAGAAGTCTACTGGTGACTCTGCTCTGGTTGTAGGTAAATTCTAGGGGTGACTTAATCTAGACGGTGACTCTATTCCAGGGATGAGACATTCCTGGTGGCAACTCATCTTCAACAAAGTGTCATTCCTTATGGCCACTCATCTAAAATAGATATTCATTCCCGGTGGTGACTCATCATCAATGGTGATTCATTTCTAGCGATAAATATTTTTAAATTGTGAGTCTTTGGTATACTTGACCAAATTTTCACTAAATTTCCTTATATTTTTAAATGTTATAATAAAAAAACTCATTAAAAACATAATAAACATGATTTTTTTATCATAAAAAAGGGTTCCAATAAATGTAATAGCATTGGAAGTAGCTAAATATCTAATAAAAAATCCTCCATATTCATTTATATTAAACTTACCATGGTTTCCCTTAGTTCTCAAAAAATTCACCATGCATCCAAATACTTATGTGTCCAAATTTATATTTTCTATTATGTCATAAATCATTGGGTGTCTTCCTGAGAAAAGGTTTGATGAAAACTCTATTCATGATATGGAAAGTTTTACTTGAAAAATTTTCTGAAAAATAATTAGGAAGACTATATACATTTATCAGATTCTTTTAAATTTCTTTAATAATCCTTATTCTTCTTTATAATATTCTTTTTTGTTGAGGATTTCTTAGAGAATAATTTTTTTTTAATACTAAAGTTGGTAAAATATAATTAAATAACTAGTTTTCAATCTCTCCTCCACGATCAATACTTAATGAAATTATTTTGAAAATTTTCTAATTTTTAATAACTTTGAAAAAAATAATAAAATAGATAGAGGTTAACTTTTATATTTTAGAATATAAACCCAAGTAAATATGTAAAAATTATCAACTAATATATGAACAATGAATCGTCAATCCAGGCGTGATACTCTTGAGGGTCAAAAAAATTAATGTGGATACATTTTCAAGGGATATCAGTACCAACCTTATTAATAGATTTAAAAGATGGATTACAATTCTTAGCTATTTAGAATGCATCACAAAATCTATTTTCATCAAACTAAGACTATTCATATCAGAAACTATATTTTTCTTAGATATTATTGATATGAAATATATATAATAATTTTTATGTCACCTTTGTTATATCTAGGGTTCATTTATTTCAGAAGTTAAGTAATTCCGCTTCTATTCACATAAGGAACTAAGGTCCAAAGTATAAAAATTTTTATTTCTAGATACTATAAAATTAAGAATTTTATCTTTAAAAATATAACATGAATTAATAGAAAAATCAAATAAAAATTTATCATCCAAGAGATTAGAAATGATCATTAGATTGTTATATATCCCTTGATCATAGAGAACATTTTTTTGATTAGGATTGATTTTGGTGTGATTTTGGATCTCTTACTGATCTAACTCCAATGATCTTTCCTTTGGCATCACACTACTACAAATATGGCCTTTATCAGTTCTAGAAAAGTGAATTAACAGCACTAAAAAAGCGTTGTAAATCGAGGTGAAGATAAAGGGGGTGGGGAGGGGGTCCCTTTTATCAGCGCTTTTTTTAGTGCTGATAAAGGACACCTATTATTAGCCCTTTTAAAAATCACTGATAAAAGTTAAAAAAAATAAAATAAAAAAGAATATATAATGCGGGGGGGATTTTAACAGCACCTGACCCCCCTTTATCAGTTCTATAAAGACTCCTCCCACTCTTCTGTGCACTGCCCCTGCTCGCACATCTCCCAACATGCCCACGTGTACCTCCTTGCTTCAACCCGAACTCGAACCCGCGACCTCCCCCCTTGCGGGCCTGTACATTTACCACTAAGCCATTTCATTTTATTATCTATTTCATGATATATATATATATAGTTATATTTAATCGTATATTAATATATATCCATATTCATACAAATATATTTAGTTATATTAATACATATATATTTATTCATTTATTAATATATATATATATATATATTTATTCTTATATTTATATATATATATAGTTATATTTATTTGTATATTAATATAGATTCATATTAATATAAATAAATTTAGTTATATTAATACGTATATATTTTTTCATATATTATTATATATAAATTTATTTGTATATTAATTTATATTTATATTAATTTATATATATATATATTTTTAGTTACAATTTTTTATCCATACATTTATTTGTATATTACTATATATTTATTAGATTAGTTTTAAATATATAAAATATGTTTTTTATGTGTGTTTATAAAAAAATAAATACATACAATCAAACATATATATAACACACACACACACATATATATATTTATGAATAAATACATATATATGTGTATTTGAAAAGCCATAGAATGTCAAAATGACCATAAATTTAATCCAGAATCTCTTTCAACTCCACAACTAGTAAAATTGAAGAAAAATAAAACAATATTCGATATGATACATGGTACAAGCCTAGAGGACATTCAGATCAGATGTTATACATGTTTGAATGTTAAAAAATCAGGGTATCCCGATTAAAAACTCAGTTTTGGAGGCCTTTTGGGCCTCAAAAAATGTGATAGAAGGTTTCATTAGTTTATTAGGGTGTAGATCTCATATCAAGCTTCAAATTGATATATTGTAGAGCTTAAATGGACACCGGGATCAATATTTATGGCCGTTTGAAGTTTGAGTTACATTTTCAACTTATTTTAGATATTTTATTCTTTTTTTGATTTTTTGTGTCTTCAGATTGTTATTAAGTGATTATTAATAAATGATAATTTGGAAATTCTGAATTAATAATTTTTTTACAAATTATATATCCATTTTTACTAAATTTATTATATATTAAATATAATAGTCTATTTATACTTATCTAAAACATATTTAAAAAATATATATTATATTTATATCAATATAAATATACTAATATAACACTATATTATTTTTAATGATTTTTTAATATAAATTTTATCAGCTCTATTAAAAAGAACTTATAAATCCCCCTTTATCATCGCTTTTAAAAAAATCTTTAATAAAGGGGTCCCCTTTATCAGCGCTTTTTTTAGAAATGATAAAGGCCCCACCTTTATCAGCACTTTATTTAGCACTAATAAAGGGTGACACTTCCCTTTCCCGTTTTTGTTGTAGTATCATCTCCAAATGTAACCAATCCTTCATCTACGTTTTTTTTATGGAATTTTGAAAATTATCCACTCATATTCCGTGGGAAACCACAATCTATATAAAATATTTCACTTATATTCCTATGGATTTTTTATCTACAAAAGCATCAAACTAAAACATATTTTGTTTTCTAGATGCTCTTGGATCTAGTTGTGTCATAAACTAAAGTCCTGAGATACCAGACTGGTTTAATTTTTCAAAAACGTCTATAATTAACATCAGATAAGATTTTAGAGATATAGTTTTTCTTTATAATACTATTATAAGTATTCCTAATGCATCAATTATTAGAATAATTACTATTAACTCCATAATAAAATAAGGTATCCTTATGCATACAACTATTTCTTAAACTTGGCACAAAATAATTTTTTTATTGTTTTAATTTTTCACAATTATTGTGAATGAATTTTTTTTTTCATTTTTGGAACATTATTTCCAAGAATATGACTTAGAGATTATTCTATTTTAGTTAATATAATAGTATCACTTTTGAAGGATTAACTTTATCCAATAACTCTTTAATTTTTGTTTCATTCCCAATGATGATTGAATAAGATTTACATAGGTTTTATTTTAATCCCAAGTGTTGTTTTAGAATAAAATCATTTTCACATAAAACCAAATTTTGAATATTATTTAATGATTTATTAGTTTTAACTAGGGATTCATATTTATTCTCAAGAATAGAATAGTATTAAACTAATTTTCTTTTTGATCAGTCTTCAGATGAATAATAGAATTGTATGTCTTCTTCCTTAAACCTGAAGAACATTTTTTCTTTCAGATTTGATTCCTCCTTCTTGGAATAAAAAATTGAAAAGTCATTAGATTCTATATAAACACTCATCACAGCCTTCATATCTTTAATTCATGTTCATTCATAATCATATTTAATTTGTTACTTATTTTATTTTTATGATTATTCTTTTCTCCTCTTTCAGTTACTGGAAATTAGGTCTGATGGTCCCCATCTGTTTGCAATCATAATACTGAATGTATTTTATTTTTCAATAATTATTCCTGAAATCATTGAAATATTTATTGAATAATTTATTATTATGGTAAAAATTATTAATTATTCTTTCAATGTAATAATGTTTCATTACATTATATAATCAGTTTGAATTATTTGATGATATAACATACTCCTTTGATTTCATTTCATTTTCTAGAGAAGTAACTTTGAGAGAATTTTATCTTTTTTTCATCACATTATCATATACTCTAGCTTGAATTTCAGAATCATATATCATTATAGTATCAATTAATTCCTTTATTGACATATTTTTGATGGGTGTAGATTGTTGAATAGTATTAGAGATTCCATTCCACTAAGAGGGTAAAACTATATGAACTTGTAATGCCTGATGTAGATCGAGAATTGGAGATCCCAATTTGGAAACATCGTTTAATATATTATTTAATATTACATTAATTTGATTAGCGAATTCGCCATCTTACATTTTGAAAGTTTCAATCTTTACCTTAGTAGTGTTATATCTATGTTATCTGAAAATGACAGTCCCATCATATGAAAAATAATATTATACCACATATCATAGGTAGTATCAAATTGTGAAACATGATTAAATATATCTAGACCAAGTCCTCATTTTATAGAATTATTATATTTAGTTTTTACATCATATTCATATTCTTTCACAACATCCTATTTTTTTGGTTCTGTGGTAATTTTATAGGGCTTGAAAATAATCATATAAACCTTAAAACCAAGATTCTTTAACTAAAATACCATTAGAGATTTATAAAAAAATTATATTCAAAATTTAAATAAGGAAATTTGATAATATAAATTCCTTCATTGAGATAATACATGAACATGTTTTCTTCACATATATCATTAACTCAAACGTGCTTGAGTGTAACATAATTTTACTATATAAAGATTATTAAAACCATATTTTTGTATGATTACGATAACTTTTTTTGAAGGATATATTTATCCTATCAACATAAATATATTAAGAACCATTTCGATGGAAAAAATAAATTATTAAATACATATATAAACACTATAACAAATATGGTATCGTAAATATATAATTTCTTAATCTAATAATAAAACATGACAATCACTTAAATATTTCTAATATATCATGTGTCATACATAATAATTAATCAAGATTCTATATAACCCATGTTTTATCAAATCTAAAATAATTAAATCCATTCACTTTCATTTTTTATGCTCAAACCAAATCTAAATCCCATATAAATGGAGTTATATAATTAGTATTCAATTATTTAAATTATGAATAAGATATTTCAATTGTTAATAAATACTAAATTCCCTATTTTCAGAAAATACTCTAAAATACATGAATTATTAACACTTACATAAATTACATGATCTAAATATTGTGAAAATAATGTAAATTAACAAATTATTAAAGTAAATATTGGGTAATTTATATAATTAACAAGAAACTATTTTTTACATCTAATTAGACAAAGAAAGAATGAAAATTTGTTTTAAAAAAATAAAACTGGGAGCATATTATTTTTTTAAAAATATGGTTATCCCATGTATACTCTAAACCAAATAAAATTAAAAAAAAACTAAATTTTATTTTAATTATGTATTCTAACATACTAAATTAAAAAATATAATTCTCTATACATGAGTGTTCATTTTTTATCACTTAAAAAACATATTTTAGAAAATACCATAAAATCATATAATAGAAGGTGAGAATCAATATTGAATGAACTAAACATTCATTAAAAATTAGAAATTAAATTTATCATATTGAAAAAAATATTTTAATAAAATGGGTTTTATTTTTTAATTATACACACCAAAAAATATTTAGGGTGAATTTTAGGGATTTTCTTGAAATACTTGAATTTTAGTGAATACAAATATATGGTAATTTATGACATTTATACCGAAAAAGGTCCAGCCAAAGACAAAGTCTCTGGCCATTTAATAAAATAACCAAAAAGTACAGTAAACGAACATAAGAAACAGGCGCAAACAGTTACAAATCAGAAGGCATACGCATCACCAAATCCATCGCCATCACCCGGGTCAAACGCCTCATCCGCGGTAGCCGATTCCCATTCCGAACTTTCATACTGCTTCAATATCTTCGCTTAATTTATTTATGACATATATAAATTATAAGTTAAATAAAATATTCCTTGAGTAATTTATGATGTAATAACCATAATATTTAACTCCACTTAATTTGTTTAATATATTTAGGGATAATTCTCAAACTATTCATAGTCTTCATCCAAAATAATCAACTAATGACTACAATAATGAAAAAACACCCCTCTCTTACACTATAAACACCACCCTCACCAAATATTCTCCCAAAACTCTAAATATGTGATCCTTGTCTAAATTATACTCAAATATCTTCTCAATACTCTCCCCCATGTCTAGGAAACGTTTTTCTCAACAAAATACCAAAATCAAACACCCTAAGGAGGTTCTCAAGGAGAAGGATTGATGAAGTGAAATCCTATTTCTTTTCTTTTAATTTCTTTTAATATTATATTTTTTTATTCTATCCTCACATCATCTCATAAAAATGGAATTATAACTCTATTACCTTACATATAATATAATTATATTTTGATAATTCAATAATTTATCATCAAACCTCTTCTAATATTCCTTTTAGTATAAAAATGAAACTCTGGTCTCTGAGGGGTTTATTTATCATCTTTGAGGATGAAAATTTTTCATTTTCCTTTAACACATTCAAATCTGGTATTGTAACCATTATAATGGTTGAAATATATTTTAAAATTAATTTTATAGCCCTTTTAATGTTCTGGAATTAACATATTTACATAATATTAAATGAAAAAATAGAATATGTACGTTGTGATTGAAAACCACCAACATTAACCCAAATGATTATCATTAACTATTTATCTATTGATTAATCCACATTATATATGAAAAATTATAAATAAGACAAATTTAACCTATGTAATATCCTTAATATCATAGATTTTTAATTATTTAGAATCATTCCAATTTTACATGACCTTATATACTCATATACATGAAAACCGATCATGAAAAACAAGAAAATAAGCACTCTTGAATGATGAAATTAAACACTATAACTCATTGAAAATCCAATTAATGGAATTAATAAAACTATAATGAATAAAATTAATTTATAAAAAAAAATTTATTTTTAAATTAATTATTTTAATTTGATTATCCATGATATTATAGTGAAGAAAGAATTCAGACATACGGTAAGGGGAATTCTTGAACCAAACTCTATTTCTTGGGGTTTTACATCTTTCACTCCATTTACAGTACAAATTTTACTTTATTTTTCCATAAAGATAATTTATTTTTCATTACCTTTTCTTGTTTGGGATATATATGTTTCCAATCTAGTTTTATGATAAATTCAAATATTTTTCGAAAAGAACTCTTCTTTAAAAAGAACATCTTTTACCTCTCTTGAGATTATTCTTTCTTTAATGTAGAATGATTTGAAGAATTTTATTCCATTTTTATGTTGGAAAATATACTTTTTATTAATGTATTATTTATTAAATTATACCCATTACATTCCATTAGTTAATTTAGGTCTAAGATTGATAAATGTTCTACATGGCATGTATGTTAATGAAAATATTATTACTTGACGGGTGTTCCCAAAATTATATAGTGCATGAAAAAATATTATGATGTCATCGGTTAAATTAGAATTATATAGTGCTCTAATGAATTTGGTAGTTTGAAGAATCTCTTGATATAATGTGAAATATGTGTGAACATGATGCTAGTTTTGTTGAAAACTATGTGTGGTAGTTGACCACTAAGACATGCTGTTTAAGTTTTATGCATTTCCTTGTTCTATGACATTATTTAATGCTAAATCTATTTATTATGATTATTATCCTTTTCTTATATTATGATGGTAATTATTATTATCACCCATGTTTCGTGTATCATATTCATCCACTCACTAGGATTTTAGTTGACCTCTTATTTTGATGTAGATCCTCAGATTAATACTTGTACTAAAGAGAAAAAAAGGTCCAATAAGAAGTTAGAGAAGAAGGAGTTAAATAAATATTTACATTTTATTTTGTAAACATTATTTATGGTTCTAATGTTTCCAAGACACTTATCCTTTGGATCCCATATTAGTAACACTATTATGTTTTTTATCTTTAAGATGATGTAAAAGTAATGTAAGAAAAAGTGGAGTCAATATAGTTGATATCAAATGTAACACCCCTATAAATTACAATATTTTCATTTCTGAATAAATTTAATTTTTTTATTGATTTATTTTTACAGAAAACCATGTTAATATTTATCTACACACAACAATGAGTTGGCTTACATTACACACAAGACCGAGTTTTACCAAAATACATTATATTAATAAAATATTATTTTTTAATACAATAAAAAAACTAGCCATTTAATTATAAGTTATGAATATTATTAACCAAATTTTTAATTTTATATAATATTAAAATTCATATTATTTATTTTCTAGACATGATATAAGAAAAAATGAAAATTTTGTATAGGAGAAGTATTTTTCAAAAAATGAAGCTTTGCCACCTTTTATTGGAGAACCTGTTTTAAATCCAATATTTGACACTTATATATTAAGTTTGAAAAAAATAATCTTCTTAATTTAAATCATAATATCAAAATTTCCTTTGGTTCAATTTTTGGTATTTTTCTAATAAGTTTCATGTTTTGATGAATAGTAAAAAATACTAAATTTTAATTGAAACAATTTTATCATCGAAATAATTTATAGTGATAAATTATAAATTTTAATGGGTTTAGATTATAAATATATTATATTTTTATCATTTAATATAAATCTGGAAATTGGTATTAATTTTACCATGAATTTTGATGTAAAAACATTTCAATCTTTTGCAATGTTTTAACTTTTAAAAGCCCATTTTTTATTCTAACAATGGGATTAATTTTAAATTAATTAATGAAACTTATATGTTTTTAATTTTTAAAAATGGATTCGATATTTTTAATGAGTGGGTAAAAATTATGTAAATTGGTTCATTTTATTTTTGGTCATTATGAAAAGTAACCTTAGTAATTTTTTTATTACCATAGTTAAGGGTAAATAAGGAAATTAAAGGTATAAATAATATTATAATTACTCTAAAACTTGTCCTAATTTCTTTTTTTATATTTTTTTCGACCCAAATAACCCTTGGGTAAATTTTGGGACCACTGGGATTCACATGGATGACTTCAATATATTTATAATTTTATATTTAATCAAAATCCAATTTTGTTCTACTTTTTTTTAACAAGTAAAATATTTATAACATGGGGTTATAAAAGTCATACCATCAACTATAAATATTATTTAGTAATATACAATTATTTCCTACATATTACTAATTTATTTATAATTTGTATGAAAGAAATAGTTAAATTTAATGGTGACACAATGTTGATGTTGTAATTTCTTAATTAATGAAAGAATCAAAATAATTATGTTATAAATATTAAAATAAATATTATTTGAGATTATATATTCGATAAACTACTTTAATCGATATAATGGACATGTTGGTGATTATTTAAATGAGTTTTTTCAAAACTATTTTGCTTTTATCATATTTTTAAATGTCAACTAGTAAATAGTTTCAAAATTGACACTATTGGAATTTTAAAATATGAAATATTATATTAAATATTATAAAATTATTAAAAATATATAATTCTAAAAAATATATCGGATAATTTCAAATATATCATAATGATCTATTTTGATTCATTTACGGGACACATGTCTATGAAAATGACAGATATTATTAAAAACAAAGAACGTGACAAAATATCACACTCTCATTTCTTATAGGTAAAATAATTTTAATATAAGGATAACATGAAGATATATTCGATCATAAATATTGCATGGAAATATAAAAAAATTATCTACAATATAATAAATCAGTTATAAATTTTATAGACTAAATAATTACTATAAATAATGACATAATAGTGAAGAAGTATTGATTTTATAAATAGAAATATCGAATAAATGATTATAAAAATATTAAAATAAATATAATTAGACATAATTTAGGTGATCCACAAATTTTCAAGGTGAATATGACATTCTAGAAGTGTATTAAATGGTTTTTATTGATGATTGTTTTTGGATTTCATTTAAAGTCAATGTAATGAATAGTACCAAAATTGAAACTATTTATATTTTATAAATATATCATTTTATTAAATTATTTAATAATCATAAAAGTATTTTAAAATTACAAATTTATAATTATATGGTATAAAATTTCATAACTTATCCATTTATTATCAATTGAAACCATATAAGTAAATATTTATAACCATTTAATATTTAGAATATTATTACCACAATTAAAGTTAAATATATTAAATAAGGAAAAATAAAAATGATAAGGTTTAAAATAAAATAAAATCATGCCTAAAATTTAATTTTTGAGATTATCTAGACCCATAATTATCTCATATTTGAAATAATTCACTTTGGATCCATTTAGAGTTGAAAATAAATTTATATTAATTTAATATTTTTATTATTTCCTAAAGTACCCCTTAGCTCTCTTATAAAAGGGTACATCTCATTCTATATTATTTACACCTCTAAAACCTATTGTCTCATAAAAAAACCCAATTCCCCATCAAACTTCCCTCACATTATCCTAGATTCTTTACTTTGGGCATAAATAAAGCCTAGGGAGTCCTTTTGTTCAAACCAAAAAGAGATGCCCGAAAAAGAGGTAATTGTTTTATCAACTCTTTCAAAGTTATTTTCTTCTTCTACTTACTCTTACTATGAGTTTCTATACCAATTTAATAAATAAATTATCATATAAATGATGATATGTTATTCTAGTTATGGTAAAACCATGTTCCTTCTTTTATATATCCTATTATAATTATATCACCATGCGTGCGTACGTACGACTTACCATCTCCCTGTCGTGGTGTAATTTTTTATTCAAAACTAATTTATTTGGATGGGTATAATGATGAGTATAATTGATATAAATAATTAATATAATATTATTTTTTATAATTAATATACTATCCAATTCCATACCATTTAACTGTTAAGGGAATGTGACCGTTGCTCATCCATACGTATGTCCTACCATCTCCACGATGTGGTGAGATTCATTCTCGATGTTAACTTTTCAATAATGATTATAAAAATTATATTATGATTAAAAATAATTATTATCAACTTTATATCTTTATGTATATGAATAAAAAACATCCTATGCATAAAAAATATGACTTACATGACAAAAATGGAATGGGAAAACAAAGCAGTTAACAACTAAAATAACCGTAATACTGAAATATTATTAAAAAAAGGATATAAGAGGATAATATATGATATCATAAATATGTATATGGTTCTTTTAGGATTAATAACATTTTAAACCATTATACAGGTGGTTAAAGTGCCCTCGACTAATGTAAAGTATAAGGTGAAGGTTAATTTCAAAATCTCATTATTATCCAAGATTGTTTAGGCATATGTATTTACTGGGACATATTTATCATCTATATACATGTTACTTAAGAATATTTTCAAAAGGAATATTTTTAAGGTTTTTCAGAAGGGAATATTTAACTAACATATCATTTTAAATGTTTTAATGATTTATTCTTCCAAATGTTTCTCATAAATTTCCATGTTTTCAAAATGGTTTTAGAGATTTATTAATATGGGCATGAATGTTTTAAAATGTTAATTACTTTAAAATGTTTCAAAGTGGAATGGGACACTTTTATTAAAAAAATATATATTTTTAATGTCTTCTTTTATAAATTATGTGAAATTTAATTTTTTCAAAGTATAATGGGATGTTTCTCTCAAAGTATTTTGATGATTTTATATGATTATTTTCAACTTTTTCAACATCATTTTTTGGATTTATGCTTCACTGAGGTTGATTTATTATAATAAAATCTCCCATATTGTATTGAGTATTTTATGACTTGTTTGATTGTGAATATGCTATTTTAATACTATTCATGTTTTATGGTTAAAGTATTAACATTTTGTATGTGAGTTTAAATATGATTGTTTTTGTTATATTTCCACATTTTCATATGAGGAATGTATTAGACTTAGTAAGTGGCATGCAAGGTTCACTATATCGCCTCCATGCATTGGTAGGTATCATGATACAAAATATATATGGACTTGGTCGAGGCCTTTCCTGTTTATTTTTAGATATGGATTTGGATGAGGAGTTAACCATTTATTTTTAGATATCTTTGGTCGAGGCCTCAACGGTATGTTTCAAATGTCCCACAATATGAATTCCTTCATTATGTTATTAGTTATTGATATTAAATGTGATTATTCAACAAGTATAATATCTATATTAATATTTAAATGGCATTATTTTTTTTATTATTTCCATATTAGGTTTATGTTTAAGTTTACAAGGCTTGTATTTTAGTTTTTTACTTTCACTAAAAGTTTATGGTTATTTATAAATTCTTATACTATATTGTTTAACCATACTAATCATCTGAGATCACCCCTTTCTTATGGTTTATTTTCCCTGTATGCAAAGAAGTGTTATATGATTGGTATGTAGGGTTAATGTTGGAGAATAATTTTGTTTTTAAAGGATTATATATGTTTTATTTTATGTTTGAAATTTTAATGTAATGTTCATGTATGTAATCTGTTTTCCAAGGATGCTAAACTGATCGGTCCTTTGGTATTTGATTACATGTAATCATTACAATGTATTAAAATAATATACTAAATTAGAGAATCTAGGTGCATGGAATTACATTTGGAATCATAGAAATTTTAGAAACAACTTTGGAAATTAGATTTAAAAGAATAGAATACATTACCTTATGAATGACTTTGAGTATAAGTCTATGTATAGGATACATCCTATATATTTGGTAATGGATAACCTAGATTAGTTATATGGAATTGTGTATTGAGAATAAGTTTCTATCATTTATAGACAATATAAATGATTCTTCATAACTATATCACTATGATTATAGTTACTCACATTTTTCCTTGAGTTTTAGTTAATAGGTAAAATCATTGATGTTATAAAAGTAATGGTTATACTGCTTATAATGAAGAGACTACAAATGTTAAATAAGATGAAGAAGGTATTAAAGAATAAGATGTTTAATAATAGTTAATGGTTTTATGAGTAAAGTGTAAGGGTTAAGGTTATTGTACATTTTCATTCAAAAATTATTTCATCAATGGTTCTATGGTTATAATATCCAAGAGATATATAAGGATTTTACTACAACACTACTTATTTAAGGATTTGGAGGCATAAGAGTTATCATTAAGGATTAAAAGGTGATAAAATATTTGGTATGTGTCAATAATAGAAACATTACATTGTTTGAGGATTCTGATTTTAATATTGATTTTGGAAATTTATATTCCTTTCTGGATAGTGAATTTGGATGGAAGTATTTTGGTCAAGTCTTAAGGTTGGAATTGAGTAAGTTGCACATTAGATATTATTATTTAAGGTTAAAGTATGATTAATTGGATATATCGGTATGAACTTTTTATTTTCAATAAATATTTATAGGATGAATTGAAAATAGATCGAAGAACAACTAAAGGATAACCTCAATGGAATCAAGTAAGTTTTCTCGAGTACTTTGCTTTATTTTAAAATAATCCCTCAAATCTAAGAAAAATTATCTAAAAAATGTTTTATCCTAGATACATATATCAAGTGAATAATCAATTGAACCAATGGTATTTTAAATCATCATAGATCTATGTATTTTATTCCCTCAATTTTACATTGATTATTCACTTGTTTTTTATTGACGACCTTAATAACTCCCTATAAATATTTTCATTTTCCCTCCTAGTATGAATCTCTACTTGCACTAATATTGTTTTATTAGGATGCCTAATTTTGTGGTGACCTTCATATTTTTCTTACCCTTTTATTAGGAATATATTTTCTTAACGCTACTTATGATTTTGGATTTCCACAAAGATATTTTTTATTATCATCCTTTTATTTTGTATGTGAAATTTCAAATTGTGAGATTGTAATTTATTGAAGGAGGGAAGAATTAATACCCAGAGACATTACAATATTTTACTTTATAAATAAATTTTATTTTTTTGATTTCTTAATTTTTATTCAACACCATGTTAAAGTTACATTACACACAACAATGAGTGGGATTGCATTATATGTAAGACCCAGTTTTACCGAACAACAATATGTTAATAAAATATTATTATTTAATATAATATATAACATAATTATTAACTTATAATTTATGAATATTATTAATAACATTATAAATTTTGTATTTTTATATAATTTTACCATTCATATTATTTATTTTCTAGGAATGATATAATAAACAAATTAATTTTTTAGGAAAAAAAGTAGTATTTTTCAAAAAATGCAATTTTTTCTCCTTTTAATGGAGAACCCATTTTAAATAAAATATTTGAGAATTTAATATATTATAGTTAATAAAATAAACTTCTTCTTATAAATTTTAATATAAAAATTTACTTTGGATCATTTTTTGGTATTTTTCTGATAAGTTTCATGTTTTGATGAATAGTAAACCAAATGCTGAATTATAATTGAAAACAAATTTTTTCATCAAAATAATTTATTGTGTTTAATGATACATTGGTTAGTTTTAAAGTATAAGGATATCATATTTTTATCATTTAATATAATTTTGTTCATTTTAATTAATTTTATAAATATGTTTGATGTAAAAACATTTATTCTTTAGCAATGTTTTAACTTTTAAAACTAGTTTTTAATTCCAAAAAATGGGATTAATTTTAAATTAAATACTAAAAATTCAGTGTTTTTAATTTTGAAAAATTGATTATTTATTTGGAATAAGTGGGTCAAATTTATGTAAATAATTTCCTTTAATTTTGGGTATTATGAATAGTAACTTTAGTAATTATTTTATTACCTTGGTTAAGGAAAACGCAGGTAATTAAAGGAAAAAATAATATTGTAATTACCGTAAACCATATCCTAATTTCATTGGGTAAGTGTGTTTCGACCTAAATAATTATTGGGTCTATTTGAGGACCACCTTCACCAACTTGGATGAATTCAATATATTAATAATATTATATTTAAAGAAAATCCAATTTTGTTATACTTTTGTTTTTAATAAGTTAAATATTTTTAAAATTGTTTTATATAAGTAATATATTCAAATATAAATATTAGTTAGAAATATTAAATAATTACCTACATATTGGTAATTTATTTATAATTTTTAGGAAATAAATAATTAAATTAAATGGTGACACAAAGATAATGTTGTAATTTCCTAATTAATGAAAGAATCCAAATTATGATATTATAAAAAATAAAATAAATACTATTTGACATAATTTATTCCATACAAGAGTTTTATAGATATATTGGAATTGTTTTTGAAGATATAAAGTAGTTTTTTTGAACCTATCTTGTGGTTATGATATTTTTAAAAATCAACTAATGAAAAGTGTCAAAATTGACACTATTGGTATTTTAAAATATAAAATATTTTATTAATTGTTATAAAATGACTAAAAATATATCATTCAGAATAATATATATTATAATTTCAATGATATCATAATTATAAATTTGGAATAATTTAAGCAACGATTTTTCATGAAAATGACATAGATATTATTAAAAACAAAGAATGTCACCAAATGTCACACTCTCATTTCTTATAACTATAGTTATTTTAACATAGGGATATCCTGGAGATAAATTCGACTAGGAATAATATATAGAATGTTAAAAGAATTATATACATTATAATAATTTATTTATAAATTTTAAAGACTAAATAAGTACCATAAATAATGACACAATTGTGGAGAAGTATTTAGTTTACTAATAGAAATATAAAATAAATGATTTTAAAAAAATTAAAATAAATATAATTTGACATAATTAAGGTGATTTATGAATTTTTTAGGTGACTATGACATTATAGATGTGTATTAATTGGTTTTTATCGATGTTTTATTTCTTTTTGGACTTTATTTAAATTCAAAGTAATGAATAGTTCAAAATTGACACTATTGATTTTTATAAAAATAAAATTTTATTAAATTATTAAAAAATCATAAAAAAATTAAAAATTAAAAAGTTAAAATTATATGGTCTAAAATGTCATAAATTATCCATTTATAGTAAATTTACCACATATAAGATAATATCTGTCACTATTTAGTAATTAGAATATTATTACCACTATTAAAGTTAAATATATTAAATAAGGATAAATCAAAATGATAAGGTTTAAAATAAAATAAAACAATGTCTATATTTTATTATATGAGAAGATTTATACCCATACTCATCTCATATTATAGATAATTCACTATGGAGCCATTTGGAGTTGAAAATTAATTTATATTAATTTAATATTTTAGTAATTTCCTAAAGTTCCCCTTACCTCTCTTATAAAAGGGAAAATATCATTCTATTTTATTAACATATCTAAATTCATTTTTCTCATCCAAACCACACCCAATTAACCTCCAAAAATCACTCACATCATACTAGAGTATTTTGGGCAGAAAGCTAACCTAGGGATTCCTTTTGTTCAAATAAAAAAGAGATACCTGGAAAAGAGGTAATTGTTTTATCAACACTTTCAACGTTCTTTTCTTCTTCTACATCATCTGAGTATGTTATTTCAATAAAAAGTAATAAATATAGTATAATATACATTATTAGATGTCATATTAATTATGGTAAAACCATATTCCTTCTTTTATCCATCCTATGAATAACAATATCACCATGCGCGCATACATAGGACTTACCATCTCTACATCGTGGTGTAAATTGTTATTCAACACTAATGTATTTTGGTGGACATAATGATGAGTATAGTGGATATAAATAATTAATATAACATGATAATGATTCTTTATAATTAATATACAATCCAATTCCATACCATTCAACCGTCAAGTGAATGATACCGTCACTCGTGCGCATGTACGAAATACTATATCCACGACGCGATGAGATTAATTCTCCCAGTTAACTATTAAAGAATGATTATAAAATTTATACAATGAGTAAAAATAATTATTATGAAATTTATATAATTATGGATATAAATAAAATATATCCTATACATAAAAAACATTACTTACATAACAAAATAGGAATGGGAAAACGACGTAGTTAACAACCAAAAAAACATTAATACTGCAACATTATTACCAAAAGGATATAAGAGGATCATATATGAGATGTTAAATATGGAAATGGTTTTGGTATAATTTAATAACATGTTTTTACCATTGTACAGGTGGTTAACACACCCTTTAATAATGAAATGTATAAGGTAAAAGTTAATTTCAAAATCTCATTATTATTTGAGATTTTTTATGAGTAATCATTTACCGAAACATATTTTTCAACCATGTCCATATTTCATAAAACTGTTTTAAAAAGGAATATTTTTATGGTTTTATTTAAGGTACACTTTAAGTAAAACATCGATTTAATTTTTTTGAATATTTATTCATCTAATTATTTCTCATAAATGTCCTTGTTTTAAAAATGGTTTCAAGGATTTATTTATATGGGCATGAATGTTTTAAAATGCTAATTCCTTTAAAAAGTTTCAATGTGGTATGAGACACTTTGATTGAAAAATATTATTTAAATTTATTCTTTTATAAATTTTCCAACATTTAATGTTTTTAAAGTAAAAAAGGGATATTTCTATCAATGATTTTTTATTATTTATTAGATTATTTTTATCAATGTCAACAACTATTTTTGGTTTTTATGCTTAATTGAGGTTGATTTATTATGATAAAATACTCCATTTTGTATTGCATATTTATGATATATTTGACTATGGATTTACTATTTTAATACCACTCATAGTTTATAGTTATAGTATTAACATTTCGTATTCTATTTTTAATACAAATGTTTATTTTATATTGCACCCTTTTCATATAAGGAATATATTGGAATTAGTAAGTGGCGAGCGAGGTCTGCTATAGCCCATTGATGCATCGGTAGGTCTCATGAGACAAACTAGACATGGACTTGGTTAAGCCCTTACCCACTTAATTTTAGATATGGATTTGGTCGAGGCCTTAACCATTTATTTTTAGATGACTTGGCCAAGGCCTCTATGGTATGTTTGAAATGTTCGAAATTAGGAATTACCTCATTATAAGATTAGTTATTGATATTACATGTGATTATTCAACTAGTAAAATATCCATGTGAATGTTTAAATGGAATTATTTGGTTTTTTATTTCAATATTATGTTTTATTTTATGTTTATAAGGCTTGTGTTTTATTTTTATACTTTCCTTAAAAGTTTGTGATTATTTATGAATTCTTATACTATATTTTTTTAACCTTACTGAGTATCTAAGATCACCCCATTCTTATGTTTTATTTTCCTAGGATGCCAAGAAGAGTTTTATGATTGATATACAGGGTTAATCTAGGAGAATAATTTCATTCTAAATAAATTATATATGTTTTTATATTTGAAATAGTAATGTAATGTTCATGTATATAATAAATTTTACAAGACTTCTAAACTGATTAGTCCTTTGGGATTTGATTCATTGATATCATGACAATTTTTTAAAATAATGCACTGTCTCTGGGCATTTGGGGTCATGGTATTACATATGATAAAGGTTTATTTAACTTGAAAATTATTATTAGAGAACCATAGTGAAAAAAATTAGTATGAGTATAAGTATATTTAAGTACCCAAGAAGACTTGTTTTAGAAAAAACTAAACGTAGGTATTCAACAAGATATTCCTTTAGACCTAATTTCTTAATGGAATAAATTATTTATTCCTTATTTTCTACATATGTTTTGTTCTAAAAATTTCTACATTATAAAATGGTGGAAACCTGGGGAAACTATGCCAGAAACCTCTGAGAGGGAAAATGTAGTGATTGCCCGAATGACACTCCCAATGCCTTCGAAGGGGGAGTTCAAAATTTATTTTTGATGCTTACCTAGCAGTCTCATGCAATGAAAAATAATTTGCATAATGTGGAATTTACTCCTTCCCTGAAGTGGGATCAGTTGGATATCATATCTTTTATGCAACAATGACCATATATATTTAGTGGATCTTTTTATATTCTCATAAAAAAGTAGTGGGTCAAATTAATGGAGAAGATATTTTTTGTACTGAACTATTCTGAGATAGAGAAGGTGAATCTGGCGATTTACCATCTAGATGAAGAGGTTAACCAATGGTGGGAATTGATTAATAACACCAAGATGAAGGAAACAATTGAATAGATTCAGAAGGAATAATTTAAGATAAGTTTTGTTCACAAGTATTCCCCTCGGACTCTTAATAAAAATATATAGAGAGAATTAATTGAGTTGAAGAAAAAGGAAGGAGGATCTTTCATCGCTTATGAAAAAACTTTCACATAGCTAGCGAGTTATGCTTTGATTTTTGTTAACAACAATGATGGAAAAATTGATAGATTCTTTAGGGGTTTAAAAGCATGACTTTAAAAGGCTCTAGAATTTCTGGACTTTGGGATTTATGAATTAGTTGTTCGGTGTGCTCAAAAAGCGTAAATTGAGTTTTGAGAGTGGTCCCATGGCTACGGTGATAAAGAACTAAATATTGAGTTTCAAGATGGGTGATTTAATCTGAAACATAGAAGGAAATCTCAACCATCCACATGTCAAAAATTTTGTAAGAATCATCATGGTAATTTCTTCAAAGGGATAAGGAAACACTATAATTTGGGAGATAAGGCCACCAATCTCATGAATGTCAAAAATACATCAGTAAATAGGATAGTGTGGTGGAGGAAATATGAGCACCACCTATGGTTTAATGCTTCAACGGTAGGGACCAAGGGAACTATGAAAACTAGTACACCAAACCCCAAGTTCTCAAGGGTAATAAGCATTAAAAACCACCAAATACAAAGTATAAAAGGAAGGATTCTTCCATCACCACTGCTGAGGTGGGAACTAAAATTTATTGGGTGATAGGTATGCTATTTATTCATTCATGAATAGAAAACCTACTATTTGATTCTAGTTCTATATATTCTTTCATACCAGAAAAGTTTAGTAGAACTATTCAAACACATCCTCAAAATATATAGGTTGTGTAATCTATGAGAATAGAAAATGGAAAAATTATTTCATCCAAATTATATCCTCCCCAGTTAATTTTTATGGACCGAACCTCCCAGAAAATGTGGGATTAATTCATTTTATGGAGTTTGATGCTATGTTGGGCATGGATTGGCTATCTTTATTCAAAGATAATATCAACTGTTGGGAAAGAGATATCATTATTCACATCTTGAGGAATCCTCCAATTCATTACATGTTTAATGAGGAGGAAAAATATCATTTGGATCCACCATCTTATCTGTGGATATTATTTCCTTATGAGCAATAATATCTTTCTTTACTTATTGAGAGAAAGGAGAAAATCAGTCTCGAGAACATCCCCTTATAAGGGTCAACAGTGATGTGTTCCCTGAATAATTTCTGTATTCCTACTAAATGAGGGGTTGAGTTCTCAATTGAACCCATTCCTAGATCTCTTCTTATATCAATGACACCGAATATAATGGAAACTATTGAGTTGGTAGAATTGAAGAATCAATTACAAGAGAATATGGAAGAGGGTTTTATATTCCCAAGTGCTTCACCATGGGTTGCACCGGTCCTCTATGTCAATAAGAAATATGGATCAATGTTACTCTTCATTGATTATAATGAACTCAAAAAAATAATGATAAATAAGAAGTATCCCCTTCCATGGATAGATTAATTGTTTGATCAACTACATGGGGTCAAGTATTTCTCTAAGGTTGGCCTTTGGTTGGGATTTCACCAATTAAATGTGAGTAAAGAAGATATTCCTAATACTTCCTTTAGAATGTGTTATAGAAATTATGATTTATTGTAATGCATTCCATACTCACTAATTAATTATTAATATTCATATACCTAATGAATAGAGTCTTTAGATATTACCTCAAAAAATATGTTCTTGTATTTATTGTTGATATTCTAATAAAATCCAAGAAAAAGGAGGAGCATGGGGAGAATTGGAATATTATTATAAAGAGTTTATGAAGGGAGAAAATTAATGAAAATTTTAGAAATTGTGAGTTTTGGATTGAGTAAATATCATTCTTGGGGAATGTTATCACCAATAAAGGAATATCTATGGAACCATTTAGGACAAGGGAAATAAAATAGTGGCTCAGAACAACATCTGTAATGTAGATCCATATTTGCATTGGCCTATATGGTTAATAATGATTATTTTTTAAGATCTTACTATAATTTTTAAACCCACTAACCATATTGACTCTCAAGGGAGAAAATATTTTATAGACCAGTGAATATGAAGACCACATTAAATAGCTAAATAAGAGGCTTATCACCACACTAGTTCTTAAACTCTTAACAAGTGGGGAACTATTTTTAGTATGTAGTGATGCTTAAATGGTTGTATGAGGTTATGTACTGATGAAAAATGATAAATTCAAAGCCTACACATAATGGTAGTTGAAAAATAATGGAAAAACAAATATACAAATGATTTGGGATTGGAAGTTCTGATCTTCGCATTGAAAATCTGGAAGCATTATATGTGTGGAGAGAAGTGTGAAATATATACCAATCATAATAGTATAAAATATATTTTTACAAATAAGGAGCATAAATTGATCCAGTAAATATTGTTAAAGCTCATCAAGGATTACAACTTATCAACCAACTACCATCCTGGTAAATAAAATAAAGTTGATGATGCTATAAATTGAAAATATCCTACAACATTATCAATGATGAGAAATAAAAAGGATCCAATATTTATAGTTTTTAAAAGGATATACCTGAGAATCATTAGGGATGGAACATCATCAATCCATTATCAAATTATTTCTCAACTATCCCTCATGGAGAAAATAAAGGATTCTCAATGAAATGATTTGTAAATTCAGATGAAGGTGGATGCTATGAGAAAGGGGAAATCCATAGAGTTGGAAATTGATGAGAAATGATTTTGTATTATTTGGGTGATGATCATGGGTATCATCCAATCTAGAGATAAAGAAGGAGATTCTAAATGATGCACATAGATTAACCTTATTTATTCACCCATGGAGCACAAAGATGTATCGATATCCTTGTTAGAACTATTGGTGGGACAATATGAAGAAGGATATCACTGAATATACATCAAAGTGCCTTGTATGTTATCATTTTAAGGATGAAATGAAAAAATAAGGGGATGATGCATCCATTACCCATACCAACAAGGAAATGGGAAAATATCACCATGAACTTTTTCTCTAGAATTTCGAATATATCTAAATGAAACAATTCTATATGGGTTGTTGTGGATAATATTATAAATATATCTAACTTAATCAAAATCTGAGAGGAATTCTCACCAGATCAGCTTACATAGATATAAATTAGAGAAGTGGTAAGGTGTCATGGAATACCACTATCAATTGTATCTGATTGAGATCTAAGATTCACCACCAAGTTTTGGAAAAGTCTCTAACATTCTCTAAACACTGATATGAACTTTAGATTAGATTACCATCCTAAATCAAATTACCAATATGAACAAACTATCCAGAAACTTGAAGAGATGTTGAGGGAATGATCGATGGAATTTAAAGGAGGATGCTTCTAACATCTGCCTTTGTTTTAGTTCTCTTACATCTATAGTATCCGCTTGAGCAACCAAATGGATACATATGAATATATCTATGGGAAAAGATGCAGGAAACCAATATACTAGGACAAAGTTTGTGAACAAAAGATGCTAGGACCTGAAATGGTTGAATAAATGATAGAAAAGGTTAAAACCACTTGGAAACACATCAGCGTAGCCCAAATTCTAAAGAAGATATATGTAGATAATCATCGATGAGTTCTTGATTTTAATGTAGGTGACATTGTATTTCTCCAAATATCTCTATGGAAGAAGATACTAATATTTTTGAATAAGGGAAAACTAATTCCTAGGTATATCATCCCCTTCGAGATCCTTGATCATGTTGGAGTTGTGGCCTATTAAATGGGACTACCACCTACTATGTCTCTAGTACATGATGTATTCCATGTACCCATCTTGATTAAGTACATACTATATCCTTTACATATAATAAATCCAAAAGTGTTATACTTGGAAAATTATCTTTCTTATAAGGATAATCTAGTAATGCTCTTAAATCGTAGAGATAAAGCCCTGCGCAGGAAGAATAATCACATGGTAAAAGTACTATGGAGTAACCATAAGTAAAAATAGGCAATATGGGAACTAGAGGAAGTGATGAAGTAGAATATCCCTCTCCTATTTTCAACAAATAATTTAAAACAAAATTTTGAGAGAAATATTTTAGAAGGGTGGAGGAATGCAACGACCCAAAATTTTATCAATGGAAATTCTCTTTTATTATTATTCCATATATTATAAACCAACTAAAATCACATATATAAAAAAAATAAAAACTTTATAAATGAATAATAAATGGAATAATTAGTGTTTTTAGATGTTAAGGAATATATATTTATGAAATAGTAACTTGACCTCATGAATAGTAATATGACCCATATGAATAGTAAACCAGCCAATTAAATAACAACATCATCCATGAAAATATAAATAAAATTTAAGAATATTATAAATGATAATATTATATAATTATATCATAGTATAAGTAAATATATGTTTTAAATATTAGTTATTAAATGTAAGAAGTTTATTAAATCCTGATTATTTAATTACAATTTTGTAATGAATAAATTGATTTTAAAGAAAATTTATTTTCATTAAATGTATTCACATAATAATATTCTTTTGTCTTATGATTATAATATAATTTTATGGGACCTTAATTAATTTTTAAAAGTGTTATAAAATCAGTTGTAATTTTAAAATTTTTATTTTTCAAGTAAATAATGATTTTAATTAAAAATAAATTTATAATATTTTGAAAATTATTTTCATAAAATGGAGTTAATTTTTTAATTATATATGAATAAAAATAGTTAGGTGGACTTTTTTTGATTTTTCTGAAAAAACATGAATTTTTTTGGTGAATAATAAAATACGGTAATTTAAGGTATATATACCTTATAAGTTAAATACACTATTACTTGAGTCATCACTGGTGTAAGCACCATAATCTAGAACTAAACTTAATTATTTTAATATATTTTGTGATAATTCTCAAACAATTCATAATTTTGTTCCATAATAATAAACTAATGAATAAAATAATGACAAAACACCCCTCTCCTCCAATATAAATACCACCCCACCACTTCATCCACTCACAACTCTCAATATTTTATAATTATCCATATTCATATCAAATATTTATCAATGTATCTACCGCACCTCTTGGATCCTTTGGAATAATGAAACCAAAACTAATCCCCCTAAGGTGGTTCTGAAGGAGAAGGATTCATGTGGTAAAATCCTCTATCTTTTCTTTTAATTTCTTTTCACGTTCCTTTATTTTATTAGAATCTACTAAACTCCCCTCATCCAAATGGAGTGATAACTCCATTAAAATATATATAATGTAATTTTATTATTCTAATGGAATAATTCACCATCAAACCCCTTCCCTTCTTCATTTTATTCTAAAAATAATACCATTGTCTGTGAGGTGTTGGTTTATCGCCTTCGAGGATGAGAAGTTTTCATTTTACTTTACTGCCTTCAAGGATAGTATTAACAACATTATAAAAGTTGAAAAAGATAATAAAATTAATTTTATAACCTTTTTTATGTTCTCGAACTAACATATTTAAAAAATAATATATGATAAAACAAAAGGAGTTCATTGTGATAAAAAACCTCCAAAATTATCCCAAACGATTATCATTAACTATTTATCCAATGATTCATCCTTATTTAATATAACCAAATAATATATAAGACCAAATGAACCTATATAGTATAAAAATAACATATAATTTCAATTTTTTAGAATCATTCCCATTTTACATGAACTTTCATACACATATACAAGAGAACCGATCAGGAAAACCAAGAAAACAAACACTCCCTATCAATGAAATTGAGCTCTAAAACTCATAAAAAGCACATAAATTAACTTAATAATACTATAATGAATCAAATTCATGTATAAAAGGATCAATATTTATAAATTAATTAATTTTACTTGATTATATAGATTATTAAGGTGAGTAAAGAAGTTAGACATAAGGTATGAGTGATTCTTAACCTAACTCTCTTTATTTTGGTTTTCTATCCTTCACATCATTTTTTGTATGAATGATCCTTTATTTTTAAATAAATATAATTTATATTTCTTTAATTTTTATTTTCTAGGATATAAATGTTTCTAAACTGGTTTAATTATAAATGAAAACATTTTTTCAAAAGAACTGTACTTTAAAAAACACACCTTTTACTTCTATTAAGGTCGTTTCTTCATCAATATAGATTGATACTAAGAATCTTATTCCATTTTTATCTTGTGAAATCCAATGTTTATGGATTTATTACGAAATGAAACCCCTTAATTTATAGGGGTTAATTTATATCTGAGATTGATATATGTTCTATATGGCATACATGAAAATGTAAATATTATGATGTGATGGGTGCACCCAGAATTACATAGTGCATGGAAATGTTATGATTTGATGGTCTCACCTAGAATCATATAGTGCTATAATACCTTGGGTAATGTGATGAATCTAATGAGATAATGTAAACTATGTGTGAACATGATGCTATCTTTTTTCAAAACAATGTGTGGTAGTTGACCAATAAGGCATGATGTTTTGTTTTTATGTATTGCCACATTCCATTAATTATCTATTACTTCCTCTAATGATAATGATTATGGTCTATTGGTTATATTATAATGATGATGATTAATCTCAACCATGTTTCATGTATCTTATTCATCCCTATATTGGAAATTTAGACCACCCCTTTATTTTATGTATATCCTCAGGTGAATAATTGTAATAAGGAGAACACAAGGGCAATAAGAAGCTAGAGAAAAATTAATTAAATAAATGTTTAGGTTTTATTCAATAAAAGTTATGTATGGGCCTAATTTTCCCAAGACACTAAACCTTTGGATCTGGGATTTTTAACACCATTATGATCTTTATCATTAAAATGATGTAATAGTAATGTAAAGGAAAGTAGGTTCTCTATAGTATTTATTAAGATACATGGCTCAAGAATTTTTTAGATGAGAGGGGATATGGTGCCCTGTTATAAGTGAGGTGGGTGAAAAACAAGTAAACACATGAATCTTAATTATATAATATATTCCTTAATCAAGTAAATTATACCCAATTTGTAATATATTATTTGATTATAAGGTAAATATAGAAATAAATCCAGTATATTATACATAAAAAAGGGTTTTTTAACTGGAAGCCTTATCCCGTTATTTTAACCCTTTTAATTCCATTTACCCTTACCATAGGTGAAAAATATTTATCATTGTTAGTATTAATTACGAAAAAAATTGAATTGAACTAATTACCTAATATTAATTATTATTATTTCAAATATTTAAAAAATTTCACATCATTCAATTTCTAGACGTGGTAAAAATTACTTTCATATATGTTTGAAAAATGAAACCAAACCCATTTTTTATAAAATGCTAGTTTTTTTGAATAAAAATTATTTACATCAAAATAAAGTATAATATTGGTTCCCATGTAATTAATTGGATTATATTAAATATAAAGATAATTATTTAACATTTAAAACACACAAAAACCAAATGTATCCTTGAGAATACTTGATTGAAAGAGAACAACCAATTTTTTTTATACAAATATGAATTAGATTTAGAAAATGTTAAACATAGATTTATAATTTCAGTATTATATTTTAAATGTAATATATTAATTCTAAAATATATATTTATCATATAAAAATAATTCCCAAACTTTATATTCATTATTATATCAAAATAATTTCATGAATGTGACAATATTTGCAAAATTGATATTTTACACTATTCACCTAAAACCACCTATTTCTAAAAAAATATGAAAAATTAACCATAATATAATTTTGACATGATAAACTTATAAATAAATTCACTTTAAAAAATTTAAAATTATAAAATTTTATAATTTAGGTTTTAATCACATTCTTGAATAAAGATATGTACATTATGTTACAGTTTGATTAGAACGAAAAGGCTTACACACTATCGTTGAATCTCGATTGTTACACTAGGATTTCGATTATATGAATGATATTATATTATATATATATAATAATCTATATTATCTAGTAATTTATCCTAAGTTGAAGATATTTCATGTCTAATAACTTGAAATTTTATTTACTTACAATTTTAAGAAAATATATTGTTGAATGGTGTGTGATATATGAAAAATCAGATAAAAGTGAGTAATAATTTATTAAAATTATAGGTAAAAAAATTAGAATTAAATGTGAAAAAAATTAACACTCATTTTTAAATGATATTAAATAATGGTAAGACCACTTAAATGTATAATAGTTTAATTTTTTTTATAAAACTAATTTTTCTTTATATTATATAATTTCATTTAAAAGATAAAATTATGAAGTTTGTAATTTTAAATAGATGAAATTAAATTTATTTTTCAATTCCAATGGGAAAAAATTTCTTATGTTTACTTTTTTTTATTTTTATGAAAATATTGTTTTTTAGTGAATAGTGAAAAAATCCAACACTTACCAATATTGTCAGTTTTATGATAACCTAATAATATAGTAATGGCATTAAAGTTTATAAAATCTTTATTTAAACTTAATATATATTTAATAATTTATTTAATTTTATTTTAAAAAATATATTTTTCCTTAGAAATCAATGTTTGACATTTTAGAAATCAAAGTAATTTTTTTGTATAAATAAAAGTATTTTGGTTATCTTATTTTAATCATGTATTCGCAATGTTAATTTTTCTTTTTTATTTGATTTTAAAGTAAAATAAGTATCTAATAATTAATAAATATCCAATTACTTCTATTGGAATCATCATTATACAATATTTGTTATACAATCTTTGTTATGATTAAAAGAACATTTTTTTAAAAACAATGTTTTTCATTATGTTATGCATACTTAATTTTTAAGTAAATTTTACCAATTTAATATTTTAAATATTTTTAAATGGATTTGGTATTTGTTATAATAATATTAAAATTATTTATGTACCATTTCATTTTTTAGTCATAAAAATATATTAGGGAAAATCAGAGTTGCCTTAGTAAAGGTAAAATAGGACAAAAGTTTTCAATCAAGGGTTGAATCCTCAAAATGTCACAAAATATATTATTAAAATTTAGGATGAGGTATTTATTAAAATAAAACATATCACACCTCCCATTTATTTCATATTTGGAATTATGTTTAATGATATGGAATTTCTTTTTTATATTATGATATAATATTTACGAAATTGTCACTCTCAATCACCCATTATTTTAAATATGATTTTATGGTAATAATAATGACAAAAATTTATGGATGAATATAGAAGAATATAATTATGTACATGAAATTATATAAATATTATTTATTTATTTTTATTTTTAAATTGTATAATAATTATATAAAATTATTACATAGTGTTGACATAAGGATTGCCAATGTAGTAGAAAAATCATGTAAATGAATTTAAAAACACTGAAAGTGATTTGGTTTCGATGAATTATGGTGTTAAATTAATTTTAAAGATAATTATAAAGTTTAAGTGATAATATAAGGGTTTATATATGAACATAATTTTTATCCGGATGCCTTTAAAGTCAAATTATTTGAATAGTCATGAAAATGACTAATGATATTTAATATCAAAACCTGTTTATTTTATTGCTTTAAAAAAATAAAATAATAATGAGAGGACAATTAGGATTTGAAGTGGTCTAAAATATCATAAATTTTCTTTTTTTTGCCACGTGGAATTTATAAAATTACTTTCAATACCCATACTGATTTATTATTTACGAAAAAATAATTAATATTTTCATATAAAAGTGGATTTAATATAACCTTTCAAAAGGGAATTTGTATAACAATACATTATGATATATATATATATATTTGAGTTTAATATCAAGGATTTAAATTTTTTAAATTCCCATGATCCTTTGGTTTTAAAGATTTAGAGAATTAGGATAACATTACATAACAAAGTGGACACTTCCACATAGTGTACATTTTTTTTCATAAACACGGGGCTTTAAGTTTACAACCATGTTTCATTCAAGAAGCTTTTCTATTTTAATTTTATATAAATGAATTAGTTTTGAACTTTATTTTTTTTATTAATCATACATTTATCATTTGAAAAATCATTTAAAAACATATTATTATCATAAAAAGTTCAGAAAGAGATATAAAACTAAAAAGAACCTCGTTAGTCTGGTGAAAAGAGGAGAACACAGAAAAATGTTTAACATTTTCAAAAAAACATTGAGAACATAAATAAATAATTTCCATTTATTAAAATTATAACATAAAATATTTTATTATCAATTATTATTCATAGGAAAACCATTAATCCATCTTGAGGAATGTAGGAACTCATGAAAACATTTCTTTGAAAAATATAATTTTCAACTTTAAAAGTTCAAAAAACATTTATTAACTCATTAAATCAAATTATTTACAATAAAAACTACATGAATAATATAGTTAATATAAATAATCATTCCAATAACCCATGTTCACTCATGTTTAACCCTTGTAGGAATAACTTATGCTCAGTAAATCTCACTTGAGTAACCAACCCTGTTATCTCCTTCATTTTGTTTCCTTTGAAGACTAAATAATTATAGACTATATTACAAAGCTATATTTGGATAACTTATCATCATGATCTATATCAATATCATTTATAATAATATATAATTATCTTGTATCAAATCGTGATTTAAATATTTCTAATATTGGACATTTTCATCATATAACCATTGAAAAAGTCATTTGAACCAATAATAAAAACACATTACATTTTTGCATAATCATAAGGAGAAATTTAAAAACACAAATAATGTTAAAATTAAATCAATTTAATGTCTCATTAATATTAACTAATTATATTTCATAGAGTTACATTGGCTATAAGAATATTAAGTAATTCTCCAATTAAAAGAGAAATAGTTTAATTCTTACTAAACTTGTTTATATATATTATATGGTTTTATATAAAAATGATTTTTAAATTTTAAAATTTTAATTTAAAAAACACGACTTAATTGAAAATATACAAAAATAATAATTATATTATGGTGCTTATTTGGTGGCTTTTTTTAAAAAAGTTGATTTCGGGTGAATAGTTAAAATACAGATTTTTAAGAAAATTGTTTTTTCTTTTTATATATTTACAAAGTCACGTTTTAGTATGTATTTTATTTAAAATTAAATATGTATATGTTTCTGATACTATTCCAAAAAATATAATTGAAACCATAATTACACTTTTATTTGGTATAAATACACTTTTTTACATAAAATGAGTTTTTGGAAAACTATTTTCTTCCTTTTTTGAAGGTATATTTTAAAAGTAATTTATATAAATTATTGTAATTTAATTGGATAGATTTGAATCCATATTTTTAATCCTAATTTATATATGTTGTAATGAGGACACTTATATTTTTGGTAACTATAAATAGTTACTTTTCTAAAAAAACCAGTTTCCATGTTAAGAGTAAAAATGGGGTAAAAGGTTAAAACTAAAAATGATAAGCGTTAAAATGAACAAAAAAATGTCTAAAACCTATTTTATGGAAATATTTAGACCCTATATAATCTCATAATTTTCAATGTACCATTTTTGAGCCGTTTGGATTGATTAATACTCTAATACATTTTCATTTTTTGAAAAATTCCAAAGTATGCAATCTTCCCCCCTTATAAAAGAAAAATATATATTATCTTTTATCCATAATTAAATGTCAGATTATATATACTAATAACTAAAAAAATTAATTAATTAGATCCCTCATCACATCATATTTGGCCTTATTTGATAATAATACCAACATTAATATTAAAAAGGTGTAGACATAAGGAGGTTGTCTAAATAAGAGGTAAAGAACTTAACTAAGTGTATTTATTTTATTTCATCTTTTATTTTCGTAAAAAATATATTATGGATTATAAAATAATAAAATAAATATATTTCAAATAATTTTATTTTATAATGTTTATTTGATAACATTTATCCATATTTCCTTCAATCAAATTGTAAATGAAACAATCATTTGTTTGTACAACAAACTACAACCTCACGTACTAATGTAATTGTTTTTCCATAAAAGACTCTCAATGTAATTATAATAATTTATTTAATGTATATATATGATATTAATGAAATTATTATAATTATGGAAAGATAATATATTGTATATTTTTTTACCTTTCCATTCATTAAAAAATGGTAGTGTCGTTTGTGCATATGTGTGGCTTATAACCTCTACAAAGTGATATAATTTGTTTTTTTATAACCAACTCAACTGGATAATATATATAGACGTGTATTTAAAGATATATTAATATATTGATTATATAATTATAATTATGATAATATAAAATAATATTTACCTTCCGTCCCTCAAGTTCATTGAAAAAACAAATAAATGTCTCATGCGCACGTTCACCCCACCGTCTCCATTATTGTAACTAAATTCATTTTTCATAAACACCATAAATTATTGGTTATAAAATTATAAATAATGTAAAAAATTATATTTATAACATTTTATGGATTCTATAAAATTTATAATCATTATACATTTGGCTAAAGTTAACTTACCAAAGTGATTTTTTACTAATGAACCAAACATCCTAAAAATGTCTGATGTAAATTTGATAAATTAATTAATTAAGAATAACATGAACATAATTGAAATAAAAGGAATAATAAAACATAAAAATTTCATTGTGAAAGTATGAAATTGAAATTATTTTACTCTTCAATAATATAAATAATGTGTATGAAATATTTTACGCTAAGGGAGAATTTACCTTAAAACCTTGTCTTAATATTTTTAATGATTTATTTTCTAAATGTTTTTTACCTTGAAAATATTATTAAAAATACTTCTGATAATTGTATTTAAATAGAAATAAATTAATTATAGAAGAAACATTATGTCTCATTTTACATTATTTTAAAGGTTTTCAAAAGGAATATTTTTTACATATTTTACATAGAATACTTTAAAATTCTTTAAAAAATGGAAAATGGAATATTCTCTTTTAACATATACACCATATAAAAATTTTCTAGATATCAAAATAATTATATAATGTTTGTATTAATTTATAATATTCTATGTTTTCTTTAAATAAACACCCTAATTCCCTTTGTTCTGAGTATTTTAGTTTTAAAATGGGTTTTTAATGAAAAGGGATATATAAATATCCAAAAATATATTATTTATGGTCTGAAAAGGATATTTTTATGGGTTTGATTATATAAGTGAATGATTTTATGTTTTTTCTGCATAATATATGCCTTGTAAATTTCTTATGAAATACATGTGAGCATAATATATCTTTGATGATGTGTCAGCTCGATATAGCTCTCCAATTCATTGGGTAATGATCATTTTCTCTAGAAACTTATATTTAAATTAACCATGTAAGTTATTCTATTTGAAGGTGTTATAATAAGGGTTCTATAAATATTATTTCTCTAGTCACCTAAAAGACTTTTCTATGCATTCTAGTGATTTTTCATGGAAATATGTTGATTTCATATGATAAGATTATGAAATTTTTTTTAAAGTCAATGTTGATGGTGCTTCTAATGGAAACATAGGTCCCTCGGGTTATAGCCCAATCTATTAAAACCACTCTTAGAAGACTCTATGCTTCTACTATTGTAGCTGCGGAGCCTCCTCATCCTTGGAATCCAAAATTATGGGAGTGGTTTATGATATTTCTTTTGCGAAGAAACATGGATGGAACAGTATCTGGATCAATGGTGATTTGACAACCATTGTGAAAGATCTTTTTAATGGAATAGTGCACCTTTCATGGACGCTTATTTCACGTAGGATGAACTATTTTCATTCTCTTATGGATATCAGCTATATTATCACTAATAACTTTTATGAAGTGAACAAGGATACAGATGGCCTCACTAATATAGGAGTCAATCATGACATAACCATCTTGAACGAACTCCCCATTGATTTACATTATCTTTATGACAGGGATTGTAAAACAATTCTATCACTCAGACTTATGTAATCCTTTTCTTTAATAAATTTTGTGTTTTTGTATTTAAACAAAATATCACTTAAAAAAGATAACTTTGTTATATGATCTTATTAGTATGAAATGAAATAACTAGTTTCACTATTAATTTTTATATGTCAATTACTGAGATTTTTGTGATCATACCACGTTTTCAACTATATTTCATAGGTTTTAAGGATGATTATCAAAAATGATAGACTCAAGTTAAAAATAATTAATACTTGTCATCAAAAGGAAACATGTTTTGTTCTGAAAGTATTTTATTATGAAAAAATGGCCACCTAGTGGAATCGACCAACTTGTATTTTTTTCAATTGGTTACATAAGATTTATGACATAATTCTTAAAAAAATATAAACATTAAAATATCTTCAGGACTATAAGAAGGATAATTATTATTCAGAAATTAAATTATTAGTTTAATAAGTATTGGGTTATTGTAGTTTTTATTACAGTAGGGTTTAGATAATTTTTTATTTTGGGATAATTTAATTAATTAAATATAAGATATTATAATTTATTTTTATCATGAAATAACATGTTTCTTCATCCAGAATATATATTTTTAGAATGGTTTTCTATTAATAAAATATGTAATCTAAAGTAGAAAGGCATAAATAAAGCAATATACATCTAAAGAATAAACCTAGAATGGTGATAATTAGAGTTATGAAGTTTTTTTTATGATAGATATGTTAAAACAGTATATAAATTTGTTTTGTATCCATGTGAGACAAAAATCACATTCACTACAAAGTAACATGTATATAATAAAAAATTTCATGAAATAAAACCCTACAGTATTTATAAGATATTCTATCCATGTGATAGTTTAAGGATAGTTTTAATTATTGGATAAGATATTTGAATTCGTGGGTTATTTAGAACATAAAAATTTTACCCTTTTTATTTAATTTTTTAAAGTTGAATCTGATAAGTGGTGGTCAATGTGTAAGAATATCAACCAAACTTAACCTGATTAGAAAGGATCACAACTAACTGTATTTAGGATCTTTATAGTGAAATTAATTATTTCTACTTTGTATTGAATATAAGATAACGAAGGGAATTATCTTATTATGAAATTATATGTTATGAGAAACTTGTTTAATGTGATGAGTAGGTAGAAATAGAGGTTTTTTATGATCTTATTTTGTATGAAAATATGAATAAAAATAAATCTAAGTGGTAGATAGTGAGGAAGCATCAATCAAATAAATTTTAAGATAAGAAAATCATGTTTCTATGTTCTGATAATTTTGGTAAAAAACCCTTAGCTAATATATTAAAAAATTTGGGAAGGTTTTTCATTAGGGTTTGTTAATAATTTTTTCTCATGACTACAAGTAAAAAGTTCACAATATTGATGATATAAATAATGAAATACTTGGGAGTCTAATGTTTTAATAATAATGAAATTGGACATTATGTGATTACTTGATTGAAGACTAAAATAAAGGATGGAACTCATCAATATCACAAGCATAAAGGTGTGGTTAAATAATTTGTGACTACATTAGTAGATTTTCAAATATCTAGCGATGTGGTTTCAAGTAAGTTACTTTTTCATTCTAATTATTCCAATGTTTTCTTTGATTTGAGGTATAATGTTTTTTTTTATTTCCATGAAATTTACTTATCAATTGAAAATTTTACCTTAATAAATGAAGGTTCACATTTTGATAAAACTACATGGGGATATTGTTAAAGAAAAAATAAGATATAATAATATTCATTTTCTTCTATGTGGATAGGATTTACCTATAAAAATTTATATGTTGTCCCTTATAGAGTTTGATGTTATTCTGGATATGTATTTTCAATTTGTATATCATGCTATGATAGACTGTATTGTAAGATAATTTTTATTTCATAATCTTTGTTTTGTATAAAATAATGAATATATACCTATGATAACATATTAATAGGTTAATAATTGATTAATGTTGGAAATAATAGTTATCATGTACATATTTTTTAAAAAATGAGAATTTTTAAATTGGTGTTGTTCATAAAGTAAATAAATAGTGACATATATTTCTTGATGATTTTTTTAAATTTACATTATTAAGAGATTTAATATTCTATTCAATTTGTGATTTATTCTAGTTTAATATCAAAATCTCATTATGAATTGGATCAAGTAGAAATGTTGGAATTGAAAAAGAAATTACAATAGTTTATTAATATAGGCTTCATTTATTCTGGATCTTCAGGATGTGGTGCTCCTGTTTTATTTTTTATAAATAAATATGGTTACAGGTGTATTTTCATTGATTATAGATAATTTAATAACAACGCTATTATTGGTTGAAGTTATTATATCATGAGGGTGTGAATTGAGTACCCGATAAGAATTTCAATTTAAGATGGATTTAAATAAAATACCATAGCTAATTTAAAATCAACCCATTTTACCAATATCGTAGTTTGGTATAATTTTTTATCTTTTATAATGTTTCTCAAAATATTTTCTAGATCTCAAGTAACAAAAAAAAATATTATTTCATACATTGAAATCAAATTACTTAATCAAAATACTTTATTAACACTAATTAAGAAAAACAGTCAAAGTAGTTGTTTTGTTTTTCAGTTTAAAATAGAAATAGGTTTAAAGTAATGAAATGAATAAAACAAAACACACCCTTAAAATTGAATATAAGAGGTTCAATCTAAAGATGATAATTAGTCTTGTCAACTTGTAAATAACATATTTCCAAGTACTTTATATAAAATAAACTTTTGATTCAAAACTTGAATTTGGTTTTACAATAGTTTACAAACTATCCAGACCATGCTGGTCCTCTTCCACAGTTTCTATGGGTTAAAGATAAACAATAGGTCATAACTGAACCTCTACCATAACACATGGAAAACATGAATAAAAGGGTTTAAAAAGATATATTTGTATATTTCACTTTAATTAAGGACCTAGAATGTGTTTTATAAATATTGAGTAACAAACACTGATCATAATGTAATGAAAAGTAAGAAAAATTAGAAAATAAAATAGGTAACGATATAATGTAACTCAGTCTCTTAGGGTCTATAGCTCTAGAATCTTGAAATTAGTTTTAAATGTTGCTCGATTTGAGTCTTAGAATTATACTATTGTATAGAGTGTTGTGGGATCATTTTTCTTGACTGCATGAACACAGTAAAAATATTTTGTAATTTGGATTATTCAGATTAGTGTAGCATGATACAACATGAAAACTATTCTAGTTCATGTAATGAGGTTAAAATCACTTCACATGTAAATGTCTATGTTTTTTTCTCAAAACATCTCAATTTATCTACTACATGGTGGGGTATTCATCAAATTTTAATAGAATAAAAAATATAAAATAGAATCAGTAAGGCCACCTGCATCTTTATACTGCATGTCAGACACATACAAAAATGAATTATGCCGTAATATTAGGGAACAATAATTAAAATAAAATTTATAAATAAATTCAACAAACGATCCATATAAAATATTTAATTAAAAATAACCTGATATAGAGGCAGGGAGTCTTCAAAATGGTGACACTGGTAGTGTCTATGTATGGTAGTGACTCAAAGTCTTTTTGGTGTGATATTGGAGTGGGGTATTGATTTTTTTGAGATACATTGGTAGTGTGTCAAGCTAGTGGTGAGACATTGGAATGATGTGTCTGGTTGGTGGTGAGACAATGGAATGGTGTCCTAGGTTAGAGGTGTGTCATCCTAACACTATTTCAATTTTGTGCCATGGAGGTATGACTTCCTTGATGGTGTCTCAAGGTTATGGGGAGACAGTTTTGGTGGAGAGACTTTTTTTGGTGGTGTCTCAAACATTTTCATTCTTCCATCTCAGTGGTGACTCATTATGGATGTTGAGAATTCATAATGGTACACCTTTATCATATATTATTATTTATTTCCAATATTTCTCATATAATAAAATGATAATAGAAAACATAAATCTCATGATGATCCTAAGAATCATTATTTTTTTATCATTAGAACAAGGATTTAAACAATCTCCCCCTTTTTGATGATCACAAATCATGGAATTTTTATACAGAAGATATCAAAGTTAAATGAGAACATTTCATATAGATAGTATCAATGAAATATAAAGGAATAAAAAGTAATGAAGATATACCGGGTATCAAATATATTAATTAGATGGTATCAAATACAAAAAATGATAGTTTATATATATATTATATCAATGAAAATGAAAGGAACACATGAATGAAACTGAACCACACAATATCAAATAAAAATGGTTACCAAAAGTAGTAAGGTATCAAACAAAAATAAAGAGAATAAAAGAACTATAAAGGTAAATTCAATTGATTTTATCCCCTTTTGATATTATCAAAATTCTCACAAAAAAATATAAACTGTAATAGAATAATAATTAAATATGAAATTCAAGATAAATAGATTAATAATAACATTGGAATTCAAATAAAGAATGTCAATAGAAATACAGCCCAAACGCTGTTAAAAAAAATTTACATAAAAAATCCTGTTAAATAAAATAATTCCAATTGTCAACACTACCCAAGTTGAGTTGAAGGAAATATATGAGCTTTTCTCTTATCATTGTCGGAGGAAGAATGCTTAGTAGTATGTCCTGAAGTAACTGCAAGAATGGATGAGGATATTGAAGGGATATCTAATAGAAAATCTGAATTAGATAAAGGATGTTGAGGATTATAAATTAGGATCACTTATAGGTGTTATAATTCCTCCATGGGAGTTATAGAAAATGGATGGAACGTAGTTGGAAAAGAAGCATGAGGGTATCTGGCCACTCCAGGCCAGAAGTACATTAGAGTAGTTGTAGGAGGTGTAAGGTGGGAAGTAATAGGGATGACCTCTTGAGCTAAAATAATAGTACCATTCACAAGATGGAATGGTTTCATAAGGTTTATGAATTGCAATATCATTTTCCCACTTATCTCTATTGTGCTAAAACATTATTATTTTTCTTCCATAAATATCTACGGCATAGGAGTCAGAATATTCAACTTGTTGATTTGTTCCTTAAATGATAAAGTAAAATTAGGAATCCTCAAATTATTATATAGAAGCATTAAATTTGAATTCATGGAATTATTATTATATATACTCGATAGATAATACATAATTGATTTGGTTATAGTATATTGGTAAGACATTATGTCCTTATCATACAACCTGATCTTTTTGTGACCATGATCACAGTCATGTTTAAACTTACTCAATGTGGCCCCATGTATGTAAGGTGAAACACTTAAGGGACCACTATAAGGAATAATGAGTTCTTATTTCATAACAAACATAAGAAACTTAGTATCAAATAACAGAGGATGAGGAGTACTTGAACTAGATGCCACAAAAGTAATATTTTAAACTCTCTCTAACAAAGCATCCATACTGGCTATAAAAGTAGACAAAATCTCATTCATAATAGATATCAGAGACACATGACCACTATAAAACCGTTCATTATTAATTTCTACTTTATCAATATGGTATATCATCATTAGTTGAATTTACTGAATCACTACTTCAAACAAGAATCAAGCACCTTTCTCACATAGATTAGAAAGAAATGGTGCTTGATTACCTAAAAACATACCGAAATATGAAACTATTTTACATATAAACTCATCTATGTCACCCTTAGTGACTACATAAACTGGAATAGACGTCATAGATGGAGAGGGTTCTTATATAATAAAACCTTTCTAACAAACCAATATCATGAAATTGACTTACCATTGATCCATAGAGATATCTTTCATCTTGAATGGAAAGTTCACCAGTGTTTTTTGAACTTCCAACCTTACCAAAAAAATAACATTCCTCTTACATGGGATCAATCCATCTATCAGAAGTATTTCCTAGAGGCTCAAACACTGAAGAAACTATAACCATAGATAACACTACAACATGTATACCAATATAATTATCAAATATTATTTTTTTAGTAAAAGGTGTATCAAACATGTTATCATCAATTTAAGGTTTATTGGAAGAAGAAAAATCATTAAACTAAGAATAAATGTATTCTCCACATGCTTAATATTCATTTTCCCATCCACATACTACTCAAAAATAGTAATAATTCTTATCTTCACAACAAAAACATGATCTGACTCTGTATGATCACTTACATCAGATACATTATCAACCAAAGAAACAACTTTATGGATTGGGGATTTCCCCCCCTCAATATATTCATCTTATTCTTTAGTTGTAGGTAGATCAACATCACTAATAAAACTAGGTCCATCCACTAATTTGTAAATATAACCCTTTGGAGAATAAAATGAATCTTTTGGAGTCTCAACATCCAATATTCTAATTTTTTCTACTAGAACCATCAGGATCTGAATTATTATTATCATCATCATTTCCATATTCTTCATTATCACTATTACCATTATCTTCATTTTGATTTAGAACTAATTTTGAACTGATCTTATCCATAGGATTTAGTCTCTTATTCATCATTTTTTATTAATTTCTCTTTTTTAGTTAGTGTCCTAGGTAGAATTGGATCCCCGAAAAATATAGTATGATTAGTATGAGATATGTCATGGTCACTAACCTCATCCAATATATATTCTTCCTCTAATTTTTTTTTCTAACAAAAACTTCATCATTCTCATTATAATAACCAACGATCTCATCAGGTTCTATGTATATTCCAATTCAAAAAGGAGACAGTATGTGTGTGTTATAAATACTGAGTAACACACAAGGTTTGTAATGTAATTAAAAGTAATAAGACAGAATAAATAAAAGATTGAAATAGTTAGTGCTTCTTTTTTTATTAGGCTCTATAGCTCATGACTCTTGAATGTGGATTGAAATTATGCTCGAGTTGAGATTTATAATTCTATTATAGAACATAGTGTCATTGGTTCTTTGTTTTTAATGAAGGAAGGTATTGTATGTATGTTGTTCTTTGGATTCCTCAGTTGATCATAGTAGGATAAAAAATGAAAAATATTCTAGTTATCTTAATTAGGTTTAGCTCACATCATGTGTATAGTTCTATCATTTCATTCAACACATCGAGCCTTTTATTCTTCATGAGGGTGTTTTCTTCCTCTTTGAATAGAAGAAGCTATATTAAAGAAGTAGGATCCATTTCATCCTCATAATTTAGGTATGAAACATAAATTAATTCATTATTTCGAACAATTGTGGAAAAATCATTAAAATAAACCTCATCATTAAATTAGATATACTACCATTTAGAAATATTTAGTTTAGAATAAATTTAAATAGTAACAGCTAGTCTTTAGAAAGTTATAAAGGGATGTTTTTAAGTCTGGCGATGACTCAGATACTAGAGATGTGATATTGTAGTGGTATCTTGATCTAATAGTGTGATACATTGGTGATGTGTTAGGCTAGTGGCGAGTCATTGGAAAGTTGTGTCATGTTGGTGGTGAGACATTAGAAAGGTGTTTCAGGTTAGTTGTGTGTCATCCCAACACATTGTGATTTTTTATGGTGGTAAGAATTCCATGATAATGTCTCAAGGTGACATTGATACTTTGTTGGTGGGGATAATTTTTCTTGTGGTGCCTCATACAATGTAAAATTTTTATATCATTTTTGACAGTGTGGCTTGTTGGTAGTGATTATTTCTCAGACCTAACCAATTTTTTTCCAATCTATCTCATATAATAAATTTCTAACAAAAAACATAAATATCATTATTATTATAAGAATCATTATTTGGAAAATATTGAAACAAGGAGGTCAGCAACTGTTAAGAATATTTATTCATTTCCTTATATAGATGACTTGTTTGATAATTTGCAAGGATCTCGATATTTTTCCAAATATGATCTCAGTTTTGGGTACCATTTGTTGAAGGTGAAGGATAAATAAAATTTTAGGAAATCATTTTAGACATGTAATGGGAATAATGTGTTTATGGTTATACACATGGGGTTGAAATATTGTTGTGATGTATTTATGGACCTTATGAATAGAGTTTTCTATAAGTTCTTAGGTAAATATGGGGATTTTTTATTGATGAAATCCTTATATATTCTAAAATTTATGATCATCATGAGAAACATTTTAGTGTTATTCTACAAAAAATGAATGAAATAATGCTTGATGGAAAATTAATAAATTTTATTTTTTTGATATATATTTTTAACTTGTAATTATTATAAATAAATATTGAATAACTATTTGTCCAATTAAAAATAAAGTGGTTGATGAGTGGCTACGACATAAAAATGTCATAGAGATTCATAGTTTTCATAGTTTAGTGGGTTATTATAAAAATTTTATTGAAAATGATTATTTTTCATATATACCACTAAATATGTTAATGTGAAAAGCAGTTAAACTCATCAAAATGATTGAATGTGATGAATTTTTCCATGAATTGAAAATAATATTAGTGAATTCACTAGCTTTTTTCGTTTCTATCTTGAAATGGAGACATTTTTCTCTGTAAAAATTCTTATTGGGAGTGACTTGGTTGTGTTATAATTTATAATGAGAAGGTTATTGATTATGTTTCACATCAATTGAAACCTCATGATTCAAATTTATCACACACTTGACCTTAAACATTTTATTATAGTGTTTTTTTAATCTAGAGACATCATTTATATAGAAACCCAAACTTTTATTAATTAAAATCATTCTTGAACTAATTAAATGGCTTATTATATAAAATGGTAATATAAAACATATGTACATAAATTATTTTATGGGTTTTTATTTAAAAATACCATTAATAATTGTTACCGTTTCTAATATAGCTATTGAACAGTGATAATATGATTAGTATAAATATAGGGCTTTAAAAAATCCAATTTACTAAGATAAAGGAATTGATGGACTCATACAGTATAATTTCTCCATAAGAATCCCATTTATTGGTCCTCCGAAATGTTGTGGCATTATTGGGCTTCGCTCTTCACCAAGACCAAGATGAGCTTCAACACATTGATCTTGATCGGAACCACCTATGGGAGAAGTGTAAGTTAATAGAGATTACCACCCGAGCGATGTTATCTGAGCCTCCCCAAGAGTCGATCACCATTGAAAACATTAACCTTCGGTCTTAGGTGGGTTTTATAAGAGGTTATGTAACAAGAACCTAGCACTATGATTATGTGCATTATTTTTGTATAGAATAAAGAGTATACATTCATTTTTTTATTGTTAATTTGTAAATAGTTTTTAAAGTACAAATAGGATTTTAAGTTAATATTCAATAAATAAATATACTTTGATGAATTAATGTATTTTTGAATGTAATAATATTTTAATAAAATATTAATACTCAATTAAATTTAATTAATTAAAAATTATAGTATAATTTTTATGAATACAATTGTAATTTTTGTTAAGGATTGAAATCCCTTTTTTTCAAAACCCATGAATTTTCAATAAATGTCGGTTTTTAATTTTAGAAGTAAAAATTCACATATTTTGAAAATAATTTAAATAAAATGAATAATTTTTTTGGAATTTGTACATTGAAATTATCCAATGGTGAATTTTTCATAATTTTTTGAGAGTTGAATTTTTGGGTAAAAATTAAATTCTATTTAAATATATAATGTGTTTTATGACATCATAATGACCCAATAGTGATGGAATAAAATACTATAAATGCTATTTTTGTAAAATATATGATTTATATTTAAAATAATTTTAATTTAGATTTGTTTGATTAATTTTATTGTGCCTTAGTGGATCCTCCAAGACTTATAGAACATTTTAACATTGATAAGTTGATTTTCTTGAGAGTGTGACTCACCTCCACATAAGCAATCCAAATATTTTAATAATTTCGGCCATTGTCCATATAAAATAATTTTTTCCACTCCCCTTTTCCAAAAAACATGGACAAAAACCATGTGTTGGTTTAGACTTTTGATTAGTTTAATGTGTGGCATCAAAAACCTAAATAATAAAGAATTATCTCTCTTTTTCTATATAAACCCACCCATGATCCCACTTATCTTCACTAAAAACCATTGGAGCATGTCTTTACCTTGATATAATATCTCCAAAATCCTCCCAAGGTACCCCCAAGCTCCCATGAATCTTCTGTCAGGCCCCTCTCAAGCCTTTGGGATCACACATCCAAGTATGGGATTTCTTCCTCTCTCATTTTTGTCCAAATTTTATTATATTGTTATACCATTTGATTTTAAATTAAAAATTTTGGGGTATTAGTTCTAACTTCCCCCATAATGACCTAATTATTTTTGAAGGATTATATACCCCTTTCTCTCTCATTAATTCCTCTCATATACTCTCATTACCATGCCAAAATGCCGTAAGGGATTTCTCCCTCCTCATTTACATTCAAGAAATTATTTGAAATTATGCATCTAAATTACATTTCATATGTTGGGACATGTATCTAAGTGACCCCATTACTGTAAATTATATTTAAATATGATGAGGTACCCATTTATCTCTCATCAACCATTTTTTTTGAATTCTTATGTGACGCTTTTATGCTGCTGAAATTGCACCACAATTTTTCATGCCAAAGTCATTGTATAGTGAATACCATGTCCATTTCTATAGGAAGGGTATTCACCATTTTTAACATTTTCTTATTTGTTATAGAGTTTCATGTATTAATTACACTTTCTCTTATCATGTAATAAATGATTATTTTTTATAGATTCATGTTATATGATCCATGTGACACGCTTATGCATGAAAGGAAATGATTAAGAAGGGTGCGACTTGATAGCACTCCAATGCATTGGGTAAAGATTAGTGTCATGATATTTTGTGTGAAATGAGGTTTTACTTGTTCTAATTAAAGGGAAATGAGGGATTACTCATGATACATTAACAATGATCCTTGAATCATGCTAATATCATGTTAAATGCTGATGCCACATTTCCATGTTATGATAATCATGCTATATCATACCTTTATGTCCATGTTTCTCTTACAATCCATTTATATTACTATTGACTAAAAGGTAATTTATTATTCATGTTATTCTGTGTTTACTCCCTAACCGGGCTTTATAGCTCCCCCTTTTCTTATGAATGTCCTTAGGTTATCCCATGCAATGCTATGTACGAAGGAATGTGTATGGTCATGTAAAAGATGTTTTCAAAAAAGAGGTGTATTTAATGTTTTAAGTTGTCATGTAATGTTCCTAATCCCTAAATACATTAGACCCCTCGATATTCTATGTTGTATCAAGTGATGTTTTTATGTAATAAATTATGTTTATGTGTGAAATAAAGAGCTAGGTTGTTATAGTTGGTATCAGAGGACATGTTTAGTTATTTTGGGATTAGGATTAGAAAAACCTAGTGAAATCCTTAGGGATAAGACTAAGTATAATAAGAAACATCCCTAAATTCTGGTGAGTATTGAGTAAGTGTTTTACCAAGAAAATAAATCCTTATTTGGATATGATCGGGTAGAAGTAGCTTTGGTAAAGATGTATCTTGGGGTAAAACCTAAAGACACCTCTTTGAGGTAGACTCAAACAGAAACTAGTGCACAACAACAGGCCCTAATGAAATCTTGGTCATGACACTACCGGGGGATATGATTTGGTTAATTTATAAGTTTATTATGAATCATTATTAATGGAATTTAAAAAAAATCCCCTAGGAATATATGTTGGGAAGTAGATCATAGATTACATAGATATGTTACGGAAACAAATGTAATTCATAAGTTATCCCTTTTTTTCATTGGATTCCACTTTATGTGTTACCCCTAAATTTTCTTTTATTCCAACCAATAGATGGTAATAGGAGGACTCGTGCTAACAACAGATATGAAGATCGAAGTTATGACTGTTCTAATGAGATTCCCAATCCAATGGGAGCAGGAATGGAAAACATTTTCATGATAATCTCAGAGATGACTCAAGTATTGAATAGAACCAAGGTTCAAGAGAATGTTCAACCCCCCCCCCCCCAAGAAAGAATAAGTCACATTCAAGAGCTTCATGAGACAAAGGCCTCATTCTTTTATTGGATCATCTGATCCATCAATTTCTGAACAATGGATCAAATCCATTGAAAATATATTCTCCATCCTTCAATGTTCTGAACCAGAGAAAGTACTTTTGGATTCTTATCATATGGAGGGTGAAGCAGATCAATGGTGGACATTGATAAAAAATATGAAGCATGAAGAGGAGATTGAGGCATTGGAATGGAAGGATTTCCAGAAAATGTAATTTGTTAAATATTTTCCCCGCACCCTATGACTTAAGATAGAAAGGGACTTCTTTTCCCTCAAGCAAGAAGATGATGAATCCATCAGGTCGTATGAGGAAAACATCATAAGTATCCCATGATATTCCTTTGGCTTTGTTGTTACCCCTGAATTCATGGTTGACCACTTTTTTGGTGGGCTAAAACCTACCCTACGTAAAGCCCTAGCGATGCGTGACTTCGAGAGCTATGAGGAAATTGTTTGATGTTCCCTCAAGGTCAAAATGGAGATCATCGAATCTTATAGGTATCATGGGGATACGAAGCATAAGGTGGAATTTAATTCTAATGGTCTGATGGATAAATCTAATGGTGCTAACAAAAACCAGCACCCCACTTTCCCAATGTGTGGAAAGAAGAACCCTATAAATTTATTAAAGGGGATAAGTAATTGATTTATGTGTGGAATAGAAGGTCACCTAGCCATTACCTGTCGAAAAAAAAACCATGGCTATAATAAAGGAGAAGAACGATCTGTTCGATCCTCAACGCATTGTTCGTTGCATCAACTATAAATAACCATGGAACATTGCAAACTAGTTCCCTAAGACAAGGGTTTTCAGAGGCAACAAACAACCTCCTAGGAAACAAGGGTGAGATTTTTACATCACTACCACCGAATTAAACCCCGAGAATGAAGTGGTGATAGGTAAGATAGTTATTCATTCATGAATAGAGAATGTACTTTTTTATTCTAGTTCTACACATTCTTTTATATCCCAAAATTTTAGTATAAAAATCCCAACACCACCACAAATCATGGAAGTAAAGATGTCAGTGAGAATGAAAAATGGGGAAATCATTGCATCCCATGAATATTACTCCTCCCCTATCATAATTTTTTGATTGAAATTCCCAGTGAACATATTCATACATACTCTGGTGGAATTTGATGCAATTATTTACATGAATTGTATTTTTTTATATAAATCCAACATAAATTTCCATGAGAGGGAAAATCAATCTTCATATGGTGAATCAACCCCCGATTCTGTACAAGTGAAAGGGGGATGATAAATCTTATTAAGAACCATTATCTCAAATGTGGATATTTCTACCCTAGGAGAACATGTATCTTGGTCAGATGATTGAGTCTAAGGAATCAATCATCCTTGAAGACATGTCTATTGTGAGGGAAATCACTGAAGTTTTTTTTGATGAATTGTCTGGTCATCCTCTTATAAAAGATTTTGAATTCTTGATTTATCTTATTATTGGGGCATTTCCAACATCCAAGACTCCATATATAATGATTGTTGTGGAGATTGAAGAGCTTAAGAAACAACTATAGGAGAATCTAGATAAAGGGTTTATACACCTTGGTGCTTCACCCTGGGGTGCAGTAGTCCTCTTCGTTAAGAATAAGGATGGGTCAATTACCCTTTGTGTTGATTATCGTGAGCTTAACAAAATCATGATAAAAAACAAGTATCTTATTGAAAAATTGATCACTTGTTTGATCATCTACATGGAGAACAATACTTCTCCAAGGTGGATCTGCGTTTGGGATATTATCATGTAAGGGTGAAGAATTTGGATATCCCCAAGACTACTTTTTGTACAAGATATGAGCACTATGAATTCATAGTAATGCCTTTCTAACTCACTAATGATCCAGAAATATTCATAGACTTGATTAATAGAGTCCTTATAGATTACCTTGATAAATTTTTGGTAGTCTTTATAGATGATATTATAATATACTCCAAAACCAAGGAGGAGCATGAGGAGTATCTAAGAACTGTACTAGAGACCTTGTGAAAGGATATGATCGATGAAATGTACAAAAAGTGAGAGTTCTAGTTGAAGGAGGTCACATTCCTGGCTCTTATCAACACAAGAAATGGCATATCTATGAATCCCTCAAAGATAACTATTTTTGAGGGAAGGTTGTGGGAAATACCGGTAATGGATATCCATAGATTCTTGGGGTTAGCGGGATATTATTGCTGATTTGTGAAACTTTTCTCATGATTTTCCAACCCTCTAACCGAGATGACTCATAAGGGAGTAAATTGTTGTTGGAGTGATGAATGCGAAGAGAGATTCAAGGATTTGAAAATGAGGATTATCATTCTGACCATTCTCACATTACCCACAAGTGGAGATCTTTTTGTGTTATTTAGTGATGCCTTAAAGAAGGGCATGAGTTGAGTGTTGATTCCAAATGACCAAGTCATTTCATATGATTCAAGGAAACTGAAAGTTCATGAGCAAAACTATCCAACACATGATATGGAGTTGGCTACAGTAATCTTCGCTTTAAAAATTTTGTGGCATTACCTCTTTTGGGAGAAGTGTGAAATATACACGGATCACAAAAGCCTCAAGTATATTTTTACACAGAAAGAGTTGAACCTATTCCAACAACGATGGTTATAGCTGATAAAATACTATGACTGGTCAATCCATTACCACCCTGGGAAGGCGAAAAAAGTGGCAGATGCTCTATATAGAAATTACCCAGTGATTCTATAATTGATGAGAATTGAAAAGGATCCAATCTTCTTAGATTTTATGAATATGGAAATGGGAATCTTAAATAAGGGAATATCATCAATCCTTTCACAAATGATTTCTCAACAGTCACTTTTGGAAAGGTTAAAAGATGTTCAGAAGGATGATGTGGGAATTCTGAAGAAAGTGGAAACTATCAGAAAAGGGAAATCCTTAGAGTTCAATATTAACGAAGAAGGAACTATGATATTTAGGAAAAGACTATGTGTTCTATAAAATCCTAAGTTAAATAAAGAAATTTTGGATGATGCACATAGTTAAAATTTCTCTATTCACCCAGGAAACATAAAGATATATCGAGATCTATGAGAGAATTATTGGTGGGATAAAATGAATAAGGAGATTGATGAGTAGGCATCAAAGTGCCTGGTATGTCAGCAAGTGAAGACTGATAGATAGATGTCTAAGTGGATGATGAAACCATGACCCATACCAGTATGGAAATGGGATGACATCACCATGGAATTTTTCACCGTACATTCGAAGACATCCAAAGGAAGAAATGTTGTCTGGGTTGTTGTGTATCTTCTTACAAATATTGCACAATTCATTGCAATTCGGGAGAATTTATCAATGGATAAACTAGCACAGATATACATTTGGGATGTTGTAAGGCAGCATGGAGTACCACTATCGATTGTATCTGATCATGATCAAAGATTCACCTCTATGTTTTGGAAGAGTTTTCAATATTCTATGAATACTGAGATGAACTTTAGTAAGGATTTCCATTCTCAAATCTGGGGCCTATCTAAGAGGACTATCCAAACACTTGAGGAAATATTGAGATCATGCTCAATGGAATTAAGAGGAAGATGGGATCAACATATTTCTCTAGTTGAGTTCTCTTACAATAATAGTTTCCACTCAAACATCAAAATGGATCCTTATAAGGCCCTTTATGGGAAGAGGTGCAGAACACTAGAATGTTGGGACGAATTTGGGGAGCAAAAACTTCTAGGTCCAGAAAAGGATGAAGAAATGGAGGAGAAGGTTAAGACCATTCGACAACACATTAAAAATGATCAGAGTGGACAAAAGTGCTATGCTAATAATCATTGATGAGACCTATAGTTTAATGTTAGAGACATGGTATTCCTCTACATATCACTGTAGAAGAGAGTTATGAGATTTGGGAAGAAGGGAATGGTTATTCCAAGGTACATCATCCCTTTTGAGGTCCTTTATCACATTAGAGTAGTGTCTTATTGACTAGAACTCCCACCGAAACTATATCAAGTACATGATGTATTCTATGTATCACTATTGAGGAAGTAACTACCTTACACATCGCATGTAATCAATCCAGAGGTGGTACCATTGGATAATGAACTCTCCTATGAAGAGAGGTCAGTGAAGATCTTAGATCGTAGGGAAAAAGTTCTAAAAAATAATACAATTCCCCTCATCAAGGTGTTGTAGCAAAACAACAGGTTTAAAGAGGCAATGTTGGAATCAGAGGAAGCGATGAAATAGAGTTACCCGCATCAGTTTTAGTGTTGGAAGAGTAAATTTCGAGGGTGAAATTTCTTAATGGGGGAAGATTTTAATGACCCAAACATTTCATAATGAAAACATGTGATCTAATTAAATGTCTTATTATGTAAAATGGTAATATGAAACAAATATACTTCCTTGGTTTTATGTTTTTGGATTTCAAATTACTAGTATGAATAGTTTCCATTTCTAATATAGCCATTGAATAGTTATCACATGATTAGTATAAATATAGGGCCTTAACAAATCCAATTTACTCAGAAAAAGGAAGCGATGGCCTCATCCAGTAGAATTGCTCCATACAAATCCCATTTATTAGAGCTCATAAAGGAGGTGGCATCACTGGGCCTCGCTCTTCACCAAGACCAAGATGAGCTTCAACCAGTTAAGCTTGAAAGGAACTACCTACGAGAGAAGTGGATGTTAATAGAGATTACCACCTGAGAGAAGTTATCTGAGCCTCCCCAACAGTCTATCACCATCGCACACCTTACCATTCGATCTTATGTGATTTTTATAAGGGGTTATGTAACAAAATCCTATCAATATGAAAATTTACATTATTTTGGTATAGAATATAGAATATACATTCATTTTATTATTGTTACTTTGTAAATAGTTATTAAGCACAAATAGTATTTTTAGTTAAAATTCAATTATGAAATATATTTTGATGAATTATTGGATTTTTTAATTAAATAAAATTTCAATAAAAAATTATTACTAATTAATTTATATTAAATATAAATTATCATATAATTTTTATGAATAAAATTGTAATTTTTATTAAGGTTTGAAAGCCAAATCTATCAAAACCCATGAATTTTCGATAAATGTCAGTTTTTAATTATAAAAGTAAATATTCACAAATTTTTAAAATTATTTAGATAAAATGAATATTATTTTTGGAATCATAATGTCACAATTATCCAATTGTGAATTTTTCATAATTTTTTGAGATAGTCGAATTTTTGGGTAAAAATTAAATACCGTTTAAATATATAATGTGTTTTATAACATAATAATGACCCAATAGTGATGTAAAAATACTATAAATGAGTGTTTCTAACAATATATGCTTTATATTTAAAAAATTGAGATTTTAGATTTGTTTGATAAATTTTATGGTGCCTTAGTGGACCCTCGAAGACTTAAAACATTTTAACTTTTAAAATTGATTTTCTTGAGAGTTTGACTCACTTCCACATAAGAAAGACAAATATTTTAATAAGTTCGGCCATTTTACATATAAAATAATCTTTTCGAATCCCCTTTTTCAAAAAACATGTGCAAAAACCATGGGTTGGTTTTGGGTTTTGATTAGTTTAATGTGTGGTGTCTAAAACCTAAATAATAAAGAATTCCCTCTCCTTCCCTCCATATACTCACCTAATATCCCACTTATATTCACTAAAAACTCTTCTATCACGTCCCTAACCTGACCTAATTCCTCTAAAATCCTACCAAGGTACCCCAAGCTTCCAATAATCCTTTCTCAAGCCCTTCCCAAGCCTTTGGGATCACACTTCCAAATTAGGGATTTCTTCGATTCTCATTTTTGTCCAAATTTCATTATGTTGTTATACCATTTTTTTCAATTAAAAATGTTGGGGTAAGATTTCACACCCCCATACTTACTTCCTTATGTTTTAATGATGATATACCCCTTTATCTCTCCTTAATTCCTCCCATGTACTCTAGTTACCATGTCGAAATTCTCTAAGGGATTTCTCCCTCCTCATTTACATTCATGAAATTCTTTTATATGTTGCATCTAAATTACATTACATATATTGGAAAATGTATCTATGTGACCTACATAAATTACATTATATTAAAATATTATTAGATACTCCTTTATCTCTCATCAAAAAATTTTATGAATTCTTATGTCACGCCGTTATGCAGTCGAAATAGCACATCGATTTTCCAAGTCAAAGTCATTGTGTAGTGAATACAATGCCCATTTCTCTATCAAAGGTATTAAATTTTATACACATTTACTTATTGATTATAGAGTTTCATGTATGAATTCCACATTCCTTTATTGTTTAATAAATGATGATGTTTTATGAATCAATGTTATATTATCCATGTGGCACACTTATGCATGAAATGAAATGAATAAGAAGGGTGTGCCTTGATAGCGCTCCAATGCAATGGGTAAAGATTAATATAATGATAAATAAAGGGAAATTAGGGTTTAATCATGATAATTCAAGTTCAATGAGGTTTTACTCATTCTCCTTATGCAATGAGCCTTGTCTCATGATAATATCAGGTTAAATGTTGATTCCACATTTCCATGTTATGATAATTATGCTATATCTAGCCTTTATGTTCATGTTTCTCATATGATACACTGATATGCCTATTACCTAACATGAACTATATTCTTCATGTTATGCCTTGTTTACTCCATTACTGGTCATTAAAGATCACCTTTTTTATGCATGTCCTCAGGTAATCCCATGTGATGCTAAGTACGAATGAATGTGAATGGTCATGTAAAATAAGTTTTCAATAAAGATGTGTAATTAATGTTTTAAGTATTCATGTAATGTTCATAATCTCCAAAGACACTAGACCTATCTATCTTATATGTTGTATCAATTTATGAATTTATGTCATAAATTATGTTTATGTGTGAAATATAGAGCTGAGTTGTTATAATTTATATAGAGTAAAATGTGAAATATAAACTAATAAATTTTTTTAAAAGTATATATTTACTCAAATAGGGTTGAACATGAGATAGAGAACTTTAATGGATCTAATTAAGGAACATTACCACACCATTCATTACCATCTTAGAAAATAAAACTGAGTAGCTAATTAATTATGTTGTAATGATAAGGCATCATTAAATATTCCACATTTAGAACACGATCCTTTGTTGAATGATTCGATTTATATTGGTCTATAAATTGTGCATACTTGAAAATCCTATATTTTGTTTTAGGTGTCAGTATAGTCATCGGTGTTAAATAGAATTAAGAAATTATATAAAGAGTATATTTATTTGAAATAAATTGTAATATCAGTCAAGAAGGTTATGTTTCATTAGTTTATTTTTGATAAATAAGTTTTTATAATATTTGTAAAGTTATTGTGTGTGCCTTATGATTCTGAATTAAAGAATAAGTTGATGAGTGAAGCTCATAGATCTATTTATTTTTTTCATCTCAACATCACAAAGATGTATAGATATATATTCATATATTTTCAATGGTTTGGAATGAAATGAGATATTTATGAATTTAAAATAAAATGTTTTCTTTATCCATGTGTTAAAGTAGAATGAAAATTATCAAATGGGATGCTTCAGTATTTCCCAGTGTATTAGTAGAGATGAAAAAATATATCTATAGATTCCATGGTGGTATTTAAAAATACATTTAAGGGTAACAAAAAAATTGGTTATTATTTATCATTTGACTAAATTTGAACATTTTCTTCTTATTCAAGATATTATGAATTTAGATAGAATTTATTTTCTATATCTCAAGGAGAAATTATAGTTACATGGAGTTCCTCCCTCTATTATAAAAAACCACGATATTAGGTTTTCCATTATTTTTTTAAAAGTCATCAAAATTCATTGGGTACTGAATTATATTTTTGTATAATTTTTCATACTTAATCCAAGTGATAGTTAGAGAGAATGATTTATACTTTGGGTGAAATTTTAAAAAAATTCAATGGATTAATAGTAATGTTGGGATATATATATTTCATTAGTTGAGTTTTCTTATAATAAAAAATTTCGTTCTATTATACTGATGGAACCTAAATAACCATTCTTGTTAAATTATTGTGAATACAATTTTTCGATATGTTGAAAACTAATTTTTTTGAATAAGAATGTTTTTGTTCTATAGGAATATGGAAAAATACCATCAAACTCAGGGTATCATATTCATCTACATTAGATTCAGTTCATCAAATCCAAAATAATCAGAGGCAAAAATTATTGTTTGCTAGAAGTTTTCCTTTATTTAGTGAAAGAAAGAAGTGGTTGAGAGATGAAGTTGTTTTATTGCTGAAGTGTTTTTAAAATAAGATTTTGATGTGATGAGTTAAATTTTTTTCATATCTTATAAATCAAAATTATATAATTCTTTACTAATTATAAAGTTCCCACAAATCATGAAAATTTTCATTATAAAATCTTTTGATGAAATGGTGGAGAGGTTTAAGGAAATTCAAAAGTTCAGAGTGAATAATTCCATCATAATGAGAAATTATATCATAATGAGAATTTATTCACATTTGGGACTCTATCATTATGAAGAAATACCTCTAAGGAAGAATGTTTCATAATATTAAATCAAGGAGTCAAAATTTTTAAATCTGAAGAAGTTTGAATAATTTCATGGTTATAGTATAGAGATTCCATCGTAATGGAAATTCCATTGTAATGGGAATTCCATCATAATGATAATTCAATCAGATTCACTGAGATGGATATAAAAATCATATTGATTCTGAGAAAGAAACAAAAATAAAATTGAGTCTGAGAAATAAAAAAACTCATATTCACAGAGAGAGAAAAAAATTAGAATTGAGATTGAGAAAGAAACAAAAATCCATTTGAGATTGATAAAGAAACAAAAATCATATTCATTGAGAAAGAAAAATTAATTGGATTAAGAGTGAGGAAGAAACAAAAATCGGATTGATACTGAGAGAGAACAAAATGGATTGACACTAAGAAATAAATATATTTTTAATGAGATATTTATAAATAATACTCAAAAAAAATCTATAATTTTCTAAGGAGTTGAAGTATTCAAACCTGAAATTCAATTCGGTATAAATCATTAAGATATTTGAGAAGGTTTGACGATGTCAGATTTGAAATTTATTTGTAATAGATTTTTGATTTTTTTTGAAATATGAGGAAGCGAGAGATGTTCTCAAGTTTCGAACTCTTGATGTTCTATTTCTACTATAAATAATTTCTCATATCATTCACTCAATGTGAATTTTTCACATAATCAGAAAAGGCAGAGTACTGAAGAAATCAACTGAAAGTCATTTTTGGGAAAAGATCTCATGAGAAAATCAAATAGATGATTTTTTTTACCAAAATAAGAAATATTTTATGGATAAGATCATATATATTCAACTGTTGTGAGTCAGTCAGACTTATGTATATCATATTGAGTATTTGAGAAGAGTTTGGTTTTTTTATATTTTGAAACGTTTCATTCTATTGAGTCTATCATATTAAAAGAATTAGATCTAGACATATTGTATTGAGAAATTTTGATCCAAACACATCATATTTATAGAATCAGATCCAAACACATTGTATTAAGATAATTAAATCCTGACACATGGGATTGGGAAAATCAGATCCAGCCAAACTAGACTGAGGATTCAAACTCATAAATTGTGGAGAAGTTTTAACAAAGTATTAATTCTTCTGTTTGGATAAAGTTTTTATAAGAAAACATTATAAACTAATGAGAGTCGGTGTAATCTTTCATATACATAGATAAAAGGAGTCAAATTGGAGTTAGTACAAGTTATATTCCTTATGAATTGACTAATGGCCTTCATATTTTTATTATTTTTGATAATCCACGATTCAAGTGGTGAGGTGGAACCCTTACAATACCCAAAGGATTGGAGAGAATTACATGACCCGTAGGTCTTAGGAAATCATCAAGACAATACAACATAAAATTTCTCCTCCCTATCACATGTCATGACATCCGCACTCCACCTTTTCAAGGCTGGTCGGCTAGCTGTCTTGTGCAGAGTTGCACATGCCTGGTACGGATGGCAATGCCATACCCTTTCATTCATCCAATTCCAGTTATCTTGGCTATGGGGAATGTGCCTTCTTTAAATCCTCATCTGGATCCTTTTCCCTTGTATTATTACTGGTACTTCTTCATATTCTTGTGGCATTATGGCCTTGGGGTGGCATGAAGGCTTTGAGGTGTCCCGAAGGCCTTGGGTGGCTCGAAATCTTTATAGGATGTAGGTTCTAATAATAATGCTAAACCTTGTAAATATTATTTTCATTACATGAATTACTATTCTTTCATGCATTAGTATTTACTAAAATTTTATAAGGAAATAAATCATAGTAGGTTCTAGGGGTTTAGTTTCTAAATTTTTTGAAACATATAAAAAGTTAACAACTAACTAACCCCTCCTATCAGTTGTTATTCGATCGTTTGGTACTTCGAATTTAATTAGAAATAAGGTTCCCTTGTTTAATCCTTATCATGGATAATATCAATTCTATCAAAAATATAGGAATTCAAAAATTTTATGTAAACACTTATTATGAATGATAAAATAGGATGATTTCATATCTCCCGTCTCTTGGCCTAGAAGTTGTTGATGATGATACTGTTGATTTTTCCCATATTAAGAAAGATGCTCCAATAGAATTTTCTAATAAGATAAAAATAGAATTTTATGGAAAGTATAGAAATATAATTGTTATGTCCCTATCATAAATTATTTACCATGATGTGATAGGTCACAATACCTCAAAAAGTATGAGGGATAAGCTGGATGCTGATTTTTAACGGAATACTAATGTTAAGGAAGAAAAGAAAAAAATCTATCATAGTAAGTATGAAGACATTAGAATAAGAAATGAGGTAAAAACTGATGAATAATTCACTAGAGTAAATTAAATTGTTTGCAAAATCCAAGGATTCAGAGATTTCTTGGAAGATTCTACAATTGTGATGAAACTTATGAGGAACATTATGAAAATGTTTGATTCTAAAATTTATTATTTAAGAGATAAATATGATTTATCTCTTGATTAATTGCATAACATTCATTTTTCTTATAAAATGATGGAATATCCAATGTTTAAAAAGAATATAAAGGATGAAAGGGTTTTTGAATCCATGTGAGAGTTTAAATTCCAAGATTTTGATGAAGTTGATCCTTTTGTGTCAGAAGATAAAGAAGATGATTATTTCAATGAAAAAAATCAACTCTCTTATATTCATGAACTATCAGAGAAAAAGACGAAACTATGGATATAAAATTCATCTCAAAAGTTTTAAGTGTGGTAGAATCAGACACATTGCTATGAATTGACCCAAGAAAAAATTAGGAGAATTTTGAGAATATTCTGATGAAAAACCTCGATTCAATAAGTGGAAGAAAATGATAACGAAGAAATGTCTTCCAAAAAATACAAGAAGAATTATTTCGAAAAAAAATAAGTATGTTGTGTAAGAATGTTGAATTGGAATCATCTGGAAATAAATATTATAAAGATGAATGTTAAGAAAAAAGCATAATATTCATTACAAAAGATGATAAAAAAATATTCCTTAGAGAGTGAAGAAGTTGGGGAAGAATCTAATAGAGAGTGTCAACTCAGAATATAACTTTTTTCATGTCTTGAAAAAAAAACTCTAATTAATGAAATTAGAGTTATGAATAAATATTAGAAATAAGTTTATGATGGAAGAAAATGTGTCATCAAATAGGAGGAAGAATACATTGAGGAGGTTTTAATTTACAAACATAGAATGTTTGAACAGGGAAAGATTATTGAAGATCTTAGTAAGAAACTAGAAACTAAGGAAGAAGAAGTTAACAAGTTTCAATCCAAACTTCTTGAGTCCAAAAGTACCTTGAGAAAGATGAATGAAAACTTCAACAAAACATCATAAGTAAAATATGAGACTTCTAAAGTCTCTAATAAGGATCAATACGAGAATTGGAATAAATCTTCTCTTACCAAAAATAATTTTTCATCTAATTAGTTTAACATTTATGTTTCCAAAAAACGTTTTTGGAATTATTGAGTGGAGAAAGGATGTGAAAAACCAATAAAATATACAAAATTATAAAACTCACTCAAATAAAAAGATGTTTTATGTCTAGAGTATATAATATCTGAAATAAGTTACCAACCATAATAATGTTTCTATCGAAAAATATCTTTATTGAATAGAAAATAAATTTTTTATGGCTATTGCTGATGTTGTGGAATCTATTGGCATAGAGGTTATAATTATTGGTACATCTAATCTCTATCCTAAAGAAGGTATGAATAAAGTGGTATAAATAGTGATAGTAGAATGAGAAAATTTATTAACATATAAAAATTTTGAAAGGTAAATCTTCAATATATTAGAAACTTTACAACAACAAAAATCAATTTGAATGTTTGGAATATGTTTTTTACAAGATGTGATCAGGCTAGTCATCGTGCTGAAATATTTATAAAACCTATTCTAGAATAATTTTCTTATGATAGAAAAGAAAATAAAGCTAAAAAGAATAATGTTAAGATAATATCTTTTGTTGTTGTGATATCTTTTTAAGAAAGTTGAAGGAACAAACCATGGACACTTGATAGTGGGTTTTATTCACATATGATAGGTGACATACAAATCTTGAAAAATGATTAAAGTCATGATGGGGTAGCAATTACCTTTGGGAATGATAGTTCTTTAAACATCATAGGAATAAGAAAATTTGATATTGAAGCGGAAAAGATCAAATCTAAGGAAGTTTTATTTGTTGATGAGTTGAAGCATAATATACATATTGAATGTCAAATTTGTGATGATGGAAAATAATTTATTTTTGGAAATTATTTTTGTATCATAAAAAGTGTGGAAGATGGAGAATTTATTACAAAAGGAGAAAGAACTAGTGTGAATCTATTTCAAATAGAATAATTCAAAAAATCATGTTACTTGAGTGGTGAAGATGAAATCAAATTGTGGCTCCAAATACGTGGTCACCTTGGGAATAAAACATGAATAAAATTTCTAAAGATGATGTTGCCTAGAATTTTCAATAATTGAAAAGAGGGGTTGAATATGTCTTTATTACTTTCCAAATATAAAACACAACTAAAACAATTCATAACAGAGTTGAGATTCAATCTTACAGACCTCTTGAGCTTATTCATTCCAATTTTTGTGGGCCGATGATACATCAATCATCAAAAAAAGATTTATACTTTATCACCTTTATTGATAATTTCACTCGATTGAAAAACATCATGTTTATGAAGCACAAGTTCGACTATATTGAAATATTTAAATACTTCAAAATAGATGTTGAGATGGAAATGGAGGTTTCTATAAAAAAAGGCTGAGAATAGATAATGGCACCAAATTAACAAGCATTAATTTTGAAACTTATCTGAGAAAGCATTGTATAAAAAATCAGTACAGTTCTCCCTATACAAAAAAAACAGATAAGTTGAAAGAATGAATGGAATATTGGTAGAAATGGGTATAATTATGTTAGTATAATATAAACATATGAATTTCTATTAGATAGAAGAAATTTGTACTATTTTACATGTTCAAAATTGTTTTTTATTGAGACTAGAAACCAACATGACTCCTTATAAAATTTGGTATAAAAAACCTTCATTTAAATACCACAATTTTTTTGATTTCCATGTTTGATCAAAAAAAATCTAGATTTGGCGAAGTTTGATGAAAAATATGAGGAATAAAACTTTATCGGTTATTCACCAAATGGAATAAGTTTAAAATATTGTAACAAACATTTAAAAAATTCAGTGGAATCATATAATGTGAAGGTAATTGAAAATAATAGTTCCTTATAAAATGTTTTTTATATTTCTAAGGATGACATACTAGAGAATTCCAAAAATAGTGAATGTAATTCTAAACATCCATATCAAGATTCAGAAGAATCGTGTGAGGAGGAAATTTCAATAGGGAAATAAACATCAAAATTTTATACCTTAAAAAAACATGCCGACTCTATAAACATTATTAGGAATCAGAAGGCTCTAGTTCAGACCATAGGGAAATTGAGAATAGAAAATCAGACATCACTTATCTCAAATGTTGAACCAGAATTAGTTGCTGAGGCTATTCAACATAAAGAATGGGTTGATTATATGAATGAATATTGGTATAAGATTGAGAATAATTTAAACATTGGATCTTTTTCCAAGGACACCAAATAAAAAATTTATTTGAACAAAGTGTGTTTATAGAAAAAAATTGAATCAACATGAAGCTTCTTCAAGAAACAAATCATGTTTTCTTTTTAATGGATATGAACAGGTGTAAGGTGTCGATTTTGATGAAACATTTCCCCCTATTGGAAGGCTAAAAACTATTTGAATGTTTTATACAGTGGATTCACATCAGAATTACAATGTTTGTCAGACTGATGTAAAGTCATCTTTCTTAAATGGTGAGATTGATAAAGAAGTTTACATTGAACAAACTTGTGAGTTTTAACTTGATAAGGATGATTTTTTTTATAAATTAAAGAAAGATTTGTTTGGGATGAATCAAGCTCCAAGTGCAAGGTATTTGAAAATTGAAATTTTTTTGAGAATGTGGAAAAATTATAAAGGAAAATTGATATCAACTTATCTATGAAATATGTCGACTCCAGTGCTCTAATTGTAATTTTTTATGTGGATGATATAATTTTTTTTGGGGATAGAGATGATTTTTGTAAAATGTTTTCTGAGAAAATGAAGAATAATTTTAAAATGTATATGTTAGGTGAATTAATTTTATTACTTGGTTTACATGTTCAAGAAAAGGAAAAATAATTTTTCTTATCTCAAGAAAATTTTGCCAAAGAATTGTTAAAGATGTTTTAGATAGAAAAATCCAAACAAGTTTCAACACCAATATCAGTGAGCACAAAGTTGAGTAAGGATGAATTCAGAATAAGTGTGAATTAGAAAGACTCTGGAAAGATGATAGTAAGTCTTATTTACCTTATAGCCTCAAGAAATGATATTTTTTATACAATGAATTTGTGTTCTATGTATCAAAGTGATCCAAAATAATATCATATATTGGTAGAAAAATGAATTTTGAGATATGTCAATGGAACAAAATCACATGGATTGTTATATAAAATTAAACAGTGGAATGAAGTTTCATTATTATACTGATGCCAATTGGGCTGGAGATTATAACGATATAAAATAAACCATAGGAGGAACAGTTTTCTTGTGTGAATGTTGTGCAAGTTGGAATATTAGGAAATAAAGTTTAGTATGTTTAACCATATCTAAATCTGAATATGTTGCAGCTATTCAATCATGTACTCCAATGTATTTTTTGAAAGTTGAGTTGGAATATTTTAATGTAAATTTTTCTAAACCATTGAAGATACTTTGTGATAATTAAAGTTTAATTGATATTTTTATTATTACTATTAGACATTCAAGATCAAAAAACATTGATAAAAAGTTACACTTTACAAAATATATAGTTTTTGCTGGAGATGTTTTACTGGAATACATTTCAAAAAAGTATTATATTGATGATATATTTACAAATGAAATTCAAAAAGAAATGTTTTTGGAATTGAGGTTTCAACATCATGTTCAGCCTCTTCTCATGTCTTCCTAATCCTCATAAGTAAGAAACCCCACCATGCTTTGGATTACACTGAAAAAGTGGGTGAGAAATTAATTAATTTTCACGTAATAAGAATTTTTAATTATATTTATTTTATGAATCTCAAGCTATTGTTATCCTAAAATGTGGGAGAGAAAAATTTGAGAAAATAAGGAATGGGGGAGAGAAAAAGAAAAGTGATTTAAAGAAAAAGAAAAGTCATAAAGGAAAACATATAAGTAAGGGGGTGTTATCTTTACATGGACAAAAATGTTTCTTGCCATTGAGGGATGTAATTCCTTCTAAAAAATTAATTTATCAAGTATTGTTGTTTCATGAATCTCTCTTTTAAAAATGGATATATTTTTTTATAAATTTCAAAAATCATAAGTTGTGAAAAAATTCTGAGTGTTGGAAAAGTTATTTATGAGGTTTTCCAAAAAATCTAAATGGAAATATTTAAGAAACATTATAGTTAAATTGTTTTAAACAAAGTATTTGTATTTTTTAATAACTAAAATTTTTTGTATAATAATTTTTCTATTTTACATGAATCAGATATAGTACATTATAATGAGATAATCAGACTATACATCATCAGACCTAGAGTATCATATTTATCTACATCTGATTCAGATCATCAGATCCAAAAGAATCAAAGTCAAGAATTGTTGTTCAGTATATATATTCTTTTAACGTAATTAAAAAAAAAGAAAGATGCTTTTGAGAGAAGAATTCATTTTGTTTTTGAAGTTTTTTTGAAAGAATATGTTGAAGTGATGAATTTTTTTTCATACTTTCTAAATCAAAATTAGATGATGCTTTGATAATATAGAAGTTCTTAAAAATAACGAATATTTTCATGATAAATTTTTTTGATGAAATGGTGGAGAGGTTTGAAGAAATTCCAAAGTATAGATTAAACAATTCCATCATAAAGAGAATTATATTATAATATAAATTTCATCATAATTGGGATTCCATCCTTTTGAATAAATCCATTGAAGGAATAATGTTTCATAAGATCAGATCCTGAATTCATAATGTGTGATGCTAATGAAGTTTGAATAATTTCAAAGTTGCAGTATAGAGATTCCTTCGTAATAGGAATTCCATCGTAATGGTAATTCTTTCATAATGATAATTCTATTAGATTCAATAAGAAGGATACCAAAATTTTATTGAGACTAAGAAAGAAATAAAAAATCTATTAAGACTGAGATGAAATGGAAATTGGATTGAGACGGAGAAAGAAATAAAAATTGTATTCACTGAGAATGAAATAGGAATCAAATTGAGATTAAGAAAGAAACAAAAACTAGATTGATAATTATAATTAAATATAAATATCATTCAATGATAAATAAATATAAATTGGATTGGTACTAATAATGAAATTGAAATTTTATACACTGAGAAAGATGCCAAAATCAGATTGATATTGGGAGAGAGATATAAATTAAATTGAGACTGAGAAAAACATAGATTCATAATGATATGAATATGAAGAAGTTTTAAAAAGGAAAAATCCATAAGTTTTATCAATATTTGAAGTTTTAAAACCTGAAATTAACTTCTATGTAAATATTGGAGAGATTTTAGAAGGTTTGAAGAAGTAATATTAGATGTTAAAACTCGAGATATTTTTGGACTTTTTGAAATATAAGGAATATTGAAAAGTTTTCAAGTTTTCTGATATTGCTTTTCTGAGTCGCCTATAAATAATTTCTCAGATCATTTGTTTAAAATGACATTTTCATTTAAGTAGAAAAGGCAAGTAACTAAAGAAATCAATTTAAAGTCATTGTCAGCCCAAGATCTCATGAGGAAGACCAGATAGATAAGAGTTTGTTTACTAGATTGAGTAAGATTTTATTAAGAAGGTTGTATCCAGACAATAGGATTGAGACTGTCATACTGAGGTATATAATATAGAGTATTTGAGTAGAGTATATGTTTTTCAAATTCTGAATGATTTCATTATATTGAGTACATCGTATTGAGAGAATAAAATACAGACTGATTGTATTGAGAAAATAGGATCCAGACACATCGTATTGAGAGAATATGATCCAGATAGTTTTTATTCAGATAATCGAATACAGACTCATCAGATTGAGAAAATCAGATCCAACCAAATTGGACTAAGGATTCAGACTGATGAATTTTGGAGATATTTCAACAAATATCTTAATTATTTTATTTGGGTCAATAATTTTATAATAAAAAATTTTAAACTGATGGGAGTCAGTATAATCATCCCTATTAGAAGATAGAAGTCGTCAAATGAGAGTTGGAACAATTTTTATTCACTTCTACATAATAGTATATTTCTATAGTCCCTTAATATTGGCGATGTAAAGGATGTAGTTTTCTCACACTGAGGTCAAACCTTGTAAATATTGTGTGATTTAATTTCATTACTATTCTTAAATATATGAGTATTTACTAAAAATTTGATAAAAAAATAAATCTTAATAGGTTTTAGGGGTTAATCATAAAAAATATTTAAAACTTATAAAAACTAAACAACTTATTCGACCCCCAATTCTTAGTTGTTATTCAATCCTTTGAAACTTCAAAACCGTTTGATACATTATATGAAAATATTTTTTGGAGTGTATCTTGTTGGGATAATATTGGTGGAATAATATTTTTGGGACCATAATTGGTATATGAAATGGTTGAGAAGCTGAATATGATTCAATAACATAAGAGAATGGCTCAAAGAAGTCAGAAAATTTATACTAAAACCTGTAGGAAAGATCTATCATTGTTCGTAGAGAACATGTTTTTGTTAATGTATTTCAATATAAAGGTGTTATATATGTTGGTAGAAAAGGAAAAGTTTAGTCCATGGTATATTAAAAAATATAGAATTTCAGAGAATATTGTATGGGTGTCTTATTTTGTGGACTTTCTTCCAAGTTTATCCAAGGAACATGACGTGTTTTAAGTATCATTTTTATGAAAATATGTAAAAGTTGCATCACATGGTTTGATACCTAAAGTATTATAATTGGAATAGAAAATTTCAAATGAAGAACGGTCTATTCATATTCATGAAAATGGAGAGAAGGTTTTATGGAATGATTTCTTCCTATAGTTTATGGTTTTTTTGAAAAACAATTGGATAAAAAAAGATATATGGGAATCATAAAATACTAATCTAGAAAAATATATCCACATATATAAGTAATAAATATAATTACAAGGATAAAATTTTAAAAATTGGAGGAACTTAGAAAAACAAACTAATGTTAACAGTAACTCAATTTCATGCTGTATTAATATTCATAAATTAGATTTTATAGATTTATATTCACTATAAGAATATTAAGTAAATTTACAATAAAAATGAAATAGTTTTCTTCATAACAATTTTTTTACACATATTATATAGAATTATTTTAAAAAATAATTTCCAATTTTTTAGTATTTAAATTTTAAAAAATTTACTTAATTGTATATATTATATTGTAAAAATTAACTTAGAGTTATTCTTTTGATAATTATCTGAAAAAAGTTGATTTTTTGGTGAATACCGAAAAATATAGTCTTTTAAGAAAAATGTCTTTTATTTTCATGTATGTACAAAGTAAAATTTTATTTTCTATGAGATTTAAAATTAAATTATTTAATAATGATTAAAAATAATCTCATAAATGTCATTAGACTAAAAATTTTACTTGAATTTTGTATAAAACATTTTTATACATAAAAAAGCATTTTTTATCAAACTGTTTTTCATCACATTTTGTGGAATTATTTTAAATATAATATTATCCACATATATAAATTAAATTTGATAAAACATGATCCATATTTTTAATAATAATCTCAAAAAATTTAATTATTAGACTTTTATTGTAGCTCATTAATAATAGTAAATTTGATAAAAAAAAGTTAGTGACCACAATAAGAATTAAATGGGTTAAAAGGGTTAAAAATAAAACTATATGGTTTAAAATGACCTAAAATATTATATATATCATATGTTATTTAAATATTTAGAACCTATATAATATAATAAATATAAATATACCATTTTAGATCTATTTGTATTGATTAAGATATTAATATATATTAATATTTTAAAATATTCCAAGTGTGTCATCTCCTCCATTTTTTAAAGGACGCCCTCTATTATCATTGATCCACACTTTAAGGGTCACTTATATTTGAAAATACCTACCCAAATTACTTCATAACATCATTCCAAATATCCTAGAGTCCCTATATACATCATTATATCCACCTTAGGAATCCAAACATGTAAATATAAAGAGATTTTTTGAAGAATTTGTTTAGGATTTAACTAAGTGCTTTAATTTTCTTTCTTCTCTTATACCCTAAAAACCTAGATTAACCAATAAAATATAATAAAATTAGTATCTTAATCATACTTAGATGTTATTAGGATGATTTTATTACCTCTATCTATCTTCTCTTCCATAAAATGTGAAATGTAACCATCATTTGGGTGTGTGGAGGACTACTGACTCATAAACCAATGTGATTTTTTTCCACCACCACATATTACATATGGTTATAATTATATATTTAATTTATATATGTATATATATGATATTTATGAAATAATTAACATTCTATAAAATTAATATATTATTTATTTTCCTAACTTTCCATAAATTGTGAAACGATAATGTTGTTTCTGCATACGTGTGAATTGCCACCTCAACGAAGCGATGTGATTATTTTTTCATCGCTGAATCAAATTGATGGTTTATATAAGTGTAATTAATTATATAATTTTATATTTATGATATTATAAAAATTCTATAATTATCAAACAACACTTACCTTATTTTTCTCAAATTATTTGAAAAATGGAAAAGTTACTCATAGGTACGTATGGGCTACCATCACCATGGTTGTAACATAATTCATTTTTCATAACACTCTTATATTATTGGTTATAAAAGTATAAATATTTTAGAAATAATAATTATAAAATTATTTATATTTTTAAAATGATTTAATCATGATATATTAGACCAAACTCAACCTACTAAAGTCATTTTGGACTAAGGAACCAAATATCCCCAAACTGTCTAAAGTAAACTTAATCAATTAAGTGATTCAGAATTATAGGGATATATGAAATAAAATAAATAATAAACCTATGAAACATTATTAACATGGAAAATAATTAACACAAGTTTACTATTCAAGAAGATAAATTATGTATATGAAATGCCAGACTCAAGGTAAGAGTTGATTTACCTTAGAAAATTGTTTTAAATGTTTTAAAGATCTATTTTATAAATATTTTATTTCTATATCCATATTATTGAAAATAATTTATATAGATTTATTTATATAGACCCAAATGAATTATAAAAGAAATTTTATGACTTGTTTTAATTTCATTAAATGGATTTCAAAAGAAATATTTTTTTATGTATTTTATATGGAATGTTTTGACTTTATTTACAAAAGGAAAATAATGAATGTTCTATTTAAATATATAGGTAATTGATGGATTTTCCTACCACCACAAAAATTATTTTATGTTTGTATTCCATTATAAAATTCCATTTTTTATTCAAATAAAATCCTTCATTCACTTTTTTATTAGTATTGTTTTTTTTGAAAATGGGGTTTTAATGAAAAGGGATATTTCAATATTTTAAAATCTTTTACTTTTCAGTTCAAAGGTATATTTTTATGATCTTAATAATTGAAAATCAAAATTTTATGTGTTTTAGGAATGTTATAGTCGTTGTAAACTATATAAATTTTAATTGATATTTATATTGATATGATGTTGGGTGATACTAATATAGATCTCTAATGTATTGGGAAATGGCTTTGTTATAATTAGAATCATATTGAAATAAACTCTATTGGTTATTCCATTTTTAAGGGTTCATTTAAGGGTTATTATAAAGGAACTATAAATATTATTTCCCAATTAACATACATGAATTTTATTTTCTTAATAATAATTTTCCATGAAAATATTTTTTATTTTTATGTTAATTTTAAGATCTATTATTTAAATGAATGATTATTCCCATTGAGGGTAAAAAGATATGTTTTTAATGAAATGTTCTTTAAGGGTTCTAATATGTTTTTTTACACAAAACCTCATTTTAATTATTTTTCCTTCATGTTTTCTTATAAAATATTTTTTGAAAAAAAATTGGGTATTAAATATTATTTCATGTATAAGTAATGGTTATTTTAGTTTAATATTTATTATGCTAATGGAAATCTCTCTTATATGATCTTATGGTTTTGAAAAGGACTATTGGAATTTTTTTATTAATTTTAATAAATCCATTAAAAATATATTTTTGATAATCCTATGTTTTAAATTGATATTCATAGGGTTTAAGGACCAGTCGTAAAAATTATGTAGTCAATTTGAAAATCATGATGATTTTTGAAGAAAATAATACATGTTTCATTTTAAAATAATTATATTGTGAAAAATGTATATTGAGTAGAAGTTTCTAAATTTTAAGGTAATTTTTTTAGATAAGGGGTATGAACTAATTATTTAAATCTCTAAACCTATAAATATCATTGGGAATGAAATAAAATCAGTTATTTTAAAAAAAATATATTACCAATTTTATTAGTAATAGGTCCATATAAAAAATATCATTTTTCTTTAAATACTCTAAAGAATAAAAAATTACCAAAAGAGTGATAATATGATCTAATTTGGAATATCATGTTAATTTATAGATTAATATTTATAATAAATAATTTATATGATGTGGGAAAATGCAGTCAAGACATATATGTTAAAAACAATCTTTTTGACCTTTTGAAAAAAATTCAAAAATAACTCATACGAAAAACATTAAAAAGATTAATTTTTCAAAAATTCTAAATGAAGTAAAATATAACTGATAATGAAATTTATAAACCATAAAAGAATAAATAATAATATTATTCAAACATTTAAAATAATGACAACAATGAATAAACATATTTTAATGGAAGGATTTAAAATAATATTTTGAAAAGAAAGTCCCTTGCCTTATGCCTCATCAAGAATTGTACATTATCTAACTACTAAATAATAAAATTATGATTTTTATTAACATGATTAATAACATTTTTCATGTTACATAAATTATAATTAATTCATTTTTTAGTCATTACCAAATTTTATTTAATTATTAAAATGGTAAAGTTCACATTGGACATTTTTGGGTCATTTAGATTATAACCTCAAAACAATATTAGGGTTTTGACTAAGGTAAATGGGGTTATGATTAAATTACCTATATAACCATATAAATGTAATAATTATCATATTTATATATTAAATATTCTTTTAAAACCATGTATGTAATATTTTCATGAATAATGAATCAGGTTATTTAATTGAGATGATAGTCCATACATACACATGAACATCATTTTCATTTTTCAATTCTATGTAAATGAAAGATATTAGATAATATTTTACATTTAAAAAATCATAAATATTTTATAAAATTCATATTTATTCACTATATCGATCCTTATAACTATCCTTTTAATGTGAAAATGAAAAATGAATCATATCGCATCCTGAACATGATTGTCCACTTCTAAACATAAACATTATATTTTCTTCAATGGATAGAAGGGTAAGAAGGTAAGTAATATAATATCATTAAATAATAATAATTATGACATAAGAATCATATATATTCATTTTATCCATAACGTTATCCAACCATATGATCTGGTGATGAAATATGAAACATAAAACATTGTGGAGATAATAGTCCACTAATACACGTGAGAAATGTTTTAATTTCCCCTAGGATGAAATAGGAGATGAAAAGGGGTTATTAAATTAAAATAATAAAATTTTATTTTATGGAATATTCTAATTTTTGTATAACATAATTGTTAAAGAATATTTGAAGGAGTTACAAGAATAAATAAACCCAAAACACTCGGTTAATAATTATACCTCTTCTTTCGAAAACCTCTTTTTCTTACACCTTAAGCTTAAAAAGGATGGTATATTGGTAATCAGAGGAACAATAGGACATTAACATATTTCAGAATGTATTGTTTCATTGATTGATTGAGATAGAGTATTAATAGTGTGTGAATAAGTTAGTATATGTGGTTCCATTTTATAAGTGATGGGAGTGTGACACTTATAGAAACTTAAATTTTTTAAATATATTATATGTATTCCTCAATGGAAAGTAAAACCAATTTGACCCTTTTCAAATATAGGGTGATTTTGTGTCAAAATACACTCATAAAATTGAATTTAAACTTTTATTTATGATATTTTGAAACTTATCTCTTAATTTTAACCCCCTCTTTATCTATTTTAACCACTAAAATGGTGATAAAGTTTTATAAAGATTACTATTCATAATGACCAAAAATAAAATTAAACATATTTATAAATTTGAAATTATTAATTAAAATTATGAAATCTATTTTAGCATATTTAATTTCAATACGTTTTGAAAAACTATTTTAATATAAAAATGAAAACTACAAAGAAAATATTTTTTATAAAAATTATTTTTTAACCATAAAAATTATTTTATAACAAAATCAAGTAGAATGATGAACCATATGGTATTAATTTTATTATTTTTATCTAAGATAACTAATTTATCTTTAAAAAATTAAAATATATAATGTTAATTTTTAAATACTTTAAAACAAATGAAAATTTAAATAAAAATTATTATTTTTCACAATTCACCCAAAAATAAATCTTTTTATTGAAATCCCAAAACAAACATCCATATATAAATTCAATATGATTAATAAAAAAGGAAATATTATATTTCAAATTAAAATTCAAAAATATATCAATTTTTCTTTTAATTTAAACCATGAAATATCTGGAATAATAATTTAGTCTAATGAAAATATTATTTTTGCGATTAAAAAATTATATAAAGTAATTTAAAAAACATTGAATAGTTTTAATACATAAAAATGAATACATATAAATCATAAGTTTCATTTATTTATTGCATTTATTGGGTTTTAACAATCTTACCCATTTAAAAAATCACATACTCAAAATTTTATTCATTTTATAAACAAGTGGGGGTATTTTCCCATCAAGCATTTTTATGATTCCCCTTTATATCCCTAATCATGTGATTCTTATAAAGAACCTTGACATGGTGAATCCACTTTTTTTTCATACTCTATATCATTAAGAATCTAAACTATATTTTCCTCATAGGATATATTATCTTCCTACTAAACTACTTATAGGATCAAGACATGAGATTCACCAGGTACATATTTCCTTAAAAATGAAATATAGAACACATCATCTATATGAGCTAAACTCTTAGGTATGGAACTCAGTAGGGAATTTATCCCACATTTTATAGTATTTCAAATGGTTTAAAAAACTATAGACTTAAATTTCCCTTATTTCCAAAATCATAACAATTTTCCTATGCTATAATTTAGAAAAAACATGATCTCTTACCTGAAATGAGAGATCGTTCTTATGGTTATCTGCATAACTGTTTTTTCTTCTTGGAGCTTCCATCATACAATGATAAATAATATTTACCATATAAATCATCCCTTATACAAACTCTATTACTAGAAAATTCCTTTCACTAACTTTGTCACAAAATAATGACGTTTGACCCCACTTTAAATGTAAAGATTCAAAAGATTTCATCTTTATACTTGAATGAAAATTGTTATTATATTAAAATTTCTCTAGTGAAATATGTTGATCCCAACTTTCCTGATAAAATAAAGTGAAATCCCAAATCATATCTTTCACATTTTGAATTCTTCACTCTGTTTGTCTATCAGATTGAGGATGAAAATATTTACTGAAATATGATTTAGTAGCCAATGAATTTTGATGTCTATTCAAAAAATTCAATTTAAATCTTGAATTATAGTTAAACAAAATAGAGAATTAAAATATATGTTACATAACTATCTATTTCTGTTAAATTATATATTTTTTATTTGAATATATAGTATCATGATTTGTAAGAAAATAATAATATACAATCTATCAGTGGATAATAATCCAGATCACATTATTAAATCAAGATGACTTTCGTAATACCACCCTGAAATTTGTGGATATATTATCCCACTTATATTCAACAACCAAAACATTTTTAAACATCCCCATAAGTAGTTGTCACTCATCATTAACTTATTAAAAATTCAAGCATTTTATAGTAAAATCATTAAAATATTTCTTCATTCCAACCCCCTAATAATACTCCCAAAACTCTATATACATTTTAGAGTTTTCAAGATTAATAAAAAATGTAGATCTATGATATTCATATAAATAATCATTCTCTTACTGGGAATAAATTACGACAGACAAATTGTTTCGAAATATCATAACATCATCATTTTTTATGCTAAATTCTAGAAAATTACTCTTCTTGATTGACTCTGCCATCACTTAAAAATCATGATCTTGTTTTTGAAAATTCGTTATCATTTTTGACAAAGATAACTACACTGAAACCAAAACCCAAAGAGAGGTAATCCCATTATGAATAATTTCTATTCCAATATTTATCAAATAATTAACCAAATGATCTTGTTCCAAACGTAAATATTTTAATGATACATTACCTTTTTGAACCAAGGCATTGACTACCTTGTTTTATTTACCTAGATTGTAGTGAATCATGCAAACATTGTACATTATTAGTTGTAAACATATTCTATTCCTTGTGTTTAAATCATTTTCAATGAAAATATACTATAAATATTTATGGTTATTGTACATTTAAAATTTTACCCCATATAAAATATGCCTCAAAATTTTTAAGGAAAAATCAACTATTGTAAGCTCAAGATCATGTGTTGAATAATTCTTTTAATTGAAATTTAGTTGATGTGAAGCATATACAATTACCCAATCATATTAAGTTATTTCATATTAAAATCTGTTAATATAATAATCCCTATAAAGAAAAAATTCATTATTACTTGTTTTCAATGAAAAAAGTAGACCATTAACCAATTTTATTTTCAATTTGTAAAAAAAGTCATTGAATTCCTTTATCTTGATGAATTTAACTCCTCTTTAAGTTAACACAGTTATTAGGATAAATAATCAAAAAACGTTTTCAATAAACCATTTCTATTAACCCACTATTCTATGAAAACATATAATCTTAGTGACATTTGAAATATTTTTCCACTCTTCTACTACATTATTTTAGAAAGATAAATAGTTATTCTATCTTTGGAGATAATATTCCCCTGGAATGAAATTTTTTTAACAAAAATTCACATTTACTTAATTTTCCACAAAAATCATTTATATTAATTTCTTAAAAATAATATTATGGTTTTTATCATATTCCTCATAAATTTATGAATAAACCATAGTATCATCATTGAAAACTAAAAAAAATATGCAAATACTCATAGAAAACACAATTCATGACATCCATAAATAAATAAAGTTTATTCATCATCCCAAAATTCAGAACCAAAAATCATAATACCCATACCTATTATATAATATTATCATTATAATGTATTCCTTCGTAACCTTCAGTTGGAGATACCCAGACTTTAGATCAGTCTTTAAAAAAACTGAGAACCCTGTAGTTGATCAAACAAGTCCTCAATATGAGCTAAAAGGATATTTTTTAGTAGTGGATTTTTTGAGTACTCTATAATTAATGATAATTTTCATGGTACTATAATTTTTAAAAAATAACATAACATGAGAACCCCAATGTCATGTGCAAGGGTTTATGAAACACAAACAAAGGAACTCTTGTAAATTTTGTTTCAAATCCAAACATTCCTTTGGATACATTAGATAATGGGTTTTTAAATTAGATTAACATGAAGAATTAAGTCAACAGTAAAGTTAGTATCTCAAATATAATTAAAAATAGGTAAATAATAAGTAAATAAATCCAGATATTCATTTAATATTGGCACATCACTAATTATAAAAATTCTTTTCTTCTCAACATTATGTGAAAAATTACTTTCACATTTTTATTTTATCAGTTTCATGGCTTGTTGATATGTTATCAGAGGTATGTATTAAATCATATATACAAACTAAAATCCATTCTAGAAAATAAGTTCATTCACACTACAATATATCATATAAGGATAAACTAAAACCCAATCTACAACCATAATGGAATCGTAATTTCCATTGAGAAATACATAATTTTTTGTAGTAAAAACCATTCTAGAGAAGATAATAGGAATATTTCCATTTATTATTGTTTCTTTTTTAGAATCCCAAGCTATTTTTAACAAAAAAATAATTTTATTTCATATGATAGTGTTTCAATTTTAGCTTTAAATTTCACAGATATAAAATTATTTGTGGATCCCCAATCAAATAATACATTGGTATAATATGAATAAACAAGCAATGTACTTGTCATTACATCATTTAAAGTTGTTTCATCTATCGTAGTAGTATAAATATAATTTTATAAATATTTTGGTTTCGAATATTGATGATTTTACTCATAAGTAACTAAACTTGGAAAAAAATTAGCATGATTTCACAACTCATTGTAATTAAATAAATATTAATGTTGGATGAAAATTTGTTTTACCATTAATTTAATAATCATATTTCATTTCATTATTTTCAATATAAAAATAAAAAAGCATATGGAATCGATGAAACTTCAATGATCCTATCAAAAATTATTTAAAATTTCTTTATAGATATTCGAAACATTTTGTGTATGGGATTACCTAAATAATTCTTAGACGAATACTTCTCTATTTTTATCACCTAGACTGATTTTTATTCTTGTTATCACAAAGATCAAAATTGTCAAAAACGCTATCTCACCATTCCCAAAACAATTGAAAATCTACACATAAATTTTATATTCATGATAGAATAATAATATTCATAGACATGATTTTAAACCTCTGTAAAATCTATTAATTTTACTCTTAATGTCCTAAATAAAAATTTATGTATACCTGGAAAATCCATTAATGTTTTCTTCACAAGAGTTCACTGATTCTTCTTAATTTTTCTTCAAATATTGAAATTTACATTCCATTCTTAGTGAAATAACTTTTGGAAAATTATTATCAAAGAATATATCTTTATAGGTCATCCACTCCATGGAACAAATATTATACTTTTCATTATTATTCATATTCATATACCACCATCAATTGAATTCAGATTAAAAAATTTAAATAAAAACTATTAATTTTTGATGTTATGTAAATCTAAATATAGTAAATATTTTCACCAATTAATTTATCCATTGTTAATATTTCAATATTCTTTAAGATCCATCATAATATATAGGGTTCTATTTAATGAAATGATCCACTATAGATATATTCCTCCATAGATAATTTTTTTTTTGTCATTCATGGGTTCCACCATTAATATCCCTTTTCAATAGAGTTAACACTACCCCCATAGAGTTTTTTTCGATCATTAAAGGTTGATTTTGAAGTTTATTATTCTCTAGATGCCTTCCAACATTATTTTCCCTATTTCATTTATGGAAAACCATTCTGAATAGACCTAGATAAGATAAAGAAAAATGAAGACCATTAAAAATAAATTTCACGATAATATAAAAATATTATAATTCTCTTAATATAGTCTTTTGACATTATTCTAATCTCTAAAAGAATCCAAGATTTTCTCTCATACCAACTATAATGACATGTTGCATTAAAAGTACATAAATTTAAGTTTAACGGAATGGATTTTAACATTTTAAATTCCTGTGATATTTTTTTTGTAATTTTATAAAATTATGAAAACATTAAATAAAAAATAGACTCTTCCACAAAATTTATTCCTTCCAAAAAACAGGGCTTTAACATTACACACCAGTTTCATTCAAGAACATTTTTGTTCTTTTAAAGAATTCCCAAAGCAGAATGTTTGACCTTGTTAGTTTTATTACTCATTCATATATCTTAGGAAAAACATTTAAAAATATGGTATAACCATTAAAATGTTACCAAAGGTCCTAAAATTAAAGTAATATCCTTATTCATGTGAAAACATGAAAACTCATTAAAAATTTCCCCTTTTTCCCAATAAAATATTTAATGAAAAAAAAATATCTATACATTTTAAAATAAAAATTTTCTCTAATAAAACATTTTAGCAACCATTATAATCATAAGAAAACCATGAAAACATCTCTAGGTATATGAGACCTCATAAAAACATTTCCTTAAAAACAAATCATTCCCCTGTAAAGAACTATAAACATTACTTACCTTATGAAATCAATCTATTTCCATTAAAAAACTTTTTGAAATAAGAGTATAGGTGTCTTAGTGAATAATATTCATAACCCATATTCATTCATGTTGAACCCTTGTTAAAATAACTAAATCAAAATTAATTCCATTATATTAACAAACTCGGTCATCTACCTCATTTTTCTCCATTAAATACTAAACCATTTCCCAATGAATTGGATAGAATTATGGGGATCACCTATCATCATGAATTATATCAATCTAACTCATTATAATTTATAAATTTGAAAAATCATATAATGAAGAAAATATTTTTACTATTTCAAATTTTCATTGTAAAACCATTGGAAAATACATTTGAACCAATAAAAAACCACTTTCCATTTTTATATAATTAGAAAGAGAAATATCCTTTTTATTTGAAAAATCTTGAAAATAAAAAAATATCAAGAGATGATGAATAATTTATATATTGAAAACTACATTAATAGATAAATGAATACTGAAAATTAATAAATTATATGACAATAGGAAAAGGAGGTCAATTTTTATACATTGAAAAACATTATTTGTCAATTTAGTAAGAATTCAAAAACAAACGATATTAAAAAAATTGAAATGATTAAATTTTTTACCTTTATAATGACTGTTAAGTATATTATAAAATAACCATTATAAACCTTTTATGTTTAAAAAATAATATTCTTGAATTATTTAAAATAACCTCAATATAAAAAGAAAATAGTTGGAAGGAAAACATTTAAATAAGATTTTTTAAAATAATTTCCCTGACCTTAAGTGTAATCTAGCTTTATATGTTCTTTAAATCTAGAATAATATTATTATAATAGTTATTTATTTATTAATAACTTTTTTAATTTTCATTTAATTACCATTATTACAATTATTTATTTTATTACCACGTTTTATTTAGTTACAAAATGGTTATGTACACCTTGTTCTTTTTGGGGGTTGTTTGGTTTGTAACAAAAACACTCGATGTGGTGATCATGGTCCAATGGGTTTTGTTTCCATTACATATAGAATAATAATCATGTTATAATTATCATATTTATAAATTAAATACACATTAAATAGCAACCATATAAGGAAGTCATGAAAAATGAATCATGTTATTTTATAGAGGTGGTAGTTTATACATACACATGAATGGAGTTTTCATTTTTATAATGGATGGAAAAGAAAACATGATAATATTTGACTTTTAAAAATCCGAAATATGCTATTTAGGTAATATTTATAGACCATTTTCATCATTATGACCATCCTTTTAAGGTGAAAACTAAAAAAATGACATCACTTCATTGAGGTGGTAGTCTTCAGATAAGCACGGTTGGCATTATTATTTTTCAATGGATTGAATTGTAAAATGGTAAGTAATAAATTTCCTTTAAAAATAATAATTATTTCATTAATATATTTTGTATTCATTTGAACCATTATATTAGCGTTCCATAAGATCTAATGATGAAATATGATATACATAGCTTCGTGAAGTTGCTAGTCCACACGTATACATAAGGGATGTTTTCATTATACATTGGATTGAAAAGAAGATGAAAAATGGTTTTTAGATAAACATAATTTAATTTAAGTAAATAAAAGATATAGATGTTATTATATCATAATTGTTAAAAAAGATTTGAATGATGGAGATGATGAAATAAATATAAAACACTTTATTAATAATTATAACTCTTATTTAGAAAACCACCATCGGCTTAAACATTACGCCTTATTAGGTTGGAATTTTGGTGATACTAGTACCTCTAAGATGTTTTCAGGTGATTTGAAAAAGGGTTTGGGTAATTAATGTCTGATATTGAGTGCAAAATCTATGTGAATATACGAGGAGAGGATATTCACTTTATATAGTTTATATGATTGACAAACTAAAAAACACATTAAAATTTTAAATATAATATAAGTATTTCTAAAATTAAAGTGGAAATAAATTTACATATTTCAAAGATAAAATGAGTTTGAGTATAATCATACACTTACAATAAAATTTAAAATTTTTATGGTATATTAAACCTTATTTCATAGTTTTAACAAACTCGTTAAGTCTTTAAACCTTTATCGTAGATATAATGCTTTACCAAGTTTAATATTCATAATGACCAAACATGAAAATGAACTTATTACTATATTTAACTTATTAATTCCAAATATAAATTGTATTCTTACTACATTCAATTTCAAAAGGAGGTTAAAACTTATTTCAATCAAAATATGGAAACTATAATGATAAATGTTTTTAGAGAAATGATTTTTTTAATTATAAAAATCGTTTCATACCATAATAATGTATAAAGTTGATCACTATAGTTTTTTTTTGAAAAAAGTGAGCTCAGTAGATCTTGTAGTAAATAAAGGAAATTATAACAAGAAAACGGTATGAATTAAATAATTTCCCTTTGAAACATTTGAAATAAGTCATTAGGGAGAGTGTAATAATAAGTGAAAACTTAATAATTCCCTCCATTATTTTAAATTGAATCCACAAGAGCATTGTATTCTGGATAAGCTTGTGTGATGATTTAGCTCATTGAAGATATATGGTTGAGACACTTGGCCCACTTCGGTGTCATCTTCCCAGAAAGGTGGACTTTCCTGGTTCTGACTTCTTGGACAACGGTTATATAATTGAATTGAAACATGATATTGTTCATGTTTATTTTCTTGGAAAGATTGACCACATTAATCAGATCCATCACCATAGCTTCCAAGGATGTTGCGACGCCACAAGGGCCATATTGATATCCAATAACATCCCCAAAAAGAGTCCCTGAAGATGGACTATTTCTAGTAAAATGGGTCAAATTTTACATTAAAACTATTATAAAATAAAGTGACAATTTATAAATAATTTTACATAAATGATACTTCTAATAAAAATTGGTATTTTACACTATTCATCTAAAAATCAACCTTTTCATAAAAATACAAAAAATTAACCCTAAGATAAATTTTATATGATGAATCCAAAAGGTAATTATTTTTTCTTAATTCGAAAATTTATATATTTATATTTTAACTAAAAATAATTAATACATGTAAAAATAATTATGATAAATAAAATTATTCCTTTTTCAATTAAAAATTTATATATAGTCATTTATAGAACTATGATAAATATGAATATAGAAAAATGAATATATAAAAATCCTAAGATTGAGTTAATGTAGGAATAACTGGATGTTTAGAATTATGTGTTTGGATTTATGCTAAATGAATACCCAAATACCTCTCCACATTTACCATACTATGTTCTAAATCCCCTTGTTTGAACATAAATGTCTCCTCAAAATTTCTTAAGTTCAATTAAAAGGAGGACACAAAAAAAGTGGTAATTGTATTTACTGAATCATTTTATGTTTATTTGCTCATATAAATACTTCAAATATTTAAAAAATATAATAATATAATTAAATATTTATCTATAATATACTGAAATATTATTATGTTTATGGTGTTATCTTTTTACATCTCATTTCAATCCTATGGAAAATAAAAATGTCATGTGTACGTATATGTGGACTATCACCTCAATGAAGTAATGATTGCTATTTTTTATCACTTCCTTAAATGGATGGTTCTAATAATATATTCAATGTATAAAAATGATAATTATAAAATGCTTAATATTTTGGAGATGATGAATCCATAACCAATATTTAAGGACTAAAACCACTGAATCAAAAAATTTATGACAAATTGGATAGTTAACACATAAATATTAATTTTTATCGAATAATTTTTATTTAATGGTTCTGAATAAATTATAATTTAAGTGAATATAAAAATATAACTATGAATATGGTTCAGTTATTGGTTTATAATAAGTCAAAAATTATTATATAGGAGGTTAGAACATGTACGACTAAGCTGATGTCTGAGTTAAGGGTATTTTAAAATCAATTTCCTTTTATTGGGTTATACCACTTATTAATAGACTATTTTATATAAATATTCTGTGTTTTATGAAATTTTATTCTTTAGATTTCATTTACACTTGTATTATATGGATTTAAATTTATTCCACATAATCATTTCATTGATGGATTCCAACATCATATGTGATAATATTTTTAAGGGTTCTTGGTCAAAACTTCAATTCCTTGATATATGTTTCATGTTGTGAAACATAATTTATTTTATATATTGTATATACAAAACCATGAATATGTTTAGAAATTTTATTTCATAAGAATCATTGATTTTATATAATCATATTAATTTCCTTCATTCAAGGGATTTTTGATACATGCATCACCAAAGTTGTACGAATTTATCATCTCAATCATGTTTCATTAAGACATGTTATGATTAATTAAAATATATAAATTCATATGTAATATATTATAAATATTTGATATATAATATCATTAATCTATTTGTACTCTTGGTATTTTCTGTTCTCTATCATTTTCTTTCTTTAAAAAGGGTTTTTAGCTTAAAAGATGTAAGTTATTTCCCTAAAAACTTTATTTTTAATGTTTTGAAATATTTATCTTACATGCACATGATATTTTAAACACTTCATGAATGTTATTTTTTATACCTAAAAATATATATTTAAAGGTAAGTTTAAATACTTTTTAATTTATTTAAAAAGGACTCAATAAACATATTTAGAATCTTTTCTATACGAGTCACTTTTTACTCTCTTTGAAAAAGTGTGAAAGTAATGTTTTTAAAGTATATGACATGAATGTATTTTACTATCATCATATAATTTATTTACTAATATTTTTATTTTAAAATATTTTATGGTTATTGAACGAATAATATTATTCTCATTTTTCAAAGAAATTTTAGTTTTAAAAAATTAACAAAAATAAAGAATATTTTTTCTTTCCTATCAATGCATATTTATAAGGATTTTATAAGATAGATTTTCACTAATTTCAACATAATTTAAATAATTCCTATGATTTTTTGGACATATGTTCTTAGAATTACAACTGATATCCTTACCTATAAATATTATGATGATATTTTAAATATATTAACATGATACCCATTTCTTTCCCATGGTTTTATTAAGCTATAATGGAAAGATGGTTGATTTTTATGAGTTTTATAATGAATGTGATTTTTTATGGGATTGAATATTAATTATTATGATATTTATGATGGAAATTAAATATTGTGTATGTTTAATTCATTATTTGGTTCCTAGAAATTATTTATGATGGGTATGGCATTCGATATAGCCCTCTAATGCATTGGCTAATGATAAGTTATCCAAGATAATACATATTTGTTGGTCGAAGTGGACACTCAAGAGGGGGGTGAATTGAGTTCCAATAAAAATTTCTGTTAAAAACAATTTCTATTAAAATCCCCCAATTTCAAAAACAAATTAAACTGTAGTGAATTTATATAGATTATGAAGGTTCAATTAGTTTCTCAAAGAGTGATTAATTCTCAGTTAACTTAATCTTATGATTAAATTAACCTTTGAAACTAACTTACTGATTTATAACAACTATAAACACTTGCTAATTTAATTATCAAAGTAGCTTTGAAGATAGATTGTATTTCAAAGTAGTAGCAGCGGAATATGAAATTAAATATGTATAGTATGGATATAGAGTATAACTACAAACACAGTGGATTAACCAAGAGGTTCAGTCTCAAGCCGAGACTTAGTCCTCTTCCACTTGGTGATCACCTGCCACCAAGCAATTTTATAAAAAGGATTGATACGCAGCCTGTATCGGGCTTTACAACAGTTTTCACAAACTGTCCAGGTTTGACAACCTCTGCCACAGTTATACGTGGGAAAACAAACAACAGCAGCAAGCTGTCCAGGTCACAAGACCTCTACCACTATCCACAGTGGGAAGTGAAGTGAAAAAGGTTTGCTGAGGATTTACAGATCCTCCAGTGAAAGTATAGGAGTCAGTGTGTGTGTTTAATACAGCAGATAACACACACTGCTCAAAATGTAGAATAAATCACAGAGCAGAGATGTAGAGTTTAGGAATGGCTCTAGTGATTTCAGTGTAGCACTGGACTCGTTTTGGAATTAATCAGAAGTGATTCTGAGTCCTCTTCTCGATTTTGTTTGAGAAGCAGAGTGTCGTATGCTTCAGGTTCACAGGCAGTGAAATGTAGTCGATGAAGCTCTTCAATAATCTATTGTATGCACACCACTCTTCTTGAGTAGGCTTGATTGTATATTTGATTCTGTCTTGCTTGGTTCTTCTTGTATGCACAGAGCTCTTCTTGAGTATGTCGTATGCTTCCTTTTCTCTGTGTGTGTTGTCTCTCACTTCTTCGCAGCTCTATATATCTTTTTCAGCAGAGTCTTCTTGTATTCATATCACGTGCTCCGTAGGACAGAAAAGGTTTCCTTTCCGCAGGTACGAGGTACGGTTTCCTGACATCCGACAACCTTTATTAATTAATTGTCAGTATATTAAAATATAACTAATATGACCGTTGGTTAGAATAAATAAAGATAGAGATAAAGAAATTCAAACAGTTGTTTATGACTGTTCAAGAGATCGGTAGGTCATCAGCATTAGAGTAAAGATCGGTGACTCAAATAGATCAGCATCGGTCTGTCATCTGATCGGTGAGTCATTTTGATCAGCATCGGTCTGTCATCTGATCGGTGAGTCATTTTGATCAGCATCGGTCTGTCATCTGATCGATGAGTCATTTTGATCAGCATCGGTCTGTCATCTGATCGGTGAGTCATTTTGATCAGCATCGGTGAGTCCTTGGATCGGTGACTCATTTGCATCAGTGACTCATTTGCATCGGTGAGTCTGATGGATCGGTGACTCTGATGGATCGGTGAGTCTGATTGATCGGTGAGTCTGATTGATCGGTGACTCTGATGGATCGGTGAGTCTGATTGATCGGTGAGTCTGATTGATCGGTGAGTCTGATTGATCGGTGACTCTGATTGATCGGTGACTCTGATGGATCGGTGAGTCTGATTGATCGGTGAGTCTGATTGATCGGTGACTCTGATTGATCGGTGAGTCTGATTGATCGGTGACTCTGATTGATCGGTGAGTCTGATTGATCGGTGAGTCTGATTGATCGGTGAGTCTGATTGATCGGTGAGTCTGATTGATCGGTGAGTCTGATTGATCGGTGACTCTGATTGATCGGTGACTCTGATTGATCGGTGACTCTGATGGATCGGTGAGTCTGATGTCTGTTGAATCCAGAAGGCTTCCAACATACTTTGTAAGTTAATAAGCATAGTTAAAAAACATGATAACTGATTCATTCATAGATTGGAATTATGTTTATGAGACATCAAACCAGATTAAGCATCAATGAGTTGTGATGATTTGTGATTATTAAAACATCAGTTATAAACATGAAATCAGCAATCTTCCAGAGGGCTCAACAATCTCCCCCTTTTTGATAATCACAAATCTTCATATATATATAATAAAAAAAAAATCTCCCTCTTAAGATAACATTCCCATATATGTAATATTCAGATTTCTCCCCCTGAGATAGTGATCTCCCTCTTCATATATAGAGTACTCCCCCTTAGATATATATTTCCCCCATTATATATCTTTCTTTCTCCCATTATATATAACTTTATTTCTCCCATTATATATATCTTTCTTTCTCCCCCTTTGGGATAATCAAAAAGGAGGGAACACAGATAAGGGAAAAGAGAAGCAGGGTGCAGGCAGGATAGAACATAACACAAAGGAAAAACAAATTTTATAAAGTCACAGAAAAAAGACAAGCAATACATAGAGCACCCCATCAAAAACAATACATGGCTATTTGTTGGGATACAAAGGGGCTTTCCCTTTATCCGTTGGATCAATGGTAGGTAAGGTAGAAGGCTTGGAAGCAGGCTGTGGTTCACGGAGCTGAAGTGGTGGCAGGACAACTCTGGCAGGTGCAGTTGGAGGTGTCACAGAAGGTTGTGGAGAAGGAGCAGGAGCTGGATGAGAAGCTTGCTGAGAGACTGGTCGCAACTGAGAGAGAGCTTGGGCAACAGACAGCTGATTTGGAGCGACATCAGAGGCACTTAGAGGTGCAGAAGTAGGGAGTACAACGGCAGTGGCCTGTGCATCCAAGTAAGGCTTCAACAGATGAATGAAGTCCTGAATGACTTCTGCTCCATACTTCATAGCTTTTTCAAAATCATCCTTGTTTTCCATGAACTGTGCCAAGGAAGGGACAAAATCTTGCAATTGGCGAACTTGAGTGTTGAAGGCCTGAGTGACTGGAGGTAATTTCAGATTCTCTGCCAGGACTTTGAAGTTTGCAGCCATCTCATGTTTTGTATAAATCTTGGAAAAGAAAGCATCAACTTTTTCCTTGATCTCTTGCAGGGCATTCTTAGCATCTGCTGAATATACTAAGGCCATCTTATGACTAGTATCACAGAGCTCTTTCATCCTCCTCAAGGATTCTAAGTCAAGAATATTTCTAACAGCAGCTAGCTCTGTATGCACGACTTCTCTGAGAGCTTCTATCTCACGAGTAGTGATTTTGGTTACCTTGCCTGTACTTGCTTGGCCGACTATATGAGTTAGTTCAGCTTTCAACTTCCTCAGATCAGACTTGTTAAGATGCTCAATCAGATTCCTTAAAACTTCCATCATACCAGAGATGGTTGATCTGAACTCATTTGACAGAGAAAGTAAGCAAACTTGGAGATCCTTCAAGGTTTGATTCAAAGAGGCTATGTGCCTACCAACAAATTCACCCGTAGCAGTCAAGTCTGGCTTGAGAACATCTGAGACTGCCGTTGAAAAAGCTTTCAAGGAGTTTTCAGAAACTTGTAGAGATACTTGATGAAGGGCATTGGAAAGTTCTTCTCTGACTATATCTCTCACAGTGGTTAGCAATTCAGTCTTAAACTTATCAAGATCAGCTCGAGAGATTTCAGAACCAGGTAAATTCACAGTTACAGGATCATCAGTAGGAATAGACCTTACTTCTCTTGGAAGGTTCCTTTTCACAGTTGCAGCAGATTCTGGCAACTCGCCTTCTTCTTCAGAATAGTCTAAGCCCAACACAGCATATCCAGGGTAGTCATCCCAAACAGCAGCACACAGGGTGTAGTTGGGTTTCTCATAGCATGCTGTTCCACTGATTTTTGATGAGTCAGTCTTGTCACTGATATGGATTTCTGGTACTGACTGAGGTTGTTCTACTTGAACTTCAGCAAGACCATCCACCGGTCTGTTGATACTATCAGCAGCAGCTTCAACATCATCAGCATCATCATCATCACCACCAAGATTGACTTCAGCATCACCTTGCTCATTGTTACTCTGCTCAGAGGCTTCACTGTGATATTCCTCAGTATCAGAATCTTCTTCATCATCAAGAATAGGTTCTGACTCTGGTAGGGTTAAAGGTGGACTAGCAGGTCCAAATTCTATTCTTTTCTTGGGGCTAGCAGTGTCTGGATCACTCCTGTCATCAGGAGAAGACACACTTCCTTCTTCAGTTGCAGCTTTTTCTTGCTCATCATCATCAGAATAAATTGGTTCCTCATCTGGTTTTAATCCAGGATCTCTCACATCCTTTGGCCTCTTGCCATGATCTATGGGATTGTAGGCTTCATACAACTTATCTTCATCGGCAACCCAGCACTTCTTCCATGGGATCCAATTGATTTTCATCCTCTTGCAGATCTCTTTGTTGAGACAGAAGGTACGCTCTGTTTCAACAACTTCATCATTTTCATCAACACATTCCAGATTCTGGAGCATAGTAGATATCATTTTTGAATAAAACAGTGCTGTGGCTTTCTTGGAAGGTTTCAGCATACTAGCTATGTGGACCATCACATATCTACACAGATTTATCTTTTCATGGGTTTTGAGCAGAAACAATAGAAAAACATCTTGAAACTTAACAGCAGCAAAATCTCCTCTTCGAGGGCAAAGTTGGTGCTGAATAAACTTGAATAGGAGTCTGCTTTCACCATCTAATTCTGACGCTATGATTCTCCTCGATTCTCTGTTTCCAGTTAGAAGCTCTAGAGCTAGCTCATAAGAAAAATAGTCAGTGACTGGGGGTATATTGCCAGCGTAGTCCTCATATCGACCTTCATGAGGTACGTTTAAACATTCAGCCCACTGCTTAGATGAGAAAGATATTTTCTTTCCTTTCACAACCGATGACATCCTAGCAGCTTCCACACCATCAAGCGTGATTTTCAGGTTCATGTAAAACTCATGTACTAGCTTTGGATAATCTATTCGGGCGTTGTCTGAAAACCAGTCTATCCATCCCTGAGATTCAAGAACTTGTAGCAACAGGGACTTACTTGACAGAAGCCACGCCGAGTTTACTTCTTTTTCTGCAGCTACAATCCGAGTTTCCAGGTTCGGATTTACTGAACGTTGAGAGGTACTGCTCGACTCGCCTCGAGCACGCTTTGAAGGTACAGGACTATCTGGTCCTTTGCTCGGTCTCTTTTGCTTAGCCATTTGAGGATTTGGAGAGGCAGGAGTTCGAAGGTTGGAAGGTTCGAAGCAGAGGGGAAGAGAGGTTGAGAGGTTCGGCGGGAAATGAAAGGTCAAAGGTTTAGGGAAGATAAATAGCCGCGTATCATTTACTTTATCATTTAGGGTTCCCATAAAAAGTAATTTTCTAATTAATAAAAAGTAATTTAAAAAAATCGGTTTGACAGAACAGTGTGACAGATCGGTTCCACAGATCGGTTTCACAGATCAGTTTCACAGATCAGTTTCACAGATCAGTTTCACAGATCAGTTTCACAGATCAGTTTCACAGATCAGTTTCACAGATCAGTTTCACAGATCAGTTTCACAGATCAGTTTCACAGATCAGTTTCACAGATCAGTTTCACAGATCAGTTTCACAGATCAGTTTCACAGATCAGTTTCACAGATCAGTTTCACAGATCAGTTTCACAGATCAGTTTCACAGATCAGTTTCACAGATCAGTTTCACAGATCAGTTTCACAGATCAGTTTCACAGATCAATCATACACAATTCTTGTTTAATAAATTTCATTCTTTCAGAGCATAAGGGCTTTGTGAAGATATCAGCTAATTGATTTTCAGAACTAACAAATTCTAGAGAAATATCACCCTTCTGGTAATGATCTCTTAGAAAGTGATGTCTGACATCAATGTGCTTAGTTCTAGAGTGAGACACAGGGTTCTTGGATAAGTTGATTGCACTAGTGTTGTCACAGTTAATTGAGACAAGTTTAAGATCAAATCCATAATCTAATAGAGTGTGTTTCATCCACAAAATTTGTGCACAGCAACTACCAGCAGCTATGTATTCTGCCTCGGCAGTAGACAATGCAACTGAATTCTGTTTCTTACTACACCATGATACTAGAGATTTTCCAAGCAGATGACATGTTCCTGATGTGCTTTTTCTATCTAACTTACAACCAGCAAAGTCAGCATCTGAATAACTCATTAACTCAAAGGATTGTTCTTTTGGGTAAAACAAACCTAAATTTATAGTATACTTAAGATACTTAAAAATCCGTTTAACAGCTAATAAGTGTGATTCTTTAGGATTAGCTTGAAATCTAGCACACATACATACACTAAACATAATATCTGGTCGACTAGCAGTAAGATAAAGTAAGCTTCCAATCATACCTCTGTAATTGGTTTGATCAACTGGTTTCCCAGTTTCATCAACATCCAATTTACAGGTAGTACTCATAGGTGTATTACTTTCCTTAATACTATCCAATCCAAAACGTTTTAAAAGATCCTTTGTATATTTACTTTGATTTAAAATAATACCATTTTTAGTTTGAAAGATTTGAAATCCAAGAAAATACTTAAGCTCTCCCATTAAGCTCATTTCAAATTCATTTTGCATAACCTTTGAAAAATCAGTACATAAGGAGTTTTTAGAAGATCCAAAAATAATATCATCAACATATATTTGTGCAACTAAAACATCTTTAGAAATTCTTTTAATGAAAAGAGTTGGATCAGCAATCCCTTTAGTAAAACCTTTTGAAATAAGGAAATTGCTAAGTCTATCATACCAAGCTCTTGGAGCTTGTTTCAAACCATATAAAGCTTTAGAAAGTTTAAAAACTTGATTTGGAAAATGGGGATTAGTAAATCCAGGTGGTTGTTCTACAAAAACATCTTCAATTATAAAACCATTTAGAAATGCACTTTTAACATCCATTTGATATAACTTGAAATCCAGATGTGCAGCATATGCAAGTAAGATCCTAATGGCTTCTAGTCTAGCTACAGGTGCAAAAGTTTCCTCATAGTCTATACCTTCTTCTTGACTATATCCTTGTGCAACTAGTCTAGCTTTGTTTCTAACTATATTTCCAGATTCATCTATTTTATTTCTAAACACCCATTTTGTGCCTATTGTCAAAGTGTCCTTAGGTCTGTCAACTAATTCCCAGACTTTGTTTCTTTCAAACTGATTTAATTCTTCTTGCATAGCCATTACCCAAAATTCATCATTGATAGCATCATTGATATTTTTAGGTTCTGACTGTGAAAGAAAAGCTTGATGTTCAACCTGGTTTCTTAGAGAAGCTCTAGTTTGTGTTCCTCTATCAAGATTACCAACAACAGCTTCTAAAGGATGGTTCTTTAGAGTCCTAGATGGTCTTGAAAAGATAGGGCTAGAAGTTTCAGGTTCATCTAGAGATTGAGGTTCAACAGAAGAAGATTCTGGAGAATGTCCAGAACTGGATGCTTTTATAACAGGTTCTTTAGATTTATCATTAAGGTCCAGAATAGACAAATCTTCTTCAAGATTCCCAAGAGAGGTTTTAGGCTCATGTGGATCAGTTTCATCAAATTTGATGTGAACAGATTCTTCCACACATTTGGTTCTCTTATTGAAAACTCTATAGGCTTTACTAGAGATAGAGTAACCTAGGAAAATTCCTTCATCACTCTTGGATGCAAATTTATCCAGATTATCTTTAGTATTCAGAATAAAGACTTTGCAGCCAAAAACTTTGAAGTAGTTTACCTTAGGTTTCCTATGGTTCCACAACTCATAAGGGGTTTTCTTAAGAACCGGTCTGATCAAGACTCTATTAATGACATAACAAGCTGTATTAACAGCTTCAGCCCAAAAGTAAACAGGCAGGTCATATTCATTAAGCATAGTTCTAGCAATTTCTTGCAGGGTTCTGTTTCTTCTTTCTACTACACCATTCTGTTGGGGTGTCCTAGGGGCAGAAAAGTTATGAGAATAGCCATTGAGTGAGCAGTAAGATTCAAAATCTTGATTTTCAAACTCACGACCATGATCACTTCTTAGGGTCTTAATCTTGAGTCCACTAAGATTTTCTACAGACTTGGAGTATTTAACAAAGTAAGAACAAGCTTCACTTTTGTGAGCTAGAAAATATACCCAAGTATATCTAGAAAAGTCATCTACGAGAACATAGACATAGTGCTTCCCATTTAAACTAGAAACTCTTGATGGTCCAAACAAATCCATGTGAACCAATTCAAGTGGTTGAGAAGTTGAAACTTCTTTCTTTGATTTAAAAGAAACTTTGTGTTGTTTTCCCTTTTGACAGGGATTACAAACTTTGTCTGCTGGAAATTCAAGTTTGGGTAAGTCTCTAACCAAGTTCTTCCTAGAAAGTTTTCTAAGTGAGTGCACATTGCAGTGTCCTAATCTTCTGTGCCAAAGCCAAGACTCTTTATGAAAAGCATTTAAACAGGGAATGTTCTGTTTAGCTAAAGAATCTAAATCAACAGCATAAACATTTTCATTTCTTGAAGCAGAAAATATTAAAACATTTTGAGAGTTAAAAACATTGCAAGAATCATTTTCAAATTCAACATGAAAACCATCATCACATAACTGAGAAATGCTTAACAGGTTATATTTAAGTCCATCAACAAATAAAACTTTAGAAATCAAAATTGAATCAGTGTTACCAATCTGGCCTAGGCCGATGATTTTTCCTTTAGAGTTATCACCAAAGGTGACAAAGCCTCCATCAACTTTTATTAAGCTCTTGAAGCAAGAATAATCTCCAGTCATGTGTCTTGAGCACCCACTGTCTAAATACCATATCTTCTTGTAACAGCTCTTCAAGCATGTCTCCTACAAAACAGATTTAGATGGAAGATGATTTTGGTACCCAGATCTTCTTGGGTCCAGACAGGTTAGCCAATAACACTTTAGGTACCCATATTTGTCTAATGGGTCTCATATAATTTGTAGAAATAACATCCTTTGAAAGATAAACCTTATTAGATTCATAACTATGAATATAGCTGGATGAGGCATAAGAAGTTCCAGAATTAACTATCTTCTGTCCAGATTTAGGAATGAATCTAGTTTTGGCAACTTTCCTTTGTCCAGGTTGGTATCCTATACCAGTAGTGTATCTAGGTGCAACTTGCTTTCCTAGCATTTGTGTTAGAGTATTTTTACCATTGGTGAACTTCTCTAAATCTTTCTTGAGTTGCTCATTAGACAATTTTAGTTCAGTATTCTCTTTAAGCAGCTGAGCATTCTTTTCTACTTCTATATCCAGATCAAATTTATGCTTAACACTTAAAGCATACTGTTTCTTTAGACCTTTATATTTATCTTTAAGCTCATTACATGTTTCTTCTAGCATGTCACAGTATTCAAACAATTCAGATTTTGACATGTTTTCTGAGTCAGAATCTTCTCCAGAATAGTATGAATTAAAAGCAGGAGCCTCTGATGTTACCTCAGAAGTGTTTGTCATGAAACACATGTTGGCCCGATTCTTTTCAGAGTCTGAAGATTCAGCTTCACTTGTGCTGTCTTCTGAAGCGCTCCAAGTAGCCTTCATGGCCTTCTTGTACTGGTTATTCTTGTATTCATATTTCTTTTTATACTTCAGCTTTGGACAGTCAGCTTTAATGTGTCCTTTCCTCTTACACTCATAGCAGACAACATCATCTGATTTGTCATTCTTCTTCCAGTCCTTTTTCCATTTGCCTTGTTGGTCATACTTTCCCTTATAATTTGGTTTCCTAAAAAATTTCTTTTTCCTATAGAACTTTTTGAATCTCCTGGCTATTTGAGCCATCTCATCATCACTGTCAGAATCATTCTCACTTTCCTCACTGCTTGTACGTTCATTGATAGCTTGAAGCTTTTCCTTATCCTTATTCTTTGAGGTTGTAGTCTTGAAGGCAATAGACTTCCTTTTAGGTTCATCATCTTCTTCTTTATTTACTTTAAGCTCTTCCTCATACATCATCAGCTTACCAATTAATTCCTTGACAGGTAGAGCACCAATGTCACAGGATTCTCTAATGGAGACAGAGGTTCCTCTCCATCTTTTAGGTAGACATCTCAAAATTCTCATAATTTGTTCCTTTGCTGGAACATCCTTTCCCAGAGAGGTCATTGTGTTGACAATTTCATTGAACCTGAGATACATATCAGAAATGGGTTCATCAGGTTTCATCTTAAAATTATCATACTTAATAGTATAGGTATTCAATCTCATCTCCTTAACATTAGTTGTTCCTTCATGAGAAACAGCTAAGGTATCCCAAATTTCATATGCAGTTTTACATGCAGAAATTCTATTAAACTCTTCATCTCCTAGAGCACAGTACAGAGCATTCATAGCTTTACAATTGTTATTGTAAGCAGTCTTTGTAGGTTCATCCCAAGTAGATCTAGCAGTAGTGGGAATTTTGTATTCAGATTCAATAGCAGTCCAAATATCAAAACCTATGCTTTCTAGATGAATTTTCATTTTCAGTTTCCACTGAGCATAGTTAGTTCCATTGAAGAAAGGTGGCCGGTTAGTAGCAGCACCCTCAAGTCTATTATCCATGATATTACAAAAAGAATTTTAAAGAGATAAAAATTTAGAAATAACAGAAATTTTAAGAACTTTAAAATACAACTAAAATCACAGTTCAAAAGCAGAGCACTTTTAGAAAGTATTTACTTCCTCTGATACCAAGTGTTGGTCGGAGTGGACACTCAAGAGGGGGGTGAATTGAGTTCCAATAAAAATTTCTGTTAAAAACAATTTCTATTAAAATCCCCCAATTTCAAAAACAAATTAAACTGTAGTGAATTTATATAGATTATGAAGGTTCAATTAGTTTCTCAAAGAGTGATTAATTCTCAGTTAACTTAATCTTATGATAAAATTAACCTTTGAAACTAACTTACTGATTTATAACAACTATAAACACTTGCTAATTTAATTATCAAAGTAGCTTTGAAGATAGATTGTATTTCAAAGTAGTAGCAGCGGAATATGAAATTAAATATGTATAGTATGGATATAGAGTATAACTACAAACACAGTGGATTAACCAAGAGGTTCAGTCTCAAGCCGAGACTTAGTCCTCTTCCACTTGGTGATCACCTGCCACCAAGCAATTTTATAAAAAGGATTGATACACAGCCTGTATCGGGCTTTACAACAGTTTTCACAAACTGTCCAGGTTTGACAACCTCTGCCACAGTTATACGTGGGAAAACAAACAACAGCAGCAAGCTGTCCAGGTCACAAGACCTCTACCACTATCCACAGTGGGAAGTGAAGTGAAAAAGGTTTGCTGAGGATTTACAGATCCTCCAGTGAAAGTACAGGAGTCAGTGTGTGTGTTTAATACAGCAGATAACACACACTGCTCAAAATGTAGAATAAATCACAGAGCAGAGATGTAGAGTTTAGGAATGGCTCTAGTGATTTCAGTGTAGCACTGGACTCGTTTTGGAATTAATCAGAAGTGATTCTGAGTCCTCTTCTCGATTTTGTTTGAGAAGCAGAGTGTCGTATGCTTCAGGTTCACAGGCAGTGAAATGTAGTCGATGAAGCTCTTCAATAATCTATTGTATGCACACCACTCTTCTTGAGTAGGCTTGATTGTATATTTGATTCTGTCTTGCTTGGTTCTTCTTGTATGCACAGAGCTCTTCTTGAGTATGTCGTATGCTTCCTTTTCTCTGTGTGTGTTGTCTCTCACTTCTTCGCAGCTCTATATATCTTTTTCAGCAGAGTCTTCTTGTATTCATATCACGTGCTCCGTAGGACAGAAAAGGTTTCCTTTCCGCAGGTACGAGGTACGGTTTCCTGACATCCGACAACCTTTATTAATTAATTGTCAGTATATTAAAATATAACTAATATGACCGTTGGTTAGAATAAATAAAGATAGAGATAAAGAAATTCAAACAGTTGTTTATGACTGTTCAAGAGATCGGTAGGTCATCAGCATTAGAGTAAAGATCGGTGACTCAAATAGATCAGCATCGGTCTGTCATCTGATCGGTGAGTCATTTTGATCAGCATCGGTCTGTCATCTGATCGGTGAGTCATTTTGATCAGCATCGGTCTGTCATCTGATCGGTGAGTCATTTTGATCAGCATCGGTGAGTCCTTGGATCGGTGACTCATTTGCATCAGTGACTCATTTGCATCGGTGAGTCTGATGGATCGGTGACTCTGATGGATCGGTGAGTCTGATTGATCGGTGAGTCTGATTGATCGGTGACTCTGATGGATCGGTGAGTCTGATTGATCGGTGAGTCTGATTGATCGGTGAGTCTGATTGATCGGTGACTCTGATTGATCGGTGACTCTGATGGATCGGTGAGTCTGATTGATCGGTGAGTCTGATTGATCGGTGACTCTGATTGATCGGTGAGTCTGATTGATCGGTGACTCTGATTGATCGGTGAGTCTGATTGATCGGTGAGTCTGATTGATCGGTGAGTCTGATTGATCGGTGAGTCTGATTGATCGGTGAGTCTGATTGATCGGTGACTCTGATTGATCGGTGACTCTGATTGATCGGTGACTCTGATGGATCGGTGAGTCTGATGTCTGTTGAATCCAGAAGGCTTCCAACATACTTTGTAAGTTAATAAGCATAGTTAAAAAACATGATAACTGATTCATTCATAGATTGGAATTATGTTTATGAGACATCAAACCAGATTAAGCATCAATGAGTTGTGATGATTTGTGATTATTAAAACATCAGTTATAAACATGAAATCAGCAATCTTCCAGAGGGCTCAACAATATTGAAATTAACTGTGAAGGATATTTCTTTATTAGAGTTATTTTTAGATGATTTCCCAAGAAACCTAAAATATATTTATATATTTTCTATGATTCATATTTGTTCCCTTAGAAGAATAATGATTTCACATGGCTCATGATATTGAATTATGTGACTCTTACCTTAAGATTTATATTTATACCATGAATCATGATTTATGATCCTTGTTTTTAGGGCATGAATTATTATATATTATGAATATGGACATTAATTATGTTCTAATACCAATATGATCATATTTTTCCCTATTTTGATCTTTAATTATTAATGCGTCTATTTTATCATAATGATCATTTGAGACCACCCTTCTTACTTTTATATTTCCCTATGTTCTGAAAAAGATTGTTACATATGATTTGTCTAAAAGGGTACCATGTGAGAAAAAATTTATGGGATATATTTAAGTATTATTAAAGAATAATATAATTTTATTATAATAGGAATATTATCCATTTTATGAGAAGCACATGGGTTTTTTTATGTAACGGTTTTACTAATTCTCTACAACATTAAAACTAGAATTTCATTGGTATATAAGTGAATCATTGTAGTTTGATGATAATGTATTTATGGATTATTAAAATTTATTTTCATCTATTGTTTTTAAAGCCTATATGTAAAAAATATGTTTTTAGAATCATATCCATATGTATGGGTTTGAGGGTTTAGGAAAATTCTCATCTGTAAAGTTATCAAACAAGGATAATTTAAGATTTTTGGATACCTTAATGGGTTATTAAGTTTAATGTTTATCATGAGTTAAAATTAATATATAACTTTTTGGAATTTTATGTAATGGCGATTTAATATGATTAAGGATACATTAGGCTTCATTTACTGGGTTTTGGAAGAATACATGATACAGGTATATATAACCCTTTTGTTTATCATGATCTTTCATATAAAAGTTTTTTTGGAAAAATATTATTAGGTTGGGGATAAAAACATTAACTTAATGATAAAAGTTAGGGTTAATATTTTCTTTGATTTTGAGGTAATTGTTTTTGTTTGGTAAAAAGGATTATTTTATTTTTCTAAACATTATATGATTAAGGAAAATGTAATATTAGTATCTAGGATGATATTTTATTTCAATGTGTTTGATATTAATTTATGAATTAAGGTTGAGTTAAATATTTTAAGTATATATGATTTTTTATGTTTTTAGGGTGATTCAAGTTATTTTTGGGGATGATTAGTATATTTTAGAGAATATATGATTAGGGTATATATATAATTTGTATGTGACTTATTTTATTATTAATGTTTTTTTGAGAAAACGTTTTAGATCATAAAAGAATATTTGATCAGATATTTCTAATTTTCTATTTTTGAATTCGGTAATGAACACTTCAATGAGTTATATAGATAGTTATTTATTAAATTATTTGTATTGAATATTGGGTGTTATTTTTGGGGTTTTGGAGATTAATGTATTATTTTTTGACATTACAGTTTATTAATATTGAGTATTATCTTAACTTATTCTCGCTATTTTGTATTTTATAAATGGATAGGTACACGAGTAATAATTTATCATTCTCTATTGATATAATAAAAAATTAAGAGGTTTTTTGTGATTCAGGCCAGAAAAGTTCATCATGGTTATCTATTATTTAGAATATTATGTGAAAAATGTGTAAGTATAATAGAAAAACCAAAGGATAAAATTATTCTTACTATATGTAAATAAATCTAGTAAGGATGCTTTATAGTATTCTCTATAATGATGGTAAATGAAAATCCTAACTCAAATAAGAGAAATATTAATAAATCAAGTCTTATGGGGAATGTATCTCTTCGACATGATGGTACACTTTATGAAATTAATTCACAAGTACATATCTCACAAGGTTAAATGAATGAATTAAGTAAATATTTAGGATATGATAAGTTTCATAGTCTTAATATATACATTAATTTAATTTTATATATGAAATGTTATCATTATACATTAAAAGATATTTCTCACCACTTATGTATTTTAATCTTCCACTCCCCATTCCCTGATTTTTATACTATTTAAAGGTTCCTTTTTAGGTATCCTTCTAATTTTATTTTATTTAGTCATCAACCAATCATTAAAATTTATTATGATCATGTTTTCAACCCTATTCCATTTTACATGGGATATAAATTGAAGGGATGAAATTTCATTAAGGGAGATATTGTGACACCCTGACATTTTAAATATATATTATTTTTAATTAAATAAATTTTCAAATAGATATTGATATTTTAATACCCTTGGTTTTAAAACCCACAATTCTTTATTTTGATTTAATCTAATGTGTTTGATAGCTTCCATTACACACAGCAGTAGACTAAAAAACCATAATACATTTTATTGAAAAAAATCATAAGTAGTTAATATAGTTTTTATAATTCAATTTGTGGGTATAAAAAATAACATAATCATAAAATATATGTGAAAGTAAAATAAAATAATTGATAATTTTATCATAAATATATTTTTCTTAATTAAAAATACAGTTTCTAAAAATGGTTTTTAAATGTTAGATGAGATAATACTAAAATTTATTTCTATTACCCAGTAATTGTTTGTGGAAAAAATAATTTTCACATTTGAAATAAGAATTTTCAAATTTTTTAATAATTCCAAATTAAATACTGGAAATTTAATTTAATAACCATGTTTATAAATTAGTTACCAAAGTAAAAGAAAAAAAGGTAAACATGGTTTTATTAAGAGTAAATGACCTAAAACATGTGAGTTTGTTTTAAAATTAATGTTTAAGGTGTGTATCAATAGAACCAGATTTATTCTCTATTATTTATCACATTCTGGTCCAAAATTCTTGTGGAACTTGTGTTCCCTTTATATTAAGAATTAATATTTCCAAAAATATCATTACCCCACTTATAAAATTGTCCTTCCACCACCACTTAAAGGGAACTCTAAAATTCAAATTCCTCTAGAAAATATAAAATTTTTACTTACAATATATCCCTATCCCAATTTTTTAATCTACATAATCTAAGAAATATCCCTAAATCCACCATTTCAAAGAGGTACTCTAACAGAAGTTTCAAACTTCAAACATGCATATAGGTAATGTATTAACCTTTTTTCTTCTCAATTTTTTCTCCACCAAATCTGTTTTTACCATTATAATATATTTATATAATTATAATTAATATACGTAAATGTAAATATGTTAATGTTACAAAAACTAAATACACTTATCCTTCCTTATAAAAATAAGAACATGATTTGTGCGTATGTGTGGAATACCACCCCCATGAAGCAACATATTTCATTTCTTATAAGGTGCATACATGTATAGTTCTAAATGGGTTATGTAATGAATAAATAAAATATTTATACCTTGTTTATGATTTTTAAAAGATAAAAAAATTTCTATATTTATCTTTCTCTATGTAAAATGAAAATGTTTTTTATGTACATAAATACTACCACCTCACTAAAACGGCTTGTTACTTTTTTCAACCCCACACTACTTATATGATTCTAAGAGTTGTTATATTTAATATAAATTATTTTCATGAAATTTATATGTTTATTTTTGGTTTATATTAATATTAATCATGTTGTTAATGTATCAAATATTTATCATCCAAAATTCCCAAAACATGTCTATCATCGATTTCATCTTCACGAATCATGACTAAAATCAATATGGAATAAAATTAGAGATTTATTAATAATTATAAACCATATATTCTATCAGAATTGTTAATAAAGAAATTTCAAAATCAGTATCAAAGAATGGGAATCAACATCATCAATTTAAATCATACATTAACTAATACAAATCGTTAATATATGATTATGAAAATTATAACTAATATTTTTACTAAATGATTATAGGTAAAGATTAGAAATGGTAATATATATGAATATAGTTGTCAAATAGGTGATTAATATTATAATATTTATGATATTGGGAGTTAAATATTTTTTTGGTGATAACATTTATAGTAGGGTCTTATTTCAAATATATTCTTGCTTGAGATATGTTTTGTATTATACACATATTTTTTTTGTTTTTATGGTTTATATGATGTCAATTTTAAATATTATATAACTAATATATTTTCATTCATGGTATTTAATGTTTCATTTCATTTTTTCTCTTTTAATGTGGTTTTCAATCAAAATGTATAAACGTTGTAAGGGTATTTCGTAGCTCAATATACTTTCATTGAGTTATAATGTTGCTTCCTGAACATCATTATTTTAGGTTGGGTAAATTATAATCTATGATTGTATTATGATTTATTTCCCTTTTTTTATTTATATATTTTATTTAATAACCCCATTAAAATTTGTCTTCCTTAAAAAATACAATGTTTCAAAGAGGGTTTTCTTGAATAATCTTCTAATTTTGACTCATAATGATTACTCTTTGAATATAATTTTATAAGATTTTTTTCTTACGTTTTGTATTGAAATTATAATTCATTTTTACATTGTTTTTTGGAATTACATTTAAGTATTTCTTTTTTCAGAGAATTCCATATTGTTTAGAATAATTCCTTTTCAATTAAAATGAGTATATTTTCATCTTCATACATACTCTTTCTACAAATTATTTCTTTTATTATTTTTAAATCAATATATTTTTTAATTCTATTGATATTCAAAATTATATTTTACCCATTTAAAAAATTATTATATATCTCTCTTTGTATGATGTTGTTTTTCCTTAAAGGTATTTTAAAATATTTAATAGCTTTTATTTCCTTTCCCAGATATTTGTTCTATCTATCATTCAACATTTTTTTACTTTAGAATTATTTTTTGAAATATTAATTTATTAAGACTTATTTCTAAATGGTGTTTGTCAAAGGGTTTTGAGCACCATCTTGAAAATAATTTTTAAAAGTGAGTAATAATTGTTACCTTATATTAAAATGTAATGAAATATCTATTTAATATTAGGATTTAATTTTACTCTTTATCTCTAAGAGATATACCTCTCCTGGAGTTATGTTTTATGAATCAATCTATTATCGCCTCAATGAAATACTGTTTTTAGGTGATGGAATTTCTGAATCAATCTACCTAATCCATGAAGTTTTTTTATGTGATACCATTTGGAAATAATATGAACATAATTTTATTTTCATATATTATTTATGATATGATTAATGATTGATTTAAAGTCACACATGTATGCATATATGATTGATTTTTGGGGTCCTATATATCCATCCAAATAACATGTTAATGAGTTATATCTCATTATATAAGTATTCATATACATGGATAATTTTTTTGTAAAACATAGGGGTGAGTGAGTGACTCATGATGATGGTATTTCCCTATGCATAAAATTTGTTCAATATTTCTATTAAGGATGGACATTCATGGATTTTTTTCACCACATAAAGGAAGAGAGTGTTTGATTTTCTCCTAGTATGAAGATTATCTAATCATATTTTTGTGTCAATGTCCTTTTTTATGAAATGTTTCAAGGGAATATCACATTTATATTCAAAATTCCTATGATTATTCTCAATGTATTATATTTGTTATCTTATGAATCTAAAATATTTTTCCATGGTATATATATATTCATTATAGATTTCATGTCCTTCTATCATGACTTATATACAATTATTATTGTTATATGTTAATTTTAATAAGAAATTTATTTCATTCTCATGTTTTCTCACATTCTTATAATCTAACCCTTGATTACATGTTAATAAGTTTTCCCTTACTGAGTAGTTTATCTCACCCCTATCTTATGATTAATTTCACTGGGATATGAAGATAATTATAACAAAAAATAATTCTTGAATGGATTATAGTGGTTTTATATTATGTATAAATGTTTATAATCATGGTAAAATAAATTTCTTAAGTAGACAGTCCTAAAAGGCATGAAAACTTTAGTCCTTGAAATTGTGAAATTATTCATGAGACTTGATGTTTATGTTAGGGAAATGATGTAAAATAAACATGTGTTATTCTTGGGCCATCTAAATTGGTATTAAATCTTATGTGTAAAATATGTGTTTTTAGTAGCACACATGGGCATGTGGGCCTAACATACATCATTTGGTTTCATAGAAATGTTTATTTATTTTTAGGGATTAGTTTTGTTACATTTTGGGATTATGATGGGATAACATTTGGGAAACCCTATAGATATTTTTAAATATATGATAACATCATGAATTTTTGGTAAATTAGGGATTATGTGGTCTCAATGAAATGGATTCCCTATAATGTTAATGTTAGTGGATGTATTCTCTAAATAAATGCACATAGGGTTGGTAACCCTAAAAGTGGTTTGTTTGATACTAATATAATTGCCACTTGGTGCATGACAAAGAGACCAAAATGGAAACATAGTTTGATATTATCAGGTGATATTATTTTTTAATCAATATTCTCATTATGAACCATTAACAATGGTTTTGATGTGAAATACAGTGATTGTCCCAACAAAAAACTCGATGAGATAAGAGTTGGACTGTTAAATTATATGTTTACGCCTAAATATCTATCAGGAATTATAATTAAAAAACTAATTTTAATCTCCAAACACAATGAAGAATATAATTATTGTGTTTTATGGAATTCCAAGTGATAAAAACAATGTATGAATGATGATTCAATTACCTACGTTTCATGAATGTTGGATAAAACACAGAAGGAAATGTATAAAATCAACTGGAAGATATTTTATTTTTGGAAAAGGTGTTCATTGAGAATGAAATTTTGTTTGACTCTTTATGTATTAATCATGTTTTAATGATAAATAATATTATTTAGTCTATAAACCTTGTTAACTCAATGTAATCTATCGCACATCAATGTAAAATTGTTTTGTAAAAGCTATCCAAAGATCTTAAGTGCAATACACTCAGCTTGGTTACTGTACACTATATTTTGATTTAATATATAATGATTTCTCTAAAAAATTATTATGTTTAATCGATTCCATAAATATCAATAATATCACTACTTAAGTCTGAATATAGATATTTTCCTAAGTCTGAGACACCATGAACAAGTAATCCCTGTGACATTTAAACATCGTGACCACGAGACACCATGAGAAAGATGACACTGTGACCATGAGACACCGTGAACAAGAATGCACCATGAAATCCAGACACCATGACTCTAAGACACCACGAACAAGCAGACATCATGACCATGAGACACCATGGAAAAGCAGAAATTGTGACATCCAAACACCATGACCATGAGAAACCGTGAACCAGACACCGTGAACCAGACACTGTGAACCAGGCACCGTGACCAATCTAGACACAATGTGATGGAGAAGCCATTTCCATGACATACTGTGACACCGTTTATTAATCTGTTTTGTTGTATTTCAATTTAATCTTCAACGTTCATGTTTTAAGATTTTAAATTTACTGAAATAATTAATGTTTCTTTGTAGAAATGTCATATAATAGTACGAGGTACATGGTGTAGAATACATGCAACATGTCCTCTCAAACACATGCACTCAAAGATAAAAGAGTAGTGCGGTCCATGAAAAAATAGTTTGGCATGATATATGAAAGAGAGAAAAAATGGGCATAAGCATGATAATGAAGAACACACTCAGATAACTTTTGATGAAAGAATTTTCACATGATACTCGATGATGCTAAAGAAAACATAAAGCATACTTGAACCCCAGAATCAAGAAAATCTTTGTACTTTCAAACATCATGAAGAAAAAAAGCTGGATCTGTCAGACTTGCAACATGTTGTTTTGCCATATGAGGACATGATTTTTGTATCTGCTTCATCTCAGAAGTCCAGAGCTGCATAGACTAACACTCAGAGCACTTTTAAACCTATCTCAATATTTCTTCTCTATTGTGTATCATTTTATTAGCTTTTGCGCAGTGTGTGTATCTATATAACAAAAAACTCTGTCTCCTTCACTAAACTAAAGGAAACAAGATATCCTTACTCAAAAATCTTTTTACACTTGTGTATATCCACATATAAGTGTTGAAGAGGTCCCTGTGTGGCTTGGTTTTTTTTACCCATGAAGAACTCTGGAAGAGGTCCATGATTGACCTGGAAATTCCTATGTACTATTGTTAACCCCAATCTAGGGCATGGATCATGTTTATTTATATAAACTTCTTAGTGGTAGGTGATAAAAAAGTGGAGTGGATTAGGTCTCAGCTTGAGATTGAACCAATTGTTTCATATCCATTGTACTTCTTAATTTAGTCATCTCTATTTTACTGCTTTACTGTATAATTCAGAAATCACTACATTCACTTTGATAGTTAATTTTGGAAAGAATTTATATTTGTATTGTCTTGGTAAAATATCTTCAAAAGTAATATTAATAACTGATCTTAAGAATTTTGACAACTAATCAATCTTCTAAGAAGTTATTTAAATAGTCAAACTCTTATAACATTATAATATTGTTTAACTGGGCTATATTTAACCTTTTTCTGGGAAAATTTTTAGGAATACTTTTTAACAAGAAATTTTTTTACATACTCAATTCATCCCCACTCTTGAGAAATCTAATCCGACCAACATTTGGTATCCGAGGCTGTTTATTAAGACTATGTTTATCCTTATTCAACTGTGATTGTAGTTATACTTTAAGGATCTGTAATTTTTTTTAATTCTAAATTTCTAGCTCTTTAAAAGTATTTTTGTACTATGGATATATATTGGAAGGTACTGCAACCAACAAACCACCATTCTTTAATGGAACCAACTATGCTCAATGGAAAATTAAAATGAAAATTCATTAAGAGAGTATGGGTTTTGAAATTTTGTCTTCCATTATTGATGAATATAATATTATTTCTACTAATAGAATCTCATGGGATGAGCCTATCAAAACTGACTACAATAAGAATTTCAAGGTTATGAATTCTCTATATGGCTCCTTAGGAGACAATGAATTCAATAGAATTTCTTCTTTTAAAACTTCCCATGAAATTTGGGATACCCTGTCTATCACACATGAAGGAACATCTAGTATAAAATAAATGAGAATTAATACTTATACCATTAAAAATGATGTCTTTAAAATGAAACCTGATGAGCCAATCTCTGACATGTATCTTAGGATCAATGAGATTATCAATACTATGATTTCTCTTGTTAGAGAAGTCACTGCCAAGGAACAGATCATGGAAATTCTCATATGTCTGCCTGAAAAATGGAAAGGAACCTCTGTCTCTATTAGAGAATCATTCTATATCAGCAAGATACTTGTAAAAGAACTCATTGGCAAACTGATTATGTACGAAGAAGAGCTAAAAGTCAACAAGTAAGAGGGGGATGAACCAAAAAGAAAATCTATTTCATTCAAGACCACCACCACATAACACAAATACAAAGGGAAATTGTAAGCTTTTGTAGAAGGTTCTAGTAGTGAACAATCGTCACCTGACAATGATGAGGAGATGGCTCAATTAACGATACGATTCAAGAGATTTTACAAGAAAATGTACTTTTTCCGAAATCCTAACTTCAAGGGAAAATATGACCAAAAAGGAAGTTGGAAGAAGGATTGGAAAAGAAGTGACAAGACTGATGAGATTGTATTCTATGAATGTAAGCGAGAAGTAAATATCAAGGCTGAATATACAAAGCATAAGTACAAAAAAAAGATATGAGGATAAGGACATGAAGTATAAAAAGGAAATGAAATCAACCTGAAGTGCTTCTAAGGACAGTTCAAGCGACTCATAAACATCACATGACGAACAGGAAAACAAATCCAATATGTGTTTTATGACAAACACATCTGAGGTAACACTAAACTCTCCTATACATAATTCATAAAATTCTAGAGATGAGAGTGACTCTGAAAAAATGACTAATGAAAAAATGTTTAAATAATATAACACTCTTGAAGAAAAATTCTAGGAACCAAAAGACAAATATAAATCATTGAAGAAATGGTACGCTCTTACTGTGAATGTTAAATCTGAACTCACAACTATAGAAGAGAAAAATGATCAAAATCTCAAAGAGAACAATGAATTAAAATTTCCTAACAAGCAATTTAATAATGACCTAGAAAATTTTACCAATTGGAAAAATACCCTTACTAAAATTCTAGGTAAAAAAATTTCCCTTAAATAAAACTCTTGAATTGGTTGTCAACCTGGAAAAAGAAACCTTTGTAGAAAAAATTTAGTTTCTAAATATAGGACATATAGTTTTACTCCTAGTTCTAGACACAAATCATCTAGTTCAGGTTATGATACACTTTCTAATATTTCAAGTTTTTCTAGGCCAAATAGTGCTTATTTTTCACATACTTTACATAATGCTTATAGGAAACCTATGAGATAGATATGGGTTCCTAAAGAACTTATTACTAATATTACTGGACCCAAATAAGTATAGGTACCAAAATCTGTTTTTTCATGATCATATAGTAGAAAAGTTTCTTGAAGAGTTCCTGTAAAAGTTAATGGTGCATGGATTGTGGATGTTCAAGACACGAGATATGAGACTACTCATGCTTAAAGAACTCAATAATAATATATGGAGGACATGACACATTTGGTGAAAATTTCCAAGGAGATATTATTGGCCTTGTCCAAATCAGTAACTCTAACTCAGTATTAATTTCCAAAGTACTATTTGTTGATGGATTAAAATATAATCTGCTTAGTATCTCACAATTTTCGGGTCATGGGTTTCATGTTAGATTTGAAAATGATTCTTGCAATGTCTTTAATTCTAGAGAAGAATTATTGTTTTCTACATTAATAAATGAAAATTTTTACTTTGTTAACATAGATTCTTTAGCTTCTCAAAATTCTTCTTGCTTAAGTGTATTTCATAAAGTGTCTAGGCTCTGGAAGAGGAGACTAAGACACTGTAATAGTCACTCCCATATAAATATAACTAGAAAAATATTAGTTAAAAACTTACCCAAAATTGAGTTTCCAAATGTCAAAGTGTGTAATCCTTTTCAAAATGGAAAACAACACAAAATTTCTTTCAAACCAAAGAAAGAAGTGTCAACTTCTCAACCTCTTGAACTGGTTCACATGGATTTATTTGGACCATCTACAGTTTCTAGTTTAAATGGGATGCAATATGATTATGTTATTATAGATGACATTTCTATATATACATGGACTTTATTTCTGGCCCATAAAGGTGAAGCCTGCTCTTATTTTACTAAATATGCCATGTATGTAAAAAAATCTTAGTGGACTTGGAATTAAATAATTAAGAAGTGATCATGACTGTGCATTTAAATATCAAGAGTTTGAATCCTTTTTCTCACAAAATGGTTGTAGTCACAATTTATCTACCCCTAGAACACCTCCAAAAAATGGAGTTGTAGAAAGAAGAAATAGAACCCTGCAAGAGATTTCTTGAACAATGCTTAGTGAATATGACATACCTATTTATTTTTGGACAGAAGTTGCCAATACATCATGATACATAATCAATAGTGTGTTGATCAAACCTATTCTTAAAAGGAATTATTATGAGTTATGGAACAATCGAAAACCAAGGGTTAACTACTACAATTTTTTTGGTTGCAAAGCCTATATCCATAATACTCAGGACAATCTTGAAAAATTTGTGTCCAAGAGTGATGAATTTATCTTTTTAGGATATTCTATGTCTAGTAAATCCTATAGAGTGTTCAATGAAAGAACTAAATGTGTGGAAGAATCTATCCATGTAAAATTTAATGAAACATATCCACATGAGCCTAAAACCATTCTAGAGAATGAGGAGGATGATGTATCAATTATGAACATTAATTAACAATCCTAAAATCATTATATGAAAGAATATGTGAAAACATCTAGTTCTAGAAATTCCTTAGACTCAAGTCACAATGAACATGAACCTGTTGATGAACCTGAAATCACCAGTCCATCCTTTTCTAGAGCTGTTAAAACTATTAAGAATCATCCTTTAGATGCTATTATAGGAGACCTAGACAAAGGAACTCAAAATAGATCTTCTCTTAGAAATCAAGCTGAACATCAAGTCTTCCAGTCACGACTTGAACCTAAAAACATTAATGATGCTATCAATGATGAATTTTGGGTGATGGTTATGCAGGAAGAACTTAATCAGTTTGAAAGGATGGCAGTTTGGAAACTTTTTTAAAGACCTGAGGATACATTCACCATAGTCACTAAATGAGTTTTTAGAAATAAGGTAGATGAAGTTGGTAACATAATTATAAATAAGGCTTGATTGGTTGCACAAGGCTATATTCAAGAAAAATGAACTAACTATGAGGAGACCTTTGCACCAGTAGCTAGACTTGAAGCCACTAGAATCCCACTTGCATATGCTACACATTTGAATTTAAAACTATATCAAATGGATGTTATGAGTGCATTCTTTAATGAGTATATAACTGAGGAGGTATTTGTTGAACTGACCCTAGTTTGACCAACCCCCATTTTGCAAATCATATTTTTAAATTATCAAAATATTTATAGGGTTTAAAACAATCTCTAAGAGCCTGGTATATTAGGTTGAGTGCTTTTATTATTTCCAAAGGTTTTACAAAATGAATAACTGATCCTAAACATTTTAAAAAACAAATTTCTAATGATATTTTAGTTGTTAAAATCAATGTAGATAACATTATCTTTGGATATTCAAGAAATTATTTATGTGATTATTTTTCTAAAATGATGAAAAATGAATTTCAAATGAGTTTAATGGGTGAACTAAAATTCTTTCCCAGATTTCAAATCATTTAAAATAATGGTGGTATTATTTTATCTCAATGTAAATATACTAAAGATCTTATAAAATTTTTTGAATTGGATAACACTAAAATTAGTGACACTCCCTTGAGTACCACTTGTAAGTTGGATCTTGATTAAGATGGAAAATCTGTTGATCAAACCACTTATAGAGGAATGATTGGAAGTTTACTCTACTTAACAGCTAGTTGAACTGACATTATGTTTAGTGTGTGTATGTGTGATCATTTTCAAGAATATCCTATGGAATCTCATTTAAAAGATGTAAAGAGAATTTTCAAATACCTCAAGCATACACCCAATCTAGGACTATTCTATCCTATATGAAAATCATTTGAATTAGTTAGTTTTTATGATTCTGACTACAGTGGATGTAAGTTAGATAAAAAAATAACCTCTAGAACATGTCACTTATTAGGCAAGTCACTAGTATCATGGTGTAGTAAAAAACAAAATTTTGTTGCATTATCTACTGCAGAAGCTGAATACATAGCTACTGGTAGTTTTTGTGGACAAATCTTATGGATGAAACACTCATTACTAGATTATGGATATCAATTCAGGAATGTACCAATAAATTTTGACAACACAAGTGTAATTAACATCTTGATAAATCCTATTTCACATTCTAGGAAAAAGCATATTGATGCAAGACATCACTTTTGGAGATATCATTATCAAAATGGTGACATCACTTTGTAATTCATTGGTACTGAATATCAGCTTGCTGATATATTCACCAAAAAATTTAATTCTGAAAGAATATACTACATCATACATGAACTAGGTATGATAAATATTAAGTAAATGTCTTAATATTTTATGTATTACTATATTATATCTTACTATTTCATGTTTACGGTCTCACAATTAGTATTTCGTGATTATTTTCTGACAGTCACTGTCTCACTGTAAGGTTCAGTCACTGTCTCACCGTAATGTTTAGTCATTGTCTCACCGTAATGTTCAGTCACTGTCTCACTGTAAAGTTCATTCATTGTCTCACCGTAAATAACTGATATGGTCTAACTATAAATACTCTTAATGGGTTTTATTTACAAATTAAAAAACTGTATCGTGGTAATTATTCATTCCACCTTTTTACTTTCTCGCGCTTTTATTTTTGCAATGTTTGGTATTACTAAATTAAAAAATAAAGTATGTGTCACTTGTTCTTTACTCGAGATTTCTTTTATTCACTAAATTTGTAACCATTCTTCAACCCTGCAACCCTTCTCTCTCTTGAACCTTTGGTAAATTCCCAGGATGAAACACCCTTCGTCGTCAACTCCTGAGAAATGTAGCTCAATGAAGAAGAAGATCACACCAAAGCTAGCACCTGAAGGTCATCTAAATACAAATATGGTGAACCAAGTAGTTGTACCTGAGAAATAGATATTCCCTAAGTGGCCTCTGTCAAGTAAGTATCTGGTTTTGAAAGTTTTAAAAGACAAAGGCTGGATAGAATGGTTTTCCAAGGAAGATAGACCTATCTACCATATTCTAGTGGCTCAATTTTATCAGTATGTTCAGTTATCTTATGATTCTGGTGATGAATATACAGTAAGAAGCTGGATAAATGGCCATATATTCACATTATATTTGAGGTTATGGGCTTCATGCCTTGGGATACCTCATGAAGGCGTCATTGTGGACTATCCGAGAGGACCTCCACCTTCTAGTGATTTTTTTGGAATATGATTTGAAAAGCGTAACTGTAAATTCCACCAAGAGGAGGGCCATAACTACTTAACTGGATGGAGAATCTAGACTTCTATTTAAGTTTATTCAGAACTTTATTATCCCTAGAAAAGGTGATTTCATTGTACTAAAATATCAGGATGTGTTTTTGATTCATCTTATAAAAAATGGGCACAAGATAAAACTTTGTAAGTATTTCACACACCATATGTGTGAATTGATCAAAACCACATCTAAGTCAACCTCCCTGTTTTATTCTCAGCTTATCTCAGCCATTCTTCATGAAATAAGGTATGGTTGGACCTAATAAAGAAGCTATCAAGGATTTTTAGTTATGCCTTTCAAAATTCATTATCAAGAGGATGAAAATAAATTGGAATCCTTGGAAAAAGGCATGGGTGGAAGAAAATGATAGGGTATATGAAAAGTTCAATCTAGTGGAACATCCCTAAAAAAGATATTTCTAATCTTAGTTTGGAACCATATAAAGTTATTGATTATTCTGAATAAGAGGAAGAAGAAGAGGCTGATGAGCCTCCCAGGGAAACTGTTTTTGATAAGGAAGACAGTACTCATGTTCCTCATGTAGTAATTGAAACAGAAGCCCCTGCTCCTAAAGATGTTGGTAATCTAGAAGATCAACCCGAATATGAAACATAATCTATTTCCAAAGAAACCTAAAAGAATGATATGGAAGAACTTAACAAATAAGAATTACCTATTATAAAAGAATCTGTCCTTGAGGCACTCGCAGTGGAACAATCTGTTCCTAAAGTCATCCCTTAGGCTGAGGAAAGGCTGGACCTAGCTTTTTAGTTGGCTAGATATGAAATTGGTGATGAAATAAGAGATGAATTCATGGAAATAGATCAAGACCCTAAGACTCTCATTCCTGAGAAGGATACAACTGTTGAGGGGGAGAAACCCCCAAATCTAGAATCTATTGAAGTACCAAACACGATTGATCCAAGCCAAATAGAGACTCAATATAAGTTCCTTAGTTTTTATGACGTGACTGACTCTCAAGAAGTCCCAGTAAAAGGCCTTGACCTTTCCACCATGTTTCTATTGAAAATTTCATCTGGTCATTAAGATATCACTTCCAAAGACCTTGAGTTTGTCTCGGTCTCTATCTATGAACCTTAACCAAAACAACCAACCTTGGTCAGTAAAGATGATCTAAATGAATTTAGAGCTACCATTTTGGATGGAGTTGAAAAAATCATGAATACCCAACCATCTCCTATAACAAATCTAAGTGAGAGAGGTGCCTCACAATTTTTGGAAAAAGTTATTTGGAATACTCAACCTAAAATTATTCATGAGATTCAGGAAGTCAGAGTTGAAAACAGACTTCTTAGTGATGAAGTGAAGACTCTAAGAGGTATGATTGAAGACATGCATAATGGGATCAAATTGATATCAGAGCTTTTTTCTCATCCTTTGGAGCCTGTTGTTCCTCAAACCTCATAGAATATTGTCTCTCTGATTCAACCTCATTTATCTTCCTTAGGTGAAAAGGTCACTGAAAGGAATAAACAAGTAGTGAAATAGATGTGAGAGATTGTTGTTATTCTTAATAAGCTCACTGATGAGTATAAGGGGTGCCTTCAAAATGTGCTAAATCAACTCAAATCTCTTAACTCAGCTATTACTACTTCTAAAGCATCTGGAAAATCATCTCAACCTTCCTTAGATAGTAACCATCTTAGAACATTGGTCAAATAAGAACTTCAGATGGTTTATTTTGGTTTCCATAAAGATTATCTATCTGAATTTATCAAGAATAGTGAAAGAGTTCTTGATATACTCCAATTACATTCAAAACTTTATAATGATGCTCAGAAAGAAATTTCCACGAAAGTGGATTTCTACTTCAACCGAATATTCTCAAAGACTGACATGACCAATCATTTCAAATATCTTGTAGAAAATCTGAGGATTACTCCTGTTACTCAAGCTTTCAAGACTCAATTCCAAAATCTCATAGAGTACACTCATCTATTGGATGAGTTTATGGAAAAAAGGATGACTTTGATAAAGCTATCCATTATGGTGGGAAGAACATTTCTCATTTTATCAATCTTCTGAGGCACCATCTTCATATTCAAAGTACAACCATTGTTGCTCCTACAGCTGCAACTCTGAGATCTGGTTTTCCTACATTCACCTCTTCCCTAGCCTCCACTTCTATGTCTGTCAATCAAGCACTGACTCAAATCAGGCATGTGATCCTTGATCAAAAGCTCCCTTAGTCTTATATTACACCTATACTGGCTCGCTCTATCTTTGAAGGTCTTCCTTTACATTCTCCATCAACCATATCAATCCCTTCTTCTACCTCAACCTTTTCTCCTATGGCTTCCTCTTCTGCTACTGCTGCTAAGGGAAATGAGAAGACCAGCCAATGAAGAAGGACAGTGGTTACTCTCTCTGGAGAGGAATCTTGTTACATTTTTTTAATATTTGTATTGCCCTTATTTTTATCTAACACATTATTCACTTTTCTTGTCTCTTTTGTCTTTATTTTTCATGCAACTTTTTGGTAATCCCAAAAGGGGGAGAAATATATATAGGAGAACATTCACTCTATATATGTTATATGAACATTATAACTATGTTGTTAGTACAAATATAAAATCTAAATATACATGATTTTTTATCATAAAAAGGGGTAGATTGTTGGAATCCTCACTTATTAATCATGTTTTAATGATCACAAATTATATTCATTATATAAATCTTATTAAATCTATGTAATCTATATCACATCAAATGTACAGTTGTTTAGTAAAAGCTATCCAAATCTCTTAAGTGTTATACACTCAGCTTGGTTACAGTGCACTATCTTTTGATTTAATTTATAATGATATCTATGAAAAATTATTAATTTTAATCCATTATATAAATATCACTACATAAGTCTAAATACAGATATTTTTCTAAGTCTCAGACACTGTGAACAAGCAGGCATTGTGAACAAGTAGACACTGTGAACAAGCAGACACTGTGACATCCAGACACCAGGACCATGAGACATTGTGGGCAAGAAGACAGTGTGACCATGAGACATCGTGGACAAGCAGACACAGTAACATCCAGACACCATGACCATGAGACACCATGAACAAGAAGACACCATGACCATGAGACACCACGAACAAGCAGACACCATGACATCTAGACACTGTGACCATGAGACACCATGAACCAAACAACGTGAACCAAACACCATGAACCAGACACGTTGACCAATCTAGACACCGTGTGAAGGAGACACCGTTTCTATGACATACTGTGACACCATTTCTTAATATGTGTTGTCTTCTTTCAATTTATTCTCCAACAGTTATATTGGATGATTTTAAATACACTGGCATAATTAACGTTTCCTTGTAGACATGTCATCTGACAGTATGAGGTATGAGGTGTAGAATACATGCAACCTATAGGCTCAAATACATTCCCTAAAAGATAAAATTGTACTGCGGCCTAGAAACAAAGTATCATGGCATAATAGATGAATGAAAGAAAAAAATGGTCATAAGCACGATAACGAGGAAAAAACTCAGAGAACATTTGAAGAAAGAATTGTCACATGAAACTTGATACTGCTGAAGAATACATGAAGCATACTTTAATCCAAAAAATAGAGAACATTTACGCACAATTAAACATCAAGAAGAACAAAAGATGGATCTTTGTGACTTACGACACTCTATTTTCCATACGAGGACTTGATTTCTGCGTCATCTTCATCTTAGAAGACCAGAGCTACAAAGAATAACACTCAGAGCACTTCTAAACCTATCTCAATATTTCTACTCTGTTGTGTATCATTTTATTATATTTTGAGCATTGTGAGTATCTTTATAACAACACAGTCTATCCCCTGAATTAAACTAAATGATACTAATTACTCAAAAATATTTCTACACTTGTGTATACCCACAGATAAGTGTGGGAGAGGTCCCTATATGGCCTGGTTGTTTGTACCCATGAAGAACTATGGAAGAGGTCCCTCTGTGACCTAGACAGTCCTGTGTACTATTGTTAACCCCGATCCAGGGTGCGCATCAAGATTATTTATATAAACAACTTGGTGGAATGTGATCAACATGTGGAGTGGATTAGGTCTCTGCGTGAGACTAAACCACTTGTTTCATATCCGTTGTTCTACTTAATTTAGTCTTCTATATTTTACTGCTTTACTGTATAATTCAAAAATCACTAAATTCACATTGATAGTTAATCTTGGAAAGAAGTTATAATTGTCTTGTCTTAGTAGAATAGATTCAAAAGTAATATTAATAACTGATATTAAGATTTCTGAGAACTAATCAATCTTATAAGATGTTATTTAAACAGTCAAACACTTATAACTATATAACCTTGATTAACTAGGCTGTATTTAACCTTTTTTGGGGGAAACTTTTTAAGAATACTTTTTAACCAGAAAATTTTATAGATACTCAATTCATCCCCCACCCCTCTTGAGTAATCTACTGCGACCAAAAGAAATTATATGGAAAATTTATAACATTTTCCCAATTCACTTGTGTGACCAAAAATCTCTCCTACAAAGGCATTAAGTTTATCAAAAGGAGGATATCAAAACAAGAGGTAATTGTGTTTACAAAATTAATTAATATTTATTTACAATTAAACCACCATAAAATTATATATAACCATAAAAATGTAATGAAATTAATAAGTTTACTATACTGAAATGTTAATAATTTAATATATAACCATTTTCTATATCTTTCCAATTATATGGAAAATGAAAACATCGCTTGTGTGTACATGCGAACTATGGACACCACAATGTTATGTATTCAATGTTTAATCAAAAAATTAAATGGATTGTTTTAAAAATATATTGAATTTATAAAATTTATAATCATAACATGTTTTATATTCTTAATATGATTAAATCATGACAGATATTTAATGACTGAAACCATCAAATCGAAACATGCATGGGAAACAAGAAAATTAACACATAAATATTAATTTTTAACAAAGAATTATTAATAAGTGGTATAGAAGAAATTATAAGTGAGTGGAATATAGAAAGATAAGTATTAATATTGTTCTATTTTATTTATAATAAGTCTAAATTTATTATTCAGGAAGTCAGAACATGTTTGATAAAGGAGAAGTATATGGTAAGAGGATTTTTAATTCAATTTCCTTTCATTGGGTTATATCAGTTCTTCAATGATTCCAAGATTATGTGTGATATAAATTATGATTTTTTATGTTATATTTAAACATGAATTATATTGATTTAAAATTATTCCAAATAGTCATTTTTTTATGGATTCCTACTTCAAATGTTATGTTCTTTATATGAATTCATGATCTCAAGTTCAATTCTATGAGTCAGGTTTCATGTTCTGGACCATGATTTCATTTATATGGTCTACTTACATCCCCATGAAAGTGATTTTTGATATTCATTCATCAAAATTAAGGGATTTATATATGAATATAATATTTCTTCACTCCATTCATTTTTTAATTATGCATTGCCAAAGTTGAATGGATTTATCCTCTTGAATTCCATTCATTAATATGTGTTTTGATTTTTAACCGTATATTCATTTACATATTGTATAAACTACGAATTTGAAATATAATACCTATAATATATTAATAATATTATAATATTATGTTCTTTATCATGTTATTTCTTTCTAAAATGGATTTGTATTTTAAAATTTATAAGGGATTTTTCTTTAAAAAATTGTTTTAAATGTATTAAACTATATTTATTCTATGTCCATGCCCTTTTAATTCTTTTCAGAATGTTCTTATTTATACATAAAGGATTTTTAAATTTTATTTCAACTAATTTTTTTACTTTCATTGTGAAAATTGAAGGAATATTTATAGAATTTTTCCTATGAGTCTCTTTTTTTCTCACATTAAATAAGTGTAAAAACGATATATTTTTTAATATATGCAGCATGAATGGATTTTCAACCTATCATGTAATTTATTTGTCCCAAACCATCCCACGGGGCTTGGATGTGATAAACCCAAGCATCCTTCCATAGTCCAGGGGTTGGTGACTAGCACCTAAAGGCTTGTCACGAATAGGGATAGCATTGCCTTATAGATTTGTGCACACTCAAAAAGGGAAAATGAAATAAATTACAAAAAAAGTAAGGTATAACCATGAGAGTAAAGTAAAACCACAAGTACAATTGTAAAATGAAAAAATTTGGTCGGAATAGAAGCCCTGGATGATGAAAAGAAAGTAAATAGCTATTGCATCTTCCCTAATGCTCTACCTGTAGGGTATTAGCTCTATGTCTGAAGTCGAAGAAGAGGATCTTGACTGATCCTGTTACACTAAGATCCACCATGTCCTGTACCTCCAAATCCTACCTCAGAGCATCATTAGTCAGCACCAGACACACATGTGCTGGCGGAGCCCGTGTAGGGGTGAGTATAACAACATGCAGTAGGGGACCCCGAGACCCCTGACGGTCTATTAGCAATACGAAAAGAAAAAAAATCACAAGAAATAACACAAAGATAATATCACAATCAAGATCTAAATCATGAAGAACATAGAAAAAGAGACAGCTCACTCTGATGGTATAACTTCAAGGTTACTAAGAAATGGGTTACTAGTTATAATTCCAGATCATCCTATCCATAGTAACTCTACTATTGATCCGTATAGGTCACTGTATGTTGACTCGTATTGGTCGCTAGATACTGACCCGTATTGGTCGCTGGTGATGACCCATATTGGTCACTAGATACTGACCAGTGTTGGTCCCTGGTGCTGACCTGTATTGGTCACTGGTGCTGACCCGTTCTGGTCACTGGTGCTGAGGTAGGGATGGTTAGTCGTACAACTAGATCATCCCACAATGGAATTTCTGATGCTGACCCGCATTGGTCTCTCTTCTTCTTCATATCACAGCAAGCCACTAGAATACAGCATGAAGCATGCCTGATCATTTAAATATTATTCTACTCAAGCCATCGGTCATATTTCAACAAGTACAAAGTCTAGATAAAATTATATGCAAATGAAAACCCAATCATAGGGGTCCGAATGTGACAGACGACACGTCGATCAGATGCCCAATCTGTGAGATATGTGCACTTTTGCAAAAAGACCCTGGTTGGATTCAAGTTTGATCCAAACCAAGACGCACATCAAACTCCATAAAAACTCACTTAGAGAATCTCCAAAGGACTGTCTTGTCACAAGGGTCCTTATTACATAGATGACACGTCGATCGGACACACGGTTTGTTAGTTACACCACTTTTCATGAAACAGGGGTGATCACATCTCAGTCTAGACCTGCTCATTCAGGCCCTCTAGAATATTCCAAAGGGACTACTTTGTAAAAGGGGGCCAACACCACTGATGGTGTGTCAAACTGACACCCGGTTCGTCAGTTGCGTGTGTTTCTTTTTTCGGGGGCTGCTTGGGACTCGGCCCGGTCCGACTCTGTCAAACCGGCCCGATGCAATGGGTCCCAGGATCTAATTGACCCTACCCAGGTCCATCTTATTAAGGGTTGGGATAGTTCACCAGTTTGGGCCCATCGGGGTCAGCCTGAGTTGTTCACGGGCCCAGGCCACGGTTGGCCCAGCCCACTGGGTGGGGCTCATCCCACCCGCGCTGGCCCGCTGGGCAGGTACGACACGTTTGGTCGGACCCCTTCTGGAACGATCTACCTAACGTCAGACCTCTTCATCCAACTGGCCTTGCAGATGTAGGGACGTTTCATCTGGCGTGATGCGGTGTGGCTCGGGGTCGTGCCTACCCCTCCTGCCGCAACCTGCAGGACGCAGCTGTTGCTGCCAGCGGTGCCTGCAGGCTCTACCCTTCTCCTGTACGGCTAGCTTGGGCTAGTTTCCTTTGGCCACCACGGCACACGACATCACTCCCCCTTCCCACCAGCCATGGATGGTTTCCATGGGCCTTCTCCAGCCACTGCTGGCATAACGGGCCGACAGTTCTTTCCACGGGCCACCGGATGTGCTCCAGTGGTCCATTCATGGTGTCGTCTTCACCTACGGCTCTCCTGGGATGTCATCGTCATAGCATGACCCTCTATTTTTCATTACCATCAAGTTGAGGAAACCATCCCCAAAGAACTCCACATGAGCAAAGTGGTGGAGGGTCTGGGCCTTATTCGTTTTGTCTGCACCCTCCGCGTTAACATGATAACAAGCGGGAGTGAATTTAATACATCAAAGAAAACTTCAAGAGAAACCCTCTACCTAGATTCATTGTAGATATCGTATTCATTGGAATTTTTTGTCTACCGACCTTCGAATTGATCCTACAATAGGCATCGTCAATCTTCCATTCTCTGTCGGTGGAAGGTGTGGCATCCCTTTGTCATGGGTTCTTTGCTTGATGAATTCATGCCAAAAACTAAACCCAAGATCTATATAAATTGGAGGGGGAAATACAAGCAACGTCTTGAAGAATTAATGGGGTTCTTTAAATGAGTAATTAATTAATCACATTTAATTCACAATGGTGTAGTTACAAAATTGATGAGTCAACCCACTTAATGGCTTGACATGTCTCCAGTCCCGCCAATGTCTCTCATCGATTGGAGAAAAATAAAATAAAATAACAATAAATTTCATTTTATTATTATTATTTAAAAAGTCCAAAAATATCTTCTTACCCCAAAAAACTATAGTCAATGTGAAGTTTCCCTTAAGAGAATCTCGGCATAGTGAATTCAACGGTGCTCTTGGATTTCAATTCTGAGCATCAGTTCAAAAGATAGAAAACGATGCCCACTCGTTTACTGAAAATACCAGAAAAAATTTCAGAAATTCATTATGGGTACACCAGCCCTCGGAATTATGTGTTGTCAATTTTTGTAGACTCATAATAATCCCAAATAATTAAAAAAAATTACATGTGAGTTTTCTAGGTCTTTACATCGTCCCCACCATGGGGCTTTACATCCCAAAAATCCAAACAAGGTTATTTAAATAGAGAGGGGTACTAGGAATTTATATGAGCCTCTCACTCCCATTTTCTATTTTAGAGATTCCCATGCTACCACAGAACAAGCACCAAAGGTATTGATGACCCCTAAATGATCTTCTCCTCTCGATCCTCTATGTCCACCGGGTACTCCACAAAATTTGCCCAGTCATCAATCTTTAGCTCTCAATGGTTGATGACGTGAGATGGGTCGGATACATGGAAGATGTCGTGCACCCTCTCGAACTACGATGGCAGTTCCAAGAGGTACTCCACCTTTCCAATCCTCCTAAGTATCAGGAATGTCCTAATAATACTCAGTGAGAGTTTTCCACCTCGTCCAAAACTCCGTAGTCCCCATCGAGGGGAGACTCTCAAGAAAACATAGTCCCCCTCCTGGAACACCAATGGTCTCCATCACTTGTCAACAAAGGACTTCTGTCAGCTCTGTACAGTCTTCATTCTCTCTTGGATGACCTGCACCTTCTCAGTGTTATCCTGTACCATCCTTGGTCCCACGAGTGATGGCTCTCCTGAATCCATCCAGCACAGGGGAAATCTTCACGGTCATCTGTACAATGCCTAAAAAGGGTCCATACCAATGGTGGAGTGATAGCTATTGTTGTACGAGAACTCCACCAAGGGTAGGTGGTCCTCCCAACTACGACCAAAAACATGGACACATGCATGAAACATGTCCTCCTTGGTTTGGATGGTCCACTCAGTTTGACCATCTGTCTGCGGGTGAAAATTTGTTCTCAAGAGAATCCGGGTCCCTAATGCCTCCTACAATCCTTTCTATAATCGGGATGTTAAGCATGCATCACGATCTGATACTATCGTCGAAGGAACCGCGTGAAGTCGTACGATCTCTTAAACATAGAGACGTCATATGATCTCTTCCAAACCCTTTTCTCAAATAGAAAGTAAGTGGGATGAATTTGGGAGTTGGTCAAAAATAAATTAGATGGTATCATTCCCTCTGGACGTATGTGGTAACCCCATCATGAAGTCCATCGATATCCCTTCCCACTTCGACTCTGGTATCACTAGAGACTGGGTTAAGCCTGCTAGTACTTGGTGCTCAGCCATCACTTGCTGGTAAGTGAGGCATCTAGAAACAAACTTCGCCAAGGCATTCTTCATCCTTGGATACCAGTACTGATGCTGAAGGTCCTGATACATCTTTATCATGCCTGGATGTACTTGTAAGGGGGACTTATATAAATCCATCAACACCTCCTCTTGTAGTGTCACTGGTACAACTGTAAATTATTTGAAAAGGATAGTGTGCTCCTCACCTTCAGAATATCGGTCAAGTGCATAGCCTAAGGATATTTGAGCACGTGTAGTCTCGTAGCTGTTGTCCTTGAGTTGTGCCTCCCTGACTCGCTGAAGGAGTGGAGGGGAAACTACCATCAACTGGAGGTATAATTTCTCATCTCTATCCATGTAGGATATATGATGTGAGGCTAACTGCTCTGAAGCCTCATTCAGTATATACGAACTCGATCTCTAGCTAAGTGAAAATTCCATTATGTTCCACTTCCAAGGTGTATAGACTATCTCGAAGTCATAGTCCTGGAGGAACTCTAGCCAATGTTTCTGTCTCAGATTCAGATCTTTTAGTGTGAAGGAATATACGAGACTCTTATGGTCTGAGTAAATAATGAACCACTTTCACATCAAGTAGTGTCGTCACCCATTTAGTGTGAAGACTACTGATGTAAACTCCAAGTCATGATTCACATATTTATGCTCACGAGGACTCATCTTTCCTGAGCCACAATCAATCATTGCATCATCCTGCATCAGGACACAACCATGTCCGGTCCCTGATGCATCATAGTAAACCCCGAAGCCAATACCCTCCTCTTGCAACCTCAGTTTGGGAGTGCTGGTCAAGCTCTCAGCTATTGATAGATCTTATGGAATGTCTCTGACCATATTAAGGGTTCCCCCTTCTTCTTCAAGGCAGTAATTGGTGCTTCTACTCTAGAGGAATTGGGTACAAACTTTCGATAGTAGCCTACTAATCCAAGGAAGCTCTGCACCTCAGAAACACTCATAGGTGGCTCCCAAAAAACTACTACCATGATATTCACTGGATCCACTGAATCTCCAGCCTCTGAGATGACGTTTCCAAATAAGTGGAACTTTCTTATCCAGAACTCACACTTCGAGAGATTCCAATATAATTGCTTCTCCCGGAGTGTGTCTAGAACTGTCCTCATGTGTAAAACGTGCTCTTCCTCAGACACAAATCACAACAAGATGTCGTCGATGAAGACCACCATAAAGCGATCGAGGTATGGATGAGATATCCTTTTAATGAGAACCATGAACACTTCTGTAGTGTTGGTCACTTCAAAAGGCATCACCAAGAAATCATAATGGCCATATCGACACCTGAATTTTGTCTTCGGTATGTCCTAGTCCTGTACCTTGAGCTGATGATAGCCTGATATGAGTTCTATCTTCGAGAAAACCTTCCCTCCTTTCAAGTGATCAAATAGATCATCAATCCTTGGCATAGGATACTTTTTCATCATGGTAACGTGGATTAGGCACTGGAAGTCCATGCATAGCCTCAAATTCCATCTTCCTTCTTGGAAAAAAAACATCAGGGATGCCCATGGAGAAAAAATGGGCCTTACAAATCCATTCCTATGTAAGTCCTCCAACTGTACCCTTAGCTACCGGAGCTCCACAAGGGCCATCCGATATACTAGTGTAGATATTGTTGTTCTTCTTGGGTACAAGTCAACGTGGTAGTCTACCTCTCAATGAGGAGGTAGTCCTGGGACATCTTCTAGAAAGAGATCCTCATACGCGTCCACCACCACTGGGAACTGCGAACTCAACTCATCCACCGTGTGGAAGGTCATGCAAGCCTACTGATATTTAATCGGTTTCCCCCTTATTAGCACAATTCCATCTCATACTGCTCTATTTTCCTTCTCACCAACAAAGGAAAACTGGCTTCCATCTCTATGCGTACATTTCATTGTACGTATCAAGCAGTCAATCTGTTTATGAACTGCTGATAGCCAGTCCATGACTAGAATGATATCATAGGGCTTCAACACCACTACTAGAAGATCCCATTAGAAAATATATCCTCTGAGAGTAAGATCACACTCTCAGAACCAGTGGGTGACTATTGATTCTCCTCCCATATAAGTATCCAAACACAAAGGTCGAGCTAAAAGCTAAGTCAGAATCTCAGAGTCCCAATCTATGTCCGCGATAGGGAATGAATTTTTAGCACCTATGTCGATAAGAACTACTACTAAATTAGAGAAGATATAGATAATACCGCGTATCATCTCAGAGATGTCAGGATTGTAAGCCTCTACTGCTGGTAGCAGGGCCATCCCCCATCCACCTGCTCCCTAAGCTCATGGGGGACCTCTTGGGGGTGGTGGTGGTAGTGCCTCAGGACTCCGACCACCTCCCGCTGCACATCCTGATACCATGCCTCATCTTCCTCTTAGCTGATGCTCATTATCTTATCACTGTTGATGCCTTGGTGGCCCCTTTACCATCTGTCAATCATTCGTGCAGGGATTTGGACAGTCATGAGCTCTGTGACCATGTCTCCCACAGGAAAAATAGATCATGACTTGCTGATGGCACCCTCGGCCTCTCGAGCCTCACACCTCCGACCCCTGTCCCCGGGTCACCCTCCGAAAGGTCTAGCCAACTTCAGATTTTTTGTCATATAATACTACCAGTTGCAGATGAATCTATTACTTATCATTCTGTAGGGTCTCTCACTGTCGGTGCCTGCTTTCCATAGAATCACTCCATTAGCAAAGCTCACTCTAGAACCCCAGACTGTGTTGAGACGCTAAGAGAAACTGCCGCAACTCTGATCTCTCATCGTAGCCCCTGCTCAAAGGTCCGGGCCCTGATGTAAGGGTCACGTAACATATCGGTGGAGTATCATGAGAGGTCAGTAAATCTCACTGATTACTGAGCCACAGTCTGAATGCCCTATTATAGATGTAGTATATTCGGAATATGCACACAATGTAGTGTTGTTGGCATGAACTCCACCCCAGAAAGGATATCAATGTCCAGCCAAGTGAGCATCGTCTCCTCATTCACCTGGAGTGTCGAACTCCAACATCGTCCTTCTGATCCATGAAGAAGGATAGTGGCCAAGATCACCATATGCTCGGTGGGTATATCTACTAATTGAATGAAATGAAAAAACACCTCAAGCCAGTCCTCTGCTACCCACGGGTCCATATCACCTCGAAATATCAGAGGCCTTTGTCTCTAGAACTCATGCAATGCGCTTAGCCGATGTGCATGATCCATTGGTAGCATAGGATGCTCAATGGTAGGTGGTGCTATTGGGACACCACTCGAAGGTTCCATCATTGTGAGTGGTCCCTATACCAATGCCTCATCGCTCGATGGCCCAATGGCATGATCTCTAACCGAAATATTAGATGCCAGTATTTGTGGAGGCATCCTATGAGAAACATATGTTACATGGTCAACAAGTTATACTTGGAGAGCTGACTCATGAAAAATCAAGAAAATTTTTCAAAACACTACCAACCGGTGTTCTCATGTATCGAGTCGGAAACCAGAATTCAGGGTCCTGGTGTTTGGACACGTCAGCCGGCACACCAACACTAGACTCTCCAAACTGAAAACCAAAATCAAGAAACTTTAAACCAAGGACTCATTAAAAGTATACTTTTAGTTCATCTGGTAGAACTTACTTACCATTAATGCCACTTTCTGACGACCCGTCACACGAGGCCCAGATGTGACTACCCCAAACCTGCCATCCATAGGCCATAGGTTGGTGAATAGAACCTAAAGGATTTTCCCAAATAGGGAAGGAATTTCCTTATAGAAATGTACATGTTCAAATAGGTAAACATATGTAAATAACCAATAAAAGTAAGGTATAACCATGTCAGTAATGTACAACAACAAGTACAACTGTAAACTGAAAGCAATGGGCCAGAATACAAGCCCTAAAAACTGAAAAGAAAGTAAACAACTATCGCATCTTACTTGGAGCTATACCTGGAGGGTAGTAGCTATATGTTTGAAGTCAAAGAAGAGGATATCAACTTCTCCTGTCGCACCGAGCTCCACAAATTCCAAAAACTCCAATGTTTTCCTCATAGCGTGAGTAGTATGTACCAAAAACACATGTACAGGCAGAGCCCGTGCATGGGTTAGTTTAACAATACCCAACAGGGGACATTGAGACCCCTCAAGGTCTCTCAATAATCCACAAAGAAAAACATCACAATAAATACCACCAAAGTAATATCACAAGCATAATCTAAATCATGAAGCACAAAGAAAAATAGGCATCTCACTCTAATGGTATAACATCAATGTTACTGGGATAGGGATGACTATTCGTAAAGCCAGGTCATCCTATCCTTAATAACTCTACTGCTGACCCATATATGTCACTGTATGCTGACTCGTACTAGTCACTCATGCTGACCCGTATTGGGCACTAGTGCAAACCCGTATTAGTCGTTGGTGATGAGTTAGGGATGACTAGTCATATAACTTGATCATCACACTCTAGTGTTTATGATGCTGACCCGCATTGGTCGCTCTTCTTCTTCATGTCAAAGCCAGCCACTGGATTTCCGCACGAAGCATGCTTGATCTCCAGAATATTATGCACCTCAATCCATCAGTCATATTTCAACTGGAATGAAGTCCCAAAAAAATTACACCCAAGGGACCGCCCTGTCATAGGGGTCTAAACGTGACAAACGATGTGTCGATCGGATTCCCGATCTGTGATATATGAGTAATTTTGTAAAAAGGTCCTGGTTGGATTCCAACTTTATCCAACCCAGGTCTCACATCAAAATCAATCAAAACTCACTTAGAGTATCTCTAAAGGACCTCCATGTCACAAGGGTCCTTATGCAACATACAACTCATCGATCAGATGCCTGATATGTTAGTTACACCTCTTTCTGTGAAATGGGGGTGATCACCCACCTCTGTCCATCCCAGCTTGGTCAAGCCCACCGTAATATGAAAAAGGGACCGCTTCCAAAAAGGGGTCCCAACGCCACTGCTGACATCTCAAATGGACACCCGGTTCGTCAGTTATGTACATTTCTTTATTTAGGGGCATATTGGGTCTAGGCCCGTTCTGACTCGGTCAGACCGGCTTGACGCAATGGGTATCAGGGTTTACCTGATCCCACCTGGGTTCGGCCCTTTAAGGGTCATCCTGGTTTACTAGGTCTGGGTTGTTGGGTTCGGCCCGGCTGGTTCGTGGGATCGGGTAGCGGTTGGCCCGGCCCGCTGGGTGGGGGTCAGGCCACCCGCACTGGCCCTTGGGCCACAGGTCTGACCCGTTTGTCCGGTTTGCATCTAGTTGGGTCCACCTGAAGGCAGACCATGTCAGCCAACTTGCCCCGCATATGTGTTTCTGTTTCTTCCAGCATGACGCGGGGCCGCTCTTCCCCCTCTAGCAACAGTTGCTACCGTTGTCGGCACCTGCAGGCGTCGCCCTTCTCCCGTGCAGCCAGATCAGGCTAGCCGCATTTGGAAACCACGTCGTACTATGATGTGCTGCATTCCCATCGCCCACGGTCAGATTCCATGGGCCTTCACCGGACATTGTCGGCCTCCACCAGCATGGTGAATTAGTGGTTCTTTCCATGTGCCACCAGACGTGCTTTGGTGGTCCGTTCATGGCATTGTGTGCACCTACGGCTATCCCAGAATGCTGCCGTCATAGCATGACCCGCTATTTCACGTTTTCATCGAGTTGAGGAAACCGTCCCCAAAGAACTCAACATGAGAAAAGTGAAGGAGGGTCCGAGCCTTTTCGTTTGGGTCGCTCCCTCTGCGTAAACATGATAACAAGTGGGAGAGAATATAATTCATCAAAGAAAAATTCAAAATAAACCCCCCTCGATTCGCTGGAGGTATCTTAGTCATTGGCATTCGTCGTCCGTCGAATTTTGGATCTATCCTACAACGGGCATCGTCAATCCTTTGTTCACCATATATGGGAGGTGTGGCATCACATTGTCAGGGGTTCTTCTCTAGCCTAAGTTGTGCCAAAAACTAAACCAAAGCTGCATATAAATAGGAGGGGGAATGGCGAGAAAAGTCTCTAGGAATTAATGAGGTTCATTAAATGAGTAATTAATGAACCACATTTAATTCACAAAAGTGTGGTAACACAATTGATGAGTCAAGACACTTAATGAATTGACATGTGGTATGTCCCACCAACATCGCTCATCTGTTGGAGAAAAAGAAAATAAAATAACAATACATGATATTTTATTATTCTTTAAAATGTCCAAAAAATATTTTTTTTTCTCCCTATCAGTTACGGTCAAAGTGAAGCTTCCATTAGGAGAATCCAAGCACATCGGATTCAATGGTGCTATCGGATTTCAATTCTAAGCAATGGATCAAAATAAAGAACATGCCGCCTGTGCAGTTAATGAACATACACAAAAAAAACATTTAGAAATTCATTATGGGGACACCGGACTTCAGAATTATGCACCATCAATTTTTGCAGACTTGTAATAATCCCAAATAATTTAAAACAAATTACATGGAATTTTATGGGTCTTTACATCCTCCCCACCATGGGGATTTACACCCCCAAAATCAAAACAAGGCTATAAAAACAAATAGGGGTACTGGGCATGCATATCAGCCTCTCGGTCCCATGAGCTTTCCCAGAGATTCCCATTCTGCCATAGAACATGCACCAGAGGTATCACATTCCCCTGAAGGATCCGCTACTGTCGATCCTCTATCTCCACTGGGTACTCCGAAAAAGTCACCCCGTCGTCAGTCTCCAGCTCACCATGGTCGATGATATGTGATGGGTCATGCACATATCTCCTCAGCTGGGATACATGGAAGATGTCATGAAACCTCACCAACTATAGTGGCAGTGCCAAGCGGTATGCCATTTGGCCAATCATCTGAAGTATCAGGAATGTCCCAATAAACCTCTGTTAGAGTTTTCCACCTCATCCAAATATCTATAGTCCACATCGAGGGGAGACTCACAAGAAAACGTATTCCCCCTCCTGGAACTCCAGTGGTCTCTATCGCGTATTAGTATAAGACTTTTTTTGGATCTGTGTTGTCTTCCTCCACTCTCAGATGACCTTCACCTATCAATGGTAGCATGTACTATCTATGGGACCATGAGTGTTGGATCTCCTAGATCCATCTAGCATAAGGGAAATCCGCATCGTCATCTTTACAATGCCTCAAAAGGGGCCATACCAATGGTTAAGTGATAGATGTTGTTCTACTCAAACTCCACCAATGGTAGGTGGCCCTCCTAGCTATGACTAAAATCTAGGACACATGCACGAAGCATATCCTCCGTTTTATAGATGATCCACTCAGTCTGACCATCTGTCTGTGGGTGAAAAGTTGTGCTCATGAAAATCTGAGTCTCGAACACCTCCTATAATAATTTCCAAAATCGAGATTTGAAGCATGCATCAACATATGAGACTATTATCGAAGGCACCCCATTAAGTCTCACAAATCTCCAGAACATAGATATGTCCCAAGCTCTTTACTAAACATTTCTCTCTAATTGCAAGGAAATGATCCTACTTGGTGATTCGGTCAAAGATCACCCATATGGTATTGTTCCCTATGGATGTATGTGGTAACCCAGTCATGAAGTCCATCGATATCCCTTCCCGCTTCCACTCAGGTTTATCAAGGTGTTGGGTCAAGCCTACGGGTACAAGGTGCTCGGCTTTAACTTGTTGGCATGTGAGGCATCCAGAAACAAACTTTACCACAACTTTTTTCATCCCTGACCACTAGTACTGTTGTTAGAGGTCCTGATACATATTCCTCACACCTGGATGTACTTACTAGGGTGATGCAAGGAACTCCCTCGACACCTCCTCTTGTAGAGCCACTGGTACAACTGTACGTCCTCTGAAAATGATAGAGTGATCCCCACCATCATATTATTAGTCAGGTGCATGGCCTGAGGATATCTGATCACATGTAGTCTCGTAGTTATTGTCCCTAAGCTGTGATTCCCTAACTCGCTGAAGGAGTAGAGGGGAAATTACCATCAACTGGAGGTAGACTGTATCATTTCTATCCACGAAGGATATCTAAAGCGAGGTGAACTACTCTGAAGCCTCGTTCAGTAGCTGCGAACTTGATCTCCAGCTAAGTGAATCTTCCACTATGTTCCCCTTCCCTAGAGAATAGACTATATCGATGTCATAGTCCTGGTGGAATTCAATCCAATGCCGTTGTCTCAAATGCAGATCTTTCTATGTGAAGATATATTTGAGACTCTTATGGTCTGAGTAAATAATGAACTACTCGCCCCTCAAATATTTTCTCCACATCATTATTGTAAAGGCTAATGCTACCAAATCCATGTCTTAAGTCACAAAATTCTTCTCATGAGGCCTCTACTTTCATGATCCATAAGAAATCACTACATCATCTTGCACTAGGATGCAACTGAGTTCAGTCCCGGATACATCACAGTAATTTACGTAGCTAATGCCCTCCTCTGGCAACCTCAGGATGGGAGCACTGGTCAAGCTCTGCCTCATCTATTGAAATCTTTGCTGGCATGTATTTTACAATTAAAAGGGTTTCCCCTTATTCTTTAAGGCAGTCATAGTTTCTAATACTCTGAAGAAATCGGGTACGAACCTCTAATAGTAGCCTTCTAATCTGAGGAAGCTTCACACCTCAATAACACTCATAGGTGGCTCCCAAGCAAGTACTTCCTCGATCTTCATTTTATACACTAAAACACATATCATATGAGATGATGTATCCCATTAAGTGGACATTTTGTATCTAGAACTCCCACTTTGAGAGCTTCCCATATAACTAGTACTCTCAGAATGTGCCTAGAACTATCCTCAAGTGTACAAGGTGCTCTTCCTCAGATGCTGAGTACATCAAGATGTTTTCGATGAATACCACAACATAGCGATCAAGGTATGAATTAATGATCATGTTAATGAGCCCCATGAACACTGATAGAGCATTGTTCATGCCGAAAGGAATCAACAATAACTCGTAACATCCATATTGACACCTGAATGTTGCCTTCGGTACGTCCTCGTCCCGTACCTAGATGTGATGATAGCATGATCTGAGGTATATCTTCAAGAACCTATTTTCTCCTCTCAAATGATGAAAACAAATCATCAATCCTCAACAGAGGATACTTGTTCTTCATGGTCACCTTGTTTAGGTACCGGAAGTCCATGCATAGCGTCAAACATTCGTCCACCTTCTTGGAAAATAACATCGGGTATGCCTATGGAGAAACACTGGGCCTAATGAATCCCTTCCTCCATAAGTCCTCCAACTATACCCTCATCTCTTAGAGCTCCACAAGGGCTATCTGATAAGCTAGTGTAGATATTAGTGTTTTTCCTGGGTACTAGTCAATGCGGAATTCTACGTCTCTATGAGGAGGTAGTCTTGGAACATGTTCTGGAAAGACGTCCTCATAATCGTCCCCCACCGCTGGGAACTATAGACTCGCCTTGTATAATGTGCCGATGGCCATGAAAGCCATCTGATATGTAATCATATTCTCCCTCTTAAGCACAGGTCCATCTCATGCTTCTCTATTTTCCTTCTCCACAACAAAGGAAATTTGGCCTCCATCTCTGCGCGTACATCGCACTGTATGTCTCTAGCAGTCAATCTATGTGTGAAATACTGATAACCATTTCATGCCTAGAATGACGTCGTAGGGCTTCAACACTGCTACAAGGAGATCCCATCTGAAACTCTATCCTCTAATCGTAAGATAACACTGTTGGAACCAGTGTGTGACCACTGAATCTCCTCCCGTAGGAGTATCCAAATTCAAAGGTCAAGCTAAAAGCTCAATTGGAATCTCAGAGTCTCGAACTAAGTCCCCGGTAAGGAGATAATGGATAAAATCTGTGTCGATAAGAACTGCTACTAAAGTTGATAAGATATTGATCATACCTCATATCATCTCAGGGACGTCAGTATCATGAGCCTCTACTTCCTGTATCTGGGCCTACCCCCATCCACCTACTCCCGGAGGTCATGGTGGGCCGCCTGGGGGTGGCGGTGGTAGTTCTTGGTGACCCTGACCATCTCCCACTGCACATCCTTCTCCCCTAACTTGTCTGTCTCCTAGTTGGTGATCATGATCCTACCTCTACCACTGCCTTGTTAGCCCCTCCACTGTCTTCCGATCATCCGCACGGGGAGTCAGATAGTGACCAGCTTTGTGATTTTGTCCCCTACAGGAAAAATAGGTTCTGCCTCGATGGCATCTTCCTTGGCCTCTCGAGCCCTGCACCACTAACCCTATGTCCTCGGGTCGCCTTTTGGAAGGTATAGCCTGCCTGGTCTTCTCTGTGATCTATCTACTGCCAGCTGCATATGAATCTTCTACATGTTGTCTGGTAGGGGCTCTCACTATTGGTGCTTACTCGATAAGGAAGCTCTCTATCATCAAATCTTGATCTAGCACCCTAGCCTACGTTGGGATACAGAGAGAAACTGTCGCAGCTCTGCTTTCTCATCGAAGCCCCTGCTCAGTGGTCTGGGCACTGATGTAAGGGTCCCATACCATGTTGGTGGAGTATCGGGAGAGATCAGTAAATCTCCCTGAGTACTGAGCCACAATCTGGCTGCCCTGCAGTAGATGTAGTATCTCCTGAATATGCACATAGCATAGTGTCACTAGCATGAACTCCACCCTGAAAAGGATCTCCATGTTTCGCCGGGTGAGGGTTGTCTCCTCATGCACCTGGATCATCGAGCTCATCCATAGTCTTGTTGAGCCCTGAAGAATCCTAGCTTCCAAGATCACCACCTACTCGACAGGTGTCTCTACAAAGTGAAAGACCCGTGAAACCATCGCAAGCCAGTCCTCTGCTACATGGGGATTCGTCTCACGTCAAAACCTTGGAGGCCTCTATCTTTAGAACTCATGAAATGTTATCCTCTTGAGTGCATGACCCACTAGTAGAATATAATTCTCAACGGATGGTGGTGTTGCTGGTACACCACCCAAAGGTGCCATCACTATGATTGGTCGTAGTACCAACACCTCATCACTCAGTGGCCCACTGTTAGGATTTATAACCGGAATCCTAGATGGATGTCTTCAGAGAGGAATCATGTAAGAAACAAATGTTCCATGTTCAATTAGTTATAGATGGTGAGATGACTAATCAAGATCAAGAAAACTTTTCAAAAAACTATCAACCAGTGTTTTCATGTACCGAGTTAGAAAACAGAATTCAGTGTCCTGCTGTATGGATATGTCAGCCGCCACACCAACACTGGACTCTCTGAACAGAAAACTGAACTCAAGACACTTTACACCCTTACCTCATTAAAATTAGAGTCTTAGTTCTTTTGGTCAAACTAACCACCCATTGATACCACTTTTTCATGACCCATCCCACGGGGCCCAAATGTGACTACCCCAAGCCCACCTTCCATAGGCCAAGGGTTGGTGACTAGAACATGAAGGCTTTTCCTGAACTGGAAAGGCATTGCCTTAGAGATATATACATACTAAAAAAGGGAAACTAAAGTAAATAACCAACAAAATTAAGGTATAACCATGAGAGTAAAGTACAACCACAAGTACAACTATAAAATGAAAAAAGTGGGCCGGAATACAAGCCCTAGAAACTGAAAATAAAGTAAATAGATATTGCATCATCCCTAGAGCTTTACCTAGAAGGTATTAGTTTTATGTCTGATGTCGGAGAAGTGGATCTCGACTACCCCGGTTTCACCAAGCTACACCAAGTCCCGAACCTCAAAATCCTACCTGGGAGCATCATTAGTATGCACCAAACACACATGTGTGGGTAAAGCCTGTGCAGGGGTGAGTATAACAATACCCAGAAGGGGACCGCAAGACCCCCGAAGGTCTCTTATTAATCCAAAAATATAAACATCACACGGAACACCACAATGGTTATATCACTATAATGATCTAAATCATGAAGAACAATGAAAATTAGACAGCTCACTCTAATGGTATATCTTCAAGGTTACTCGGATATGGATGACTAGTTGTAAAGCCATATCATCCTATCCGTAGTAACTCTACTGCTGACCCGTATAAGTGATTGTATACTGACCCGTATTGGTCGCTAGATGCGGACCTGTATTGGTCACAGGTGCTGACCCGTATCAGTCGCTAGATGATCTCCCGTATTTTCCATCAGTGCTCACCTGTATTGGTCACTGGTGCTGACCCATATTGGTCACTGGTGATGACCCGTATTGTTCACTCTTCCTTTTCATGTCAGAGATAGCCACTGGATTCCCGCATAAAGAATGCCTGATCTCCAGATGATTCTTCTCCTCAAGCCATCGGTCATATTTAAATAGGTACAAAGTCCTATAAAAATCATACCCAAGGGACCGCCCTGTCATAGGAGTCCCAATGTGACAGACGACGTGTCGATTGGTCACCCGATCTGTGAGATATGGGTACTTTTGTAAAAAGGGCATGGTTGGATTCAAGACTGATCCAATCCAAGTCAAAAATAAAACTCTATAAAAACTCACTTAGATTACCTCCAAAGGACCACATTGTCACAAGGGTCCTTATTCCATTAACGACGCTTCTATTAGATGCCTGATCTGTTAGTTACACCCCTTTCCGTGAAATTGGGGTGATCAAACCTCGGTCCATCCCAGATCTGTCAGGGCTACTAGAATATGCCAAAGTCACCGCATTCATAAATGGATCCCAACGCCACTGACAACGTGTCAAACAGACACCCGGTTTATCAGTTACACATGTTTCTTTATTAAGGGGTCGGCTGGGTTTGGGCTTGGACCGACTCGGTTAGACCGGCCCGATGCAATGGGCCCCAGGGTCTACCTGACCCCACCTGGGTCCAGCCCGTTAATGGTCAGCCTGGTTCGCTAGTTAGTGGGCCCAGGCCGCGATTGGCCCTTACCGTCGGGTGGGGCTCAGCCCACCTATGCTGGACTGCTGGACCGCGAGTCCGACCCATTTGGTCAGCCCAGCCCACCTGAAGGTGGACCGCTTCATCCAGCAAGCACCACAAGTGTAGGTCCATTTCGTCCGGAATGACGTGGCATGGCATGGGTCTGTGCCGCCCTCTCCTTCCATCGGTGGCGCATCTGGGCACTGCCCTCCTCCCGCACTACTGGCTCGGGCCGACCGCCTTTGGCAACCGCGTCGCGCGATGGCCATCCACCTTCCCACTACCCCTGGATGGTTTCCGGGGGCCATCTCTAGCCACTACTGGCATGGCGCACCAATAGTTCTTTCTGTGTGCCACCAGATGTGCTCTAGTGGTTCGTTCATGGTGTCATCTTCACCTATGGTTGTGCAGGGATGACGCCTTTATAGCATGACCTGCTATTTCACGTTGCCTTCGAGTTGAGGAAACTATCCCCGAAGAACGTAACCTTAGCGATGCGGTGGAGGGTTCAAGCCTTGTCTATTTGGCCTGATCCCTCCACCTTAACATGATAAAAATCGAGAGAGAATGTAATTCATCAAAGAAAACTTCAAAATAAACCCCATACCTCGATTCGTTGGAGATATCATAGTTTTTTTGTTTGTCATCCGTCGACCATCAGATTGATCCTATAATGGGTGTCTTTAATCCTTCATTCTCCGTTGGTGGAAGGCGTGGCATCACTTCGTTAGGGGTTCTTCACTTGATGAAGCATTTCCAAAAACTAAACCCAATCTCTATATAAATAATAGGGGAAAAGGTGATAAACATCTAGAGGAATTAATGAGGTTCATTAAATGAGTAATTAATGAACCACATTTAATTCACAGCGGTGCGGTTATGAAATTGATAAGTCAATCCACTTAATGGAATGACATTTCGTCAGTCCCTCCAATGTCTCTCATCTGTTGGAGAAAAAATTAATAATACATGTTATTTTATTATTATTTTAAAAGTCCAAAAGCTATCTTTTTCTCCTAAACAACTATGGTCGAAGTGATGCTTTCCTTAATCAAATCCCAGTGATGCAGATTCAACAGTGCTCTCAGATTTCCGTTCCGAGCACCCGTTCAAATGATATAAAACACCACTTGCACATTTACTTAATGTAATAGAATAGATGTTCAGAAATTCATTTCAGGCACACTAGGCCTCAAAATTATGCACTGTTAATTATCACAGACTCATAATAATCCCCAATAATAAAAAAATACATTGAATTTTCCAGGACATTAAATTATTCATTAATAATATTATTTTAGAAGTTTTCATGTTTTTTCAATGATAAGTTCTATTCCCATTATTTTAGAAATTTCTATTTTTTAAAAGTTTCCAAAAAGAAAGTATATTTTTTCTTGTTTTTCGAATCATATTTATAATTCTTTTAGAAAATACTTTTTCATAAATTTCAACTTGATTTAAATAAATATTATGATTAATTGGGGATATATTCTAATTATTACATACAAATTATTTCTTTGGATTTATTATAATGATCTTTTAAAGAAATTAAAAAGAAACCCATTTCTTTTCCATGGGTTAATCAAGCCATAATTGAATGATTTTAGTTTTTAGGAGTTTTAAGGTGAATGTACTTTTTATTATGGACTCATGTTCCATTTATTATGATAATTATGATGGAAATAAAATATATAATATTTTTACTTCATGTTATGTTTCTGGAATATTATTTATAATGATGGTTGATTTTGGTATAGCCCAGTAATGTATTAGGTGATAATTTTATCTTTAATAGAAGACATAATGGATTTGATAGTTAATGTTTTTCCTATGTATGATTTATTGTATGATTTATTATAAGAGTAATATGAATATTATTTTTCCAATATAATTACTTGGGGTTTCTATTAATTCAATTATTTTTAATGGATCCCATGTACAATGATTTATTTTACATGTCTCATGCTTGTTGACTCATTTTACTCTTATATTATGATAATGCTTTATTCCCTAACTTGGGATTTTTGATCCATGCTATATTATTTTTGATTTATCTTATGTTATGTTCATGAAAATTTATTATTTACTCATATTCATATGATTATCTTATTCATTCTTATGATCATTTATTGTTGACACCAATGTTTTACCCTGCTATGTGTTTGAAATCACCCTTCTTATGTTTCCATTTCCCAAGGTTATAAAAGAGATTAGTACTTATGATATGTCTAGAATGGTAACTTCTATGGATATTGTTTTGGGATATGTTGAAGTCTACTTATGGAATAAGAAAATTTGGGTATAATGAGAAAATTCCCCTTTAATGATAAACACATGAGTTTGGTTACATAATGGGTTTTATAATTTTATAAAACTCTAAATCAAAAAGGCCATGGGTATGTAAGTGACTCAATGATGGAATTTTATAATGTATTTATGGATTTCAAATATTTATTTGCATCTATTGGAGTCAAATACTGTATATAAAGAATATTTTTCTATCATCTTATCTGGGTGTACGAGTTCAGGGTATTGTACAAAGGATTAGGATTCAGTGGTTATTCCTACCACAATGAAATGCATATTATCTCTCTATTTTATCCTAATATTATATGATTCCAATGGTAATCCCTAGTATCTATATATGGTAATTGATATTAGGTGATACCGTTGATACATTCTAGGATGTGTCCATAGAATCAGATGACATATGGGATGCATTAGATATTACATATGATATGGTGTTTTCACCTAATATTACGACATGACTAGTATTATTAATATTATTAGGTGTTTACACCTAATAAATACATTTATATGAGGACCTGGTGTTGGAAATGTATCTCCATGGAGTTCTATACCATGTTTCAAGACACTTTGGTACTGCTGGAAGAAGTTATGGTCGATCTAGAGTGTTTCCTTAGAGTTCTAGGACCAATGATTAATATTTATTTATTCTTTCACACAATGTGTTTTTATTATAATCATATCACATGTGTATAAACTACTTTACTAGTTATGTTAGGGACCAAATTGGAGCTCCCCTAATAATATGCACTCAAACCCTACACAAGAATCCATGGAACATGGGTACCTAAGAAGATCTCATTGATCAAATGTTTATATTGTTTAGAGGCTTGGGATTGCATATTTCATCTAGATATCTTATATATAGTCTGGAGATGGATGAGATGAGGCTCGAGGTTGATAGTATTTTCCTTTTATTTTTATTTACTTTATTTATTTGTATATGTTATCATCTCAATGGGTGATTAGTTATGGCTTGTGTTTGTATGCTTATACATTCATTTATTGTTGAATATTTTAACTATATATAAATTTTTTATTCTATGTTCTATGATTATTTGTGATTGATGATACTAGGTTATTTTTCAGTGTTTTAACTCTAATATGATGTTATAGTCTTCCTTGGGTACACCATAGACCCTCAATATGAGTTGGTAGCCTCTAGAATATGGGGAGGAACACCTGAGCTCTCATAAACATTATGGTGAGTGGTATAGGTCATGAGAAATTAAAAAGTGGTAGCATAGAATCTTTTTATTTTCCTTACTATTTATGTATAATGAATACATGGATTATGGATATGTCATATCATTAGAGATACCTCAATATATTGCATCATGAATACATTTCTCATTGGAATTTCTAGGTTACATGGTATATTGTGTATCTATTCATAGTTACCATTGTAATAGTTGTGATTTTTTTTCAAGACAAGTTGTATATTTGAGATCATTATTTATGGTATTGTCTCTAGAACAGTTGGGAAGATGCTCATGTACATACAACATTCTTTTCATATAGGATTTACATGACATGTGCAGGATTGTATGTGATTTATTTCACTAATGATAGATGGTTCTGGTATCTAAAGTTTCAATAAAAACACATATATATTTTTCATATATAATTTTTTTGTGTGATTATACTCAATCAAAACATATTATATTTTCTTCTAATGGCAGGTCATATGGATCTTACAATGTCATGTTCCTAGATTATGACTATATAGTCCATCATCTAAGAGATTTACAGTTACCCTTATTGGGTTATTACAAGAATGTTGTTCCTTTCTACTACTTACAGAAATAAAATAAGTTAATTCACATAATATTTTAATGAAAACATGTATAGTATTTTCCCATATACCTTCTTTGTGGAAACCTACTTAACCATACCATATGACGATGGTGTACTCAACATCAGACATAATTTGATGTCTTCATTGTGTGTGTGTGTGTGTGTGTGTACATGTGATCAGTATTCTATAGGGGTAGCATTGAATATGGATTTCGGTGAAAATTATTTCAAGTGAGTGGGATGATGACTTATAATGTTATGTATGATATATATATATATATATATATATATATATATATATTTATTTATGTGTGCGTGTTATTGTGAGAATCTAGAATGGATGTTTTGGTTGGTGGTCCTTGTGGATATATTTGAGATGGGAGTATACAAGCTACCTTTCAGTTATGATTTTTGTGTGATTTCATATTATGAGGTGTGCCATATTTGATAAATGAATTATGGTCTAATAGGATGAACCCATCACCTTTATATATGACTCATGGTTTTGGTGGGTCATGTATTATAATCAATTATAGTTAATTTTCATATTATTTTCTTACTGAGTAGTGCTACATGAGGGTAATCTAAGAGAGGGTTTATCTAGTGCTTGTGAGTACCATTATATATGGGATTATTTTGTGGACTCTTTGGTTTATTATATTTATTCATAAGAAATTATATCAAGTGTGTGGAATATTCATAGGGATTCCTTAGGTTTATATGAGGTAGAAGAACTTTTAGAGCCAGTATTATAGTATCGAGATAACTTTTTGAGGCCAAGAGTAGAGGGAAATATAGACCTATTAACTTTTGGTGTGAATTTCTTATGAAGTAATGGGAAGTGGTCCTTGATAGCCATGTATATGATTTATAATGTGTGGGTAGACTCTCATGGATTTCTAATAATGATTGGGAGTGGCCATATGGTAGAACTTGGTATGAGTGAGAAGCCTTGGGTTTTGGGAGAGAGCATTGAGGGCGCTGCTGGATAGTTTTCATTGACTTGAAAGAGGATAATGATACGTTATTTTGATTTATGAGCCTAGGATTTATTATTCATGACTCAAGGGATTGTGATCCGGGGTGTGTGATTGGGTAGTATGGGAGAGTACACCTATATTGTTGGATATGACTCAGATGGATATTGAATGAGAGCTAGTAAGGAGGTTATTTAGAGGATCACCCTTAATAATGGGGGGATAGTGAGTATAGGCATTAATTTTAATAGGATCCTTGATATAAAAGGGATATAATATACTTGGTAACATTTTGTTGTATATTATTTGTTTATCATTGAATGGTCATGTGTGGGATGAGGAATTATGATTTTTATGGGATTCGTATGGGTAATTTAGTTAAGGTCTTTGAGGCACATGAGTTGTGTCCTTTCTTATAAGATGTGACATAGTGGAGGGATTTAAGAAAAGAGGTGTGGTTGATCAATTACAGGTCCCTGAAAAGAGTATCAGGGCTTGATATCGATTAGTTTGGCTTAGGAGGATAAATACACATTTGATATTGGAGTTGGTTGTTATACTTGAGAATCTGTATAAGGGAATCTATTTGGTGAGGAGTGCACCAATGGCCATTAGGGGTTATAAAATTAATTATAAATGATATGGATTAGATGTTGAGGATGGAGTTCTTGGTTAGCTAGGAACAAGTAGTGATTGATGTTTCATGTTAGTACTTGATTAGGAGTGGTATAGTCACAACCGTTCATTACATTCAATGATGGATTAGTTGTGGGATATATTGATCAATGTTTTTATTTAAGGTAGATATGATAAGTTTAATTCCATGTTAGGGATCATCGTATCAATCCTGAAGGTATGACCATCATATTGGATGGGTCTTGGTTGAAGTTAGAATAATCATTGGATGATTGATATAGAACTAGGATTTTAGTGTATAGATGAATCCAAATTTATCTAGTTCCATGGTAGATAATTTTTTTTCTCGAAGGTGGTATTAGATGTGTGTGGTCATTGGAATCAGAATTCAGGATTGATTTAATGTGATTTTATAATAAGTCGGATCAGAGGTCTGTCAATGCTTGTGAGTGGAGGATGATGATATATTTGTTTGGATAAGGATTAAAGCATGTAATTACACTGAATTATAGGAACAATATTTTGTGTGGGTACTTTTATGATTTCATGATTCCTCTAAGTAGTTGAGGAATCTGGATTAGTTGATAGGATAGAACATTGGTGGATATAGTAGAGTGTTTTAATGAATGGTTGAACAAAAAAGGACTGACCAATGTTTTAATGTAGAATAAGGTTCAATGAGATATAAACCACATAGTGAGTGTTATTAGAGATCTAAGAAATCATTTGTAGTGGTTGATTTTGATGGTGGTAAGTATTGTGTCTTATAATTGGCCATGGTGAGATGAGTCTTATGGTGGTTGAACCTTATGATTAAGGATGAATTAGTTGATGACACTGTAATTCCTCAAGATAGATAGGTGTGGGTGACCATTGTTTCAGTGTTATGTAATAGTAATGAGTTAGAGGCTCTATTTTGGTGAATAGTTGTTTCCCTCAGAATTCGTGGATAACCTCCTTGAGGGGAGGTTCAAACATTCCAATCGGTTTCTAACGGGTTTGTTCCTAGAACCGGAAATATCCAATGATTCCACATCCATTTGGACCTACTTTCCAAAGGTAGGTGCTCATTAGTTTGTGCACTGATAAGGCTTAGGAATTTTCATTGATCGAGAGGATGGAAGGTCGGACTCATCACACCTTTTTGAGGGGAATTATTTTCTACTCCAAGACTCTCTTTATAGATTTAAGTTATGTTCGTGAATCCTTATTACATTACCAAGTATAAAATGAGCATTCCTTTAGATCTGACAATCAATTATCGATATGTAGGAAATTTAGTGAATCTTTTATATGTATTCGAGGTTCTTCATTGATAGAGAATCATCTGTATTTGTTAGAGATTCTTAGTCAATGGTATCCTTTGATACGTAAAAGTCTCTTGGTCGTTACGATGACCATGCTAGTTTTAAAGCCACTCAGTGGGGCACTTGAAGTTTATTGTCTTTCCAAAGGACATGGATTATTTCAGAGTTGGGATCAGACCCACAGATGGGCTACCTACGTATCCTCTGTTTAAAAAAAAGAATCAGAACCCACGTAGTTCGAGTAAGGGAGTATGATGTTTCTTATTGATGGCTCAAAGAAGGATGTCATAATTACTTTTACACTCTAAGCTCACGTGAGTCATTCTCGGTGTGAGAAACAAGAGGTATTGGTAAAAATTAGGAAATATTGCAATGAAAGATTCAATTATAAGAAATAAGATGGGACTTATATATGTATGACTGCCCAGATAAATGAAGATTTGGATTTACTTTAGGGAAGAAATCCAGGAACAGGGTCCATAAAGGTATATGTGCTTCACAGAGATTTTAATACACTAACATGGGGATTACTACTAAAAAGGAGGCCCAAATTAGGAGAGGACTTATGATTGGGTTTTTACTCCTGAGAAGGAATCCGAGATCAAAGGTAAATTAGTACTGGTTAATAGGAATTAAGACTGGGGCTTACTCCTGAAAAGGATGCCCAGGTTAAGAGACTTGAAAAATTATGGGACTTGGGGCTTACTCCTAAGGAGGATGCCCATATTAGGGGACTGGGGATTATTTCTGAAAAGGAAGCCTAGGTTAATGAAATTATGTTTGGGGCTTACTCTTGAGGAGGATGCCCAAATTAGGGGACTGGGGCTTATTCCTGAAAAGGAGGCCCAGGTTAATGAAATTATGGTTGGGGCATACTCTTGAGGAGGATTCCCAAATTAGGGGACTGGGGCTTATTCATGAAAAGGAGGCCCAGGAGGAAATGAGGATTTGGGGCTTACTCCTAAGGAGGATGCCCAGATTTGAGAATTAATACTGGGGCTTATTCCTGAAAAGGAGGCCCAGGTTAATGAAATTAGGGTTGGGGCTTACTCCTGAGGGGGATGCACAAATTAGGGGACTGGGGCTTATTCCTAAAAAGGAGGCCTAGGAGGAAATGAGTATTTGGGGCTTACTCTTAAGGAGGATGCCCAGATTTGAGAATTATGACTGGGGCTTATTTCTGAAAAGGAGGCCCAGGTTAAGAGAATTATGGTTGGGGATTACTCCTGAGGAGGATGCCCAAATTAGGGGACTGGGGCTTACTACTGAAAAGGGGGACCAAGTTAAGAGAATTATGTTTGGGGCTTACTCCTGAGGAGGATGGCCAAATTAGGGGACTGGGTATTACTCCTGAAAAGGAGTCCCAGGTTAAGAGAATTATGACTGGGGCTTACTCCTAAAAAAGAGGCCCAGGTTAATGAGGATTTATGGTTGGGGCTTTCTCCTGAGGAGGATTCCCAAATTAGGGGACTGGGTCTTACTCCTGAAGAGGGGGCCCAGGTTAATGAGTTCTCTCATCATAACGGTTGAGGTTGAATGAATGAAATCTCAATCTTTAGTGACATAAAGATGTGTAAATCACTAGGTTTTGAGAGATATTCCACAGAATTCCTTTCAGATAAGGAAGTCAAATCAAGAAATCATGCCATAAATGGCTTTGAAGAGTGTCTTAAAGACTTAATCTTTAATAGAAGAGGTGGAATGGCTTAAGAGGGGTGAAATAGGAAAGAAGGGCACCCAAAAAGGTAGGGGCGCGCAAGTCCTGGCAGGCGTGCAAGTACTGCATGGGCGCACAAGTCCTGGTCGCGCAGGTATACCTGCGCGACACATGGGTACTTGCGTGACGGTTAACCAGTAGGGTAATACTTGAGCGACTCTTGGTTAAAGCCTTTAGAATCATCTTGAGGTTCTTCCAGAAGAGTGGCGCACAAGTTCTATTGAAGGAGTAAGGCGGCGCCCAAGTGTGGCCATTTCCCTTTAGGGATGGACACTCAGGTGCGCAAGTGTTGATGAGTTTCAACACATAGGACTTCCTTCCCCTCTTTATATCTTCCGTTCTAGGTAAGAAATTACCTTATAAGTGTTTCAAAAGCTTTGAGAAGAGACTAGGGCGCCTGGAGCTTAAATCTGTGTTTCTGGAAAAAAATTACTCCTCGAATGGGGGGCCACCCGGGTCTATTTATAGGCTCGGGAAGACCTGGGGGGTTATCCTTTAGGGCTCTCAAGTCCCTTGCGCGGCCATTATGCATCTCACAAGTATACTTGTGCGACAGTGATGGAACTTTTGTGGCACATGTGCTTTTGAAGCTTTGTTCATGCCTTGGTCGATTTTGGATGTCTTCTTCAAAGGATGAATCAATTTGTGCTAAGTCATTTCTCTTTACATTCTTTTAGACAATGTGATGAAAAAGGAGTGTCAAAAAAAGTCCCCCCTCATAGTTGGATTTTCAAGAATAAGGAAGTGACTCTAAGGAAAAGAAGAACACCAAAGGGAAGAGGTGCGTAGGTGAGAGTTGTGCAGCTGTCATCGCGTAGGTGCGCGTCGCGCAGGGGTACGACCTTTAGTCGCGTAGGGTACGGCGCGTAGGGTTTTGGCCGTGTCTATAAATAGAGGGCCTCACTTCCGTACAAAGCATCTGGATTTCAAACCTTCGAGCTCTCACCGCGCAGGTCACCTTCGCCGCACAAGTTGCTCTGTTTTCCGCTGTTTCTTTGTCGTCGCGCTGCTGTGTTGGTATCTGGACCTTCACAGTGATACTTGTACACGAAATACTTGCGCGACATCTCCAAACTTGGGCACCAAGTTTAGACTTACGTGCCTTAATGCCTTTGCCATTTTTTTTAATTCTTTCACAAATTTTATGAAAAATCAACTTACTTAAGAGTTAATTATTCATCTTTTGTGCAGATTCAATAGCTCCTAACAGAATCAGAATGGCTGATGAACTGGCTAGCAAGTGGATTGATGACATGATGAACATTGTTGTCCATGATTACTATGATATCTGGGACAACACTCTCCCAGATTTGGCTAAGTACTTGAATAAATATCATCTTAATTTCCGACAAAGAATCTACCTGTCCCTGTATGGTCATGGTCATCTGCAAGGAGTCAATGTTCCAAATGAAAAGAACTATATTCCTGAAATTTAGCTGCACTGCTACTCCTCTATTTCGGTTATACTGTGCATTTAGAGCAACAAAAATGGTGTGAACTTCCAAATTCTTCCTCCATGTCATTTCCCTGCAGATATGAAAACGGAAAACCCATGGGCTGAAATGTTTTCCACTGCCAGTTGGTGGAGAGAAGACAAACATGGTATTAGAGAAATATCTAAAAAGAGTACTCTCTCCAAATGTCTCTTTACTTCCAATACTCCTTTCTCAAATCCATGTATCCATCTTCCAAGTCTCTTGGATAGAAACAGAGTCACTGTTTGATCAGGAAATTTTTTTCTCAAACCGCACTCAATAACATCCTTTTACAACTGTTCCAAGAAGAGCTGGTATCACTGCATCTATTATTGTATCCAGTTGAATGAATGAATTCTAGGTGGTTGCTGATGAAGCTCGGGATTCCGTAAATCAAATGAAGAGTTATGTTGAAAGCCTCTTGTAATTCTTGAAAAAGAAAAGAGACTCCAGTCTGTGGATTTCCTTCTATATCCTGTGCATCAATGAAAAACACTTTCACCTTCAATCATTTGTACCTGCATTCTCTTTTGCTACATGCTTTAGATTCTACTTAAGCCAATTGTCCTAGTAAGCATAGTATGATTTTTTACTAGGATTAATGTAAATAACCCTACAAACTTTGAACCTTTTAATTTCTCAATGTTACCTAAATCATACAAAATGTATGTTTAGTGAGCTGGAACTTGACTTTTATTCAGAATTCTTTTGTCTTTTGTGGGAAGTTTAAAGTCATGCACGTCGGACATAAGGATTATAATGTTTAAGGTCAAAATAACATTGACCGAATAAATTATAATTGACTCAATTCCTTGACAATTCATCTGAAAACATAGTACCATACTCAATTTATGAGGGAAAATATGTAAACTATGACTTAAGAATATTTGAATCTAAGGAATGATATGAAAAAGAGCTAAAAGGCATCAGAAGAAGTAGTTTCCAATAATGAAGTTACTATTATTTAACAAACCCGTTAGGGGGTTGAATTATGTAGGGCCACCTAAGGGCATTGGCTGCATAGTCAAATAAATATCGTCTTTTGGCAAACAAGTCTGTTATGTAGACTATTTATGCAAGGCCGTCTATGGGCACGTGCTGCATATTCAGGAAAAAGAACTCTCAGAAAATTTACCTTTCTAGTGCTAAAAGCCCGTGAAAGTTTATGGAGATTCAAATTTTCCAAAGTATAGAGTTTGCTATATGGAAAGAGTTACTTGATTATGGAGAAGATATTTCCGAACAAGATTATTGAAGAACTGGATGGATATCACTCCTACGAAGGTCTGACCCAAATGTAGGGAAGGAGAATATAAACCATAGACTTGAATACTTCCAGATCATCAAAAAGGATATGGGACAAATATGTTAAGGATGGATATTTTTTTCAGATCCCTATATATTGTCATTTCACACCAATAATGACAAAAGAGGCTTTCTTCCCAAGAATGAAGTTACAATTATTTAACAAAACCCTTAGGGGGTTGAATTATGTAGGGCCACATAAGGGCATTGGATGCATAGTCAAATAAATAGTATCTTTTGGCTGACAAGTCTATTATGTAGACTGTTTATGCAAGGCCGCCTAAGGGCACGTATTGCATAGTCAGGCAAAATAACTCTCAGAAGTTTGACATTTTTGTGACTAGAAGTCAAGAAAATGGTTTATGATGATCTGAATATATTTAAGGTTAGTATTATGACACATAAAGATGGGTATTGTCCAATGTATATAGAGATACACAGATCAATGCTAACCATAATCATGTTGTGGATGGGTCCTGAATTGAAATGTTTTACTTCACTACGTATCCCATAAGGATGGGAATAAAGCCATACATAGTTCTTGAACTATAGTTTAACGTCGTGTGGGACAAAAGGATTAGAGATATTAGTTAAGGGTCATAGATCTTGGAACATTAAAAGAAATATACATTGTGTGCTTTCATGGGGACTTTTTATCCAGGGGACAAAAAGTGGAATTTGGGGTTAGGCCCAAAGACTTGGGGCTGGATTCGAGGGAAACTCGAACGTTCCTACGTATCCCATAAGGATGGGAATCAAGCCCACGTAGTTCTAGAAATACCCTTTGTACAAATTTGGTTCGTACATGTGAAGGGTGAAAGGGGACTTTAGTACAATGATGGTTTAACCCAAGATAAAAGGTTTGGGTGTTTCCATGTATTCACGTAGTCTTTGAAATGAAACATGATTAAAAAATCAATGTAAATAATGGTTCCCTCTCAGGTGAGGGTATCAAGGAATATTGTAGTTTATTTTCATACTGGACAAAAGTGTTGTATAGTTTAATGTCGTATAGCAAGGACGAAAGTGAACCAATGTAAAGATATTGATTCTAGGGGCGGTTTCATGAATTAACATTGTATGAGATGGAGGTGAACCAATTTGAAGAGATTGGTTTCGGGCTTGAACCTTAGGAGCTTGCCTACGTACCCACCCTGGAAGGCAAGGATCAAAGTCCGCATAGTTCAATTAAAGAATGAATTAATGATCAAGTTTTTCTTGGGGACAACGACCTAAAAAAATGATGTTGGGACTTACACATGTTTAGTAGCCCAGAGAGAGTGTTATGGTTGAGGTTTGCTCTAATCTCACGGGAGTCTACTCATTGTGAGAAACAAGAGGTAACAATAACCATAATGATGCACAGTTTAATGTCATGTAGTTGGGACAAATGAAGGGAATATGCAGTTTAAAGTCTTGCAGTTAGGAATATTGGAACTGCACAGTTTAATGTCATGTAGTAGGGAAAAAGTATAGTTTAATGTCATGTAGGATGTATCACGGACTTCCTGTACAGTTTAACGCCTTATAGTTAGGACGATGGAGACAATATAGTTTAACGTTATGTTGGACGAAAGGGGAACTGTGCAGTTTAATGTCATGCAGTGAGGACACAAGAGTACACCATTTAATGTCATGTTGGACGTATTAGGGACTTTTATATAGTTTAATGTCATGTAGTTAGGATGTCACAGTTTAATGTCTTGCTGGATGTAAGGGACTTGCAAATAGTTTAATGTCATATGTATGGACCATTGGTTATAAAGTTTAACATCTTGCTGGACGGTTGTGCAGTTTAAGGTCATACCAGACCATTTAGGGAACCTTTTCACAGTTTAACGTCGTGTGGGATGAAAGTACAAATAGTTTATGGTCATATGTATGGACCATTGGTTATACAGTTTAATGTCTTGCTAGACAGTTGTGCAGTTTAAGGTCATACCAGACCATTGGTTATACAGTTTAACGTCTTGCTGGACGGTTGTGCAGTTTAAGGTCATACCAGACCATTTAGGGAACCTTTTCACAGTTTAACGTCATGTGGGACGAATTTAAAAATAGTTTAAGGTCATATGTATGGACCATTGGTTATACAGTTTAACGTTTTCCTTGACGGTTGTGCAGTTTAATGTCATACCAGACCATTTAGGGAACCTTTTCACAGTTTAACGTCATGTGGGACAAAAGTATAAAGAGTTTAAGGTCATATGTATGGACCACTGGTTATATAGTTTAACGTCTTGCTGGACGGTGGTGCAGTTTAAGGTCATACCGGACCATTTAGGGAACCTTTTCACGGTTTAACGTCATGTGGGACAAAAGTACAAATAGTTTAAGGTCATATGTATGGACCATTGGTTATACAGTTTAATGTCTTGCTGGACGGTTGTGCATTTTAAGGTCATACCAGACCATAGTGATGTATTTTTTGTTTATACAAAATACTTCTTTAAAAATCTGGCATTGGTTGGAGTAGTGATGAATTCTCCATTCATCGAGATTAATGAATAAGCTCCATTGGAGTAGACCATATGTATTAAGTAAGGTCCTTCCCATTTTGGATCATTCTTAGGAGGTTTCTTTCCTGGTTTTGGAAGATTAGACCGATTAGATCCATTTACTTGCTGAGAGGAAGAAGATCAAACCTTCAACCGGTCTTCCAAAATAACTGTTCCAGGACTGAATTTGGTATTGGTAGAAGAACTTGCTTGTTCTTGCTGAGCTCGCTGAAGGGATCTACAATGAGTTTCTACTGCGTACACAGTTCTAGCAGGGGTAGCATTGGAATAGTGGCTTCTAAAAGATCCACATCTTCCCCTGTATCCTGAACCCCTGGTACTTCCTCTGATTCCCCTTTTGATACAGGGAATTCAGGCTCATTGAAATCCAAACTGCGACTCGCATATGGATCTGTTAATTGAATCATATTAATAGAACCAAAGATTAACTCTTCGTCTGATGAAGACTCTGCCTAATTAGCCTGTTTAGCCTGTGCCGTTTGGTGGGGCGGTGCCCATGGCTTTGAAGTAGATGGCATGAAGTCCGCCAGAGTCAAAGACAATTTATGCTTTGACACATACTCATATTCTTCTGATTCTTTTTCTTTCTTTGAATCATGCCATTTCTTTGAGGACTTTTCCTCTGACGAAGAGGGTTTTGCCGCAACATTCATGGAAGAAGACACAATAGGTTTCTTTAATTGTGTTAGAAAAATAGCGTGAGTTCAGTTGATTGTCTTTCTAACCATCCAGTTATCATAATTATGTGCATTTTTGCTTTTGACTTCTTTCCATTCACCTTCCTCCTTCGGAACTGTAGTAGTAACACATCATACTTGAGCTAAAGAACCTTTCAGTTTGGCTTGTCCCGAGTCGACCATCTTTTGAAGGAGGTATTTGAAGACAAAACAGTCCTGGATGGGATGCCCCAACATTTGATGAAAGGGGAAATAATTGGGACAGTCTTCATCTCCTTCCTTATTTGGCATTTTGGGCCTTGGCAATTGAACCAGATTATTTTCCAGAGCCGAAATGAAGAAACCAGGAATTTGTTCATTTCAGAAAGAGTATGTTTTTCTCTTCAAATCATCAAATTGTTTTCATCTTTGATATCTTTGATCATCTGGATGAAACGGCCTTTGTTGTTGGGACTCAGGAGGTGGATCCCTTCGAGAAGATGAAGGTTTTGAAGTAGAAATGGGTACAAGTGCTTGTTTAAGCATAACTGTAGCAATTTTTTCTTTACCCATTCACCTTCCTAGAGCTGATGGAATTACATGAGATTTAGCCTTACCCTGTATAAGGGAGTCTACAATATGCATATCGATTGAAGTGTGGTCATGAAACCCTCCTGTGTATTTCACAGTGATTAACGACATGCGTAACTCATCACACAAATTTTCCACATAGATTGGGAACAATTATTCTTGAGGGAGTGCTAATATTAGGGAATAATATAATATCTTCCAGCGAGCAATGAAATCTGAGACCCTTTTATTCTCCCTTTTCTTACAGTTTGTAAGATAAAAAACTTTTTTCTTTGGCAATTTTGAGCTGAACTGAAGAAGGAATTGTTGATGGATATCTTCCCATCTAGTAATTGACTGGGATTTCAAGATTTTATACTAGACAAAGGCTGGTCCTTGCAATGTTCGTACGAAGCATATGAGATTTAATGCTTCTTGCTGCTCTGGCGTTCCCATCATAGGATCACAACAAGACACGTAATGCACCAAATGCTATTTAGGGTCGCCTGATCCATTGAAAATAGGGAATACAGGGTTTCCAAAATTGGATGGATGAGAGATTGAATCTACCCATTCATGGTAAAATTTCATTTCTGGTTGAACCTACACACGTTTCCCTTCCATAGTTTCTAACCGAGCTGTTAATGAATCAATAGTAGTTATTAACTTTTGAGAAAAATCCCGTTGAACTTTGACTTGGGTAGGTTCAATGACTAGAGATTGGACAGATGTGGTGGTTGGTGCTACAGCTGATGGTAGAATTGCCAACTGTTGTTGCACTTGGCCCATTGGATTAGACCTATGAGGGTGTACTGATATAGGATGATATTATTGATCCATCTCAGTAGGTGCAACAAATTCCTTTGGCTGACTAACTCCAACATTCATAGGAAGAAGACTTCTCTGAAGTAGTTCTACATTCACCCTTCTTAATTCCTTCATTTCTTCCTCCTGTTGTGCAAACCTTTTCTCTAGTGAGAGCGATTGTCCTCCTCCAGAGGAAGGATATTTAACCTGATTGTTTCCACCCCCTTTGTTGGATCCTTTTCGGAGAGGGGGAAGTGGGTAACTCGAAGGATTACCTAGGTTCTGAGTAACCCTTTGATTTCGTGTATGCACACCTTCTTCATTTGTGTCAGTGCATACATCTTCTTGTGCAGGAACCTCTTCATCTGAGTCCCCTGAGTGAGCCTCATCTGGTGGATCAGCAACAACAGCATTAATGACATTGATTGATGCATAACGCATCGCACTACCGTCCTTTCTATCAGCATTTCTGTGATATTGTCTTCTTCCATGTACTTGATGAGACATTTCCTTTTGTTGATTTTATCCTTCAGGAACTTCTTGACGAACCGTAATTTGGAGGGAATCTCATGATAATTTGGCCCCTATTTCCTCTTAAGGATTCTTCCCCAATCGAGAAAAGACGGACTTTTTCTGAGGAGGGGATTGATGATTTGAAAAAGTCCCCAGTCCGGTGGACTGGGGCTGTTCCTGGTGTTTCCGCTCAACTCCTCGAATCCTATTTGTTGATTCTGAGGGTTGGTTTAAAAGAGTCCCTAGTCTGGAGAGCTGGGGTGGCTCTTGACTTGCTATGTATGAGACTTTCTTAAAAGCTCTCCTGATCTTGCAAACCTTAGTCTGGAAATTAGTTGGATTCATTAACCTGTATCAACTTTTATGACATGGTTCAAAAGACCGTTGGATGATTTCCAACACTTCTGTCACTTGATGATGTTCTTTCTCCATATGAGAGGCCTGTTCAATATTCTCGTTTTCTTTATGCAGGAGTAATTCAACAACTTGTTCTCTGTATTCTTGATTTTGAGAGGAACTAGTTGAGGTCTGTTCTTGGGAAAGCTTTTGATTACAAACAAAGCCCATTGACTGTGGCTGGCCATGGGAAATAATATCGCATGATACCATTTTCGGCGGGATTTACTGACTAGAGAGCACTGTGAAATAGATTGCTCCATGAACACCCCATCCTCTGACACGAATACCAGATGGGGGCATTGGCAATTAACTGACGCAATCTTCTTAGTGTGCCAAGGCATGAACGTTGAAGGGCTCTCTGCTGCTTTTCAGCCTTCGGATATCGAAAGACTGATAGAGATGCCAAATCAATCTGACGTTTTAACCCTTCTATTATCTTAATATGATCTTCATATTCATCATAAGATAATACTTTCTTTTTCAACTGACAAAGCATTTTCCATATGTTGAGACGAATATCATGAATTTCATCTTCCGTCAACATTTCTGGAATGTCATACTGAGGGTCAGCCAGAGGACAAAATATGACTGGCACTTCAATTTTTGCCAGTTTTTTTCTCATGTTCATCATTTCCTCTTTATCATTTTATGAATATTCTTCTACCTGATTTGACCAGAGTTGGTGTTTCCTTGTTACTTCATTGGATTCAACAGGATTGGTAGAGAAATCATTGATCAAACTAGAAGATGTATGACTTAGGGGTGGTTCGGAGAATGACCTACACCCTGGGCTATCTTCTGATTGAGAAATTATTTGACCTACTAGCGATGAAGCATCAGACATGGCTAGTTTCGCATTTGCATGTGCCTCAAGATAAGAGGGCTTTCTCGGCACTACATTGTCCACTAGAGCATTTTCCGGGCAATGTGCATCACTACTGCAGAGAGGACTTTCGCATCAAAATTCATCATCATGGGGAGAACCACCATAATGAGTTACAGAAAAAGATGAGATCTCTTGCTCCTTGGTCTTCTGACCACACAGAGGGTTCCTGTGGCTCTCATATGAAGATGAAACTTCAAGATCGACCGAATTGTCATGAAGCAAGCCTTTATGAGGAAGTTTCTATTGAAGACCTTCAGAATTAATGTTCCCACTATTGGTAAATGAGGGAGTAGAATCTTTAATTTCAACAGATAACTGTCTGAGGGCTTCAAGAACTCCAGCATAGAGCAAGGCTTTGTTACAGATTGGATCTTGATCTCCTGACTATGCTGTGAGGGTATTTTTCTTAGACGCCTTCTTACTCACCTTGGAAACCACTTGTTGACGAAAGTGGCTGCTCTGAGCAGGTGTATGTGCCTAATCAGGAAAGATGGCCAGGTTAGGTTTACGATCTCCACTCAAATAAGGTGTATGTGCCTGACTTGGTTGTTCATATGATATGGGGGAGTATGCCCCACAACCCTCTTGGACTGGAACAGATGTGTGTGTCTGTTCCGGAGTGAATTGTTGATGTGTCACTCCACTAGTAGGGATAGATTTATGTGTCCTTCCCTGAGATGCTGCTGATGTTGTTATGATATCCTGGAAGGTATCCAGAATATGAGTAGGGATTTGATTCTGCTCTTTCACCATTGATAGAATATTCTTGGTGACTTCAGCTCCCGAAATAGGGATATACGTCCATTCCGGGCTTGGAGTAGGTGTATGTGCCTGCTTCTGTCCTCCTTTTCCTATCAGTGATTCCTGACAGTACTCAAGTGTGGGGGCAGAGAGTTGAGTCTGACTCCTATTTGTCATCGGAGCTTTCCGACTGACTTATCTGAATGCTACCAAGCGAGACTGTTGGTAGGCTTGATTAATACTAGCAGGTGTATGTGCCTGCTGATTGCACTTCGCCGAACGTGGTTGACAAGATCCATCAAATGTAATCAGAAGAGCCTGATGACTAGCTGATGATGTGTAAACAGGTGTACGTTCCTACATATAGTACTCCGCCGAAATTGCCTGACAGGATTGGCATGCGGCTGCCAGACGAGTCTTCTGGATAGTGGGATTAAAACGGGAAGGTGGGTGTGCCCGCTCATTGATTGCCACAAAGTTAGGTTGGTGGAATTCTCTGAAGATGGAAAAGATGAGAACCTGCTCACTGTTGACCGGATTCCGCCTCTGGCAGTTGGTCTTGCCTTCTCGGGTTCGAGGAACCAGAGACGAATTCCTAGAGTCGGTACCCTCATCATGTTGAGGGCACACTGCCGCACGAGTCTGGTGGCGATTGTTGGTGGGAGAGCTCGGGACGGACTCCTGTCTACTTGAATTAAGGCCCTGAGGGACCTGCTCATTCACCTCCTCAGAATAAGGGACTGAATGGTGATTGCGTTCTGGGGATAACGACCTAAAACGGTTAGAGATGGCAGTCAGCACCACCTACTTCTTGATCACTGTTCATCTTTGTCCGGACGACCTGTGTGAGTTGTTCACTTGGAGGGCTTGTCGGGCAGCGTCTAGAATTGGGATGGTACCGTGTTGACGATACTCCTTAACCAGCGCATTTGATACCCAGCGTTGAAGACGCTGAGTAGGTGATGTCATCCTTAGAGCGGATGACGATCCAGCAGGAGCAGCAGCAGTGGCATTCACAAAATTAGTATTCATAGATGTGAACTTGAGAGCATCCATTCTAGAAATGCAGAAGATCTTGGAAAAGAGTGCCTTATGGTATAATAGACGTAATCAAGAAAAATTCATCCACTACATATTTGGGATGAGAACATATGTCATTGATTGTTTTTGTTGGCCCTCTCATTGATTTTTAAACAGGGGCCTAACAAATAGGTAAAACATCATTTTATCTTGGTTAAGGATTCGCGTCGGGTTCACCATTTTTTTCCCTCAGAATTCGGGGATGACCTCATTGATGGGAGGTTCAAACATTCCAATCGGTTTCTAACGGGTTTGTTCGTAGAACTGGAAACATCCAATGATTCCACATCCATTTGGACCTATTTTCCAAAGGTAAGTGCCCATTAGTTTGTAGACTGATAGGGCTTAAGATTTTGCATTGGTCGAGAGGATGGGAGGTCGAACTCATGACCCCTTTTTTAGGGGAATTATTGTCTACTCTGAGACTCTCTTTATAGATTTAAGTTATGTTCGTGAATCCTTATTTCATTACCAAGTAGGAAATGAGATTTCCTTTAGATCTAACAATCAATGATCGATATGTGGGAAATTTAGAGAATCTTTTATATGTATTTGAGGTTCTTCATTGATAGAGAATCATTTTTATTTGTTAGAGATTCTTAGTCAATGGTATCCTTTGATACATAAAAGTCTCTTGGTCATTATGATGACCATGCTGGTTTTAAAGCCACTCAGTGGGGCACTTGAATTTTATTGTCTTTCCAAAGGACATGGATTATTTCAGAGTTGGGATCAAACCCGCTGATGGGCTACCTACGTATCCATTGTTAAAAAAAAAGGAATCAGAACCCACGTAGTTCGAGTAAGGGTGTATGATGTTTATGATTTATGCCTCAAAGAAGGATGTCATAATTAATTTTACACTCTAAGCTCACGTGACTCATGCATGGTGTGAGAAACAAGAGGTATTGGTAAAAATCATGAAATTGTTCCATGAAAGATGGAATCATAAGAAATAATATGGGATTTATATATGTATGACTACCTAGATAAATGAAGATTTGGATTTACTTCAGGGAAGAAATCAAGTAACAGGGCCAATAAAGGTATATGCGCTTCACGGAGATTTGAATACTCTAACTTGGGGCTTACTCCTGAAAAAGAGGCCCAAATTAAGAGAGGACATATGATTGGGTTTTTACTCTTGAGAAGGAATCCCAGATCAAAGGTAAATTAGGACTGGTTAAGAGGAATTAAGACAGTGGCTTACTCCGGAAAAGGATTCACAGGTTAAGGGACTTGAAAAATTAAGGGGCTTGTGGCTTACTCCTAAGGAGGATTCCCATATTAGGGGCCTAGGGCTTATTCCTGAAAAGGAGGCCCAGGTTAATGAAATTATGGTTGGGGCATACTCATGAGGAGGATGCCCAAATTAGGGGACTGGGGATTATTCCTAAAAAGGAGGCCCAGGTTAATGAAATTATGGTTGGGTCTTACTCCTAAGGAGGATGCCCAAATTAGGGGATTGGGGCTTATTCCTGAAGAGGAGTCCCAGGAGGAAATGAGGATTTGGGGCTTACTCCTAAGGAGGATGCCCGGATTTGATAAATATGACAGGGGATTATTCCTGAAAAGGAGGCCCATGTTAATGAAATTATGGATGGGGCATACTCCTGAGGAGGATTCCCAAATTAGGGGACTGGGCTTATTCTTGAAAAGGAGGCACATGAGGAAATGAGTATTTGGGGCTTACTCCTAAGGAGGATGCCCATATTTGAGAATTATGACTGGCGCTTATTCGTGAAAAGGATTCCCAGGTTAAGAGAATTATGGTTGTGGCTTACTCCTGAGGAGGATGCCCAAATTAGGGGAATGGGGCTTACTCCTGAAAAGGAGGCACATGTTAAGAGAATTATGGTTGGGTCTTACTCCTGAGGAGGATGCCCAAATTAGGGGACTGGGGATTACTCCTGAAAAGGAGTCCCAGGATAAGAGAATTATGACTGGGGCTTACTCCTGAAAAGGAGGCCCAGGTTAATGAGGATTTATGGTTGGGGCTTACTCTTGAGGAGGATTTCCAAATTAGGGGAATGGGGCTTACTCCTGAAAAGGAGGTCCAGGTTAATGAGTTATCTCATCGTAAAGGATGAGGTTGAATGAATGAAATCTCAATCATTAGTGACATAAAAATGTGTAAATCAATAGGTTTTGAGAGATATTCCACGGAATTATTTTCAGATAAGGAAGTAAAATCAAGAAATCATTCCATAAATGGCTTTGAAGAGTGTCTTGAAGACTAAATATTGAATATGAGAGGTGGAATGGATTAAGAGCGGTGAAATGGGCAAGAAGGGAACCCAAAAAGGTAGGGGCACGCAAGTCCTGGTAGGCGCGCAGGTACTGCGTGGGCACGCAAGTCCAGGTCGCGCAGGTATACCTACACAACACATGGTTACTTGCGCAACGGTTAACCAGCAGGGTAATACTTGAGCGACTCTTGGTTAAAGCCTTTAGAATCATCTTGAGGTTCTTCTAGAAGTGTGGCGCGCAAGTTCTATTGAAGGAGTAAGGTGGCGCGCAAGTGTGGCCATTTCCCTTAAAGGCTGGCCACTCAGGCGTGCAAGTGTTGATGAGTTTCAACACTTAGGCCTTCCTTCCCCTCTTTAGATCTTCCGTTCTAGGTAAGAAATTACCATAGAAGTGTTTTGGAAGCTCTGAGAAGAGACTAGGGTGCTAGGAGCTTAAATATGAGTTTCTGGAAAAAACATTCCTCCTCGAATGGGGGCCCACAGGGTCTATTTATAGGCTGGGGAAGACCCGGGCAGTTATCCTTTAGGGTGCGCAAGTCCCTTGTATGACCATTATGCATCGTGAAAGTATACTTGCGCGACAGTGATGGAACTTGCGCGGCACATGTGCTTTTGAAGCCTTGTTCATGCCTTTGTCAATTTTTGTTGTCTTCTTCAAAGGATGAATCAATTTGTGCTCATTTCCATTTACATTCTTTTAGACAATGTGACGAAAAAGGAGCGTAAAAAAAAGTCCCTCTTAGAGTTGGATCCGCAAGAATAAGGATGTGACTATAAGGAAAATAATAAAACCGAAGGGAAGAGGCACGCATATGAGATTCACAGAGCTGTCATCGCGCAGGTGCACGTCACGCAGGGGTACAGCCTTTAGTCGTGCAGGGTATGGCATGCAGGGTTCTTTCCGTGTCTATAAATAGAGGGCCTCACTTCCGTACAAAGCATCCGGATTTCAAACCTTTGAGCTCTCGCCACATAGGTAACCTTCGCGGTGCAAGTTGCTATGTTTTCTGCTGTTTCATTGTCGTCGTGCTGCTGTGTAGGTATCTGGACCTGCGCGGTGATACTTGCATGCCCAATACTTTCGCGGCATCTCCATACTTGCGTGCCAAGTTTAGACTTGCGCGCCTTAATTCCTTTGACATTTTTTTCGAATTCTTTCACAAATTTTATGAAAAATCAACTCACTTAAGAGTAAATTGTTCATCCTTTGTACAGATTCAGTGGCTCCTAACAGAATCAGAATGGCTGATGAACTAACTATCAAGCGGATTGATGACATTATGAACATTGTTGGCCATGATTACTATGATATCCACGACAACACTCTCCCAGATTTGGAAAAGTACATGAAGAAATATCATCTTAATTTCCCACAGAGAATGTACCTGTCCCTGTATGGTCATGGTCATCTGCAAGGAGTCAATGTTCCAAATGCAAAGAACTATACGCCTGAAATGCAGCTGCACTGCTACTCCTCTATTTCAGTTATGTTGTGCATTAAGAGCAACCACAATGGTGTGAACTTCCAAATTCTTCCTCCATGTTATTTCCTTGCAGATATGAAAATGGAAAACCAATGGGATGAAATGTTTTCCACTGCCGGTTGGTGGAGAGAAGACAAACATGGTATTTGAGAAATATCTGAAAATAGTACTCTCTTCAAATGGCTCTTTACTTCCAATGCTCCATTCTCAAATCCATGTATCCATCTTCCAAGTCTCTTGGATAGAAACAGGGTCACTGTTTGATCAGCAGAAAATTTTCTCAAACCGCACTCAAGAACATCCTTTTACAATTGTTCCAACAAGAGATGGTATCACTGTATCTCTTATTGTATCCAATTGAATGAATGAATTCTAGGTGGTTGCGGATGAAGCTCAGGATGTCGTAAATCAAATGAAGAATTATTTTGAAATCCTCTTGTAATTCTTGAAAAAGAGAAGAGACTACATTCTATGGATGTCCTTCTATCTCCTGTGCATCAATGAAAAAAACTTTCACCTTCAATCATTTGTACCTGCATTCTCTTTTTCTACATGCTTTATATTCTATCTTAGGCAATGGTCCTAGTAAGCATAGTTTGATTTTTTACTAGGATTAATGTAAATAACCCTAAAAAATTTGAACCTTTTAATTTCTCAATGTTACCTAAATCATACAAAATGTATGTTTAGTGAGCTGGAACATGACATTTATTCATAATTCCTTTGTCTTTTGTGGGTAGTTTAAAGTCATGTACCTTGGACATAAGGAGGCTAATGTTTAAGGTCGAAATAGCTTTGACCGAATGAATTATAATTGACTCAATTCCTTGACAATTCATCTGAAAACATAGTACCATACTCTAGTTATGAGGTAAAATATGTAAACTATGACTTAAGAATATTTGAATCTAAGGAATGATATGAAAAAGAGCTAAAAGGCATCAGAAGAAGTAGTTTCCAAGAATGAAGTTACTATTATTTTACAAACCCGTTAGGGGGTCAAATTATGTAGGGCCACCTAAGGGCATTGGTTGCATAGTCAAATAAATAGCATCTTTTGGATAACAAGTTTGTTATGTAGACTGTTTATGCAAGGCCGCCTATGGGAACATGCTGCATAGTCAGGCAAAAGAACTCTCAGAAATTTACATTTCTAGTGCTAAAAGCCAGTGAATGTTTATGGAGATTCAAATTTTCCAAAGTATAGAGTTTTCTATATGGAAAGAGTTACTTTAGTATGGAGAAGATAATTCCAAACAAGATTATCGAAGAACTGGATGGATATCACTCCTATGAAGGTCTGAGCCAAACCTAGGGAAGGAGAATATAAACCATAGACTTGAATACTTCTAAATCATGAAAAAGGATATGGGAAAAATATGTTAAGGATGGCTATTTTTTTCGGATCCCTATGTACTGTCATTTAAGACCAATAAGGACAAAAGAGGCTTTCTTCCCAAGAATGATGTTACCGTTATTTAACAAACCCGTTAGGGGGCTGAATTACGCAGGGCCACCTAAGGGCATTGGCTGCATAGTCAAATAAATAGTATCTTTTGGCGGAAAAGTCTGTTATGTAGACTGTTTATGCAAGGCCGCCTAAGGGCACATACTGCATAGTTAGGCAAAAGAACTCTCAGAAGTTTAACATTTTTGTGACTACAAGTAAAGAAGAGTGTTTATGAAGATCTGAAAGTATTTAAGGTTAGTATTATGACACATAAAGTTGGGTATTGTCCAATGTATACAGAGATACACAGATCAATGCTATCCATAATCATGTTATGGCTGGGTCCTGAATTGAAATTTTGGACTTCACTACGTATCCCATAAGGATGGGAATCAATCCATACATAGTTCTTGAACTACAATTTAATTTCGTGTGGGACAAAAGGATTAGAGATCTTAGTATAGGGTCATAGATCTTGGACCATTAAAAGAAATACACAGTGTGTGCTTTCATGGGGTCTTTTCAGCCAGGGGACTAAAAGTGGAATTTGGGGTTAGGCCCAAAGACTTGGGGCTGGATTCAAGGGAAACTCGAACGTTCCTACGTATCCCATAAGGATGGGAATCAATCCCACATAGTTCTAGAAATACCCTTTGTACAAATTTGGTTCTTACATGTGAAGGGTGAAAGGGGAATTGAGTACAATGATGGTTTAACCCAAGATAAAAGGTTTGGGCATTGCCATGTATGCACGCAGTCTTTGAAATGAAATAAGATTGCAACATCAATGTAAATAATGGTTCCCTATTAGGTGAGGGTATCAAAAAATATTGTAGTTTATTGTCATACTGTACAAAAGTTTTGTATAGTTTAATGTCTTATAGCAAGGATGAAAGTGAACCAATGTAAAGATATTGATTCTAGGGGTGGTTTCACGAATTATCATCGTATCAGATGGAGGTGAACCGATGTGAAGAGATTGGTTTTGGGCTTGAACCTTAGGAGGTTGCCTATGTACCTAGCCTGGAAGGCAAGGATCAAAGTCCACGTAGTTCAATTAAAGAATGAATTAATGATCATGTTGTTCTTGGGGAAAACGACCTAAAAATGATGTTGGGACTTACACATGGTTAGTAGCCCTGAGAGAGTGTTATGGTTGAGGTTTGCACTAAGCTCACATGAGTCATACTCGGTGTGAGAAACAAGAGGTAAAAAAACCTTAACAATGCATAGTTTAATGTCATTTAGCAGGGACAAATGAAGGGACTATGCAGTTTAAAGTATTGCAGTTAGGAATATTGGAGCTACATAGTTTAATGTCATGTAGCAGGGACAATGTACAGTTTAATGTCATGTAGGACATATCACGGACTTTCTGTACAGTTTAACGTCATATAGTTAGGACGATGGGGACAGTATAGTTTAACGTCATGTTGGACGAAAGGGGAATTGTGCAGTTTAATGTCATGTAGTGAGGACACAAGAGTACACCATTTAACATCATGTTGGATGAATTAGGGACTTTTATATAGTTTAACTTCATGCAGTTAGGACGTCATAGTTTAATGTCTTTCTGGACGTAAGGGACTTGCAAATAGTTTAAGGTCATATGTATGGACCATTGGTTATACAGTCCAACAAATTGTTGGAAGGTTGTACAATTTAAGGTCATACCGGACCATTTAGGGAACCTTTTCACAGTTTAATGTCGTGTGGGACGAAAGCACAAATAGTTTAAGGTCATATGTATGGACCATTAGTTATACAGTTGAACGTATTGCTGGACGGTTGTGCAGTTTAAGGTCATACCGGACCATTGGTTATACAGTTTAATGTCTTTCTGGACGGTTTTGTAGTTTAAGGTCATACATGACCATTTAGGGAACCTTTTCACCGTTTAACGTCATGTGAGATGAATGTACAAATATTTTAAGGTCATATATATGGACCATTGGTTATACAGTTTAACGTGTTGCTGAATGGTTGTGCAGTTTAATGTCATACCAGACCATTTAGGGAACCTTTTCACAGTTTAACGTTGTGTGGGATGAAAGTAAAAATAGTTTAAGGTCATATGTATGGACCATTGGTTATAAAGTTTAACTTCTTGTTGGACGGTTGTGTAGTTTAAGGTCATAAAGGACCATTTATGGAACCTTTTCATAGTTTAACGTCGTGTGGGACGAAAATACAAATAGTTTAAGGTCATATGTATGGACCATTGGTTATACAGTTTAACAGCATACCGGACCATAGTGATGTATTTTGTGTTTATACAAAATAATTCTTCAAAAATTTGGCATTGGTTGTTGTAGTGATGAATTCTCCATCCATTGAGATTAATGAATAAGCTCCATTGAGTAGATCCTATGTATTGAGTAAGGTCCTTCCCATTTTGGATCAAGCTTAGGAGGTTTCTTTCCTGGTTTTGGAAGATTAGACCAATTAGATCCATTTCCTTGCTGAGAGCAAGAAGATGGAACCTTCAACCGGTCTTCCAAAATAACTGTGTGAGGAATGAATTTGCTATTGGTATAAGAACTTGCTTGTTCTTGCTGATCTCGCTGAAGGGCTCTACCATAAGTTTCTGCTGCGTACACAGTTCTAGCAGGGGTTGAATTGGAATAGTGGCTTCTGAAAGATCCATGTCTTCCCCTGTATCCTGATCCCTAGGAACTTCCTCTGATTCCCCTGTTTGACACAGGGAATTCAGGCTCATTGAAATCAAAACTGCGACTCGCATATGGATCTGTTAATTGAATCATATTAACAGAACCAAAGATTAACTCTTCGTCTGATGAAGACTCTGCCTGATTATCCTGTTTAGGCTGTGCCGTTTGGTGGGGCGGTGCCCGAGGCTTTGAATTAGATGGCATGAAGTCCTCTAGAGTCAAAGACAATTTAGGCTTTGACACATACTCTTCTTCCTCAGATTCTTTTTATTTCTTTGAATCATGTCGTTTCTTTGAGGACTTTCCCTCTGAAGAAGTGGGTTTTCTGCAACATTCAGGGCATAAGACACAATCGGTTTCTTTAATTGTGTTCGAAAAATATCATGAGTTCAGTTGGTTGTCTTTCTGACCATCCAATTATCATACTTCTGTGCATTTTTGCTTTTGACTTCTAGCCATTCGCCTTCCTCCTCTAGAATTGTAGCAGTAACACAGGCTACATGAGCTAAAGAACCTTTCAGTTTGACTTGTCCCTAGTCGACCATCTTTTGAAGGAGGTCTTTGAAGACAAAACACTCCTGGATGGGATGCCCCAAAATTTGATGAAAGGGGCAATAATTGGGACGGTCTTCATCTACTTCTTTATTTGGCCTTTTGTCCCTTGGCATTTGAACCAGATTAGTTTCCAGAGCCAAAATGAAGTAACCAGGAACTTGTTCATTTCGGAAAGAGTATGTTTTTCTCTTAAAATCCTCAAATTGTTTTTATATTTGATCTCTTTGATCATCTGGACGAAATGGCCTTTTTTGTTGGTGCTCATGAGGTGGATCCCTTCGAGAAGATGAAGGTTTTGAAGTAGAAACGGGTACAAGTGATTTTTTAAGCATAACTATAGCAATTTATGCTTTACCCATTCTTCTTCCTGGAGCTGATGGAATTACACGAGATTTAGCCTTAGCCTATATAAGGGAGTCTTAAATCTACTGAGCGATTGAAGTAAGGTCTCGAAACCCTCCTATATATTTCATAGGGATTAATGGCGTGTGTAAATCATCACGCAAGTTTTCCACACAGATTGGAAACAATTCTACTTGAGGGAGTGCTAATCTTAGGGAATATGTTAATCCCTTCCAGTGAGCAATGTAATCTGAGACCCATTCATTATCCCTTTTCTTACAGTTTGTAAGATAAAAAACTATTTTCTTTGGCAAAGTTGAGCAGAACTGAAGAAGGAATTCTTGACGGAGATCTTCCCATCCAGTAATTGACCGGGATTGCAAGCTTGTATACTAGAAAAAGGATGGTCTTTGCAAAGTCCGTACGAAGAATATGAGTTTTACTGCTTCTTGCTACTCCAGAGTTCCCATCATAGGATCACAACAAGACATGTAATGCGTCAAATGTTATTCAGGGTCGCCTGATCCATTAAAAATAGGGAATATAGGGTTTCCAAAACTGGATGGAGGAGAGATTGAATCTACCCATTCAGGGTAAACTTTCTTTTCTGGTTGAACCTACGCACGTTTCCCTTCCATAGTTTCTAACTGAGATATTAATGACTCAATAGTAGTTATTAACTTTTGTGAAACATCCAGTTGAACTTAGACTTGGGTAGGTGCAATGACTGGAGCTTGGACAGATGTGGTGGTTGGTGCTGCAACTGATGGGAGCACTGCCAACTGTTGTTGCACTTGACCCGTAGGATTAGACCTGTGAGGGTGTACTTATAGAGGAGGATATTCTTGATCCATCTTAGTAGCTGCAAAAAATTCCTTTGGCTGACTGACTCCAGCATGCTTAAGAAGAAGACTACTCTGAAGTAGTTCTGCATTCAACATTCTTAATTCCTTCATTTCTTCCTCCTGTTGTGCAAAACTTGGCTCTAGTGAGAGTGATTGGCCTCCTCTAGAGGAAGGATATGTAACATGATTCTTCCCTCTCCCTTTGTTGGATCCTTTTCAGAGAGGGGGAAGTGGGTTACTCGAAGGATTACCTAGGATCTAATTAACCCTTTGATTTCGTGTACGCACACCTTCTTCATTCGCGTCGGTGCGTACATCTTCTTGAGCAGGAACCTCTTCATCTGAGTCCCCTGAGTGAGCCTCATCTGGTGGATCAGCAAAAACGGAATTTATGACATTGATTGATGCATAACGCATTGCACTACTATCCTTTATATCATCATTTATGTGATATTGTCTTCTCCCATTTCCTTGATGAGACATTTCCTTTTGTTGATTTGATCCTTCAGGAACTTCTTGACGAACCGTAATTTGGAGGGCATCTCCTGATAATTTGGCCCTTCTTTCTTCTTGAGGCTTCTTCCCCAATCGAGAAAAGACCTAACTTCTCTGAGGAGGGGATTGATTATTTGAAAAAGTCCCCAGTCCGGTGGACTGGGGCTGTTCATGTTGTTTCTTCTCAACTCCTCGAATCCTATTTGTTAATTCCGAGGGTTGGTTTAAAAGATTCCCCATTCTAGCGAGCTAGGGTGGCTCTTGACATGCTATGTCTGAGAATTTCTTAAAAGCTCTCCTGATCTTGCGAACCTTAGTCCGGAAATTATCCGGATGCATTAACCTGTATCAACTTTTATCACCTGGTTCAAAAGACCGTTGGATGATTTCCGACACTTCTGTCACTTGATGATGTGATTTCTCCATATGAGAGGCCTATTCAATATTCTCATTTGCTTGATGCAGGAGTAATTCAACAACTTGTTCCCGGTATTATTGATTTTGAGAGGAACTAGTTGAGGCATGTTCTTGGGCAAGCTTTTGATTACAAAAAAAGAGCATTGACTTTGGCCGGCCATGGGAAATAACATTGCATGATACCATTTTCAGTGGGATTTTCTGACTGGAGAGCACCGTGAAATACAGTTCTCCATGAACACCCAATCCTCTGACACAAATACCAGATGGGGCATTGGAAATTAACTGACGCAATCTTCTTAGTGCGCCAAGGCATGAACATTGAAGGGCTCTCTACTGCTTTTCAGCCTTCGGATATTGAGAGACAGATAGAGATTCCAAATCAATCTGACGTTGTAACCCTTCTATTATCTTAATATGATCTTCATATTCATCATAAGATAATACTTTATTTTTCAACTGACAAAGAGTTTCCATATGTTGAGACGAATATCATGAATTTCATCTTACGTCAACATTTTTAGAATGTCATACTGAGAGTTTTCCAGAGGCCAAAACATGACTGGCACTTCACTTTTCGCCAGTTGTTTTCTCATGTTTAGCATTCCCTCTTTATCATTTGATGAAGATTCTTCTACGTGATTTGACTAGAGTTGGTGTTTCCTTGTTGCTTCATTGGATTCAACAGGATTGGTATAGAAATCATTGATCAAACTAGAAGATGCACGAATTAGGGGTGGTTCGGAGAATGACCTACACTCTGGGCTATCTTCTGATTGAGAAAGTATTTCACCTGCTAGCGATGAAGCATCAGACATGACTGGTTTTTCATTTTCAAGTGCCTCAAGATGAGAGGGCTTTCTCGGCACTACATTGTCCACTGGAGAATTTTCCGAGCAATGTGCATCACTAATGCGGAGAGGACTTTCACAGAGAAATTCATCATCATGGGGAGGACCACCATAATGTGTTACAACAAAAGATGAGATCTCTTGCTCCTTGGTCTTCTGACCACATAGAGGGTTCATGTGGCTCTTATCTAAAGATGAAACTTCGAGATTGACTGAATTGTCATGAAGCAATCCTTCATGGGGATGTGTCTGTTGAAGACCTTCGGAATTAATGTTCCAACTATTGGGAAATGAGGGAGTAGAATCTTGAATTTCAATAGATAACTATATGAGGGCTTCAAGAACTCCAGCATCAAGCAATGCCTTGTTACAGATTGGCTCTTGATCTCCTGACTGTGTTGGGCAGGTCTTTTTCTTAGATGCCTTCTTACTCGCCTTGGAAACCACTTGTTGACGAAAGTGGCTGCTTTGAGCAGGTGTATGTGCCTAATCAGGAAATATGGCCAGGTTAGGCTGACGATCTCCACTCAAATCAGGTGTATGTGCCTGACTTGGTTGTCCGTATGATATGGGGGAGTATGCCCCACAACCCTCTTGGACTGAAATAGATGTGTGTATCTATTCTGGAGTAAATTTTTGACGTGTCACTCCAATGGTAGGGATAGATTTATGTGTCCTTCCCTGAGATGATACTGAAGTTGTTATGATATCCTGGCAGGCATCCATAATATGAGTAGGGATTTTCTTCTGCTCTTTCACCATTGATAGAATATGCTTGGTGACTTCAGCTGCCGGAACGGGGATATACGTCCATTCTGGGCTTGGAGTAGGTGTATGGGCCTACTCATGTCCTCTTTTTCCTGTTAGTGAATCCTGACAGTATTCAAGTGTGGGGGCAGAGAGTTGATTCTGCCTTCTATTTGTCGCTGGAGTTTTCCGACTGACTTCTCTGAATGCTACCAAGCGAGACTATTGGTAGGTTTGGTTCATACTAGCAGGTGTATGTGCTTGCTGATTACACTTCGCAGAACGTGGTTGACGAGATCCATCATATGTAGTCAGACAAGCCTGCTAACTAGCTGATGATGTATAAACAGGTGTTTGTTCCTGCCTATAGTACTCTGCAGCAATTGCCTGATGGGATTGGCATGCTGCTGCCAGACGAGTCTGCTGGACAGTAGGATTAAAACGGGAAGTTGTGTTTTCCCGCTCATTGCTTGCCACCAAGTTAGGTTGGTGGACATCTCCAGAGATGGAAGAGATGAGAACCTTCTCACTGTTGACCAGATTCCACCTCTGGTTGTTCGTCATGCCTGCTCGGGTTCGAGGAACCTGAGCTGAATGCCTGGAGTCGGTACCCTCATCATGTTGAAGGCACACTGCCGCATGAGTCTGGCGGCGATTGTTGGTGGTAGCCCTCGAGAAGGACTCCTGTCTACGTGAATTAAGGCCCTGAGGGACCTGCTCATTCACCTCCTCGGAATAAGGGAGCGAATGGTGATTGCGTTCCGGGGATAATGACCCGAAACGGTTGGAGACGGTAGTCAGCACCGCCTGCTTCTTGATCACTGGTCGTCGTTGTCCAGATGACTGGTGTGAGTTGTTCACTTGGAGGGCTTGTCGGGCAGCCTCCAGAGATGGGATGGTACCATGTTGACGGTACTCCTTAACCAGCGCATTTGATACCTAGCGTTGAAGATGCTGAGTAGGTGATATCATCCTCAAAGCGGACGATGATCCAGCAGAAGTAGAAGTAGTGGCATTAGCAACAGCAGTATTCACAGATGTGAACTTGAGAGCGGCCATTCTATAAATGCAGAAGATCTTGGAAAAGAGTGCCTTTTGCTATAACAGATGTAATCAAGATAAATTCATCCACTACATCTTCTGGATGAGCACTTATGTCAATGATTGTTTTTTATGGACCTCTTATTGAGTTTTAAATATGGGCCTAACAAATAGGTAAAACATCATTTTAACTTGGTTAAGGATTTACATCAGGTTCACCATTTTTTGTTTCCCTTGGAATTTGGGGATGACCTCCTTGATGTGAGGTTCAAACATTCCAATCGGTTCCTAACAGGTTTGTTCGTAGAACCGAAAACATCCAATGATTCCACATCCATTTGGACCTACTTTCCAAAGGAAGGAGCTCATTAGTTTGTGGACTGATAAGGATTAGGAATTTGGATTGGTCGAGAGGATGGGAGGTCAGACTCATCACACCTTTTTGAGGGGAATTATTGTCTACTTCGGGACTGTCTTTATAGATTTAAGTTATGTTCATGAATCTTTATTACATTACCAAGTATAAAATGAGTTATCCTTTAGATCGGACAATCAATGATCGATATGTAAGAAATTTAGAGAATCTTTTAAATGTATTCGAGGTTTTTCATTGATAGAGAATCGTCTGTATTTGTTAGAGATTCTTAGTCAATGGTATCCTTTGATACGTAAAAGTCTCTTGGTCATTATGATGACCATGCTGGTTTTAAAGCCACTCAGTGGGGCACTTGAAGTTTATTGTCTTTTCGAAGAACATGGATTATTTTAGAGTTGGGATCGAACCCACAGATGGGCTAACTACGTATCCTCGGTTTAAAAAAAGGAATCAGAACCCACGTAGTTCGAGTAAGGGAGTATGATGTTTATGATTGATGGCTCAAAGAAGGATATCATAATTACCTTTACACTCTAAGCTCACGTGAGTCATTCTTGGTGTGAGAAACAAGAGGTATTGGTAAAAATCAGACAATTGTGCCATGAAAGATGCAATCATAAGAAATAATATGGGACTTATATATGTATGACTGCCCAGATAAATGAAGATTTGGATTTACTTCAGGGAAGAAATCCAGGAACAGGGTCCATAAAGGTATATGTGCTTCATGGAGATTTGAATACTCTAACTTGGGGCTTACTCCTGAAAAGGAGGCCCAAATTAGGAGAGTACTTTTGATTGGGTTTTTACTCCTGAGAAGGAATCCTAGATCAAAGGTAAATTAGGACTGGTTAAGAGGAATTAAGACTGGGGCTTACTCCAGAAAAGGATGCACTGGTTAAGAGACTTGAAAAATTAAGGGACTTGGGGATTACTCCTAAGGAGGATGCCCATATTAGGGGACTGGGGCATATTCCTGAAAAGGAGGCCCAGTTTAATGAAATTATGGTCAGGGCTTACTTCTGAGGAGGATTCCCAAATTAGGGGACTGGGGTTTATTCCTGAAAAGGAGGCCCAGATTAATGAAGTTATGGTTGGGGCTTACATCTAAGGAGGATGCCCGAATTAGGGGATTGGGGATTATTCCTGAAAAGGGGGCCCAGGAGGAAATGAGGATTTGGGGATTACTCCTAAGGAGGATTCCCAGATTTGAGAATTATGACTAGGGATTATTCTTGAAATGGAGGCACTGGTTAATGAAATTATAGTTGGGGCTTACTCCTGAGGAGGATGTCCAAATTTGGGGGCTGGGGCTTATTCCTGAAAAGGAGGCCCAGGAGGAAATGAGGATTTGGGGCTTACTCCTAAGGAGGATGCCCAGATTTGAGAATTATTACTAGGGCTTATTCCTGAAAAGGAGGCCGAGGTTAAGAGAATTATGGTTGGGGGTTACTCTTGAGGAGGATTCCCAAATTAAGGGATTGGGGCTTACTCCTGAAAAGGAGGACCAGGTTAAGAGAATTATGGTCAGGGCTTACTCCTGAGGAGGATGCGCAAATTAGGGGACTGGGGCTTACTCCTGAAAAGGAGGCCCATGTTAAGAGAATTATGAATGGGGCTTACTCCGGAAAAAGAGGCCCAGGTTGATGAGGATTTATGGTTGGGGCCTACTCCTGAGGAGGATTCCCAAATTATGGGTTTGGGGCTTACTCCTGAAAAGGAGGCCTATGTTAATGAGTTCTCTCATCGTAAAGGATGAGGTTGAATGAATTAAATCTCAATCTTTAGTGACATAAATATGTGTAAATCACTAGGTTTTGAGAGATATTCCACAGAATTCCTTTCATATAAGGAATTCAAATCAAGAAATCATGCCATAAATGGATTTGAAGAGTGTCTTGAAGACTGAATCTTGAATAGGAGAGGTGGAATGGATTAAGAGGGGTGAAATGGGTAAGAAGGGCACCCAAAAAGGCAGGGACGTGCAAGTCCTGGCAGGTGCGCAGGTACTGCGCGGGCACGCAAGTTTTGGTCGCGCAGTTATACCTATGGGACACATGGGTACTTGCGCGATGGTTAACCAGAAGGGTAATACTTGAGCGACACTTGGTTAAAGCCTTCAGAATCATCTTGAGGTTCTTCCAGAAGAGTGGTGCGCAAGTTCTATTGAGGAGTAAGGCGGCGCGCAATTGTGGCCATTTCCCTTAAGGGCTGGCCACTCAGGCACACAAGTGTTGATGAGTTTCAACACTTAGTCCTTCCTTCCCCTCTTTAGATCTTCTTTTCTAGGTAAGAAATTACCTTATAAGTTTTTCAGAAGCATTGAGAAGAGACTAGGGCGCCGGGAGCTTAAATCTGAGTTTCTAGAAAAAAATTCCTCCTCGAATGGGGGGCACAAAGGGTCTATTTATAGGCTGGAGAAGACCCAGGCGGTTATCCTATAGGGCACACAAGTCCCTTGCGTGACCATTATGCATCGCGCAAGTATACATGTGTGTCAGTGATGGAACTTGCGCGGAACATGTGCTTTTTGAAGCCTTGTTCATGCCTTTGTCGATTTTTGATGTCTTTTTCAAAGGATGAATCAATTTGTTCTAAGTCCCTTCCCTTTACATTCTTTTAGACAATGTGACGAAAAAGGAGCGTCAACAATAGTGTACTTGTATTTAGAGTTGTGTAGTGGAAAATCATTCAACATTTTGATGTAGACTGAGGTGAATTAAACATGAATTGGATACCATAGAAAGTCATGATCTCTAGTTGAAATACTATTATGTATTATCAGGGATGATAAGCTATATGGTGGGAAGGCTATAATAATCCTTTTTTGGGTTGTAAAATTCGAAGGGAATGTGATGTTGTTTTTGGAGAAGGGATTATTTCATAAATCAATATATCAATATAAATTATTATAGTTCAATCATCTCAATGTGATTTTTTTTATATTGATTGAGTATTGGGAAGTGTTTTGAGTTCTCATATGAAGGATAAGAGATTTAGGTTATAGGTTGTTTTTTTTTGAGATTTTCCACTACCTCATGGTTATAGGATGGTTAGTGGAAACAATGTAAGTTTTAACAGAATATGTATAGAGTGAGTTTTTAAGAGGGGTTGTGCCACACATTAGGTGAATAGTTATATAGAATCATGTTTGAATCCCATTAATGTTTTTAGAATCATTTGAGAGTGGCCTGCATAGTTGGTATGTGGTATTCTAAACCATGTAGCCAAACCATACAAGGGGCATGGATCGAGACAGTATGAGCCACATAGTTAGATAACAATTTATCAGACTATGAATTTACATTAAACCTTCAATATTTTTCTAATAATTGTAACATTACCCATTTACCCACATGATCATTTAAACCTCACCCCTCCTTCCCCTCTCTCACATGAAACCAAACCATAGTGGCACCTCCTCCCTTATTTCCTCTATTTTCCCTTTGTTAGGTGTGATTCCTTGGTAGATTCCATGGTGGATTGAGGTATTCACTTTCCCATTCTCTATATTTCACTATTATTCCTCTTTATCTACTAATTTAATTATATTTTCTCTAGATTTTTTCTATGATTTAAAAAAGTGAATGGTTACAATCCTCTGATGCGATTTGGATTTTTCATGACTTCTCAAGATGATGTCCTATGATAATGAACTCATGTCGTCACATATATTTTTGATATAGGTACTTTACATTATGTTTCTATTAATGTTAATTTTATAAATTGCATTAAATTAGAAATTTAATTATGTGTAGATGTTATGAATTTTTCTTAGAATGGTGGTGGGTGTACACCACAGCCCTTTGGGTACATTTGGTTGTGATTTTGAAGGAAATATGTTGCTGGTTGAGATCTTAATAATTTTCTCATATTTAAAATAAATTGTTAAAAAAAATATAAATTTTTATAATGAATTTTTTGGATTTGATTATTTGATATATTATCTCAAGAATTTTTCATGTCTTGCTACATGCTTTAGAGAGCTTCTATAGTGATGGTTGAACGTTATTACAAATTAAATGACATTATTGGAGCTAGGTGAAACTTGAATATAACTCTTTGGTATATATATATATATGGAAAATTATATATACTCATTCCACAATCGGGGATAAACCATTAAATTAAATAAAGTGATTTATAAAATTAAATTTCCTAAGATTAGAAATGAAAGAGTCAAGTGCCGCAATGGACCCTCAAACACTAGTTGAAGTCTCAGTCCCCAATGTTCAAGGAAATAACTTATAAAATATTGTATTTTTGATACAAATACTTTTTTGGATTGTAGGTGAAATGAATGAACATAGTGGCCTAGGTATAGGTTACCTTAGACACCACCTTATAGAGGAATGTGTTATAATAAGATGTTTGGATTGAATAGATTGTTGTTAAACTGTGTGATTCTTTATAAACATAGAGAGAGTTTATGGGAGTGGGGTGATTGTTACTTCCCCCTATAGTATGCGAGAACTAGATTATATATACCCTAGGTGGGTGGTGAGCTAGGAACTAAGAGATATTAATGATATAGAGTAATCCATATAGGGTTTATGGGTTATAATGTGGCCTTGGGGAACTTATTGGGTCCTCCAACATCATGTTGACCCGAGATAGGGTTAATGTAGGGAAGTTGGTATTGATGATTTTGGGTGTCACCATGGAACCTGAATTGATATTTGATACTAAGATGGATACAGTGGAAAGGAAATTCCATTCACTTGATTACAATACCTTTTTTTTATTAATTACTAGTTGGAAGGATGGCCGACCCATATTAGTATATTTAAAATGGATGGGTGGGAAGAACTCCCACCCCCTCAAATATTATATATGAGATACCTATGGTACACCAGAGGATATGTCTTGTGTGAAAAATATTTTTTGATATTCTGATGATACTCTTTGGTTCTAGTCATTTAGCCTAGTATAATGTGCTAGCAATAATACTTAGTAGAATTTGGATATTATAGCTTAATATTATGGGATGCTTAGGTTTCCTAGGATTTGGTCATTTGATCCAAACATTATCGAAAGCATAATTGATTACCCAAGATCCACCCGTTAAAGCCTAATATGATTAGACTCCTTGGATATTAAGTAGAATACTATCATAGGAAACCTAGGATCTATCTGTACAATTGATATATAATTGTATTCCATGGATTCTAAAGATATGTATTTTATACCAAATGATATAATGGGATACCTAAGATGACTCGGATCCATCAATTATACATACTAAAATGAGATTACTAAGATACATGGGATCTTAAATTTTGATACAAATATGATAATATTCCTAGGAAACTCCCTATGATATGGTGATAGAGACTGGTATGATATGATGGAATGGATACTTGATAAGATCTATCCATGGAGCCTGATAACATATGGGATTCCTAAGATATTAATTGGATCTATCAATGTTTCCTAATATTATGATATTCCTTGGATGATTCCTAGGATATAGTGTTCAAATATTATGTATTAATGATTATGATATCCCGAGGAATGACATGTATCCACCTAAGATTTTGTATCATGATCAGAGAGTCTCTAGCACTAGATGGAGCAGTTATTGTCAATCCAAGGTGTCACTTTAGTACCTGAGGATCGATGATGATTAATTATTTAGGATTATTTACAAATTATTTATTTTGATAAAATCACATGTGAATAAAATACTTTACTATTTATGTTATATTCCATGTTCATGGTTCCCTACTGATTTTACTCACAACCTTAATCTGGTGTCCATGGAACTTGGTTAGCTAGAATGATATTACTAACCACAGGTTCAAGAATGGAAAAGGCTCAGGATTGTACCATTTAGATATATAGTTTGAAAATATTCTATATATGAAGGATATTATGATTGAGGATTGTATTAGATCCCTTGAATTTTATCTCCATTTATTCATTGTACATGTGATTGACCCTCTAAGCGATCATGTAGGATGTCGGACAGTATGCTTCTACATTTATAAATTATCAATTATTTTTTATTCGATATTATTTATTTATTAAATAAAATATATTTATTTTTTAAATATTATTATTTCTTTTGTTTCCATTTTTTTACTCTTATATGAGGGTAGAGTCTTTCCAAGGCAACACCATTAACCCTCACTGCTAGTTGGAAACCTCTAGCATACAGGGAAGCATGCCTGAGTTATTATAATAAAATTTGTATGGACACTGCATTGAGTGTTATAAGTTAGATGGAATTATAAATTTTTATACTTTTTTGATGTTCTTTGAATCTTACTAAACTTTTAGATCGTATTTTTGTGGCGATTTAGGTGTGTCTTCATGGACTTCATATACCCTTCCTTAATCCAGAAATCCTAAAGGGAATTATTTATTCATTTATTCATTTTATCTATGTGTATTCGGATATTATCATAATAAGGAACATGATTTTATTAACTATATATGTTGAGGCATACCTATCCACCCCTTTCCTTTTTTTATTTTACCTTGGGCTATCACATCAATTTTATTATGGTTGAAAATTAATTTTTTCCAACAAGGTTGGTTTTTATAATGCACATTATATCTAAGGGAACACACCAAATGACCAGAAAATATCTAAAATTTCCTTTTTCTTATTAATTATGGTTAATCACTTAGTAGATAATTGGATGAGCTTAAAAGAAATCTTCTAGGAAAAGTAGGTCCTAGGTCTCACAACAAAGATGTAGTAATTCCCTCAATTGAATACCTTTCGAGAGGGAATTCCAAAACAAAAATATTAATCTTCAAGATAGAAACCCATAGACCTAGTGGATCCTTGTGCAATGATGGATTATATATTTATTTAGATTCCCCTTCTATTCATTCCTTAGTGTAATCCGGTAATGTTAAATTTCTTGACTATTATAAAGGCTTTGAGAAACCATACACATCTACTAATGGTGTTGATGATGGGGTATTTACAAGTTCCTGTCATCAAAACTAAAGAAAGTATGAATAATCATGAAAAAGGTGAAATTTTTTTTTCAATTTTTAACTCCATAGATGATCTAGTTATATTGGAATAGATACACTAGGTTTTATCTTCTTCTAAGAGTAGATAGTTTCTCCTCTCCATCTTTTGGTGGGATATCCCCCAGATCAAGTTTGGAGTATCTTGTTGAAGGTGTATACTCATCTCTAGGGAAATAAATTTCAAGACAGATAAGGACATCACATTTTCTTATTCATGTTCTCCATTCTCATATGGAATTCCAGGGGACTTGAATCCTTATAAAAATTTGAATATTTATTTTCTAAATCTGTTCTATCTTATTTTTTTGTTCATTCAACTCTAGAACAGAAACATAATGAGAAATGTATACATGATTTTGTGACAAGGATTCATATGAGACATTTATTACATGAAAAGCCCAACCAATGACCAAATTTGGTATTTTATAAGGGGAACATAATGGTGGAACTTTCCAATTACTGTTATTGTCATATTACAGTCTTGGTGATTTTTCATTCTTAGACTATTTTTGTTTCATTTTTTGATGAAAAACGTGATTTTAGGGAAAGAGAGCCTCTTTGTAAAAAACATTTAATGCACAATATGAGATACCATGATTTTTTCATTATATTTCAATTAAAAATCATTATAAACTTGTCATAAAACCATAAAGTGTGTTCTTATTCTAGTAAATCCATAATGAACTTAAATGATTTTTTGTTTACCAAAAACCTTCTTGATATGGGAATATTGGTTTGATAATTTACTAGGTGAAATAATAATAAATACAATTGAAGGATTTTGAGTCAACTTTATGGGGTTATTTAAAATATTCAATTGATATCTTATTTCATAAACACCCTAATCACTCAACTAGTTCATTCATTGTTTAATTAACAAACCCTTTTGGTTAAACATGAAGATTCAAGTGGCTATCTCCTCTAGTTTACCTTTTTTAATCTATGAAACATATAATATATTTCATGTTTGTAGTCCAATGCTTGTGGGGGGGTCCCATGAATGGGATAAATTTAAATATAATCAATAGAAATCTCAAAAATTTGAAATATGTTCTTCTTGAATAGGATATTCTTTTCAATAATTCCCATCTCAATCTTGAAGCTTTAGAGTTCAATATCAATCACCATGATGATATAATTCTGGACTCATATAGTGATGAACCTTTTTTGGGTATAATCATAAAACAAAACGAGTAATCCAATTGAATTTTAGAGGAGGAAATAATAACCAAGGTAAATTATATTATATTATGTATCAAAGAGGGATGTAATAACTTATCTGTTGACATCACCTGTTTTGATAATCTCGATTATGTTTTAATAAGTTTTGATAATCCGATATATATGTTAAATTATGTTGAAAAAAGTATCAAAATAATCATTGGAATATGTTAATAAATGTTTATCTATGTTTATACATGTTTTGAAATAATAATAACTCAATATAGATATGATTTTAATAGAACAGATAAGTATTATGTTTTTGAGTCACCGATACAGACCTACTGACTCAAGTCCACCGATACAAGCTCACTCATACTAAGAGATACTGATGGAAACCAGTCACTATATATCTAAACCCTACTTATATTTTTTTATTAACAACAGTCATATTTGGTTCTTTTAATGAAACTTCTATTAATTAATTAATGTTTGTTGAATGTCAAAAAAATGTAACTCGTACCTGCCAAAGTAATCATACTTTTTGTCAGACAACATGAGCTTTAAAAGGGAAGACAAAATTAGGGCATAATGAGAGGATGTGAAAAATTTGGTGACACAGTTCTTGCAGATATTTGATACACACGAGAGCTAAAACACAGAAGAACTTTTTCTAAGAAGTCGAGGGACATTGCTGTGCAACAAAGATTACTGCAATCTCAAGCAAAAACTCCAATACGTGGAAGTCAAGGAACAGAACTGTGATACTATGTTTCTCAGACAAATTTTAGAGAAGGACTCAAAAAACATCTACTCAATCAAAAAGGAGTCCAGAGATGCATTTCCAACACATAGATCCTTTTAATCTCATCTCAATTTTATTAGCTCTATTGTGACTTGTTTATTTACATTTTGAGTAGTGTGTGTGCTTCTGTTATTCTTAGACACACACTAACTCCTGATCATAACTGAAAGATATCTAATATCCTCACTCAATCATTCTAAATATTTTGATTCCCACTGTGGATTGTGGTAAAGGTCAAGTGTGACCTGGACAGCCTGTGTGTTGTTGTTCAGGTTTCCCATGAAGAACTGTGGTAGAGGTCAAGTGTGACCTGGAGAGTCTATGCACTGTTGTAAAACCTCAATCCAGGGTGTGGATCATAGTTTATATAAAACTGTTTGAGAGGACTAATTCTCTACTTGAAAGTAAACCTCTTGTTTAATTCTTTTGTGCATTTTTATTTTAGATAAAACTATTTTTGAATATTCTACTGCTAAGTACTTTAAATATAAAACTATTTTAAAGTTACTCTGATAGATAAACTAGAAAGTGTTTGTATTTATTATAAAATAGTAGGTTAAGTTCAAAATCTATTCTATTCTTCATATTAGATTAACTTAGAACTAATCAATCTCTGGATAACCTAAATGAACATTTATTGTATTGCAAATTCACTACTGTTTATCTTGTTATTTTAAATTGGGGGATTTTAATATAAATATTTTAAACATAAGTTTTTAATTGGAAGTCAATTCACCCCCCTATTGATTATCCAATCTGACCAACAATATCCTAACTCCACACTTGGGTTACGGAGTGAAAATTCTATGGGAACCATAACCTTTAATTGAGAATGGTTCATCCACCAATGGTAACAATATTATATGATCATTAGTATATTCTCATTTATCAAAATTCTAACTGGATCTTAGAATGAGATAAGGGGGATTCATCTAACCAATTAAGATAATGAAACCTTCACTAATATGGATAATCAATTAATCAATGACTGAACTAATTACCACCTTGTATCCATCCCAATCTAGGATAATCTTTTTGTGGAAATTGAAATTTAAAATCTGGATAGTTTCCTATGAATATGTGGTTTAAAAGGAAAATTCTATATAGTATCTTGGGACCTCATCAAGAAGGATTTCACTATGTAAGTGCACCACTACTTCAAATATGGTTCTCTACCCAGATCCACATGTGTGAATCCCATTATTTTGATCTTCAAAATCAAGAACCCAGAATCCTTCGATTAATTCTGGACTTTTTTTAAAACAAATTCTAATATAGTCCTAGATAAGACCATAATTTATAATCTCTATATTCTCCTTACCCAGTTGGTCTTTAGTGAGAAACATGAATTTATCAAGAACAAAAGTATTTTGGGTGTGATCATATTAGACCAAGATATGATATATGAAATAAATATAAATTTATTGTGTGCCAATATAATAATTAATATTAACAGGGAGAAATATTATGAAATATTATAATGGAGATTTATTATCAATATCATTCATAATTATGGAATCTTATAGTTTTTCCTTGAATTTGGTTTTCACTGATTCTCCTCCCCATAGATCATGTTCACTCTAATATGAAATAATTTTTTCAAGTCCACCATAGGCCTTTGTGAAGGAAACAATACTTTTATGTGATTATTTTTTCATGATCAAGATGTACTTGGTAGGAATCTTTGTTATACAATATTTTATTATCAGGTTATCCCTAAAGTTATATATGGATCAATGGTTATTTCTCAATTTTTTCAAATGAAATTTTATTTATTTTAAAATAAATATGTTAATCTATGTTGGTAAATAAATACACTCATGACAAATATAGACAAAAATTTATCAAATGGGTGATCCTCTATAAAATGAGTGTTTACATATCCAATCAAAATACATCAAGGTGGGATTATAAGATTGATGGATGGATTGGATTCTCTAGTGGTATGTTAATAATGGAATGTAATTTAATACTTTGATATATATAAAGGATTTTGATTTATAATATATATGTTCTAGTAAATGGTAATACATGGTTTAGAATGAACTATAAATGTGGAAACCCCTCATTTGGATTCATAATGAATCTTATAATTAATGTTTTATCCCCATTTACCATACATGTGTTGTAAGTTATTATAATCCCTAAACTAATTTTAACAAAAATAGATAATTTTATAATATTGTTACTATGAAACTCCCTTCGTGAATTATGGTTTGCCTGGGATTGATATGGTTAACTGGATAAGTCTATTGAAGAAGGTGGGATTAGCTTGAAGAGCCTAGAGGTATCCATCCAGACCCTGCATGTCAAACTTTCACAGGACATGATCATTGAAGACTAATTATTATAGATACACACCAATAAAAAAATAAGTAAGATCTACTAATTCCATTATATAATTTCTTTAACAGCTTCCTCACTATGATGAATCCTTCAAGGCTCCCTCAGCACACTTCTAGATCACTCTCAATAGATTATCATAAGATGGGAGGTTTTATTTTGCAAAGATAACCATATATAGAGTACACTATTCTTACCTAACTATATTAACCTAGACATGAGTTTCAAATTAATAAATTATTATACCAACATCACCAATACAATACTCAATAATTATGAGATAATTTTTTCACATAGAATTCAACTAGTAATGGCATCAGATAACTGTATCATTACCCATGACAGCTATGTTTTATTTAACATGAATGAATACTAGAGATTTATGATTGTTTATCTTGGTAAATATGAATAGATCACTAATTAATAATACGGATTCATTCATACCAAGTACATTGTTTTGGTGTATAACTTTCATCGACATGCTCTCCATAAGGAAAATTTCCTTCAATGTAGAGGTATCCAACTAGCTTCTAAATGGCACTACTTATCTCACCCATAAATAAATATAGAGGAACTCATTGTATTGGTTGAGATATAGTATTACTTCATTATTATATTTCTTAGGGAGTGACTAGGAATCAATCTCAACCATGTATCCTTTGACCAGTTCTTATTTAATTTGTTTCATAGTGTGGGAGTCCCTTATAGAAAAGTTATTTTCCATTGGGTGGATTTGATTATATAATTTTTGGTCATATGGGAAAGATGTAGTCACACGAAGATTTAATGAACGCGTATTTTATTCTTATATTTTAATATTAGGATTCTTTAGATGGTCAAAATATGTATTTTCTTACCTTTGGTTATGCCCAATCTTCTTCCAAGAAGAATCTGAATCTGTAAATTTAGGTTTCATAGTGGTACTAGGCATTGGGTGCAGTAGCTCTCTATGGTGTAAATTTAAATATTAATATAGATGGTTCATGTTTAAATATAATTTTTCATGGTATTATTATTATTATTATTCCTGATGTTTTTTTATTGGTGGTTTTAGCTTTTTGTGCATATTGTTGTTGAGGTATCCCTCTAAGAGCATAATCATGTACCTTCCAAAGTGATCTCTCCATTTTCAAGGATAATAGTATCCACTTAACTTGTGTGGAATCAAACTATGAATTCAATATAAATTAAATAAGGGGTCTCTCACTACCCTAATATTCTTTTTTGATCTCATTAATTAATGAAAATAATATGACTAATCATGATGTACTGGTTTAACATACATAGTAATAAAAACCAAAAAACAAATATCTTTGTAGATAAATGTGATATAATTACGAATCTTTAAATTTATTCCCTTAGGGATCCCTACCTTTTATTATAAACAAATTAATTATAGGGTATCCCTTGGTATTCACCACATTATATCACCCTTTAAATCTTGTTATGATGATGATTTTCCAATTTCATTTTATAAATATTTATCTTCTCATATGTTTTATATAATAGTGAATGCAAGAGTTTAGTCACTATGTAATAGTAAAATTTTAGATTTATACTATACTCAATTAAATATTTTTCTCCTTTAATTTTGATAATTTTATTTATTATTTGAGTATTTTTATTTCAATAATATTTATCTATAATTTTATAAAATTATATTTTTTATTTTCAGGGTGGTTTACACAAATTATTGAATTGGATCCATTATTTAAATACTAGAAAAATAATAATTATATTTTAGGATCATGGTGGAGAATAAATATGAGAAAGATTATATGGGTTAGTTGTGTAATTATGAGGTGATATTTTCATCGATATTTATTTGATCAGTAAAAATTAATTAAACATCTAAGAGATAAATTATTTATAGAGCATGTTGTTTTGAATCCTAAGATAGTCATGTATGGAAAAAAGGATGGATATTATGTTGTTATTTTCATTAAATTTAAATAGAAAGATGAGGAGGATATAGTCTCTATGATATATTGGTATTAATCTATTTTATAATGAGAAAGGATCTCATGATCTACGTTGGAATCCAAAAATTATTTTCATTCGAATAATTTTCATATTGTGGGTCATAAAAAATTATGAAATACATATTGTAATGGGATAAAAGGTAATGGTTTGTACATGATAAAAATATTGAATTCATGTGATATAAGAAAAAAACCATAACACCCTAAGGATTATTTACTTGTATTGGGTTGTGAACTTTGTAAGTCCTTGTGTTATGATTTTTTGATGTTGATGTATTATCATATAGGTGATGAAATATTAAAGATAGAAAATGGAATTTTATCTAATAAATATTTCAAAATTGAATAAAATTTGTTTTAATGATATTAAATTAAAGTTCCACATTTATTGATCCACCTACCCTAATCTTTCTATTAATATGTCTAATATCTCACCGGGAAACCCAACCATTGTCATCAGAGTAGTGGATCATGTTATTATTTAATTAATTTTTTATTTTAAAGGTGTTGTATTTTCATTATAAATATAAATTTTGAAATTTTTTTGAGATTATTATTGATTAAATAAATTTATAAATAACAAGGGGTTTCATACTTTCAACGAAAAAATTATTTTATAAGGAAAATTTAGACCCTTCAATATTTCTTATCATTTAGTGTTGATTTTTTTGAAGTGGTGAAAATTGATTATGTACCAATGGTTAAAAGTATTTCTGTTCGGGTTATAGATAAAATAAATATTAATAATAATGTAAAATCCTATAATGAAATCTTAACATGAATATAATGCAAGGATGAAATGTAAAAATCATGAAATAGTTCAATTTATAAGATCATTATCATATATTCAGTTGGATAATGTAATGTGAATCAAGATAGACAAATGAATTTAGCTAATGTTTTAAAAAATCAATGAAATTGATTTAAATGTTCAATAAGTTAGGTTTCAAATCATGTGATGCTGGTTTTATAATTATTATATTATTTATAATTAAGTGGTGGATTATTTATAGCTGTTCCTCAAAGACGCTAAACCATCAGTCCTTGGTATTGTGAATTTATTCGTGAGATTTAATGTTTAACTTATAGAAATGATGTAAAATAAAAATATGTTTTTCTTTCTTCATATAACTTGGTATTAAGGCCTATATGTAAGTTATGTGTTTTAGAACTAGACCTAGGTGTGTGGGGGTTGGGGTGACTCAATTGGTATTAGATAACTTTTATTTATTTTTCGGGATTAGTTTTGTTAATTTTGAGATTAGGATGAGATAACATTTGGGAAAACACTTAGAATAAGTCTAAGTATAGGATAACATCTTGAAGTTTTGGTAAAATAGGTAGTATGTGGTCTCAAATTAATTACATTCCTATTTAAGTACTCTAAGTTAATGTAATCTCTATAATAGATGCCCCTAGGGGTGGTAACCCTAAAAGGGCCGTATTGGGTATTAACTCAATCGCCACTCGGTGCATGAAAAATAGCCCGAAATGAACACATGGTTTGATACACTCAAGTGATATGTTATTGTTAATCCAAACTCTCTTTATAAATCATTATGAATTAGTTTATCTCTTTTTATAGTATGCTTATAACACTTTAGTAAATAGACAAGGAATAACCTATATTGAAACCTAAAAATTTATATGTTTGGTTACATATGTCATTTATAATTTATCCACTTTAATCTAATTGTCATCCATTTTATATGGTTATCAAGTTATTATAACTAATATTTCCTTTATTTAATAAATTGATGAAGCAATAAGAAATTAAGTTATCAATGGGTGTAATGGGAATTACAGTGATTCTCCTAACAAACAATTAGATGAGATAAGAGTTGGACTATGAAATCCTATGGGTATTCTTAAAAATATATAATTAATTATAGTTAAAAATCATAAACTAATTTGAATCTCTAAAAAATAAAAATATTATAATTATTGAGTTCTATGGAGTAGAAGTGACAAAAATCGTGGAAAAAATATGATTCAATTTTCTATATTTCAAGAATGTGGTTTAAATCTGTAACGCCCCGACCCCAGCTACCCAGAGTCGGTGCATTACTTCGTAACATTGGCATGATCACAAAAGATCCAGTCTCGAAATACCGATTAGTTTAGTAGCCTTGGAAACACTAGATACATTCATACATGTTACATTACAACATAAAATGAAAAACTACAACAACAAAGTCTCCATAGTCCACACTCATATCCTCTTCTGACTATCCCTGCAGGTCATTCATAAAATACTTCTTCACATCCTGGAAAATATTAAAACATTGAAAGGGGTGAGCTCAGATGCTCAGTAAGGATAACAATATTGCAGAAGCTTTCATAAATAAACATCAACATTTAAGGCAACGTATAACTAAAACAAAAGCCTTTTAAACATGTACTTCAACATAATATGGAAAAAGTAAAATGAGATAATGCCATTTACTTATTCACATGGATATTCTACTGGTCGAATAATCACATGCAATATCAATAACCACTTTCATAATGATGGAATGTATAATGTCGGACATTCTGAAACATTTTTTCAAGGCCTCGGCCAAGACGTGTAAAATGATTAAGGCCTCGGCCAAAACCATAAATCAAATTGGGAAAGGGCCTCGACCAATTCCACGTCTAGTTGTCTCATGAGACCTACCGATGCATCGAGGAGCTATAGCGGGCTCCACCCGTCACTTATTAAGTCCAATACATTCCTCATATGAATAGGTTTAAACATATCATAAACCATAACATAATCGTATCTCATTAAACATGCATAAAGGAAACATAAAATTTCCACATTTCAATCACAAGATATCAATACAACACATTTATATAATAAAAATCCTTTCAAAACCATTTTCAATACCAAAATAAAAGAAAGTTAAAACTTTGTATTTATTTTTCATTAAAAAAAATGATGGCTTGTAGAGGAATCCGAAACTCAAATAATGGTCACGGCGGCGGAGAAGTCGTTGTCGCCGCATAATTACGGAAATAAAAACATTCCCTTTTGTCGTTTAGCAAAACTCTTTGTATAAAAAAGATTCCTTTTGAATAAACGTAAAAGTCAAAGGGGTTTATACCCCGTATAAAAGAAAGTTGTATATAAAACCAAATATGCCTCAATGAAAGGGGATTGAGACGAAGTCCTTAAAAAGATCATTTTTTTTAAATAAATTACATCTATAATGTGTATTCACTATAAGTACACATAAATAATGTAAAAATACAAGATAGGACATAATAATATCATGACATAATTTGAAAGTAGAAGATTAACCCAAAGAATGGAAGTTGGGTTAAGAAGTTCCCTTACCTCGTGTCTGACTTGACTCAACCGTTCTTTAACCTCCTGAATAATAAACTAGAGTTAATATATACCTTATTAAGAACCATTTTTAATTTCATTATCCTTTTTATATCACTTATTACAATGTTATTAATATTATGTAATTATTTAAGTTAATAACGGTCGTTTTGTCGATCTTTGGTACTTGAGTCAACATTAAACTTCTTATAATTACAAGTTGTTTATGTGGTAGAATATCCATTATCTACAGAATTATATTCATGATTTAGATGTCATATATATCATATATATCCAGTATATACATTCATTTATAATATTATGTAACATTTAGAGGTAAGAAATGAAATGCACCGTTCATGGAGACGGTAGGCCGTACGTACGCATGAACGCTACTTTCATTTCTATTTCATATTTAATGGAATGAAATCATAATGATATAAATTTATAATATAATTCCAGTATAATATATTGTATAATACCATTTAATCCATCCTTTATACATCCCACATATGGCATTAACGATTCAAATCACTTCGAGGGGGCGGTAGTCCGCACTTCCTAAAATGAAATAATCGCGTTTTACCCATAATGGAAATCATAAATTATGCCATAAATGAGAAATACAGAAGCATAATTAAAACATAAACATATTATATATCATATATAAAAATAGTGACATCTTAATGGCCACCTTTGAAGGTGTTATATGAGTGTTGAACAATCATCGTTTCGTGAGGCAGAAATTCGCCATCCACAGAAACCGTATGTTCTTTAACCATTAGATGTAGGTGTGTGTAAGTGTAGCTAGAATCCTAATTATAACAACATACTAGTATATTGAGGATACTGGTGTTGTTACAAAAGAAATGAATAAAAAGAGTTTAGGGGGTTGGAGAAGAAAAATAAAACAAAACAACATTAGAGAAGACATTACCTCAAAATCGGGTAACTCGTTTTGATTTGAGCCAAAGGCTTCCTTGGGAAGAGTTCTGCCCAAAGTTAGGCTTCTAGGAGTAATAGGGGGAAGTTGGGAGAGTATTTTGGCAGAGGTTGGCCGAGCCAAATGGCTTGAAGGTGTAAATGAGGTGGGAGAGGTGGGGGCCTTTTATAAGAGGAGAGGAGGGGCTCTTTTGGAAAGATTGAAATGTTACATTATTACACAATGCTTTTCGGATTCTAAAGGTCCCAAACTTATATAATTCGTGGCTAAGGTGATAAGGGTTCAAAATATCCTCATCAAATAGGCTTTGGACAAATTTAAGCCTTGGATTTTGCATTATCTTCTAATTTTATTTAAATCGTTAAATAATGAGGTCATCGCCGCATCATAATGATGTCATAAATAATTTAATTTATTTAATGTCTAAAAATTATAAAAAAAATACTATGATGTAGGAAATCTTTTTAGATTTCTAATGAATATTTATAATCAAAATATGGACTTGTGTAACCCCACTAAAAAACTGTTTTAGTAAAACAACTCATGTTTGTGTCAATTTAATTTTAACATTAAATAAATATATATTAATGTCATTTTCCAACTAAAGTGGCTCCATGGGGTCCCCAAGTTGACCCATGGGTTTTCTTGGTCGTCCATGACTCATCCAATAGGAGTAGGACAAGTGTCATGCTCATCTAATATTATTATAACATTATTTGTACCTTAAACTACACTAATTACCTCTAATCGCGATTAAGAACTTAAAAGTTACTATTCACAAAAAAAATTATTTTAATCTCATTGAACCACATTTTACTTCTTAATGACAACCATGTATGTTGGATTTTTGAAAATCAAATCACAGAAGTGGTAATATTTCATTTAAACGAAAAATCAGTTATTTAACTACCACTTAGTGGTTTCACTATTCATCAAAAATTGAAGTTTTTCAGAACAATGCCAAAATTTCACCCTAAGCTATAATTGATATTCCGAATTCAAAAATGATGTCTATTTTACAAAATTCCAAACATATAAGTTGCATTAATTAATTTTATAATTAATTCCCGATGTCACAACAAATAGCGTGTTTTTAAGAAACAATTTATATCAAAAGATTGGCAATTGTTTATGTCCAATTTCAATGTTAAATTGATTCTAATGACCACCATTGGATAAAATGGTAAAAATATATTCTAATTATACTTTAAAACCACTAAATAGTATAATTTATCACTATAGATTATTTGGATTAAAAAAGTTGTTTTTAAGTATTTTTCACTATTCATAAAAAATTAGAAGTTCTTAGAAAAATACCAAAAATTCGACACAGGCTAATTTCAATATTCCGAATCCAAAAATGAAGTCCATTTTGAAATATAAAATTTCTATAATTTTAAAAAGTGGTTATTACTATTCATAACGGCTACTTTTATTAGTCGCGGTGTTTTAGAACTCGAAGTTGCGTACAATGCAAGCCATTGCATTATTGAATGAGAAGCGTATCATGGAAGCTCGGGGTGTTACAAAATCACCCTTGGAAATGTCTCAAATGAACTGGAAGATATTTTATTTTTCATAAATGTGGTCATCATGAAAAAAATTATAAGGAAAAATAGTTACATTTCCCTAATTGACTGGTATGACCATAAAACTCTTCTATGTTGGCCATAAGTTTAATCGAAATGAGGATATCAAAATAAGTGGTAATTGTATTTAAAAAATCATTTGATGTTTCATTCCACTTAAACCCCCTTAAAATATTTTATAACCATACTAATATAATTAAATTACAAAATTTTATAAAATAAAATGTTATTAATTTGATATTATAACTTTTCCCCATCACCTTTCCATTATATGGAAAATGAAAAAATCTCTCATGTGTACATGCAGACTATAGCCATCGTGAAGCTATGTGTTCTATTTTTCACCCAAAAAATTCATGGATTGTTTAAAAATTATATTTAGTATACAAAAATGATAATTATAACTTGTTTAGTACTCTAAAGATGATGAAACCGTGACCAATGTGTATAGACCGAAATGGCTGAATCAAAACTTGCTTGGGAAATAGGAAAATTAGCACATAAATATTCACTTTTGATGAAGAATTATTAATAAATTGTGTATAATAAATATAATTTAACTGAATATTGTAATATAACTTTTAATATGGTTCTATTTTATATCTATAATATGTATAAATTTATTATACAAGAGGTCAGAAAATATTCGATCAAGAAGAATTATGTGGGGAGAGGATGTTTGACTAAATTTCCTTTAATTAGGTTATATCACATCTTCATCGATTCCATGATTATGTGTGATATCACTTAGGATTGTTCATGTTTTATTTACACGTGTATTATATGGATATATATTTATAACACATATTCATTTCATTGATAGATACTTATATCAAATGTTATGATCTTTGCAAGGATTCATGGTCTAAATTTCAATTCCTTGAATCACATTTCATGTTAATCTCCATGATTTATTTTATATGGTGTACTTAATTCCCCATTAATTTGATTTTTCATAAAATTTTATGAATTTAATTGTTTTTATACAATCATATTAATTTCATTCATTCAATGGATTTTTTATTTATGCATTACAAAAGTTGTAAGGATTTCTCCTCTCAAACTTCTTTCATTGAGACATGATTTTATTTGGGCCCTTATATTAATTTATATTCTCTATATACTAACTATTTAACATATTATATCTTGAATATATTAATTCATTTGTAATATTAAGTTTCTTCTAAAGTTATTCCTTTCAATAAAGGATTTTGATTTTAAAATTTTTAAGGGGTTTCGCTTTAAAGTCACATATTAAATGTTTTAAATTATTTTTGTTTCATGTACAATATATTTTAGAATAATTAAGAATGATATTATTTTTACATTGAGGATTGATTAATTTTATTTTAAACTTCTTTTTTACCTTCACTAAAATGTTTTTAAAATAAATCTTTAAGGTATTTTTTGTACGATTCCCTTTTTTCCTAACATTATGAAAGTGTAAAAAGAATGTTCTTTAATGTATTCATCTTGAATGGATTTTAATGATGTAATTTTATTTAGTCATTAATATTATTACATTAAAATTTACATGTTTTTTAAAGATAAGTACTATTCCCAATATTGTGAGAATTTTTATTTTTTGAAAGATTCCAGAAAGAAAGAAAGTTTTTTCATTTTTCAAATCATATTTATAAGTATTTTATAAAATATTTTTTCATATATGTAAACATACGTAAATAAATCATATACTTCATTAGATATATATTATAATTATTCCATACACATTCTTTCTCCAGATGTCTTATGATGATGTTTTATAGAAATTGATAAGAAACCCATTTATTTTATAGGGAACAATGAAGCCATAAATGAGTAATGGTTTTTATGAGTTTTATGATAAAATTACTTTTTTATATGGGATCAAATGCCTCTTATTATGAGTGTTATAATATAAATGAAATATTTAATTTGTTTCATTCATGTTATGGATCTTGAAGTTTATTTATGATGATGATGTGTCTTTTATATCCCTCCAATGCATTGGGTAATAATTTAATCTCTAATATAAGTCATAATGGATTTAAAAGTAAATGTTATTCTGTTTTAATTTTTATTGTAAGTTTGATTTTAATAGTGATATGAATATTTTTTTCCAAGATAATGACATGTTTTTCCTAATATTTCTATGAGTTATAATGGTACCCTTGAACAAATATTGATTTCATAGGGCTCATGATTGTTGAATCATATGACTCCTATATTATAGTAAATATATATTCCCTGGCTCTTGATTTATTACCCATTTTTTTTTAGTTATGATTTTTTATGCTATGTTCATGGACATTTATTATTTTCTCATATTCATATGATTATCTTATGCCCTCTTTATTATTGTTAACGCCAATTTACTATGTGTTTATGCTCACCCTTATTAGGTTTTAATTTCATTCGTTTATAAAGAAGATCAGTACACATGATATGTTATCATATGTGGATAGTTTTTTGGGTTATTTTGAAGTCTTAATATAGAATAAAAAAATGTGGGTATAATGGGAAAATGCCCGTTTGATGAGAAACAAATGGGGTTTTCAATATAATGGTTTTCTTAAATATCTAAATCCTTAAACATAAAAGGTCATGTCTATGTATGTGACTCAATTTTGGTGGTTCATAATGTATTTATGAATTTTTAATATTTCATCGCATCTATCAATGTCAAATACAATTTATAAAGAATATTTTTTTATCATAAAATCAGGGTGTATGAGTTCAGGGGGTTATACATAGGTTTACGATTTGGTGATTATTACTACTACAATGAGCTGCCTATGATTCCTGGAATCTCACCATTTGATCCCAATATGATAATATTCCTATGATACTCCCTAGGATCTAGCTGTAGATCTTGATATGATGTGATACCATGGATACTCCCTTGGATGTGTCTGTTAAACCTGATGAAATATGGGATGCATAAGATATTATAAAGGATCTAGGTTTTTTACCAAATATTATGAGATGCCTAGGATTATTCATTATATTATGTGTTTAAACCTAATAAATGCATGTATATAAGGTATTGGTGTAGGACATGTATCCCCCTGGAGTACTGTATCATGTTCAGAGACACTTCGGCATGGGTCAAATAAGCTATGTTCGATCTCGAGTGTTACCTTAGAGTCTTAGGATCATCGATGAATATTTATTTATGATTTCACATTGTGTATTTTTGTTTTGATCATATCAAATTTTCATAAACTACTTTAATAGTTATGTTAGGGACCCCATTGGTGGTTACCTATTGATATGTACTCAAATACTACTCAAGAGGCCATGGAACTTGGGTACCTAAGAATATCTATTTTATTGCGGGTTTATATATGTCAATGTCCTAGGATTACATTATTCATCTATTTATCTTGGATAGAGTTTATATATGGATAAGACGACTCTCGAGATTGATAGTAGTTATGTTTTATTTTTATTTCACTTATTCATTTGTATATGTTATCATCTCGGTGGGAGATTAGTTGGGATAAGTGTTTTTATGCTTCGACATTCATTTATTATTTATCATTATTTATTATTTATTATTTATTTATTCTATGTACTATGATTATTTTTTATTTGTGATAATAGGTTATTTTCCATTGTTTTTACTCTAATATGAGGGTATAATATCCCATGGGCACACCTGAGACCCTCACTACTAGTTAGAAGCCTCTAGCATATAGGGAAGCACATTTGTGCCCTCATAACAACATCAGTCTAAACATTTTGGTGAGTGTTCTCGGTCATGGGACATTAAAAAGTGGTATAATAGAATATTTTTATTTTCCTTACTATTTAGGAAACTTTTATACAAGGATTGCTGATATATAAGAGCTTGGGATGGACCTAGATCTTTTGTATCACAAATATCTTTTTTGTTGGAATCTCTAGGTTGCCAAGGATATGTGGTTTCTAATAATGGTTTTCATTATTACTATTTAGGTATTTATATTTGATATCATTATTTATTGTACTATCTCTGGGTAACTTGGAAAGAGGGATTTGTGCATGCATAATTCTTATCATGTAGGCATTACATGACATGCACAAACTTTTTTGTGACTGATTTCACTGATGATAGAAGTTTTAGTTGTGTAAAGTGTTAATAAAAACATATAAAACATTTTCCTATATAACCTATCAGCGTAATTCTACTTTATAGAAACATATTATATTTTCTTCGAATGATAGGTCACGTTTCTATTATGATGTGATGTTCCATGATGATGAATATAGTACACCTTGTAATAGAATTATAGTTACCCTTATTGTTTTATTACAAGAATTTAATTTCTTTATAGAATTTTAAAAATGAAAATAAGTTGAGTTACATAAATTTTCAATAACAACATGTATATATTTATTCTAATATAAATTATTGGTGGCATATTACTTAACCGAACTATATTAATGTGGTGTACTCAACATGGTTCATCATTAGATGATGTAGTTTTTTGGGTTTGTGTTTTTTTGCTAATGCGTGTACATGAGATCATGATTCTTGATGGATTAGTCACATATATGTATTTCTGGTGGAAATTAGTATGACAACCCTGATCTTTTATTACACAATTAAACATAATTTATTACATAAACTTCATTTGATAAAACATAGAAGATCAAGAGGACTAGTGTCTTTGGGGCTTAGGATCATTACATAATAACATAAACCATGAAAAAAATAACATATTTAATGAAAACATCCTTTACATTACCACTACATTCCCTCGTACTTATCATTTCATGGGATAACCTGAGGACATTCATAAGAAAAGGGTGAGCTATAAATCCCAGTAAGGGAATAATTATCGAATAAAATGAGGAATAAAATACATGTTAGACAATATCCATATCAATAGAGAACAATATAAGCATAAACATAAAGGCATGATAAATCATGATAATCATAACATGGAAATGTGGAAACAACACTTAACATGGAATTAGCATGACCCAAGGCTCATTGCACACAGTGCATGAGTAAACCCTCATTGCACATGAAGCGTGAGTAAACCCTTGTTGCACTTGAATTATCATGAGTAAACACCCATTTCACATGAAGTATCAGGATACCATACTTTACCCAATGCATTGGAGCACTATAAGGGTGCGCCGTTCTTAAACATCTTATTTCATGCATAAGTGTGCCACATGGATCATAAAACATTGAATCATTCAACACAATATTTTATTCCATGGCTAAATAATGTGGAATAAATACATGAAACTCTTTAAATAATAATTAAATTTTATAAATGTTAATACCCTTGATAGAGAAATGGGAATGGTATTCACTACACAATGACTTTGGCAAGGAAAAGCACGGTGCAATTTCGGCATCATAACGGCGCGAGATAAAAATTCCTAAAAATGGTTGATGAGAAATAAAATAGTGTATCACCATATATAAAATACATGGACAATAATGGGGTAATATAGATACATGTCCCAACAAATTTAATTGAATTTATATTCATGATACAAAAGTATTACTCGAATGTAAATGGGGAGAGAGAAATTCCTTTTGGAATTTCGGCAAAGTAACAGGTGTACATTGGAGGCATTTAATGAGAGAGAAAAGGGTATCCCATCATTAAAACATAAATAGGGAAGTGTGGGGGAGGTGAAAAACCATACCCCAACGTTTATAATTGAAATTAAAAGGGAATGACAATTTAAAGAATATTGGACAAAAATAAGAAAGGAAGAAAACCCATTACTTGGAAGTGTGCTTCCAACGGCTTGAGAGAGGCTTGAGATAGGCTTCTAGGGATCTTGGGGCTCCTTGGGAGGATTCTAGAGAGATAAGGGAATAGGTTGGACGAACTCTAAAGGCTTTGAGTGAGGAGGAAGTGGGAGCTTGGGTAGGTTTATATAAGAAAGGTGAGGGAATTCTTTATTATTTAGGTTTGGGACACCTCACATTAAAATAATCCAAAACACAAACCGGCCCACGGTTTTTACCCACGGTTTTTGAAAAATTGAAGTGGAAAACAATATTTTATATGTAAAAATTCAAAACTTATTAAAATAATGGGGTTTCTTTTGTGGAGGTGAGTCACACTCCCAAGGAATATAATTTAAAAAGACAAGATGTTTAATAAGTCTTGAAGGGTCCATTAATGCTGTGTAAAATAAGTCAACCAAACCCAAAATTACATTTTTTTAATTGTAAAACATATATCTACAGAACATAAGGGTTATCATATTTTATTACAACACTATTGGGTCATTATGATGTCATAAACACTTTATATATTTAAACGATATTTAATTTTTACCCTAAAATTTTGATTGTCTCAGAAAATTATGAAAAATTCACCATTGGATAATTTTGACATCCTGATTCCAGAAATAATATAAATTTTATCTAAATAATTTTCTAAATATGTTAATTTTCACTTTTAAAATAATAACCAATATTTATCTAAAATTCATGGGTTTTGAAAAAAATGACTTTCAAACCATACTAAGAATTACAATTGCATTCATAAAATTATACGATCATTTATATTAAATAAAAAATAATTTAATAATAATAATTTATTAAAATATTATTTAATTCAAAAATCCATTAATTTATCAAAATAGATTTCTAAGTTTAATTTTAATTAAAAAAATACTAATTGAGCTTTAAAAACAATTTACAAGGTAACAATAATAAAATGAAAGTATATTCATCACTATATACAAAAATAATGTACATAACCATAGTGTTATGGTCTTATTACATAACCCCTTATAACACCTGCATAAGACCAAAGAGTAAGGTCTTCGATGGTGAAAAACGCTTGGGGTGGCTCAGATAACATTGCTCGGGTAGTAATCTCTATCAACTTCCACTTCTCTCATAGGCAGTCCCGCTTGAGCTTAACATATTCATGCTCAGCTAGGGCTTTATCAAGAGAGAAGCCCAATGACACCACATCCTTTTTGAGATCTGAAAAATGTTCTTTGTATGGGGCATGCCTACTGGATGAGGCCATCACTTCCATTGTCTGAGTAAATTTGGATTTGTTAAAACCCTATATTTGTACTAATCATGTGATTGATATTCAATGGATATATAAGAAATGGTCACCATTCTTAAAATAAAACCAAAGAAGTTGACATTTTATATAAACATTTTATAAAAAGAGTCATTTAATTAGATCAAGAAGGATTTCCATTAATGAACGTTTGGGTCATTACAATCTTCCCCCTTAAGAAATTTCGCCCTCGAAATTTCCTTTTCCCACACTAAAACAGATGTGGGTGACTATGCTTCATAAATTCCACTAATTCCCATATCACTTATTCAAACATTTGGTTTCGCTACAACACCTTGATGAGGGGCATTGTCTTATTTTGTAGAAATTTTTCTCTATCATATAAGATCTTCACTGGTTTCTCTTCATAAGAAAGATCATCCTCTAATTGTACCACCTTTGAAGAGAGTACATGTGAAGGGTTTGGTATGTACTTCATTAAGACGGATACATGAAAGACATCATGTACCTTGGCCATGGTAGGTGGAAATGCTAGTCGATAGGCCATATCCCCGACACGATGAAGAATCTGGAAGGGGACGATGTACCTTGGACTTATCTTCATTTTATTTCTGAACTTCATGACCTTATTCCATGGAGATATGCATAGAAATACCATGTGTCCAACTATAAACTCAAGGTATCGTCGACGGTTATCGGCATAACTCTTATATAGACTTTGGTCTACCTTGATATATGGCTAATGTTTTTAAACTTCTCGACCATTTCTTCAACCATTTCTGGTCCGAGAAGCTTATGCTCACTGACCTCATCCCAACCTGCCAGTGTTCTCCACCTTTTCTCATAAAGGGATTCATATGGTGCCATTTGGATGCTCTAGTGGAAACTGTTATTATATGAGGACTCAACCAAAGGAAGATGTTGATCCCATCCTCCTTTGAAGTCCATTGAGTATGCTATCAACATTCCCTCAGGTGTTTGGATAGCCCGCTCGTATTGGCTATCAGTTTGAGGATGATAGGTCGTACTGAAGTTTAGTTCAGTATTAAGAGCATGATGAAGACTCTTCCCAAACATATAGGTGAATCTTAGATCTCGATCGGACACAATATATAGTTGTACTCCATGAATCCTTACAACTTCCTTGATATATATCTATGCCAGTTGATCCAATGAGAAATCCTCCTGAATATCAATGAAGTGTTCATCCATTGTAAGATAATCCCCAACTACCCAGATTGAATTGTTGCCTTTGGATGTCTTCGGATGTTTGGTGACAAAGTCCATGGTGATGTTCTCCCATTTCCATTCTGGTATGGGCAATGGTTGCATCATCCCCTTAGACTTCTACCTCTCTTCTTTCATTTTCTCACAAACCAGGCACTTTGATGTATATTCATTGATCTCCTTCTTCATATTATCCCACCAATAATGCTCTCGGAGATCTTGATACATCTTTTTTCTCCCTGGGTGGATAGAGAAGGTCGAGCTATGTGCATCAGTTAATATCTCCTTCTTTATATCGGGACTGTATGGTACACATAATCACATCCCAAATCTTACAGCTCCTTCCTCGTCAACTTCGAGATCAGAGGTTTTCCCATTTCTAACCACTTCCAACCTTTTATGAATTCCCACATCATTTATTTAAGCATCCTTTATTCTCTCCAAGTTGGATGGTAGAGAAATCATTTGAGAAATGATTTATTATGTTCCTCCCATAATTATTCCCATGTCGATCCTTTTTAAATCTAATAAGATCATATCATTTTTAATTCTCATCATTGATAAAGATGCAAGATCATTTCTACTTAGAGCATCCACCACCTTGTTTTCCTTACCGAGATGGTAGTGGATTGAATAGTCATAATCCTTGATGAGCTCTACCCATATTTATTGGAGCGTATTAAGAAATTTTTGTGTGAACATATATTTGAGACTCTTGTGGTCAGTATATATCTCACATTTCTCCCCATATAGATAATGCCGCCAAATTTTCAAAGCAAAGATCACTACAGCCAACTCGTGGTCATGTGTTGGATAGTTCTTTTCATGTACATTCAAATTCCTTAAAGCATAGGAAATGACATTTTAATTTTTCATCAACACACTTCCCAGTTCCTTCTTCGAAGAATCACTAAATACCACCAAAAGTTCTCCACTTGTGGGTAAAGTGAGCACGGGCCTAGTGATAATACTCTTTTTTAACTCCTTGAAGCATTCTTCGCATTGATCACTCTAATAAAACTTTACTCCCTTATGAGTTAGCTTGGTAAGAGGGTTGGAAAATCGTGAGAAATTTCTCACAAATCATCGATAATATCCATCTAACCCCAAGAAGCTTTGGATATCTGTTACCGATGTTGGCCTCAGTCATCCCTCAATTGTATCTGTTTTGGAGGGATCCACAGATATCCCATTGCTTGTGATGATATTTCCCAAGAATGAGACCTCGTTCAATAAGAACTCACACTTTTTGTACTTTTCATAGTGCTTCTCCTTCCACAAGGTCTTTTGTATAGTTCTTAAATGCTCCTCATGATCCTCCATGGTTTTGGAGTATATTAGAATATCATCTATAAAGTATTCCAAAAATTTGTCTAGGTAATCTATAAAGACTCTATTCATCAATTCCATGAATATTTTTGGAGCATTGGTGAGTCCGAATGGCATTACTATGAATTCATAGTGCCCATATCTTGTACGAAAAGTATTCTTGGGGATATCTTCCTTCTTTACCCTTACTTGATAATATCCTGACCACAAATCCACCTTGGAGAAGTATTGTGCTCCACGGACCTGATCAAATAAGTCATCAATTCGTGGGAGAGGATACTTGTTCTTTATCATGATTTTTTTGAGCTCACAATAATTGATGCAAAGGCGCATTGACCCATCCTTCTTCTTGATGAAGAGGACTGGTGCACCACATGGTAAAGCACTTGGGTGTATAAACCCTTTATCTAGATTTTCCTGTAGTTGTTTTTTTCAGCTCCTCAATCTCCACAAAGTCCAATCAATATGGAGTCTTGGATATTGGAAACACCCTAGGTATAATATAAATTGAGAATTCAACATCTCTTCGAGGAGGAAGACCAGACAATTCCTCAGGAAACACATCAGCGAATTACCTCACAATAGGCATGTCTTGTAGGTTGCTTTCCTCCTTAGACTCAATCATCTAATCCAGATACATGTGCTCATAGGGTAGTAATATCCATGCTTGAGATGATGGAGCTAAATAAGATTCATCTTCCTCCTTACACTTATAAATAATTGGGGGTCGATTCTCCACTTGGAGACCAATTTCCCTCGTAGGGAAATTTATGTAGGATCTATATAAGGAATGCCAATCCATGCCAAATATTGCATCAAATTCCACCAAAGGGAGTATCATGAGGTTCACCGGGAAGTTTAATCCACAGATTATGACAGGGGAGGAGTTATATTCATGGGATGCAATGATTTCCCCATTTTTCGTACTCGCCGACATCTTCATTTCCATGATTTGTGGTGGTCTGGGATTGTTCTACTAAACTTTAGAGATATAAAAGAATGCAAAGAACCTGAATCAAAATGTACGTTTTCAATTATTTAATGAATAACTAGCATACCTATCACCACTTCATTTTCGGGGTGCAATTCAGTAGTAGTGATAGAAAAATCTCACCATTGCTGCCTTTGAGGTTTTTGGTTGCCTCCGAAAATCCTTGGCATAGGGAAATTATTTGTAAGATGCCCTAGTTATTTTCAGTTGTAATAATGAACCACGTCTTGAGGTTTGAACGGAGCATTCCTATCATTTTTCATAGCTACGAGTCTTTCTTGCTTATAGTTAACAACTAGGTACCCTTCTCTTCCACACCTAAAGCATTTCCTCATCCCCTTTAGACAATTTCCATGGTGATTCATTCTGCACCTTTGGCAAGTGGGGTGCTGGATCTTCTTAGCACCATTGGATTTCCCCATCAGACCATCAGCATTAAAGTCCACCTTACGCTTCTTATCCCCTTGATACCCCTAAGATTCTTTGATCTCTATTTCAAACTTGAGGTCACATTAGACAATTTCCTCATAGATCTCGAAGTCACGAATCGCCAGCGCTTTCGGGAGGCAAGGTTTCATCCCACCAAAGAAGTGGCCAACCTTGCATTCGAGGGTAATGACAAAGCTGGATGCGTATCATGCAAGCCTTGTGATGTTTTCCTTATATGCTCCAACAGATTCGTCATCTTTATTCTTGAGGGAAAGGAAGTCCCTTTCCATCTTAAGCCGGAGGGTGTGCCGAAAATATTTATCAAAAAACATCTTCCAGAAATCATTCAATTCAAACACCTCAGTCTCCTCCTTAGGCTTCATATTCCTGATAAATTTCTACTATTGATGAGCTTCACCCTCCATAAGATATGCATCAATGAGAACCTTCTCTTTTTCAGAACATTTAAGGATGGAGAAGACCTTTTCAATGGAGTTGATCCATTGTTCAATGATTGAGGAATCGAATGATCCATTAAAATTAGGAGGCCATTGTTTCATGAATCTCTTGATAGAAAATTTTTCTTTTTTAGGGGGGGGGGGGTTGAATGTTCCTCTTGACCCATGTTTCTATTCAAATATTGAGTAAGTTAAGAGTGAATCATGACAAATTTCCCAATTCCCACTCCCATCGAATTGGGCATATCATTAGTACAATAATCACATTGATCTTCACATTAGTGGTTAGCCTGAGTCCTCCTATTACTGGCCATTGGCTGGAAGAAAAGGAGAGTTAGGGGTAACACATAAAGGGTAATCCAAAGACAAAAGCTGATGAATTATGAATAAATTTTATTTCTTAAAATTAGGAATCTATAGGCTTTAATCTATGTTATCTATGATCTACTTTCTAACATATATTCTTAGGTGCATTTTTTTAATTCCCTTAATAATGGTTTATACTAAGATTGTAAATTTACCAAAGCATATTTCCTTGGAGTTTCATAACCAAGAGTGTAGCAAGGCCCATTTTCGTATACCAGGATACCCTGGGTCAAGCCTAAAACACGTTGTCGGGGTTTTCACTCCTAGGTACATTTGTGCTAGATCAACCTCTACCTTCTCGTATCCATACAGGGATATATTTTCTTGATAAAACACTTACTCAATACTCATGAAAACTTAGGGATATTTTTATTATAATTAGTCTTGTATCTATGTCTTTACTAAGGTTTTCAAATCCAAATCCCAAAATTAACTAAACCTATCCTTTGATACCAACAATAACAACCCTTACCTTTTGTTACACAATTAAACATAATTTATTACATAAACATCATTTGATACAACATAGAAGATCGAGAGGTCTAGTGTCTTTGAGGCTTAAGATCATTACATAACAACTTAAAACATGAAAAAAACAACATCTTTATTGAAAAATTCCTTTACATGACCACTACATTCCCTCATACTTAGCATTGCATGGGATAACCTGAGGACATGAATAAGAAAAGGGTGAGCTATAAAGCCTAGTAAGGGGATAATCAGGGAATAACATGAGGAATACAATACATGTTAGACAATAGAAATATCAATAGATCACAAGAGAATCATAAACATAAAGGCATGATAAAGCATGATAATCATAACATGGAAATGTGGCAACAACACTTAACATGAAATTAGCATGAGCTGAGGCTCATTGCACAGAGAGCATGAGTAAACCCTCATTTCACCTGAAGCATGAGTAAAGCCTCGTTAAACTTGAATTAGAATGAAACACCCATTGCACATGACGTATCATGATACTATACTTTACAAAATTCATTGGAGTGCTATAAGGGTGCACCCATCTTAAACGTTTCATTTCATGCACAAGTGTGCCACATGGATCATAAAACATTGAATCATTCAATATAATCTTTTTATTAAATGATAAACAAATGTGGAATACATACATTAAAATCTTTAAACAATATTTAAATTTTAATAAAGTTGAATACCCTTGATAGATAAAAGGTTAGGTTATTCACTACACAATGACTTCGTCTTAGAAAAGCGAAGTGTTATTTTGTTAGCACAACGGCGTGACATAAGAACTCATAAAAATGGTTGATGAGAGGGAAAGTGGTGTCTCATCATATTTACATTACATGGACAGTAAGGGGGTCATATAGATACATTTACCAAAAAATTTAATTGTATTTAGATTCATGATACAAAATAATTGCTTGAATGTAAATGAGGAGAGAGAAATTACTTTCGCAATATCGGCATTGTAACGGGTGTACATGGGAGGCATTTAATGGGAGAGAAAGGGGTATCACACTATTAAAACATAAATAGAGAAGTATGGGATAGGTGAGAAACAAAACCCCAACATTTATAATTGAAAATGAAATTGAATAACAGTTTAAAAAATATTGGATAAAAATAAGAAAGGAAGAAAAACCTATACTTGGAAGTGTGCTTCTGAAGGCTTGAGAGAGTATTGAGAGAAGATTCTTGGGAGATTGGGGCACCTTGGGAGAATTATAGAGATATTAGGGAGAGGTTTGAATAACTACAAAGGCTTTGAGTGAGGAGGAAGTGGGAGCTTGGGTGGATTTATATAGAAAATGTGAGGGGATTCTATATTATTTAGGTTTGGGACACCTCACATTAAACTTATCCAAACCACAAACTGTACCATGGTTTTTTCCCATGGTTTTTGGAAAAGGGAAGTGTAAAAAAATATTTTATATGGACAAAGTCATAACTTCTCAAAATAACGGGGTTGCTTATGTGAAGGTGAGTCACACTCACAAGGGAAACAATTTAAAAAGGCAAGATGTTTAATAAGTCTTTAAGGGTCCATTAATGCATTGTAAAATAAGTCAAAAAAACCCAAAATTAAATTATTTTAATGGTAAAACATATATTGGCCGAAAATAAGGCTTATATTATTTTATTACATCACTATTGGGTCATTATGATGTCATAAAGCACATTATATATTTAAACGGTATTTAATTGTTTCCCAAACATTTGACAGTCTCAGAAAATTATGAGAAATTTACCATTGGATAATTTTGATGTTCTGATTTCATAAATAATATTCATTTTATCTAAATAATTTTCGAAATATGTTAATTTTCACTTTTAAAATAAAAACATGCATTTATCGAAAATTCCTGGGTTTTGACAAAAATGGATTTCAAACCTTAATAATAATGACAATTGTATTCATAAAATTATACAATCATTTATATTTAATAAAAATTAATTTAATAATAATATTTTATTAAAATAATATTTAATTTAAAAATCCATTAATTCATCAAATTAGATGTCTTAGTTTAATTTTAACTAAAAAAAATACTATTTGAGCTTTAAAAACTATTTATTAGGTAACAATAATAAAATGAAACTATATTCATTATTATATACAAAAATAATGTACATAACCATAGTGCTAAGGTCATGATACATAACCCCTTACAACACCCGCATAAGACCAAAGATCAAGGTGTGCGACGGTGACAGACTCTTGGGGTGGCTTAGATAACATTGTTCTGGTGGTAATCTCTTTCAACTTCTACTTCTCTCATAGGCAGTCTCACTCAATCTTAACATATTCAAGCTCAGATTGGGATCGGTCAAAATCAAAGCCCAATTACGCCACCTCCTTTCTGGGCTATGAAAAATGGGCCTCGTATGGGGAACGTCTACTGGATGAATCCATCATTTCCATTGTTAGAGTAAATTTGGATTTGTTAAAACCCTATATTTATACTAATCATGTGATCACTTATTAATGGATATATTATCAATAGTCACCATTCTAAAAATAAAAAAAAAGAAGTTGACATTTTATATAAACATTTTACATAAAGAGACATTTAATTATATCAATACTGATTCCCATTAATGAAAGTTGGGGTCGTTATAATCTTCACCCCTTATGAAATTTTTCCCTCAAAATTTCCTTTTGCCACACTAAAACAGATGTGGTAACTTTGCTTCATCATTTCCTCCAATTTCCATGTCACTACTTCAAACTTGTGGTTTCACCACAATACCTTAAAGAGGGGAATCATCTTATTTCATAGATCTTTTTCTCTACCATCTATGATCTTCACTGGTTTCTCCTCATAAGAAAGTTCATCCTTTTACTGTACCACCTCTGAAGAGAGTACATGTGAAGGGTCTAGTATGTACTTCTTATAATAGGGATACATGAAAGACATCATGTACCTTGGTCGGGGTAGGTGGAAGTGCTAGTCGATAGGCGACTACCCCGACACGATCAAGAATCTCGAAGGGTCCGATGTACCTTGGACTTAACTTCCCATTCATTCTAAACCTCATAACCTTCTTCCATGGAGATATGCGTAGAAATACCATATCTCCAACTTTAAACTCAAGGCCGCGTCGACGGTTATCTGCATAACTCATATGTCAGCTCTGGGCTACCTTGATGTGCTGCTGAATGGTTTTCACCTTCTCCACCATTTCATCGACCATTTCTGGTCCAAGTAGCTTACGCTCACGAACCTCATTCCAACACGCCGGTGTTCTTCACCTTTTCCAATAAAGGGGTTCATATGGTGACATTTGGATGCTCGAGTGGAAAATGTTATTGTAAGAGAACTCAACCAGAATAATATGTTGATCCCAACCTCCTTTAATGTCTATTGAGCATACTCTCAACATTTCCTCAAGTGTTTCGATAGTCTGCTTGGATTGGCAATCAGTTTGAGGATGACAGGTTGTACTTAAGTTTAGTTCATTACTCAGAGCATGTTGAAGGCTCTTCCACAACTTAGAAGTGAATCTTATATATCAATCGGACACAATAGTTAGTGGTACTCCATGCAGCCTTTCCACTTTTCTGATATATATTAGTTCCAGTTGATCTAATGTGAAATCCTCATGAATGGCAATGAAGTTTGCAACCTTTGTAAGACAATCCACAACATCCCAGATTGCATTGTTGCCTTTGGATTTCTTTGGATGTCTACTGACAAATTCCATGGTGATGTTCTCCCATTTCCATTCTAGTATGGGAAATGGTTTCATCATCCCTTTAGACTTCTTCCTCTCTACCTTAAATTGCTAACACACCAGGCACTTTGATGTATATTTAGAGATATCGTTCTACATATTATCCCACCAATAATCCTCTCAGAGATCTCGACACATCTTTGTGATCCCTTGGTGGATTGGGAAGGTCGAGCTATGGACATCATTCAATATCTCCTTCTTTATCTCAGGACCGGATGGTACCCATAATCTCATCCCAAATCTTACAACTCATTCCTCATCAACTTTGAAATCAGATGATTCCCCATTTCAAATAGCTTCCACCATTTTTTGTATTTCCACATCTTTTATTTGTGCATCCTTTATTCTATCCAAGAGGGATGTTTGTTCAATAATTTGAGAAAGGGTTGATGATGGTCCTCCCTTAATGATTCCCCTATCAATCCTTTTCAAATATATGAAGAGCAGGTCCTTTTAAATTCTCAGCATTGATAAAGATGTATGATCCTTTCTACTTAGAGCATCATACACCTTGTTTGCCTTACCGAGATGGTAGTGGATTGAAAAGTCATAATCATTGGTGAGCTCTATCCATCTTTGCTGTCACATATTAAGATTTTTTTGTGAATATATATTTGAGACTCTTGTGGTATGTATATATCTCACATTTCTCCCCATAAAGATAATGCCGCCAAATTTTCAAAGCAAAGATCACTGCAACTAACTCGAGGTCATGTTTTGGATAGTTCTGTTCATGAACATTAAATTTCATTCAAGAATAGACAATGAATTTGTCATTTTTCATCAGCACACATCCTATGCCTTTCTTCAAATCATCACTGAATACCACAAAAAGTTCTCCAATTGTGGGTAAAGTGAGCACATGCGCAGTGATAAGCCTCCTTTTTAACTCCTTGAAGTTTTCTTCTCATTAATCACTCCAAGAAAAATTTACCCCCTTCCTAGTTATCTTGGTAAGAGGTTTGTACAATCGTGTGAAATTTCTCACAAATCGTCAATAATTTCTAGCTAACCCCAAGAGGCTATAGATATCCATTACCGATGTTGGCCTTGACCATCCCTCAATTGCATCAATTTTGGGTGTATCCACAAATATCCCATTGCTTGGGATGAAATGGCCCAAGAATTCGACCTCCTTCAACCATAAATCACACTTGATGTACTTTTCATAGAGCTTCTCCTTAATCAAGGTATCTATGTAACACCCCAATCTTCCATGATATGTTTCTCTTTCAATAATGCAATAGCTTTCATTGTACACAAGTTCGAGATTCTAACACACCGCGACCAATCAAAATAGCCATTATGAATAGTAATACCCACCTTTTGAAATTATATATATTTTATATTTCAAAATGGACTTCATTTTTTGATACGGAATATCGAAATTAGCCTATGTTGAATTTTTGGTATTTTTCTGAGAACTTCCAATTTTTTATGAATAGTGAAAAATACTTAAAAACAACTTTTTTAATAAAAATAATTTATAGTGATAAATTATACTATTGAATGGTTTTAAAGTTTAATTAGATTATATTTTTACCGTTTTATCCAATGGTGGTTATTAGAATTAATTTAACATTGAAATTGGACATAAACAATAGTCAATCTTTTGATATATATTGTTTCTTAAAAACACACTATTTGTTGTGACAGTGGGAATTAATTATAAAATTAATTAATGAAACTTATATGTTTTGAATTTTGTAAAATAGACATCATTTTTGAATTCGGAATATCAATTATAGCTTATGGTGAAATTTTGGCATTGTTCTGAAAAACTTCAATTTTTTGATGAATAGTGAAACCACTAAGTGGTAGTTAAAAAACTGATTATTTGTTTAAATGAAACATTACCACTTCTGTTATTTTATTTTCAAAAATCTGACATACATGTTTTTCATTAGGAAGTAAAATGTGGTTCAATGGGATTAAAATAATTTTTGGTGAATAATAACTTTTAAGTTTAATTAATCGTGATTAAAGGTAATTAGTGAAATTTAAGGTAAAGATAATGTTATAATAATATGAAATGACCTTGAAACATGTCCTAACCCAATTGGATGATTCATGGCCGACCCCGAAAATCCATGGGTCAACTAGGGGACCCCATGGAGCCACTTTGGTAGGAAAATGACATTCAAAACTTTTTATTTAATGTTAAAATAAAAATGTCACAAACATGAGTTGTTTTACTAAAACAATTTTTAAATGGGGTTATACAAGTCATATTTTTTACTATAAGTATTCATTAGAAATATAAAAAGACTTCCTACATCATGAATGTTGTTTTATAATTTTTAGACATTAAATAAATTAAATTTTTAAGACACAATGATGATGCAACGATTACCTCATTATTTAACGATTTAAATAAAATGAAAAGATTATGTAACATATAAGACCAACACATGTCAAAAACCTATTTGATGGGTGGATTTAGAACTCTTATCACCTTATACTAGAAATATATAATTTTGGGACCTTTTAAATCTGAAAATCATTTTATAATAAAGTAACATTTTATAACTTTCCAAGAGTGCCCCTCCTCTCCTCTTATAAAAGGCCCCCACCACTACCACCGTATTAACACCTTCAAATCCTTTGGATCGGCCAGTCCCTACTCAAATACTCTCTCAACTTCCCTATCTTACTCCCAGAAGCCCCAATTTGGGCTTAATTCTTCCCAAGGAAGCCTTTGTCTCAAATCAAAAAAAAGTTACCCGATTTGAAGGTAATGTCTTCTCTTATGTTATTTTGTTTTATTTTGCTTCTCCAACCCCTTAAACTCTTTTTATTCCTTTATTTTGTAACAAAACAAGTATCTTAAATATATTAGGATGTTTGTATGAGAAATATTTGATTTACACTTACACACACCTTCTCTTAAGGTTAAAGAACATACTGTTTCTGTGGTTGGAAAAGTTCTGCCTCACGAAACGATGATTGTTCAATCTTCTTTTAACACCTCTCATGGTGGCCATTATGATGAAAATATTTTTATATATGATATATATTTTTTTCTTTATTATTCTTTATTTTTCATTTATGTAATACCTTTATGATTTCCATTATGGGTAAACGCGATAATTTCATTTTAGGAAGTGTGGACTACCGCCCCCTCAAAGTGATTTGAATCGTTAATGCCATATGTGGGATGTATAAACTATGGAGTAAATGGTATTATACATTATATTATACTGGAACTATATTATAAATTTATATAATTATAACTTCATTCCATGAAATACAAAAAAGGAATGAAAGTAGCGTTCATGCGTACGTACGGCTTACCGTCTCCATGAACGGTGCATTTCATTTCTTACCTCTAAATGTTATGTAATATTATAAATGCATGTATATAATGGATATATAGGATATATATGATATATATATCATAAATATAATTCTGGATATAATAAATATTCTACCACCTAAGCAACTTGTAATTATAAGTAGTTTATTGTTGACTCAAGTACCAAAGATCGACAAAACGACCGTTATTAACTTAAATAACTACATAATTTTCGTAACATTGTAATAAGTGATATAAAAGGGATAATGAGCTTGAAAAAGGTTATAAATCAAGTATAGATTAACTCTAGTTTATTATTCAGGAGTTTAAAGAGCGGTCGAGTCAAGTCGGAAACGAGGTAAGGGAACTTCTTAACCCAATTTCCATTCTTTGGGTTAATGTCCTACTTTAAAAATTTTTCATGATATTATTATGTCCTATCTTGTATTTATAATTTCGTTATGTGTACATATAGTGAATACACATAATAGATATATTTTATTTAAAAATTATCTTTTTAAGGGACTTCGTCCAATCTCCATTCATTGAGGCATATTTTGTTTTATACACAAATTTCTTTTATACGGTGTATAAACCCCTTTGACTTTTACATTTATTCAAAAGGAATCTTTTTATATGAAGCATTGTACTAAATTACAAATAAGAATTTTTTTCTCGTCGTACGTATGCGGCGACAATGACTTCTCCGCCACAGTGACCATTATTTGAGTTTCGGCTTCCCATACAAGCCATAACTTTTTTTAAATGAAAAATAAAAACCAAGTTTTAACATTCATTTATTTTGGTATCGAAAATGGTTTTGATAATGTTTTAATATATCAATGTGTTGTATTGATATCTTGTGATTGAAATTTGGAAATGTTATGTTTCCTTTATTCATGTTTTATGTGATACGATTATGTTATGGTTTATGATATGTTTAAACCTGTTCATATGAGGAATGCATTAGACTTAATAAGTGATCGGTGGAGCCCTCTATAGCTCCTCGATGCATCGGTAGGTCTCATGAGAAAAACTAGTGTCTTGGCATGAGTCCTTGACAAAATCTTATTTGTGGTCTTGGCACGAGGCCTTGGCTACGTGGTTATGATAGTTTTGCATTATGCATTCCATCATTATGAAAGTGGTTATTGATATTTCATGTGTTTATTCGACCAGTAGAATATCCATGTGAATAAGTAAATGACATTATATCATTTTACTTTGGCTATATTATGTTGAAGTTCAAGTTTAAAAGGCTTCTGTTTTAGTCATACATTGCCTTAAATGTTTATGTTTATTTATGAAATCTTCCGCTATATTGTTATCCTTACTGAGCATCTGAGCTTACCCCTTTCAATGTTTTATTTTTCCCAGGATGTGAAGAAATATTTTATGACTGACCTACAGGGATAGTCTGAAGGGGATAGAAGTGTGGAATATGGAGACTATGTTATTGTGATTTTTCACTTTATGATGTAATTTAACATTTATGAATGTATCTAGTGTTTCCAAGGCTACTAAACTAATCGGTCTTTCGAGCCTTGATATTTTGTGATCATGCCAATGTTACGAAGTAATGCACCGACTCTGGGTAACAGGGGTCGGGGCATTACAGTTGGTATCAGAGGTAGTTTAGTACTAACCTTGAAAGATAGATTTAGATAACTCTGATTATAGAACATATCCCAAAGATAGAATTTGAGTATTAGTATAGAAGAACTTCCAAGAATTTTGGTATTATAGAGATTTTGTGAGTTTTCCGAGCAATACATCTTTGTCTGGATACAAGAAGGTAGAGGCGGATCCGGCACAGATGTACCTAGGGGTAAAACCCGAAAACACCGCTTTGAGCCAGACTCGAATGGGAACTGGTGCATGACAACGGGCCTTGCTTCACTCTTGGTTACGACACTCCCAGGGGATATGCTTAGGATAATTATCATTTTCTTTACAAACCATTATGAAGGGATTATGAGTACATACTTACTCAAAGAAAACATTTTTATGATTATGGATTATATCCATAAATAGTTCAATTTATGTTTAGTGTTTTACAAGTATGGAATTATGTATTTTAATTCATAAACAAATCTAGTTTATGCCATTGTTTAGAAATGGTGCCTAGTGGGAGGAATGGAAACTGTATCAATGCATGCACTCCATGTAGGGATTCCCTCCTGCTTAAGATAATTATTGTGGAGCTGGAGATACAACTGGTGCTGATCAACTTATTACCATACTGGGACAACTCACTCAGGTTATGAATAATAACCTTAATTTTATGGAGCACCCTGATCTGCAACGTATATAATCAATGTTAGACCACTTCATTAGGCAACAACCGCCAACATTTAATGGGGGTACAAATCCACTAGTAGTTGAGCAATGGATAAACTCCTTAGAGAAAATATTCCATGCCTTGGGGCGTAGCGAAAGGGAGAAGGTTGCCATGGCAGTCTACCGCCTCACTGGAGATGCCGATCAATGGTGGTCGTTGATTCAAAACACAAAGGAAGATGAAGAAGTATAAAATATGGAATGGAGGGAGTTTAAGGAAATTTTCTTAGAAAAATACATTCCACATGACCATCGAGTAGATATGGAAAGGCAATTTCTGAGTCTGAGGCAGAAGGAGGATGAGAATGTCGCAAAGTATGAGGATAACTTTACAAGGTTAGGAAGGCATGTTGTATATTATATACGTAACCCAAGAAGTTAGATTGATCATTTCTTTGATGGGTTAAAACCATTTCTCTGTCGAGTATTAGTCTCACAAAACTTCTCATCGTACGAAGATATTGTCTCGTGTGCTATCAAGACGGAAAAGGAATTCTCTAAGTCTTATGACATTAAAGCAAAGAAAGAAAAGAATATATATATTGATCAATCTAGAAATGGAAATTAGGGGAAGAAGGGAAAAGATGAATATCAGTCCTACAGTAAATGTGGGAAGAAACACCCCGGTACTTTCTTGAAGGGAATGGGAGTCTGTTACAAGTGTGGTGAAAAAGGCCACCAAGCTCGTGATTGCAAGGGAAAGAAAGAGGCTATCAATATTGAATGCTATAATTGTAGCGAAATGGGGCATTATGAAAATGAATGTCCTAAGCGTCAGGGAAACTTACCTTAGAAATGGCCAAGGGATCAATGACAATATAATGCTGTTACTACAGTTAAAGTGGAATAATTAATGTATTGGTGCTTTTGGACTCAAGGATTATATTCTGGTTATAAGAATAATGTGATATATATAAGGATTGTATTGCAGTACTTGTTGTTTTCATTAAGGTTTTAATATGATGAAGTTAATCATATTTTTAGTATTTTACAATAAGAGAATCCTTACCTCATTTGGGGAATCTTATGTTACAATTGATTTTGGAATTTAGAGACCTTTTAGAGAAATTCTGGACAGAGGTATTTCAGATAACTATAAAGGTTGGAATGGATTATGTTAAACCTTTTATAGTATTGTTTAAGGTTAAAAAATTTCTGAAGATTATTTTTGGATTATTATAATACTATAGTTTTAGGAACAGGACAACCTGCAGGTCGGGGGATAACCTATCGGGTTGGACAAAGCTGCAGGAATCGAACCCACAACTATAGTGTGACATGCCATTATTACCTACCACTAGCCTACAAGAAGTCCCTGGTTATTACAAATAGTTTTCCTAATCTAAATGGTATGTGTTAATATTTGGAACTTTATACAATTAGGATAAATAGAATATTTTTGAGTTCTTTTACAATTTCAAGTGAAATATGGGTTTGTGGTAAAAAAATTTTAAAGAATGAAAGTTTACATGAAAAGTAAGTATATTTCCTTATGTTCTTAGTAAATCTCTTAAATAAATTCCACAATATTATTAAAGGTAACTTAAAACAAAAATGTTGTTGGTTAACTTTTTCAACTGGGGATTCAATGACCATTTAACCAATTACAAGTTTGTGATTTTCTTGTGGTTAACTTTCTCTCCATCCTATTTTTTATAACTCTCAATCATACCTTGATGGTTTTTTTCCTCCATATCCATATTTTCATAGAATCCTAGTATGGGCTATCTCAGGTGACCTTGGTACTTCTCTTTCTTTATTTTAAAGTTATATTTTTATTAACCTTATTTTTAATGTGGGTTATCCACAAAGGTATTTTATATTTTCAACCTTTTATTTTCAAAGAAAAATTTCAAATTTCGAGGACGCAATTTATTAAAGGAGGGGAGAATGTAACACCCAAAGCTTCCACGATACGCTTCTCTTTCAATAATGCAATAGCTTGCATTGTACGCAAGTTCGAGATTCTAACACACCGCGACCAATCAAAATAGCCATTATGAATAGTAATACTCACCTTTTGAAATTATATATATTTTATATTTCAAAATGGACTTCATTTTTGGATTCGGAATATCGAAATTTGCCTATGTTGAATTTTTGGTATTTTTCTGAGAACATCCAATTTTTTATGAATAGTAAAAAATACTTAAAAACAACTTTTTTAATAAAAATAATTTATAGTGATAAATTATACTATTGAGTGGTTTTAAAGTGTAATTAGAATATATTTTTACCATTTTTTCCAATGTTGGTCATTAGAATTAATTTAACATTGAAATTAGACATAAACAATTGTCAATCTTTTGATATATATTGTTTCTTAAAAACACGCTATTTGTTGTGACAACAAGAATTAATTATAAAATTAATTAATGAAACTTATATGTTTGGAATTTTTTAAAATAGAAATCATTTTTTAATTCGAAATATCAATTATATCTTAGGGTGAAATTTTGGCATTGTTCTGAAAAACTTCAATTTTTTGATGAACAGTAAAACCACTAAGTGGTAGTTAAAAAATTGATTGTTCGTTTAAATGAAACATTACCACTTTTGTGATTTGATTTTAAAAAATCTGACATACATTGTTTTCATTAGGAAGTAAAATGTGGTTCAATGGGATTAAAAGAATTTTTGGTGAATAGTAACTTTTATGTTTAATTAATCACGATTAAAGGTAATTAGTGAAATTTAAGGTAAAGATAATGTTATAATAATATGAAATGACCTTGACACATGTCCTACCACAATTTGATGATTCATGGCCGACCAAGACAATTCATGGGTCAACTTGTGGACCCCATGGATCCACTTTGGTAGGAAAATGACATTATAAACCTTTTATTTAATGTTAAAATAAAAATGTCACAAACATGAGTTGTTTTACTAAAAAAAATTAAACGGGGTTATACAAGTCATATTTTTGACTATAAATATTCATTAGAAAGATAAAAATATTTCCTACATCATGATATCTGTTTTATAATTTTTAGACATTAAATAAATTAAATTTTTATGACACAATAATGATGCAGCAATTACCTCATTATTTAATGATTTAAATAAAATGAAAAGAAAATGTAAAATCTAAGACCTACACATGTCAAAAACCTATTGGATGGGTGGATTTAGAACTCTTATCACCTTATCCTAGAAATATATAATTTTGGGACCGTTTAAATCCAAAAATCATTTTTAATAAAGTAACCTTTTATAACTTTCCAAGAGTGCCCCTCCCCTCCTCTTATAAAAGGCCCCCACCACTACCACCTTATTCACACCTTCAAAGCCTTTGGCTCGGCCAAACACTTCCCAAATACTCTCTAAACTTCCCTATTTTACTCCTAGAAGCCTCACATTGGGCATAATGCTTCCAAAGGAATCCTTTGGCTCAAATCAAAAAAACATTACCCGATTTTAAGGCAATGACTTCTCTTATGTTATTTCGTTTTTTTTTGGTTCTCCAACCCCTTAAAATCTTTTTATTCCTTTATTTTGTAACAAAACCAGTATCTTAAATATACTAGTATGTTTTTAGTATAATTATTTGATTTACACTTACACACACCTTCGTCTAATGGTTAAAGAACATACTATTTCTGTGGTTGGCAAATTTCTGCCTCACGAAACAATGATTTTTCAATCTTCTTTTATCACCTCTCATGGTGGCCATTATGATGAAACTATATTTATATATGCTATATATTATGTTTTTTTCCTTATGATTCTGTATTTTTCATTTATGTCATACCTTTACGATTTCCATTATGGGTAAACGCGATAATTTCATTTTAGGAAGTGCGGACTACCGCCCCCTCTAAGTGATTTGAATCGTTAATGCCATGTGTGGGATATATAAATGATGGAGTAAATGGTATTATACATTATATTATACAAGAAGTATATTATACCTTTATATAATTGTAACTTCATTCCATTAAATACGAAATTGGAATGAAAGTAGCGTTCATGCGTAGGTACGGCTTACCGTCTCCATGAACGGTGCATTTCATTTCTTACCTCTAAATGTTATGTAATATTATAGATGCATGTATATACTGGATATATAGTATATATATTATATCTACATCCTGAATATAATTCTGGAGATAATGGATATTCTACCACATAAACAACTAGTAATTATATGAAGTTTATTGTTGACTCAAGTACCAAAGATCGACAAAACGACCGTTATTAACTTAAATGACTACATAATTTTCATAACATTTTAATAAGTGATATAAAAGGGATAATGATCTTGAAAAAGGTTCTTAAGAAAGTATATATTAACTCTAGTTTATTATTCATGAGGTTAAAGAGTGGTCGAGTCAAGTCGGACATGGGGTAAGGGAACTTTTTTACCCAATTTTCATTCTTTGGGTTAATCTCCTACTTTAAAATTATGTCATGATATTATTATGTCCTATCTTGTATTTATACTTTATTTATGTGTACATATAGTGAATACATATAATATATATATTTTATTTAAAAATGATCTTATTAAGGGACTTCGTCTCAATCTTCATTCATTGAGGCATGTTTTGTTTTATACCCAAATTTCTTTTATATGGTGTATAAACACCTTTGACTTTTACGTTTATTCAAAAGGAATCTTCTTATACGAAGAATTTTACTAAATGACAAAAAGGAATGTTTTTCTCGTCATACATATGTGCCGACAATGACTTCTCCACCGCCGTGACCATTATTTGAGTTTCGGCTTCCCCTACAAGACATAACTTTTTTTAAATGAAAAATAAAACCCATGTTTTAACATTCATTTATTTTGGTATTGAAAATGGTTTTATAATGTTTTAATATATCAATGTGTTGTATTGATATCTTGTGATTGAAATGTGGAAATGTTATGTTTACTTTATTCATGTTTTATGTGATAGGATTATGTTATGGTTTATGATATGTTTAAACCTGTTCATATGAGTAATGCATTGGACTTAATAAGTGACCAGTGGAGCCCGCTATAGCTCCTCGAAGCATCGGCAGGTCTCATGAGACAAACTAGTGTCTTGGCACGAGTCCTTGACAAAATCTTATTTGTGGTCTTGGAAAGAGGCCTTGGCTACGTGGTTATGATAGTCTGGAATTATGCATTACATCATTATGAAAGTGGTTATTGATATTGCATGTGATTATTCGACAAGTAGAATATCCATGTGAATAAGTAATTGAAATTATCTCATTTTTCTTTGGCCATATTATGTTAAAGTTCAAGTTTAAAAGGCTTTTGTTTTAGTCATACATTGCCTTAAATGTTTATGTTTATTTATGAAAGATTTCTCTATATTGTTATCCTTACTGAGCATCTGAGCTCACCCCTTTCGATGTTTTATTTTTCCCAGGATGTGAAGAAATATTTTATGACTGACCTACAGGGATAGTCTGAAGGGGATAAAAGTGTGGACTATGGAGACTATGTTATTGTGATTTTTCACTTTATGATGTAATGTAACATTTATGAATGTATCTAGTGTTTCCAAGGCTACTAAAATAATTGGTCTTTTGAGACTTGATCTTTTGTGATCATGCCAAGGTTACGAAGTAATGCGACAACTCTGGGTAACTGGGGTCGGGGCGTTACACTCTAGTACAGTTCTTAAATTATCCTCATGATCCTCCTTGGTTTTGGAGTATATTTTCATATCATCTATAAAGACTACCAAAAATTTGTGTAGGTAATCTCTAGATACTCTATTCATCAAGTCCATGAAGATTGTTGGAGCGTAGGTGGTTCCGAAAGGCATTACTAGGAATTTACAATGCCTATATCTTGTACGAAAAGAAGTCTTGGGGATATCTTCCTTCTTCACCCTTACATGATAATATCCCAACCAAAAATCCACCTTGGAGAAGTATTTTTCTCCACACATCTGATTGAACAAGTAATTAATTCGTGGGAAAGGATACATTTTCTTTATCGTGATTTTTTTGAGCGCACGATAATCAATGTAAAGGGGCATTGACCCATCCTTCTTCTTGATGAGGAGGACTGGTGCACCCCATGGTGAAACACTTGGGCATATAATCCCTTTATCCAGATTATATTGTATAATTTTCTTCAGCTCCTCAAGCTCTACAATAGCCATTCAATATGGATTATTGGATATTGGCAACAACCCAGGTACAAGATCAATTGAGAATTCAACATCTCTTCTAGGAGGAAGACCATACAATTCCTCGGAAAACACTTCAGTGAATTCCCTCACAATAAGCATGTCTTCTCAGATGGTTTTCTTCTTTGAATCAATCATCTGATCCAGATACATGTGCTCATAGGGAAGTAATATCCACACCTATGATGATGGATATAAATAATATTCATCTTCCTCCTTGCACCTGTAATGAATCAGGGGTCGATTCTCCATATGGAGAGTGATTTCCCTCTCATGAAAATTTATGTTTGATCCATATATGTAAAGCCAATCCATGCAAAGAATTACATCAAATTCAACTAGAGGGAGTATGACGAGGTTCTCCGGGAAGTTTAATCCACAGATTATGACAGGGGAGGAGTTATATTCATAGCATGCAATGATTTCCCAATTTGTCGTAGTCACCAACATCTTCACTTACATGATTTGTGGTGGTGCTGGGATTGTTCTACTAATCTTTCGAGATGTAAAAGAATGCATTGAACCTGAATCAAAAAGTACGTTCACCATTCTTGAATTAATAACTAGCATACCTGTCACCACTTCGTTGTCAGGGTTCATTTCGGCAGAAGTGATGGAAAAATCTTGTTATTTCTGCCTTGGAGGTTGTTGGTTGCCTCCAAAAATCCTTGGATTAGGGCACATATTTGCAAGATTCCCTGGTTCTTTGCAGTAGTAGTAATTAACCATGCATTAAGGTTCGAACAGAGAATTCCTCTCCTCTGTCGCAGCCATGGGTATTTCTTGCTGACAGTTAACATCTAGGTGCCCTTCTCTTCCACAAAAAAATCATTTCCTCATCCCCTTCTGGCAATTTCCAGGTTTCTTCCATCCACAACTTTGGCAAGTGGGGTGCTAAATATTTTTAGCACCATTGGATTTCTCAATCAGACCTCCATCATTGAAGTCCACCTTACACTTCTTATCCCCATGATACCCCTGATATTCTCCGATCTCAATTTAAACCTTGATGTCCCATCAGACAATTTATTCATAACTATAAATATCATGGATCACCAGTGCTTTCCGGAGGCTTGGTTTCAGCCCACCAAATAAGTGGTCAACCTTGCATTTGGCGGTAACGACAAAGCTGGAAGCGTATCGTGTAAGCCTTGTGAAGTTTTCCTCGTACACTTCAATATATTTGTGGCCTTTTTTTCTTGAGGGAAATGAATTCCCATTCTATCTTAAGCTGGAGAGTGCAGGGAAAATATTTATCGAAAAAAATCTTCTTGAAATCTTTCCATTCTAACTCCTCGATCTCCTTCTCAGGCTTAATATTTTTAATCAACATCCACCATTGATCAGCTTCACCCTCTATATGATATGCATCCAGGAGAACCTTCTCTTGTTCAGATCATTGAAGGATGGAGAAGATATTTTCAATGGAGTTGATCCATTGTTCAGTGATTGGGAGATCATATGGTCCATTAAAAGTAGGAGTCCTTTGTGTTGTGAATCTTTCGATAGCGACTTCTTCTTTCTTGGGGGGGGGGGGTTGAATGTTCCTCTTGACCCATGTTTCTATTCAAATATTGAGTTAGCTGAGAGAGAAGAAGGAAAAATTTTGTGATTCCCTCTCCCATCGGATTGGGCATCTCATTAGTACAATAATCATATTTATCTTCACATAGGTTTTTAGCTCGAGTCCTCCTATTACCAGCCATTGGCTGGAATAAAAGGAGAGTTAGGGGTAACACATAAAGGGTAATCCAAAGGCAAAAGCTGATAACTTATAAATAACTTTTATTTCTTTCACATAGGAATTTAGAGGCTTTAATATATGTTATCCATGAGCTACTTTCTAACATATATTCTTAGAGGCATTTTTTAATTCCCTTAATAAGGGTTCATACTAATCATTTGAATTTAGCAAATCATATCCCCTAGGAGTGTTGTAACCAAGAGTGCATCAAGGTTCGTTGTCGTGTACCAGGATACCTCGGTCAAGGCCGAAACTCCTTGTTGGGGTTTTCACCCCTAAGTACATCTGTTCCAGAGCTGCCTCTACCGGCTCGTATCCAGACAGGGATATATTTTCTTCATAAAACACTTAACAAATAATCACTAAAACATAGGGATATTTTTATTATATATAGTCTTGTATCTAAGGAATTACTAGGGTTTTCTAATCCTAATCCCAAAAATAACAAAACCTATCCTTTGATACCATCTTTGACAACCCTGATCTTTTATTACACAATTAAACATAATTTATTACATAAACATCATTTGATAAAACATAGAATATTGAGAGGTATAGTGCCTTTGGGGCTTAGGATCCTTACACAACAACGTAAAATAGGAAAAACCAATATCTTTATTGAAAACTTTCTTTATAGGACCACTACATTCCCTCGAACATAGTATTGCATGGGATAACCTGAGGACATGCATAAGAAAAGGGTGAGCTATAAATCCCAGTAAGGTAATAATCATGGAATAACATGAGTAATAAAATAAATTTTAACCAATAGAAATATCAATAGAGCACTATAGAAGCATAAACATAAAGGCATGATAAAGAATGATAATAATAACCTGGAAATGTAGCCACATCACTTAACATGGAATTAGCATGAGCCGAGGCTCATAGCACATAAAGCATGAGTAAACCCTTATTACACAAGAAGCATGAGTAAACCCTAGTTTAACTGGAATTATCATGAGTAAACACCCATTGCAATGAAGTATCATGACACTATACTTTACCCAATGCATTTGAGTGCTATAAGGGTGCACCCTTCTTAAACATTTCATGTGATGCATAATTGTGCCACATGGATCATAAAAAATTGAATCATTCAACATAATCTTTTATCCCACTATAAAAAAATGTGGAATAAATACATGAAACTATTTAAACAATATCTAAATGTGTGTAAAGGTGAATACCCTTGATAGAGAAATGGGCATGGTATTTACTACATAATAAATTTGGCTTGGAAAAGCGCGGTGCAATTTCGGCAGCATAACAGTGTGACATAAGAACTCATAAGAATAGTTGATGAGAGGTAGAGGGGTGTCTCATCATATTTAAATGACATGGATAATAAGGGGGTAATATAGATACATTTACCAAAAAATGTAATGTAATTTAGATTCATGATACAAAATAATCGCTTGAATGTAAATGAGGAGAGAGAAATTCCTTTTGGAATTTTTGGCATAGTAACGGGTGTACATGGGAGGAATTTAATAAGAGGGAAATGGGTCTCCCATAATTAAAAAAAAGAAGTCAGTATGGGGTAGGTGAGAAACCATACCCCAACATTTATAATTGAAATTAAAAGGTTATAACAATTTAATGAATATTAGACAAAAATAAGAAAGGAAGAAAATCCCTTACATGGAAGTGTGCTTCCCAAGGCTTGAGAGAGGCTTGACAAAGGCTTCTTGGGAGCTTGGGGAACCTTGGGAGTATTCTAGATAGAGGAAGGAAGAGTTTGGATGAACCCCAAAGGATTTAAGTGAGGAGGAAGTGGGATCTTGGGTGGGTATATATAGGAAAGGTGAGGGAATTATTTATTATTTAGGATTGGGACACCTCACATTAAACTAATCCAAACCAAAAACTAGACCATAGTTTTTGCCCATGTTTTTTGGAAAAGGGTAGTGGAAAACAATATTTTTTAATTCCAAATTCATATCTTCTTAAAATAATGGGGTTTGTTATGTAGAGCTAAGTCACACTCTCAAGGAAAACAATTTAAAAAGAAAAGATGTTTAATAAGTCTTGAAGGGTCCATTAATTCTTTGTAAAATAAATCAAAAAAACCAAAAATCACATTATTTTAATGGTAAAATATATATTGTCCTAACATAATACTTATATTATTTTATTACATCACTATTGGGTCATTATGATGTCATAAAACACATTATATATTTAAACGTTATTTAATTTTTACCCGAAAATTTAACTGTCTCAGAAAATTATGAGAAATTCACCGTTGGATAATTTTGATGTTCTGATTCCCAAAATAATATTCATTTTATCTAAGTAATTTTCTAAATATGTTAATTTTCACTTTTAAAATAAAAACAGACTTTTATCGAAAATTCATCGGTTTTGATAAAAAAGGATTTCAAACCTTAATAATAATTACAGTTTCATTCATAAAATTATACGATCATTTATATATAATAAAAATTAATTTAATAATAATATTTTATTAAAATATTATTTAATTAAAAAATCCATTAATTAATCCAAATAGATTTCTTAGTTTAATTTTAACTAAAAAATACAATTTGAGCTTTAAAAACTATTTACAAGTTGGCATTAATAAAATGAAACTATATTAATTATTATATACAATAATATTGTACATAACCATAGTTCTATGGTCTTGTTACATAACCCCTTATAACACCCTCATAAGACCAAAGAGTAAGGTGTGCGATGGTGACAGACTTTTGGGGTGGCTCAGATAACATTGTTCGGGAGGTAATCTCTATCAACTTCCACTTCTCTCGTAGGTGGTCCCGATTGAGCTTAACAATTCAAGATCAGCTTGGGCTTCGTCAATTGTAAAGCCCAATGATGCCACCTCATTTCTGAGCTTGGACAAATGGGTTTTTTATGGAAACGTCTACTAGATGAGGTCATCGCTTCCTTTGTTTGAGTAAATTTGGATTTGTTAAAACCCTATATTTATACTAATCATGTGATCACTGTTTAACACTATATTAGAAATGATCACCTTTCTAAAAATAAAACAAAATAATTTGACATTTTATATAATCATTTTACATAAAGAGACATTTAATTAGATCAAGAGTGATTTCCATTAATTAATTTTTGGGTCGTTACAATCTTTCCCCCTTAAGAAATCCCTCCCTCGAAATTACCTTCTCTTTCACTAAAACAGATGTGGGTAACTCTGCATTATCATTTCCTCTGATTCCCATGTCTCTTCTTCAAACTTGTGGTTTCTCCACAACACCTTCATGAGGGGAATTGTCTTATTTCTTAGATCTTTTTCTCTACGATCTAAGATCTTCACTGGTTGCTCCTCATAAGAAAGATCATCCTATAACTGTACCACCTATGAAGAGAGTACATGTGAAGGGTCCAGTATGTAATTCCTTAAAAGGGATACATGAAAGAAATCATATACCTTGTCCATGGAAGGATGAATTGTTATTCGATAGGCCACATCCCGGACACAATCAAGAATCCTGAAGGGGCCGATGTACATTGGACTTAATTTCCCTTTCTTTCCAAACCTAATGACCTTATTCCATGAAGATATGTATAGAAATGCCATGTATCCAACTTTAAACTCATGTTATCATCAACAGTTATCTGCATAACTCTTCTGTCGACTCTAGGATCTCTTGATATGATGCTAAATGGTTTTCACCTTCTCCACCATTTCTTCGACCATTTCTGTTCCATGTAGCTTACGCTCACTGACCTCATCACAACACGTCAGTGTTCTACACCTTTTCCTATAAAGGGCTTTATATGGTGCCATTTGGATTCTCGAGTGGAAACTATTATTATAAGAGAACACAAATAGAGGAAGATGTTGATCCAATCCTCCTTTAAATTCCATTGGGAACACTCTCAACATGTCATCAAGTGTTTGGATAGTACACTCGGATTGGCCATTAGTTCGAGGGTGATAGATCGTGATGTAGTTTAGTTCAGTATTCAGAGCATGTGGAAGACTCTTCCATAACATAGAGGTGATTCATGGATCTCGATCGGACACAATAGATAGTGGTACTCCATGAAGCCTTACCGCTTCCCTGATATATATCAGTTCCAGTTGATCAAATGAGAAATCAACCCGAATATCAACGAAGTGTGCAACCTTTGTAAGTTGATCCACGACAACAAAGATTACATTGTTGCCTTTTCATGTGTTCGGAAGTCCGGTGACAAAGTCCATGGTGATGTTTTTTCATTTCTATTCTGGTATGGGCAATGGATGCATCATCCCCTTAGACTTATGCCTCTATTCCTTCACTTGCTGACACACAAGGCACTTTAATGTATATTCCGTGATCTCCTTCTTCATATTATCCCACCAATAATGCTCTAGGAGATCTCGATACATCTTTGTGCTCCCTGTGTGGGTAGAGAAGTTCTAGATATGTGCATCATTAAATATCTCCTTCTTTATCTCAGGATCGGATGGTACACATAATTGTATCCCAAATCTTACAACTCCTTCCTCATCAACTTTGAAATCATAGGATTTCTCATTTCTAATAGATTCCACCCTTTTCTGAATTTCCTCATCTTTTATTTGAGCATCCTTTATTCTATCCAAGAGGGATGGTTCAACAATAATTTCAGAAAGGATTGATTATGTTCCTCCCTTAATGATTCCCAAGTCCATCCTTTTCAAATCTAAGAAGATTAGATCCTTTTCAATTCTCATCATTGATAAAGATACAGGATCATTTCTACTCAGAGCATCCTCCACATTGTATGCCATAACGGGATGGTAGTGGATTGAATAGTCATAATCCTTGATGATCTCTATCCCTCATAGCAGGTGCATATTAATCTCTTTTTGTGTGAATATATATTTGGGACTCTTATGGTCGGTTTATATGTCACATTTCTCACCATAGAGATAATGCCACCAAATTTTAAAAGGGAAGATCACTGCAGCCAACTCGAGGTCATGTGTTGCATAGTTCTGTTCATGAACATTAAATTTCCTTGAAGCATAGGCAATGACTTTTTCATTTTTCATCAACACGCATCACATGCCCTTCTACGAAGCATCAATGAATACCACAAAAAGTTCTCGACTTGTGGGTAACGTGAGAATGGGAACATTGATTAGCCTCCTTTTCAACTCCTTGAAGCCTTTTTCGCATTCATCACTCCATGAAAAATTTACTCCCGAGTTAGCTTGGTAAGAGGGTTGGACAATCGTGAGAAATTTCTCACAAATCGTCGATAATATCCAGCTAACCCCAAGAAGCTACGAATATCCATTACCGATGTTGGCCTTGAACATCCCTCAATTGCATCTATTTTGGAGGGATCCATAGATATACAATTGTTTGTGATGATATGGCCCAAGAATGAGACCTCCTTCAACCAGAACTCGCACTTTCTGTACTTTTCATTGATCTTCTCCTTCCACAAGGTCTCTAGTACAGTTATTAAATGTTCCTCATGATCCTCCTTGGTTTTGGGATATATTAGAATATCATCTATAAAGACTACCAAAACATAGTCTAGGTAATCTCTAAAGACTCTTTTCATCAACTCCAAGCAGATTTCTGGATAATTGGAGAGTTTGAAAGGAATTACTATGAATTCATAGTGCCCGTATCTTGTACAAAAATAGTCTTGTGGATATATTCTTTCTTCACCCTTACCTGATAATATCCCGACCGAAAATCCACCTTAGATAAGTATTTTTCTCCACCCATTTGATCGAACAAGTCATCAATTCATGGGAGAGAATACTTGTTCTTTATCATGATTTTGTTGAGCTCACGATAATCGATGAAAAGGCGCCTTGACCCATCCCTCTTCTTGACAAAGAGGACTGGTGCACCCCATGGTGAAGCCCTTGGGCGTATAAACCCTTTATCCAGATTCTCATATAGTTGTTTTTTCATCTCCTCAAGCTCTACAACAGCCATTCTATATGGAGTCTTGGATATGGGCAATGCCCCAAGTATAAGATCAATTGAGAATTCAACATCTATTCTTGGAGGAAGACAAGGTAATTCCTCGGGAAACACTTCAGTGAATTCCCTTACAATAGGAATGTCTTCTAGGATGGTTGCCTCCTTAGAATCAATAATCTGAGCCAGATATGTGTTCTCATAGGGCAGTAATATCCACGCTTGAGATGATGAATCTAAAGAAAATTCATCTTCGTCCTTGAAATTGTAAATAATAAGGGGTCTATTCTTCATATGAAGAGTGATTTCCCTCTCACAGTATTTTATGTTGGATTTATATAAGGAAATCCAATCCATGCCAAGAATTACATCATGTTACATCGTAGGAAGTATTTAGAGGTTCTCCGGGAAGTTTAATACACAGATTATGATAGGGGAGGAGTTATATTCATGGGATGCAATGATTTACCCATATGACGTACTCACTGACATCTTCACTTCAATGATTTGTAGGGGTGCTGGGATTGTTCAACTAAACTTTTTACATATAAAAGATTGCGTATAACCTGAATAAAAAGGTATGTTTTACATTCTTAAATGAATAACTAGCATACCTATCACCATTTCATTGTTGGGGTTTACTTCGACAATAGTGATGGGAGAATATCTCCGTTGTTTCCTTGGAGGTTGTTGGTTGCCTCTGGAAACCCTTGGCTTAGGGAACTAATTTGCAAGATGCCCTATTTCATTGCAATTGTAGCAATGAACCACACATTGAGATTCGAACGGAGTGTTCCTATCCTCCGTCTCAGCCGCAGGTCTTTCTTGCCAATAGTTAATAGCTAGGTGCCCTTCTCTTCCACACCTAAATCACTTCATCATCCCCTTCGGGCAATTTCTAGGGTGCTTCTTTCTGCACCTTTGGCAAGTGGGGTGTTGGATCTTCTTAGTACCATTGGATTTATCCATAGGACTACCAGCATTGAATTCTACCTTATGATTCTTATCCCCATGATACTCCGGAGATTCTCCGATCTCCATTTCAACCTTGAGGGAACATCAGACAATTTTATCATAGCTGTCGGAGTCACGGATTGCCAGCACTTTCTAGAGGCTAGGTTTCAGCCCGCCAAATAAGCGGTCAACCTTGCATATAGGGGAAATTTCAAAAACAGAATCATATCGTGAATGCCTTGTGAAGTTTTCCTCATACACTCCAACAGATTCATCGTCTTTTTTCTTGAGGACAATGATTCCCCTTTCCATCTTATGTCGAAGGGTGCGCGGAAAATATTTATCGAAAAACATCTTCTGGAAATCCTTCTATTCCAATGCCTCGATCTCCTCCTTAGGCTTCATATTTTTGATCAACTTCCACCATTGATCAGCTTCACACTCCATACGATAAGAATCCTGGAGAACCTTCTCCTCTTTAGAAAATTGAAGGATGGAGAAGATCTTTTCAATGGAGTTGATCCATTTTTCAGCGATTGAGGGATTAGATGATCCATTAAAAGTAGGAGGTCTTTGTCTCATGAATTTCTCGATAGTGACTTTTTCTTTCTTAGGGGGGGTTGAAAATTCCTCTTGACCCATTTTTCTATTCAAATATTGAGTTATCTGAGAGAAAAGTGTGACAAAGTTCGTGATTCCCGCTCCCATCAGATTGGGCCTCTCATTAGTAAAATCTTCACATTGATCTTTACATCGGTTGTTATCCCATGTCCTCATATTACCATCCATTGGCTGGAATAAAAGGAGAGTTAGGGGTAACACATAAAGGGTAATCAAAAGAAAAAAGTTGATAACTTATAAATAACTTTTATTTCTTTAACATAGGAATCTATAGACTTTAATCTATGTTATCAATGACCTACTTTCTAAAATATATTCTTATTGGAATTTTTTTCAATTCCCTTAATAAGAGTTCATACTAAGCTTTGGAATTTTCCAAAGAATATCCCCTGGGAGTATTGTAACCAAGAGTACAGCAAGGTCCATTGTTGTATACCAGGATACGCTGGGTCTAGCCCGAAACTCTTTGTCAGGGTTTTCTCCCCTAGGTACATCTGTGCCAGAGCTACCTCTACCTGCTCATATCCGGACAGGGATGTATTTTTTTGATAAAACACTTACTCAATACTCACCAAAACATAGGGATGTTTTTATTATACATAGTCTGGTATCTAAGGATTTGATAGGGTTTTCTAATCCAATTCCCAAAAATAACTAAACCTATCCTTTGATACCAACAATGACAACCCTGATCTTTTATTACACAATTAAACATAATTTTTTACATAAACTTTATTTGATATGACATAGAAGGTTGAGAGGTCTACTGTCTTTGGGGCTTAGGATAATTACATAACAACTTAAAACAATAAAAACAACATCTTTATTGAAAACATCCTTTACATGACCACTACATTCCCTTGTACTTAGCATTTCATGGGATAACCTGAGGACATGCATAAGAAAAGGGTTATCTATAAAGCCCAGTGAGAGAATAATCATGGAATAAGATGAAAAATACAATACTTGTTAGACAATAGACATATCAATAGAGCACAAGAGAAGCATAAACATAAATTCATGATAAATCATGATAATCATAACATGGAAATGTGGCAACAACACGTAACATGGAATTAGCATGATCCAAGTCTCATTGCACATAGAGCATGAGTAAATGCTCATTGCACATGAAAAATGAGTAAAACCTCATTGCACTTGAATTAGAATGATTAAAAACCCATTGAACATGACGTATCATGATACTATACTTTACCCAATGCATTGGAGCGCTATAAGGGCACACCCTTCTTAAACATTTCATTTCATGCATAAGTGTGCCACATGGATCATAACACATTGAATCATTCAACATAATCTTTTATTCCAAGATAACCAAATGTTTAGTACTTACATGAAAATATTTAAACAATAAGTAAATGTTCATAAAGGTTAATACCCTTGATAGATAAATGGTCATGGTATTCCCTACACAATGACTTTGGCTTGGAAAAGCACGGTGCAATTTTGGCAGCATAACAGCGTGAGATAAGAAATCATAAAAATGGTTGATGAGAGAGAAAGGGGAGTCTCATCATATTTACATGACATGGACAGTAAGGGGGTCATATAAATACATGTCCCAACAAATTTAATGTAATTTAGATTCATGATATCAATTAATTTCATGAATGTAAATGAGGAGAGAGAAATTCCTTTTGGAATTTCTGCATAGTAACGGGTGTACATGGGAGGAATTTAATGAGAGAGAAAGGGGTATACCATAATTCAAACATAAAGAGGGAAGTATGGGGGAGGTTCAAAACCATTCCCCAACATTTATAATTGAAATTAAAAGGGAAAAACAATTTAAAGAATTTTGGACAAAAATAAGAATGGAAGAAAATCCCATACTTGGAAGTGTGCTTCCAAAGGATTGAGAGAGGCTTGAGAGAGGCTTCTTGGGAGCATGAGGCACCTTGGGAGGATTCTATAGAGATGAGGGTAGATGTTGGATGAACTCAAAATTCTTTGAGTGAGGAGGAAGTGGGAGCTTGGGTGAGTTTATATAGGAAAGGAGAGAGAATTCATTATTATTTAGGTTTGGCACACCTCACATTAAACTAATTCAAACCAAAAACCATCCCATGGTTTTTGGAAAAGGGAAGTGGAAATCAATATTTTATAAGTCCAAATCCGATCTTCTTAAAATAATGGGGTTGCTTATGTGTAGGTGAGTCACACTCACAAGGAAAACAATTTAAAAAGACAAGATGTTTAATACGTCTTGAAGGGTCCATTAATGCTTTGTAAAATAATTCAAACAAACCCAAAATCATATTTTTTTAATTATAAAACAAATATTGGCCGAACATAAGGCTTATAGTGTTTTATTACATCACTATTGGGTCATTATGGTCTCATAAAACACATTATATATTTAAACGGTATTTAGTTTTTACCTAAAACATTCACTGTCTCACAAAATTATTAAAAATTCTCCATTGGATAATTTCGACCTCGTAATTCCATAAATAATATTCATTTTATCTAAATAATTTTATAAATATGTTAATTTTCACTTTTAAAATAAAAACTGTCTTTTATCGAAAATTCATGGGTTTTGACAAAAATGGATTTCAAGCCTTAATAAGAATAACAATTGCATTCATAAAATTTTTCTATCATTTATATTTAATAAAAATTAATTTAATAATAATATTTTATTAAAATATTATTTAATTCAAAAATCCATAAATTCATCACAATTTATTTCGTAGATTAATTTTATCTAAAAAATACTATTTGAGCTTCAAAAAATATTTACAATGTAACAATAATAAAATTAAACTATATTCATTATTATATAAAAAAATAAAGTACATAAACATAGTGCTATGGTCTTGTTACATAACCCCTCATAACACCATCATAAGACCAAAGAGTAAGATGTGCGATAGTGACTGACTCTTGGGGTGGCTCGGATAACATTGTTCAGGTGGTAATCTCTATCAAATTACACTTCTCTTGTAGGCGGTCCTGCTCTAGCATTTTATATTTATGCTCGGCTTGGTGTTGGTCAATAGTGAAGCCCAATGATGCCACCTCATTTATGAGCTTTGACAAACGGGCTTCATATGGGGCATGTCTAATGGATGAGCCCATCGCTTCCTTTGTCTGTGTAAATTTGGATTTGTTAAAACCCTATATTTATAATAATCATGTGATCACTGTTCAATGTCAATATTAGGAACGGTCACCATTCTTAAAATAAATCCAAATAAGATGACATTTTATATAAACATTTTACATAAGCAGATATTTAATTAGATCAAGAATGATTTCCATTAATGAATGTTTGGGTCATTAAAATCTTCCCCCCTTAAGAAATTTTTCCCTCAAAATTTCCTTTTCCCGCACTAAAACAGTTGTGGGTAACTCTGCTTCATCATTTCCTCCGATTCCCATGATGCTTCTTCAAACTTTTGGTTTCTCCAAAACACCTTGATGAGGGGCATTGCCTTATTTCGTAGATATTTTTTCTACGATCTAAGATCTTCACTGGTTGCTCCTCATAAGAAAGATCATCCTTTAACTGTACCACCTCTGAAGAGAGTACATGTGAAGGGTCTGGTATGTACTTCCTTAATAGGGATAAATGAAAGACTTCATGTACCTTGGCCATGGTAGGTGGAAGTGCTAGTCGATAGGCCACATCTCCAACACGATCATGAATCTCGAAGCAGCTGATGTACCTAGGACTTAACTTCCCTTTCTTCCAAATATCATGACCTTCTTCCATGGAGATATGTGTAGAAATACCATGTCTCCAACTTTAAACTCGAGGTCTCGTCGACGATTATCTGCATAACTCTTCCATCGACTCTGGGCTACCTTGATATGCTGCTGAATGGTTTTCACCTTCTCCATCATTTCTTCGACCATTTCTAGTCCAAGGAGCTTACGATCACCAACTTCATCCCAACACGCCGGTGTTCTACAGCTTTTCCCATAAAGGGCTTCATATTGTGCCATTTGGATGCTCGAGTGGAAGCTGTTATTATAATAGAACTCAAATAGAGGAAGATGTTGATCCCATCCACCTTTAAAGTCCATTGAGTATTCTCTCAACATGCCCTAAAGTGTTTAGATATTCCACTCAGATTGGCCATCAGTTTGAGGCTAATAGGTCGTACTGATGTTTATTTCATTATTCATAGAATGTTGAAGACTCTTCTAAAACATAGAGGTGATTCTCAGATCCTGATCGAACACAATAGATAGTGGTACTCCATAAAGCCTTACCACTTCCCTGATATATATTTGTGCCAGTTGATCCAATGAGAAATCCTCCCGAATAGAAATGAAGTGTGTAACCTTTGTAAGACAATCCACAATAACCCAAATTGCATTGTTGCCTTTAGATGCCTTCAGATGTCTGGTGACAAAGTCCATGGTGATGATATCCCATTTCTATTCTGATATAGGAAATGGTTGCATCATCCCCAAAGAATTAATCCACTCTCCCTTCACTTTATGACACACCAGGAACTTTGATGTATATTCAACAATCTCCTTCTTCATATTATCCCACCAATAATGCTCTCAGAGATATCGATAAATATTTGTGCACCTTGGGTGGATAGAGAATGTCAAGCTATTTGCATCATTCAATATCTCCTTCATTATCTTGGGATCAGATGGTACACATAATTTCATCCCAAATCTTACAACTCCTTCATCATCAACATTGAAATCAAATGATTTCCCATTTATAATATCTTACACCCTTTTCTGAATTTCCACATCTTTTATTTGAGCATCCTTTATTCTCTCTAAGAGGTATGGTTGAGCAATCATTTTAGAAAGGATTGATGATGTTCCTCCCTTAATGATTCCCAAGTCCATACTTTTCAAATCTAATAAGATCAGATCCTTTTCAATTATCATCATTGATAAAGATGCTAGATCCTTTCTACTTATAGCATCTTCCACCTTGTTTTCCTTAAGGGATGGTAGTGGATTTAATAGTCATAATCCTTGATGATCTCTATCCATCTTCGCTGGGGCATATTAATATCTTTTTGTGTGAATATATATTTGAGACTCTTGTGGTCAGTATATATCTCACATTTCTCCCCATAGAGATAATGCCACAAAATTTTTAAAGCGAAGATCACTATATCCAACTTGAGGTCATGTGTTTGATAGTTCTGTTCATGAAAATTCAATTTCCTTGAAGCATAGGCAATTAGTTTTTCATTTTTCATCAACACACATCCCGGACCCTTCTTCAAAGCATCAATGAATACCACAAAAAGTTCTCCACTTATGGGTAAAGTGAACATGATAGGAGTGATAAGCCTTTTTTTCAATTCCTTGAAGCTTTCTTCACATTCATCACTCCAAAAAATCATTAATACCTTCCAAGTTATCTTGGTAAGAGGCTCGAACAATCATGAGAAATTTCTCACAAGTCATCGATAAAATCCAGCTAACCCCAAGAAGCTACGGATATCTGTTACCAATGTTGCCCATGACCATCCCTCAATTGCATCTGTTTTAGAGGGATCCACAGATATCCTATTTCTTGTGATGATATGGCCCAATAATGAGACCTCCTTCAACTATAACTCACACATGTTGTACTTTGCATAGATATTCTCCTTCCACAAGGTCTCTAGTATAGTTCTTAAATGCTCCTTATGATCCTCCTTGGTTTTGGAGTATATTAGAATATCATCTATAATGAATACCACAAATCTTTCTAGGTAATCTCTAGAGACTCAATTCATCAAATCCATAAAGATTTCTGGAGCATTGGTGAGTCCTAAAGGCATTACTATGAATTCATTGTGCCCATATCTTGTACGGAAAGCTGTCTTGGGGATATCTTCCTTCTTCACCCCTACTTTATAGTATCCCGATCGCAAATAATTCAGGGAGAAGTATGGTTCTCCACACATATGATCAAACATATCATAAATTCTTAGAGAGGATACTTGTTCTTTATCTTTATTTTGTTGAGCTCATGATAATCGATGAAAAGGTGCATTGACCCATCCTTCTTGAGGAAGAGGACTGGTGCAACCCATGGTGAAGCACTTGGGCATACAAACCCTTTATCCAGATTCTCTTGTAGTTGTTTCTTCAGCTCCTCAATCTCTACAACAACCATTCTATATGGAGTCTTGGATATTAGAAACACCCCACGTATAAGATCAATTAAGAATTCAACATCTCTTCTAGGACGAATACCAGGCAATTCCTCAGGAAACACTTCAGCGAATTCCCTCACAATAGGCATGTCTTCTAGGATGGTTGCCTCCTTAGAATCAATAATCCAAGAAAGATATGTGTTCTCATAGGGTAGTAATATCCATGCTTAAGACGATGGAGATAAAGAAGATTCATCTTCCTCCTTGCACTTTTAAATAATTAGGGGTCGATTCACAATATAGAGAGTGATTTACCTCTCACGGCAATTTATGTTTGCTCTATATAAGAAAAGCCAATCCATGCCAAGAATTACATCAAATTCTACTAGAGGGAGTATGACGAGGTCCTTCGGGAAGTTTAATCCATAGATTATGACCATGAAGGAGTTATATTAATGGGATGCAAGGATTTACCCATTTTTCGTACTCAACGACATCTTCACTTCCATGATTTGTGGTGGTGGTGGGACTGTTCTACTTAACATTCGAGATATAAAAGAATGAGTAGAACCTAAATCAAAAAGTAAGTTCACCATTCTTTAATGAATAACTAGCATACCTGTTACCACTTCGTTTTCAGGGTTCACTTCAGCAGTAGTGATGGAAAAAGCTCGCCTTTATTATCTTGGAGGTTGTTAGTTGCCTCCGAAAACCCTTGTCTTAGAGAACTGATTTGAAAGATTCCATGGTTCTTTGTAGTTGTAGAAATGAACCATGCGTTGAGGTTCGAATGGAGAGTTCTTCTTCTCTATCACTACCGCGGGTCTATCTTGCTGACAGTTAACAGCTAGGTTCCTTTCTCTTCCACACCGAAAGCATTTCCTCATCCCCTTCAGGCAATTTCTAGGTTGCTTCTTTCAGTGTCTTTGGCATGTGGGGTGTTGGATCTTCTTAGAACCCTTGGATTTATTCATCAGACCGAAAGCATTGAATTCAATATTACACTTCTTACCCCCATGATACCCCTGAGATTCACCAATCTCCATTTCATCTTTGAGGGCACATCGGCCAATTTCCTCATAGTTGTCGAAGTCACGGATCGTCAGCACTTTCTGGAGGCTAGGTTTCTTCCCACCAAAGAAGCAGTCAACCTTTCATTTGAGGGTAACGACAGAGCCGGAAGTGTATCGTTGAAGACTTGTGAATTTTTACTCGTATGCTCCAACATATTTTTCATCTTTTTTCTTGAGGGAAAATAATTCCCTTTCTATCTTAAGCTGGAGGGTGCGTGGAAAATATTTATAGAAAAACATCTTCTAGAAATCCTTCCATTCCAATGCCTCGATATCCTCATCAGGCTTCTTATTTTTTATCAATTTCCACCATTGATCAGCTTCAGCCTCAATATGATAGGCTTCCAGAAAAACATTATCTTGTTTAGAACATTGAAGGATGGAGAAGATCTTTTCAATGGAGTTGATACTTTGTTCAGTGATTGAGGGATTGAATGATCCATTAAAAGTAGGAGGCATTTCTCTCATGAATCTCTCGATAGCAACTTGTTCTTTATTGGGGGGGGGGGGTGGTTGAACGTTCTTCTTGACCCATGATTATATTCAAAGCTTGAGTTAGATGAGAGAAAATCATGACAAATTTTGTGATTCCCACTCCCATCGGATTGGGAATCTCATTAGAATAATCGTCAGATTGATTTTCACATCGGTAGTTTGCCCGAGTCCTCCCATTACTGTCCATTGGATGGAATAAAAGGAGAGTTATGGGTAACATATAAAGGGTAATCCAAAAACAAAATCTGATGACTTATAAATAACTTTTATTTATTTATCTTAGGAATACATAGGCTTCAATCTATTTTATCCATGATCTACTTTATAACATATATTCTTAGGGTCATTTTTTTAATTCCCTTAATAAGGGTTCATAATAGGCTTGTGAATTTACCAAAGCATATCCCTTGGGAGTGTCATAACCAAGAGTGTATCAAGGCTCGTTGTTCTGTACCAAGATACCCTGGGTCAAGTGCAAGGTTTTCACCCCTAGGTACATCGGTGCCAGAGCGACCTCCACCTGCTCGTATCCAGACAAGGATATATTTGAATGATAAAACACTTACTCAAAACTCACCAAAGAAATAGGTATGTTTTTATTATACTTAGACTTGAATCTAAGGCTTTACTATGGTTTTCTAATCATTATCCCAAAAATAACTAAACCAATCCTTTGATACCGACTTTGACAACCCTGTTCTTTAATTACAAAATTAAACACAATTTATTACATAAACTTCATTTGATACAACATAGAATATAGAGAGGTATAGTGTCTTTTGGGATTAGGATCATTACATAACAACTTAAAACATGAAAAATAAATATCTTTAATGAAAACTTATTTTACATGATGGATACATTCCCTCGTACTTAGCATTGCATGGGATAACCTGAGGACATGCATAAGAAAAGGGTGAGATATAAAGCTCAGTAAGGGAATAATCATGGAATAACAGGAGGAATACAATACCTATTAGAAAATAGGAATATCAATAGATCACAAGAGAATCATAAAAATAAAGGCATGATAAAGCATGATAATCATAACATGGAAATGTGGCAACAACACATAACATGGAATTGTCATGAGCCAATGCTCATTGAACATAGAGAATGAGTAAACCCTCATTGCACATGAAGCACTAGAAAAACCTTGTTGCAATTAAATTAGCATGATTAAACAACCATTTCACATGACGTATCATGATACTATACTTCGCCCAATGCATTGGAGCACTATAAGGGCACACCCTTCTTAAACATTTCATTTCATGCTTAAGTGTGCCACATGGATCATAAAACATTGAATCATTCAACATAATATTTTATTCCAAGATAAAAAAAATGTGGAATACATATATGAAACTCTTTAAATAATAAGTAAATGTTCATAAACTTGAATACCCTTGATAGAGAAATGGGCATGGTATTCACTACACAATGACTTTGTCTTCGAAAAGCGTGGGGCAATTTCGGTAGCATAACGATGTGACATAAGAACTCATTAAAATGGTTGATGAGAGAGAAAGGGGTGTCTCATCATATTTACATGACATGGACAGTAAGGGGGTCATAGATATACATTTACCAACAAATGTAATGGAATTTAGATTCATGATACAAAATAATTTCGTGAATGTAAATGAGGAGAGAGAAATTCATTTTAGAATTTCAGAATAGGAGCAGGTGTACATGGGAGGCATTAAATGAGAGAGAAAATGGGTCTCCCATCATTCAAACATAAATATGTAAGTATGGGAGATGTTTGAAACCATACCCCAAAATTTAAAATTGAAATTAAAATGGCATAACAATTTAACGAATGTTGTGAAATATAAGAAAGGAAGAAAAACCCATACTAGGAAGTGTGTTTCCAAAGGCTTGAGGGATGATTAAGAGAGGATTATTGGGAGCTTGGGCACCTTGGTAGGATTCCAGAGAGAGGAGGGAAGAGGTAGGAAGAACTAAAAAGGCTTTGAGTGAGGAAAAAGTGGGATCTTGGGAGGGTTTATATAGGAAACGTGAGAGAATTCCATATTATTTTGGTTTGGGACAACTCACATTAAACTAATCCAAACCCCAAACCAGACCTTGGTTTTTTCCCATGGTTTTTGGAAAATAGAAGTGGAAAACAAAATTTTATTTTGAAAAAGTACAAAATTCTTAAAATAATGGTGCTTTTTTAAGTAGAGGTGATTCACACTCTCAAGGAAAACAATTAAAAAAGACAAGATGTTTAATAAGTCTTGAAGGGTCCATTAATGATTTGTAAAATAGGTCAAACAAACCCAAAATCACATTATTTTAAATTTAAAAAATATATTGGCCGAAAATAAGGCTTATATTGTTTTATTACATCAATATTGGTTCATTATGATGTTATAAATCACATTATATATTTAAACGATATTTAATTTTCACCAAAAAAATTGACTGTCTCAGAAAATTTTGAAAAATTCACTCTTGGATAATTTCGATTTTCAATTTCTATAAGTCATATTAATTTTATCTAAAAAATGTTTTAAATATTTTAATTTTTAGTTTTAAAATAAAAAATGACATTTATAAAAAATTCATGGGTTTTGACAAAAATGGCTTTCAAACATTAATAAGAATTAAGATTGCATTCATAAAATTATATGATCATTTATATTTAATAAAAATTAATTTCATAATAATATTTTATTAAAAAATTATTTAATTCAAAAATATATTAATTCATCAAAATAGATTTCTTAGTTTAATTTTAACTAAAAAATACTATTTGAGCTTTAAAAACTATTTACAAGGTAACAACAATAAAATGAAAGTATATTCATTATTATATACAAAAATAATGTACATAACCATAGTGATGAGGACTTATAACATAACCCCTTATAACACCCGCATAAGACCAAAGAGTAAGGTGTGCGATGGTGAAAGACTCTTGGGGTGGCTTGGATAACATTGCTCGAGTGTTAATCTCTATCAACTTACACTTCTCTCATAGGTGGTGCCGCTTGAGCTTAACATATTCAATCTTGGGTTGGGTTTAGTCAAGAGCGAAGCCCAATGACCCCAAATCCTTTCCGAGCTCTGACAAATGGGCTTTGTGTGTGGCATGTCTACTGGATGAGGCCATCGCTTCCTTTGTCTGAGTAAATTTTGGATTTGTTAAAACCATATATTTATACTAATCATGTGATCACTGTTCAATGGATATATTAAAAACGGTCTCCATTATTAAAATAAAACCAAAGAAGTTGACATTTTATATAATCATCTTACATAAAGAGTCCTTTAATTAGATCAAGAGGGATTTCCATTAATGAAATTTTGGGTCGTTATAATTAAATCCCATGAGTGGGATGATGAAATGGAATGTGATGTATGATATATATATATATATATATATATTTGTGAGAACCTGAAATGGTTTTTTTGGTTGGTGAGTTTCCTTGAGATATTTGAGATAGTAGTGTGGATGTTTCCTATCAATTATTATTTATACGGGATGTCACCAAGTGATGTGTGGCCTATTTTATAAATGAATTATGGTCTAGGTGGGAGAAAACAATTCAATCATATATGAATCATTATTTTTGTGGGTTCGGTATTATAATCAATATCAATTAATATTCTTATTATATCCACTGTGAGTAGTGCTATAGGAGGGTAACCAGAGAGAGGTGTTAGATAGGGATTGTGAATTACCTTAGAGATGGGAACCTTATCTGGATTCTTTGGGTTATGATATTTATGCACACTATGTGATATTTGTAGGACCCTGGGACACCCTAATAGGGGAGGGGTGAATAAGGGTGTCAAATGTTTCTTTTAAAGTGATGGATCTTGTTCCCATGTTGGTAGGAACTTGTTAAACCTGTATGATGGATATGAGCAGAAAGAAAAAATTCACATTCCCAGAGACGACACAACACTTTTTACTTGGTTCACCACTAAGGGCTACATCCAAGGAGCATACGCCAACAGGTTGTCGGTCATATCAAATTCCACTAAACTTCACTAGCTGTGGATTACAAAGGTTCGGGCATAGTCACTCTGTCCCAGGCTCACTACCTTTACAATGATTCAAGGATAGCTCATTGCTTCCCTCAGGTCACTCCTGTTGACTCCCCCTGGCTCACTGCCCTTGGTGAAGTCACACTCATTTTATAGACGTGAAGGTCACTTCATAATTGCTAAATAAAACACCATTTGTTGTGTGTAGATGCTTTGTTGAAGTCCAACTCTCTCCTATAGTCAAATACCACATCCCTTCAAGGGTATCAGGAAATATCCCAACTTTCACGCAGCTCGAAAACACTGGTTCTCTTCTTTACTGCCCGACGGGCTGGTCTCCTGCACGACAAAAATTCGGTGCACAAGTTTAAACTGGCGCACAGGTATCAACCGACCACTTGCGTGTCACCGCCTACTTCAACTTCAAACCTGCGCGACTCAATTTGGTTCTCACCCAAACCTCCTTGGGAGCGCAACCAACAACCGGCGTGCAGCCTCTACTTGCGCACCCCAAAAACCACTTTCGCGACTCAACTACTTGCACAACGGGAGCTTGAAAAATATCTATGTCTTGAAAATTGTTGAAAATGAGGAGGGGTGGTCCAGTATTTATAGGAATTTGGCCAGCCTACGCGATGGTGCAAAAGTCTACCCTCGGCGCGCAAGTCTCGGCATGTAGGTCTCTTCCCCTGTAAGTCACTTTCGCGACCAACTTTCCTTTGCCAAATTTTGATATTCTGATCTTGAAAAACAATAGGCACGCAAGTTCCCAAGCCTCCTAGGCATTGGCATGCAAGTCTCTTCATGGCGCGTAGGTCACTAGCGCGACCACACCAATACCTATGTGACTCTCTTTACTTTTCCATATTTAGACCTTATGATCCTGAAAAACATTAGGCGCGCATGTTTCCTATCCTTCAAGTATAGGGAACGCAAGTCTCTTTTCCAAAACCACTTTTCTCCTTTTGTCGATTTTTAGGCCCAAAAAATTGGAAAACACTGGAAAACGGCGCCACCTTCAATATTGTAATCTGCTTGAACTGTTAGAGCACTTTACTGTCACACATTCTGAACTTCCTCTGAGGATTGATAACAAACACAAACCATACTCCAATTCATGCATAGATGACCATGGTTCCAACAATATTAATAATGTAGAATAATATTGGGGATGGTTTTGATATATATGAGGTCGAAGATCTTTGACCACTAGTTCTTATGGTATCATACATGGTTTTGGGGGAAAGAGCAGGGGGATATATTGAACTATTTATTTAGTGTGCGATTTTATAATGATGTAATGGGAAGTGATCCTATATGTTTATGTCTATGATTTATGAAGTTTGGGTATACTCTCATGGATTTTGAATGATACTTGGGTGGTGATGGTCATGTGGTGGAACATGGTATAAGTGAGAAACCTTGGGTTTTGGGAGAGATCATTAGGGGTGACTTTAGGTAGTTGAAATTGACATGAAAGAGAAAAATGATAAGTAGGTCTGGTGTATTCCCTAATTATTGATGATTCATATGGAATCCCACCATTATTACATAACTTTTCATTTCATTTTACAAATAGAGGATATTTAATGTATAGTGTCTTGGGAAAAAGGTACATAATACATGAAAACATATAACATTATTTGAATCCTCTTTAAATGGTTTGTGAAATTTTTATACTAATTAAAATTACTACATCTCATAACCTGCAGACATACATCAAAAGAAAGGATGATCAGAAGGCCCAGTAAGGAAAACAAGTGAAACAGTTTACATGTGAGTTTGAGGGATATAAATAAAAACGTGAGGAATATCATAAAGGAATGAAAAGGAGGCATATTATAATAATAATAACTTGAAACATAATATCAAAATGTGTCTAAAATATTTAATTTAGACATTAATAATCATATCACCAAGTTTCATCCCCAAGGTGTCATAAAAATTACCATTGTTAATTCACCAAGGTATTATAAAACTTTTCATATCTTAAGATTAATTTCATTAACCAATGAATTGGAGTGAAATCATGGATCACACATAATATTTATTTATTTTCATTTTATCCACATATATCATAATAAAAAATTTCACAAATAACCTGAATATAATAAATATAATGGGTTTAATATCAAATTCACAGCGTTTTAAAAAGTGCTTAAAAACAGGATCATTATGTAATTCATAACCTATGGAAATGGAATGAGTGTTTTCAGTATGTAAATTATAGAATAAAATATATCAATTTTATTTCTTTTTTAATAACCCTATAAATTAAATATCTTTGGGTATTAACATAAAAAATAATAGAATTTTTTGAAAAAAAGATAGTGATTTTGAGATGAAAATTCTGCAGCATAACAGCTATGCAACATGGTTTTAGAAAACATTAAAAAGATATGGGGAAGGGCTCACCAATTTATCAGATACTAATAATATAGTGTAGGTAAAGAATAAAATGTAAATAAGAACATGTTATGGATACTTTAAATACATACCACATGGAAGAGAACTTAAATGGAAAAAGAGAAGTTGAGAATTTCCCTATGATGATTCGGTAGCCTAACGACGTCGCATAAAAATTTAGAAAATCTGTTGATGAGAGCTGAAATGGTATCTCATAAATTGTAAATACAATTTAGAACAATCAGTATATAGAATAATATACCCCAACATAAGAAAAATGGAAATTAAAAGACATAACATAAAATAAGTCTTGACTAAAAGAGAAGGGTGAAAGGTTCCCTTACCTTGAAGAGTAACCTAAAAAACGTGAAGGTCGGGACCTTGGGGGGATTTAGGGATCCTTGGTAGGACCTATTTCGATGAAATAAGACCATATATTCGTTTAAGTTGAATTTGGAATGAATGTAATGAAGGAATGGGTTGGTATTTATAGAAAAAGTGAGGGAATATTTTATTAATTTCCAAGGGACCTCATTAGTGGAATTTGAAAAACCATGGGATTTACTAGGGTATTTTCCCATATATTTACCCACTTGGGACACCTTATATAATATTTCAATCCAAATGAGTCTACAAACATTTTAAATTACATATTACATCAATATGATGCCACAAAACCCACTGAAAACTCAAAAACTGGTTTTCTACTATTCACTGAAAAACAAAATATTTTATAAAAATCTCATAAATTCACCCTAACTTAATATCAATGTTCTGAATTCAAAAAATAACTCCATTTTATGAAAATAATTTTCCAAATATGATATATTTAATTTTTAACTAAAATCAATGTTTACTTGAAAAAATACAATTACTTAACTAATAATTTCTGAAACAGTTATTTATTTTTGATATAATATCACATTGCCATTAAAGATTCCTAAATTACATTTTAATTTCTTAAATGGGGTTATTAATCCATTGGTCACATTATTATTCATGAGGGTAATATTACTATTTGCCAAAAATTAAGTTGATCTTATTAGACTCTAAATTTCTTTCTGATTGCAACTGTATATGTCAATTTTTTGAAAAGCATTTCAAAATGTTAATTATTTAATGTATAAAAAATATTTTAAAATGTTGTCTTTTTTTCAAAATTCATAAATAATAAGAAACATTAAAAAATCATCCTCTATTTATTTTGACATTTTAAATTCAAAAATTTTACCAAAACAAGAAATAAAAATTTTATTTATACAAAACGATTACACAAAGTAACTAAGGCCTCGTTACATAGCCCCTTATAACACCTTCGTAGGACATAAGAGTATGGTGTGAAATGGTGATTGAATATTAGGGAGGCTAAGACAACATTTCCTGAGTGGTGATTTCAATCAACTTGAACTTCTCTGATATGCGATAAAGTTCAATATTGGCATGTTGAAGCTCGACTTGGTCTTGGTCTAGAGTAAATATTAGTGTGAAACCTAATTCCCAAGATTCGACATATTGTCTTTGTATAGACTAAGTCTCCTGGATGACGACATCGACTCTTCTTTTTTGCATTATTTATCCCCTATTATTATATCGTTAAAAATTACTATTGATTCCAATGGTCATATAACGGTCGAAACCCAAAGGAATCATTTATATGATAATCACTTCATTTATAAAAGGATATAATTTTTTTGTGTAATAATTATATAACACACATTTTTAGGAAACAAAATATTATTCAAAAGTTTGGGTCATTAAATTATTCCCCCCCATAAGAAATTTTATCCTCAAAATTTCAATTCATACCCACAGAAGAGAAAATGTGCGGGTACTTCTTCCTCATATAATACTCTGTTTCCCATGTGGTTTCTTCCTATTTTTGATTCCTCCAGAACACTTTAACAAGTAGGGTAGTATGGTTGCGTAGAACCTTGTATCTATGATCCAAGATCTCCACCAGCTCCTCCTCATAAGAGAGGTCATGTTTCAGTTGTACCACCTTTGGATTCTGTATATGTGAAGGGCCAGGTATTTATATACTTAAGAGGGATATGTGGAAGACATCATTAACTTGTTCTATATTTGGAGGAAGTGCAATATAATATGCCACTGCTCCTACAGGATCAAGGATTTCAAAAGGGCCAATGTACCTAGGGATGAGCTTCCCTTTCTTCCCAGACCTCTTGACTCTCTTCCAATATGAAATTATTAGAAATAATTTATCAATAACATCAAACTCCAATTTCTTTTGATAGTTGTTTTCATAGATCTTTTACCAACTATGATCATCCATAATGTGTTTCTGGATGGCATGAAACGTTTTTGTTATCTACTACAAAAGATCAGGCCCCAGAAGATTTGTCTCAACAACTTCACCCCAAAAAGTTGGAGTTCTACATCTCTTCCCATATAGAGCTTAATAGGGTGACATTTTAATGCTCTAATGGAAACTATTATTTTTAAGAGAACTCAACAAATGGGAGGTGTTGGTCCCATCCACCTTTAAATTCCAGTTGGAATGTTCTCAGTATTTCTTTGAGTGTTTAAATAGTAATTTCAATTTTTCCATTAGTTTGGGGGTGATAGGCTATAATAAAATTCAATTTGGTTCATAGATCATGTGGAATAATTCTCTAGAATTTTGATGTGAACCATGGATCATGGTCAGATATGATAGAAAGTAGAACTCCATGCAACCATAGTATTTCCTTCACGTAAATCCTAGTAAGTTGATCAAGAGGGAAATATTCATTAATAGAGATAAAATGGGTAGTCTTGGTGAGACAATCCATTATAACCCTTATCGCATTGTTTCCTTGGAAAGTTGTCGGGAGACCAGTGACAAAGTCCATAGTGATATTTTCCCACTTACATGCTGGTATGGGTAGTGGTTGTAAAGCCACTTTATGAATTTTTAACTCTGACTTCACTTACTGACATATTAAGAACCTTGCAGTGTATTCAGCAATCTCTATTTTCTTATTAGCCAACCAAAAATGATCCCAAATGTCTCTAAACATTTTCATGATTCTAGTATATAAAGAGAAAGTAGATCTATGAGCTTCATCCATCACCTCCTTCTTTATTTCCAGAATAGATAGAACACATAGTCTTGTAAAAATATTTAGTACACCTTCTTGATCAATATTGAAATTAGGAAACTTCCCATCCATCAAAACAACAGATTTTATCTATAACAAAGGATATTGTTTTAGAGAATTCTTGATCTTCTCTAGTAATGATAGTTGAGAAATCATTTGGGATAGGGTTGATGGTGTCCCTTCCCTTATAATCCCTGTGTCCATTTTCACTAGGTATTGGATCAAGGGATATATTTCTATCCTCATCATGGATAGAACAACTGGTTCTTTCATATTTAATGCATCATAAAATTTATTTTCTCTTCTAGGATGATAATGAATTGAACAATCATAGTCTTTAAGAAGTTCCAACCATCTCCTCTATCTCATGTTCAATTCCTTATGTGTAAAAATACACTTAATACTTTTATAGTCTCTGTATATATCACATTTCTACCCATAAAGATAGTATCCCCATATCTTCAGAGAAAAAACAAACACTTCCATCTGAAAATCATGAATAGGATAGTTTTTCTCATGAGTCTTCAACTATCAAGATGCGTAAGGAATGACTTTTTTATTTTGCATTAGGACGCACCCAATCCCCTTCAAAGATGCATCGCTAAAAAAACGAATCCTTCTCCACTTGAGGGCAGAGTTAACATGGGTGTTGTAACCAATCTCTTCTTAAACTCTTGGAAACTTTCCTCAAACTCCATTGTCCAAGGGAACTTGACCCTTTTTACATTAATTTTGTTAATGGATTAGAAAGTTGTGAAATTTTTTTTTTACAAACCTCCTATAATATCATGATAATCCATGAAAACTATGAATATTAGTTATTTTTGTAGTTTGAGGAAACTCCTATATGACCTTTGTCTTTGTAGTGTCAACTGTGATTCCTTCATTGGTTAAAATATTCCCCAAGAAAGCAACTTATTATTTCCAAAATTTTCATTTTCCGAACCTTACAAAAAGCCTCTCCTACTGTAGTGTTTGTAAAATAGGCCTTAAATGATCCTCATTATCCTCTTGAATTATGGAATATATCATAATATCATCAATAAAAACTACCATAATGTTATCAAGGTAGTAATTAAAGATTATATTAATCAAATACATAAATATAGATGGTGAATTAGTCATCCCAGAGGGTATAACAACGAACTCATAATGCCCATATTTATTCAGAAGGAAATTTCTGGAATATCTTCCTTCTTCACCCAAAATTGATGATAACCAGATCAAAGATCAATCTTGGGGAATAATTGAGACCCAAAAAGTTGGAAAAATAAGTAATCAATTCTTGAAAGAGGTTATTTTTTCTTCACTATGATCTCGTTCAGTTCTCTATATTCAATGCATAGCCACATTGATCCATCCTTCTTCTTCACAAAGAGAATAGGTTCTCCCCATGGAGACACACTCAGTCAGATAAAACCCTTCTCTAAAAGATCTTAGATTTTTTTCATTAATTCCTCCAGATCCACATATTCCATCCTATTCGTGGTCTTTGATATCAGATGAGATATAGGTACGAGTTCAATGGATAACTCTACATCTCTTTTTTGGGGAGGTCTAGGTAACTCCTCAAGAAATACGTTAATGTATTCCATAACAATGGGGATATTTTCTATCATTATATTATCATTTTTTTTCTTTTTCATAAATGATAAATTCTATAAAGATAGATATAGAAGATTCTTCTAAACAAATGTAAGTTCAATAAATCTCTCAATGGAAGATAACTATAGGTTTCCCATTTAAGATTACTGAGATTTCCTTACTTCTGAATTTGATCTTAGTATTATACTTTGAGAGCTAGTCCATCCCTAGTATAATGTTGATTCAAATGTGATAATCACTAATATATTTGTGATAATATTTTTCTCACTAATGTAAATAATAGAGTTACAAAATAATATTGATGTTTGGATAATCCCACTAAGAGTCTTTACTGATAACTCTACTTTTACAAATTCAGGGGTTGATTCTAAATTGTTTGCAAACATGGAGAAAATAAAAGAATTCATTGAACCAGAATCAAACAAATTACTTATTAGCATTGAGAGAATAACCGGTGTACCTTCCACCATGTCATTTGGCACTTCATCATCAGCTTTAGTGATAGAAAAAGCACGACCCTACACTTTTGGACCTTAATAAGGCTGATGGTGATTCCTCTCCACCGCTGTTGGATTTGGATAGTGATTGGAAAAGTTCCCAAGAAATCCATATTTATATCATTGGACAACAGGTAGGGAATGTACCGTCTTCCCTTTGTCGTTAGTGTTGGGAAGTTGAGGCTTCACCTCACTACGATAATTTCATGCGATATAGACATCTATTCCATACTTTTATCTATTCCTGCATCTGAGAAGGCAGTTCCCCAAATGATTCCTCCCACCTTTATAACATGTGGAACGTTTCAATTTCTCACCTTATATTCCCTAATCAAAGATCCTACATAATATTTTATTCATTTATCACTTCTTATCATTGGATTTATGAGATCACTACATATCACTGAACTCTAGTATGACTTTCATTTCACTCAACATGATCTCCTCATAGCTATCACAGTCTCGATTTGATAGATTCTTCCACAGATGAGGTCTTAGTCCACTACAAAATCTATAAACCTTCCCATTCGGATCCATGACAAAGGTTGAGGTGTAATGGGAAAGTGTTGTGAAGTTAATCTCGTATATTCCAACAAATTCATTCTCCTTCTGATTCATCTCGAGAAACTCCTTCTCCATTTTTGTTCTCATCAAACGAGGGAAATACTTATGGAAGAATATCCCTATAAAATATTCCAACTCCATATATTCAACTTCCAATCTTGGCCTCATGTTTTTAATCAGTTCCCTTAAGTGATCAACTTCTCCCTCTAAGTAGAAAACTGTCATGGTGACCTTATCTTTTTCTGAATAGTGAAGCAAAGAAAAGATCTTTTTGATGGAGGTGATACACTATTCAGTAATCAATGGGATGGTAGATCTACTGAGTTTTTATGGTCATTGAATCGTAAGGGACACAACATAATGTTTTTACCTTCATGGTGAAATCAGTCTCTAAACTTGATTCATGTTATTTCTCATAACTTGAGTTAGTTGGTTCATCAATCTCATGAAATTTTCCATTCAGGCTTCCATCGGAGGGTCGTCAGCTCATTGTCCATTGTGGTCACCATTTTCATGGTTCCTCATATTGCCTGAAATTTTATAGAATAATAAAACCTTAGAGATAAACTTATTTCATTTATGAATATTTTAACTATAATTTATTTTTATGTCTTAAATATTCATTCTTAAACATATTATTCTTTAATAACAATTACATTTCTCTACAAGTCCTTCATAATGATTCATAAAATGATAGTGGTTAACCAAAAAAATACCCAAGGAGTGTTAAACCATGAGTTCATCAAGTCCCATCATCATGCAATAGTTCATGTTCGAGTCTATCTCAAAGTGGTGTTTTTAGGTTTTACCCCAAGATACATCTATGCCAGAGCCACATCCACTTGTTCTTATCTAGACAGGGACTTATTTATTCAAAAGAAAATTAATATTTCACAAAAATACCATGATGTTTTCATATATTTAAAAATTTATATAGGGTTATTACTAAATATTTCATAGCCCTATTCCATAAATAACTATATTATCCTTTGATACCAACTATGGAATTTAGCCTTTATTACATATATTTTCATTTCATTTTACAAAAAGAGGAACTTGAAAGTTTAGTGTCTCAGAAAAAAGGTATATAATACAAGAAAACATATTACATTATTTTAATCCTCTTGAAATGATTCTTGAAAAGTTCATCCTAATTACAATTACTGCATCTCATAAACTGTATACATACATCAAATTAAAGGGTGAGTATAATTCCTAGTAAAAAAAAGTGAAATAGTTTACATGTGAACCTGAGCGATATAAATAAAAACATGGGGAGTATCATAAAAGCATAAAAAATAGACATATCATAATAAGAATAACATGAAAAATAACTTGAAAACTTATCTATAAGATTTAATTTAGACATTCATAATAATATCACTAAGGTCCATCCTTAAGGTGTCATAAACATTACCAAGGTTTATTCACCAAGGTATCATAAAACTTGTCATCTCAAGATATTAATGTTTTATCCAATGCATTGGAGTGATATTTGGTAGAACCCTTAATATTTATTTATTTTCATGTGACACAAATATATCATAATAAAACATTTAAAAAATAACCCATATAGAATAAGATAAATGGGTTTCATATCAAAATTACAATGTTTTAAAAAGTTCTTAAAAACACGATCATTATGTCATTCATAACCCATTGAAAGGGAATGAGGGTTTTATGTATGTAAATTACAGAATCAAATATATAATTCTTATGTCTTGATGAATACCCCTGGAAATGTAATATTTTTGTCTATTCACATAAATAAAATAAGAGAATTTCTTTAAGAAAGAGAGAGGGATTTTTGGATGAAAATTCTACAGCATAACGTCTATGCAACATGGTTTTAGAAAATATTAAAAAGAGAGAGGACATGGATAAAAAATTCATAAGAGACTAATAATATAGTGGAGGGATAGAATAAAATTGAAAAAAGAACACGTTATGGAAACATGAATGATATACCACATAAAAAATAACTTAAATGGAAAAAGAGAAGTTGAGAATTTCCTTATGAAAATTCAGCAGCCTAACAATGTTGCTTAAAAATTTAGAAATTGTTTTGATGAGAGAGGAAAGGTTCTATCATCATTTTGAAATAATGTTTATAGAAATAAGGATACAAAATAACATACCCCAACATAAGAAAAATTGAAATTAAAAAATATAACATAAAATAAGTTTTGACTAAAAGAGGAGTCTGAAAGGTTCCCTTACCTTGAAGAGTAACCTAAAATATGAGAAGGTTGGGACCTTGGGGGCATGAGGTATCCTTAAGATGACCCATTGAGAGGTAAGAAGACTATATCTTCATTTAATATTAATTTTTAATGAAATTAATGAAGTAATGGGTAGGTATTAATAGAAAAAGTGAAGGGATATTTTATTAATTTCCATGGGACCCCTCATTAGTGGTATTTACAAAACCATGGGATTTTCCATGGTATTTTCACATGGTTTTTCCCACTTGAGACACCTAATATAATATTTTATTCCAAATAAGTCGACCAAAAATATTAATGACATATTACATCATTATAATTCCATAAAACACAATGAAAACTCAAAAAATGCTTTTTTTTATTTACCGAAAAACAAAACATTTAATAAAAATATCAGAAATTCAACCTAGCCTAATATCGATGTTCTGAATTAAAAAATGAACTCAATTTTATGAAAATAATTTTCTAAATATGAGATATTTAATTTTTACATAAAATAACTAGTTACTCTAAATAATACTAATACATAATTAATAATTTTTGTAACAGTTATTTACATATGATAAAATATCACATTACCTTTATAGATACCTAAATTATATTTATACATTATTATGTGAGGTTACTATTCTGTTGTTAACATTACTATTCATAAGAGTAATATTACTATTCATTATTTACTATTCACCAAAAATTATATTGGACTTATTAGACTTTAAATTTCTTACTGACCACAATTTTATATGTCCATTTTTTGAAAATCGTTTCACATTATTAATTATATATTATATAACAAATATATTAAAATACTATTTTTTTAAATATTCAATAATAATATGAAACTTCTAGAAATCCAACCGATATTTATTTTGACATTTGAAATTCAAAAAATTTACCATAATAAGAAATATAAATTTTATTTATACAATAGGATTACATAACATAACTAAGGCCTCATTACATAGCCCCTTATAACACCTTCATAGCACCTAAGAGTAAGGTGTTCAATGGTTATTGAATCTTGTACTGGCTTAGACAACATTTCCCAAGTGGTGATTTCTATCAACTGAACTTCTCTTGTATACAATTACGATCAAGATTAACGTATTGAATCTCATCTTGGGCTTGGTCTAGAGAAAATTCTAGTGATGATACCTCCTTCCAAAGCTCTGACAGATGGGCTTCATATGGCCCGAGTCTACTGGATAAGGCCATCAACTATTCTTTCTGCATTATTTATCCACTATTATTTCTATTTTAAACAATAATTGTAATGTTAAAAATTATTATTTTTTCAACTGTCATATAACAGTTAAAACCCAAAGGTCTCATTACAATTATACTCACTTCATTAATAAAAGGATATAGTTTTTTGTGTAAGAATTATATAACACACATTTTCAGGAAAAAAATATTATTCAAAAGTCTGAGTCATTACAATTAATGCCTCAAGGGATTGTGAGTTGAGGTATGTGATTGGGTGGTATGGGAGTGTACACATACATCATTGGATATGACTGAGATGGATATTGGATGAGAGATTGTGATAAGGTTCTTTAAAGGACCACTCTTCCTCATGTGAGGATTATTCTTGCGGGCATGAATTCTGAGAGGATCATTTATTTAAAAGTTTCATTTTATACTTGGTTAAATGTGGTTTTATTTTAGTTATTTATCAATGAATAGTCGTTTGTGGTCGAAGGAATGATAATTTTTATGGAATTGTTATGGGTAAAGAAATCAAGGGTTTTATGTAAATGGGTGGTTTCCCTCTATGATAAGAGGTGACATAGTGGATGGATTTGAGTAAAATTGAATCGTTTATCCAATATAGGCCCTTGAGAATAGTATTGGGGCTTGATATGTGTGAGTATATATTGGGAGAATAAATAATCTTTTGATATTGAAGTTGTTTGTTGCACTCAAGAATTAGTATAAAGGAATCCATATGGTGAGGAGTTCACAATTGAACATTAGAGGATACAACACTCATTATAAATGAAATTTAGTTGATGTTGAGGACGACATTCTTGGTAGGCTAGGGATTGGCAGTGATTAATTTTTCATGGTAGCACTCGGTTATGAGTGGGAAAGTCATGACCAATAAATATGTTTAATGATGGATTATGTGTGGGCTATATAGATAAATATTTTCATTTAAGGTATCAATGATACATATACTTCCATTTTATGATCATGGAGGAAACAAAATCAAATTGTATGGTTTATGGTTGAAGTGAGATTGGTCATTGGTCGGTTGATACAGAACTATGATTTTAGTGTATATATGAATCTGATTTTATCTATTTTCATTGTAGATACAATATTTAGTGAATGAATTTTGCATTGGATTAGTCTGAATGTTGGCATCTGGATCAAGATGGATTTGATGTTGTTTGAGATTAATCAAAATCAGAGGTCTATCAGTGCTTGTGATTGGAGCATGTTGAAAAAAATTCTATATGAGGATTCAACCATGTAATTACACTATGTTATATGATAATACTTTAGTGTGGGTTCATTTTTGATATTGTGATTTCTTTAAGGAGTTGAGGCATCAAGATTAGGTGATGAGATAGCATGTTGGTGGGTGTTGTCAAGTGTTTTAAATAATTTATGACCAAATAAGGACCGACTGGTGGTTTAATGTGACATTGGGTGTAATGAGACAAAAACCACACCAATAGTGTTATTGGAGCATGAAGAATTCATATATAGTGGGTGATTCTGATGGTTGGGATCACTATGTCTTAGAATTATCCATAGTGAGAGGAGTATTATTGTGTTGAGCACTATAACATTAGGGATGAATTATTTTATTACAATTTAATGTATCAAGATTGATAGGTGTGGGTGATCATTGTCTTAGTGTTATGTTATTGTAATGAGAAGGAGGATATATTTTTTATGAATAGTTTTATTATTTTCAAAGTTTTGTAGTGGAAGACCATTCAATATTCTAGTGTAGAATAAGGTTAATACAGAATGAATTTAATACCAGAGTATGTTAGGATCACTAGTTAAATTACCATTGAGTATTATCAGGTATGTGAAGTTAAATGGTGGGGTGTCTATAATGATCCTTTTTTAATGGGTTGTGAAATTCAGAGGGAATTTGAACTTTTTATTTTTGGAGAAGGGATCACTTTTAAAATCAGGATTTAGATGAAAATTAAAAAAATTAGAACATATCATGGATTTTTTAGATAATGATCAAGTGCTGGGAGGTTTTTTGAGTTCTCATATGAAGGATGGGATCTCAATGTTATAGTGGGAAATTTTTGAGATTTTTTCACAACCACATGGTTATAGAATGATTAGGGGAAACATTATGAGTTTTAGACGAAAATGTGTAGAGTTAGTTTTCAATACGGGTTATGGCACACAACATGTGTATAGTTATAGAGAATCATGTCAGAAACCCCTGAATGGTGTTAGAAACATTTTAGAGTGGCATGCATAGTTGTTTTGTGGTTCTCTAAAAAATGTATCCAAACCATGAAAGGGGTGTGTCTTGAGATAGTATGAGTCACATAGTTGGATAATGGTTTACAAAACCATAAATTTCCATGTATCCAGCAAGTTTTTTTAAATGTTTAGAATTACCCTTTTACCCATTTGATCTTTTAATTCTCATCCCTGATTCTCCTCTCCCACATGCAACAGAACTAGGAATGTGCCACTTTCCTACTTTCTTTCATTTTCCTTATTATTTGTGGTGATTCCTTTGTAGATTCCATGGTGGATTGAGGCAATATCTTCCCCTTTATCCCTTAATAATTATTTATCCTATTTAGATACAGATTTCATTATATTCAATTTAGGTTTTGGTTATGATTACCCAAATATAATAGTTAAAATTCATCTCAATTAGAAGGATCTTCCATTTCATCTTGGAGTCTCATCTCTCCCACTTTCCCTCCAGAAATTACTTGAGGCATTGAATCTCCTTGGCTTCTCACGGGTTGCTAATTCCAGTTAGAGGCTACTTTTTCACAATAGCTTCAACATTTTTTTCAATGGAGCATGGATTTTGATGAAACATACCATCATGGAATTATAAGAACACCATAACATTTATATGTTTCACCAGTGCTAAATATCCCACCTCTGTTTGGTCTAAGGGTTAGTGCTCTTATGAAGGTACATGCTTATTTCTTTTCAGGTGGGATTATGATTTCCATCAGAAGAGTGATTCCAATTTAATAGAGTTCATGGTTGGCCTCCCATGACATCTTATTCCATTCCAAAACACCTTGATTCTTCAAATGATAGGTAATAATTTCAGAATTATTTTGTATTTTTATGACCATTCAAGATCTATTTTCCATCCCATTTCCCCTAAATTATTTGTAGAAGTAGATACATAAAATCCCCCAGTTAATTCATTGTGGATTAAGGTGGGTGATGATTTTAGATTCCAATAACCTATGGTGTTCAACACCTGGTGTAATTTCTGTCCTTGGTGTTTTCATTTTGTCTATATACATTATTTTTTCCCCTTTCGTTCGAGTAAATGGGAGTTGACACATTATAGCATGTATTCAATCAATCATTAGTTTGAAAAATTGTCATAAATGTTTGATACATGTGATATTGTTCTTTGGATAGTCTGTTTAGATGTTGCATTCACTTATGTTCAAATAAAGAGATCTTCACTTAATGTTTCTAGAAATGGTAACAAAGATAAGGGGTTGGCTCTGTTTAATGCTCCCACCTCCCACTCTGGTGTATTTCTGTGTGAGGGAACTTGGTCATTAGTAACCCCCAAGGCTTCAGTAAATAACCTTACTAATGTTGTAGTGGTTTATCCCTCATATGATCCTACATCGGTACTAGATGTTGGGCCTAGTGAATTCTCTACAAATAAAGGTACTACATCCCAATATGATCTGCATCCAAGGTGATTCAAGACAATACTTCTCGTGAAAGTTTCATCATAGAGGTATCTATTTCAATGATTCATTGAATAGAACTTTCTCTCCCCATATTGATGGTTCCAAGAGGAAGGATATCACAAGAGTTGATATTGATAGCCGGATCAAGTTGTTTGGAGATCAAAAAATAGTAAAGGTTGATGATGTTGGATGGGAATGGTTAAAATCTAAAAGGAACAAGAAGGTTATTTAATTAAATGGATTAATAGAGGTTCCAAATGATTTGTTCCATTATGAACAATAGATTTTGAGAGACAAAGAAACCCACAACCAATCACCTTTAGAGTGTGATAATGATCGACATATGAAAATATTAGCTGGGTATGGATGAAGGGATAAAAAATAAGGAAACATTGTAATAGGAAATTATCTGGAAAATAAATATAAAAAATATAAGTAGAGTAAATACTACACTTATTTTATGAATCCCATGATCAACAGATCAGTTGGAAAAGCAAAGATAACTGAGGCATAGAAATGGACGGACCCAACAGTATCTTAGAAATTTTGAATTCTCAGGGAGCCAACAACACCTCTTAGTGATTAGGGTGAGGTTTCTTATGGAAAGACTAAGGTGATTAAAGTAGTCAAGATGTAATATTTTAACCAATTATCAAAATTGTGGGTAGTATAAGTTGATGAGAATGATGCATAGAAGGAGGATATCGACATGTTGATTCTACTACATTCTAGGTAGTAGTTCCTTGAGGAAGATTTCAATATCAACATTTAAAAGGTGGATGTTGATAGAATGTTTGAGGGATCAATAGTATTTGACCTTAATAACGATAAAAAAGATTGGACCAATAAACAAGATAGGATTCTGGCACATGGAATCAATGTGGTGACAATTAATCTGAATGAATATATCTAGACATGGGACAAGATGGAAACTAATTATGAAGATCTTATCAGGGAAGATCCTGATAGACAGGTAACCAAAATTCAATGAGGATTATACAAGGTGATTAATTACAAAAATCTTAGTTTTTTCTTTAATAATTATGTTAGTACATTCTATGTTTAATGTACCTTATTTAGGAATTTTGTGGGTTCCAACTTTTACATTAATATTTCTTTTGAAATAAAAATATAATTTTTGGTGATGGTTAAAATCAACTGATATGATTTTTCTTTTCCATATCTTGTCTATATTATATCCTGTGATAATGAAAACATTCCATTGCATGTATTTTTGTTATAGGTACTTAAACTTATTGTTTTGTTAAGGTTGTGTATTTAAATTGTAAATTGAAATATTCCTAGATATATGGAATTTTATTGGAATGGTTGTGGGAGTACACAATGTTCATTCAAGGTGAAATTGACTGTGATTTTGAGGGGTATCAGTTTCTCATTGAAATTTTATGTATTTTTTTTATTTGAAATAAATTTTAAACTTATCTATAAATTTTTATACTAATTGTTTTGGATATTATGTCCTGATATAGGGTCTCAATATGTTTTCATATATTTATATAGGATTGGATGAGGTTCAGTGGTGATGGTTGAAAATTATTATAAATAGAATGGAAAAATATGAGGTAGGTGGAACTGGAACATACCTATTTGGTATATATATATATATTATGACATGTGGTATGAATTCATGCCACCAAGAGGGATTAATCCATTATATTGAATAAAATTGTTTAATTAAAATTAATTTCCTATGATTAAAAATCAAATTCTCAAGTGTCTTGATGGACCCTTAGACACTAGTTGTAGTCACGGTCCCCCATGGTTAAGGACATAACGTATAAAATGAAATAATTTTGATACAATGAATCTATAGGGGTGTGTGTGAAATGGATGAATATAGTGGACCAGTTATAAGATCCATTGGACACCTCCTTATAGTGGAGTGTGTTGGACTATGTTGTTTGGCCCGAATAGACCATGGTTGAACTATGAGATTCCTAATACCCACAGGGATAGGTTATGAGAGTGGGGTGAGTGTTCCTTCCACCTATATCATGTGATCACTAGAGTAGGTATACCATTTCTGGTTTTTATTTATACGTTCGGTGTGAGGACCGTCCTAAGAAATGAGATAGTGATTATGCCATGTTTCAAAGTGATATTGGTGTGGCTCTTCCTAAGAGGCCAGTAAGGTTCAGATTAGAACATGACGAGGTTGAGGGATGTTATTAAAAATGGATTATGGTCTAGGAATTATGATATGATAATGATATATATTAATTCATATTGGGTTTCTAGTTTATGATGTGACCATAGGGACCTCAATGGGTCCATTAGAATCATTTTGGCCCAAGATGGGGTTAATATAGGGAAGTGGGTATTGATGATTTAGGGTTCACCATAGAACCCAAATCTATACGTGATCTTGATATAGATATAGTGATGGGAATAGTCGATTCACTTGATAATCCTGCCTTATTTATGAATGATATGTTGGGAGGATGGTCGACCCCCATTAGTATATATGGGATGGATGGGTAGGAAGCTCTAATCCCCCCCAAATTATATGTTAGATACCAAAGATAATTTAGAGGATTTTTCTTGTGTGCCTAATATTATTTTAGATTCCTAGGATACTCCAAGGATCTGGTCATTGAGTCTGGTATAATGTGATTGAAATGATATATCCTAGGATCTTACTATTTGAGCCTAATATTATGGGATTCCTAGGGTTTCTAGGTTCTGGAAATTTGATCCTAACATTATTGGATGCAAAGGATATTACTCATAATTCGTCTATTTTTCATGATATGATACGATTTCTAGGATATTACCCAGAGTCCTACCATATGACACAGAGCATCTATCTGTTCAAGCCAAATATGGTGGGATGCCTTTGATTATGATGATCTAGATTTTATACCAGATCATATGATCATATGCCTAATATTCCTTGAAGCCAAGGATTATTTATTCTATAATGAGAATTCTAGGATACCTGGGTTATGAAAATTTTATACATATATGATAAAATGTTGAGGATAATCCCTATTACAATTTCGGGGAGCCTAATATGATAATATGTTTGGGATAATCGCTATGATATATCCATGAAGCTTAATAACATATATGATTCCAAATATATTACATAGGATCAAGAATTTTTCCCTATTATTATAAGATTACTATAATGATTATTACGGTTATTTATTTACACTTGATGTATGAATGATTATGATGTTTTGGGTTAGGACATGTTTCCCAAAAAAATTTGTATTAGGATTAGATACACACTGAAAATGGATAAAGATGGAATGGTTGATACTGGATTTCACATTAGAACCAAAGGATCTATGGTAAATAATTATTTAAGACTCTTCACTAAGTATTTTATTCTAACAAAATTTCATTTTCATATAATAATTTTTCAATAATGTTAGGGACCCTATTTGTGGATCCCCATAGAGTTTTTCTCACACTATGCTCTGGTGTCCATGGAACTTGGGTACATGGGAAGATATCACTAATCAAAGGTTCATATATGAAAAATGCCCCATATTTAATAATTTTTATTTATAGATTGGAATGATTCTAGATATGGATTAGAAGAAGAACAAGGTTCTTAGTAGATCCCTTGTATTTTTATCCCTTTTATTATTTTTATATGTGATCATCCCTAGAAGCGATCATGTAGGATGTGTTCTAGTGTGCTTATACATTCATTAATTATTTTTTATTTTTTATTGGATATTCTTTGTTTATTTTTGGTACTCTAATTATTATTTATAGATGATCCTTGTTTGTGTTTCCATTTTTTACTCTTATATGAGGGTATAGTCTCCCCATTGTAACCCCTTATACCCTTTCTACTAGTCAAAAACCTCTTGAATATGGGGAGGAATTCCAAACGTATCATAGCACCACCAATATAGACACTACATTTAGTATTCTTGGTCAGTGGACATTACATATGTTTTATTATTTTTTGAATTTTATGAAACTTCGTGATGTTTGAGATACTAAGTTAGTAGAGATTTACGTGTGCCTTCCTAGACTTCCTTTACCATTATGTAATCTAGATATCCTAAAGGGAATTAGTTATTCATTTAGTCATTTATCTATGTGTGATTATATATTTTCATAATAAATAACATGAAGGGATTATGGATCTATGATGACATTGAACTATCCACCACTTTCCCTATTGTTATTTTACCCTGGTATAGAACATCCATTTCATTATAGTAGAAACATTCTTTTTTTTCAACAGAATTGGTTTTTTAATCAATGTTTTATACTATGGAACACACCAAATGCTTACAAAATATCTAAAACGCCCCTTTCTCTATTTAGTTGGGTTAATCACTTAGTAGATAAGGTGATGAGCTTAAAGGAACCCTCCTGACAACTAAGTCATATGTCTAAAAATAATGATCTAGAAATTATCTCAAGTGGATAAATTTTAAAAGGGATATATAGATGTCAAATATTAATTTTTGGACCCAATACCCTTATACCAGAAGGAAACTTGGGTAAGGTTGGAGTCTCCCATTCATTAGCTTCAAATGGTGGTTATTCTTAGATAGATTCAGGTAATGGTAAGTTCACTAACAATTTTAAAGGCTTCAATAAAACATTCTCACCTCCAAATGGGGCTGAGAGGGGGTGATTTCAGTGTCCTGTCTTAGATAATAAAGAAAATATGACTCATCATAAATAAGGTACATTTTCTATTTTGGTTTTAACTCCACATATTATCTTGTTATAATTGAATAGTTACCCTAGTTTTCATCATATTTTATGAGTAGATAGTACCTACTCTCTAACTATGGGTGGGATAACCCAAATATCATTGTTTAAGTCTCTTGTTGAAGGTGTAACCTCATCTCTAGGGGGAATTAATTTCAAGGGATATAAGGAAATCACATTTAATTAACCGTGTTCTCCTTTCTCGTATAGAACACTTGAGGACTAGAATCCTTAGAAAAATGTGAATATTGATATTTTGAATACATATTGTCCTATTTTTCTATTCTAGTATCTATAAAACAATAACAATATGGAAACTTTATGAGACAAGCATGAAAGACCCAAAAATAACCAAATTTAGATATTTTATAAGAGAAGTGTAATTGTGGGTCTTTCCAATTCCTCTCAAATATATATTATATCAATGTTGAGTCATCCCTCTTAGACAATTCTCAATTTTTGTTTGATGAAAAATGTGACTTGAGGGAAATAGAGGCTCTTTGGAAAAAAATATTTGACATATGATCTAAGACACCATGATTGGTTCATTAGAGGGGACTTCCAAATTATTTTTATCCAGTCATCAAATAATGGAGGGTTTTTTTATTCTAGTAAATCCATAATAAGATTCAAGGATTATTTATCTACCAACTAACTTCTTGATCTTGGAATCATGGGTGACTAATTTACCTTGTGCAGTAATAATCAATACAATTGAATGATTTAGACTCAATGTGATAGGGTTATTTAAATTATCCAAGGGATATATTATTTATTAAACACATCACTCACTCACCTCACTCATTAATTATTGAATCCGTCACCCCTAATGGTTAAACATGAAGGTTCAAGTATCTATTTTTAATGGTTTAACTTCTCTTTTATGGATTCAGATAAAATATTTCAGGCATATAGTCCAATTCTCTTGGGAGGGTCCCATGCATGAGAGGAATTGGGATATAATCTATATAAAACAAAAATATAAGAATAATGGTCTTTATGAATAGGGTAGTATTTTAAATAATTTTCATATCAACCATGAAGGCTTATATTTCAATATCAAGCACCTTGATGATTGATTTCTAGGATCATAGAGTGATGAACCTTTTATGGATGTAATAATAAAACAAAATTAGTTATCTAGCTGATATTTAAAGGAGCCAATAATCACCATGGAAAATTACATGAAATAATGTTTCAAAGTGGGAGGTAGGAACATTGAATATTTACACGCTTGCATTAATGAATGGAAGTTCTTTAGGAAACATAGCATACCATGGAGGATGGTTCCTTCAACAATAGAACCAATATTACAAGGCCTTCAGCAGCGTCTCATTTATAAAACATCTTAATAGATCTTGGAATGATATGAGGGGATGTAATCCAACCAATAATGATAATTAAACAAGAACTAATGTAATTAATTAATTCATTAGAAACTGAACTAATTCCCACCTTATATCCATCCCTACCAAGGATAGTATTTTTATGGAAATCATTATTTTAAATTTTTATAGTTACCTAGGATTAGGTTGATTTCAAGGATAATTCAATATAGTTTCTTAGGACCTTATGAAGAAGGATTTCATAATGTTAGTGAAGGAATACTTAAATGATATTCTCGTCATTGATACACATGTGTAACTTCCCTTGTTCTCATCTAAAATGTGAAGCTCCCTGAATATATCAATCAATTTTGGCCTATTTATATTTTTATTTTTCCAATATAGTCTATGATGAGATAAAAATTTATAGGCTCACCCATAATTCCCTACTTAGTGTTGTGTGGGAAAAATATTTATCAAGAACAAAAGTATACAGGGTGTGATTGTATTACCCCAATAGTTGATATGCGGAATTAATAGAAAAGTGTTGATTGATAATATAATATTGAAAATTTACATAGAGAAAGAGTGTGACATATTATAGTGGGAATATATTATCAATATTATGAATAATTACGAATCATTGGAGTTCTTCTTTGAGATTTTATTTCACATCTTCTCCTGCCTATAGTTCTCAATCACTCTTATAGGAAATAAATTTTTTTTTCAAGTCTTCATCAAGGAATCCCTACATATATGATATTATTTTTTCATCATTAGTATGTGCTTGGTATGAATCTTAATTGTGCTATATTTTCTAATAAATTTATCCCTAAAGAAATATATGGATCTCCAACCATTTTTCAATTGTTTTTTAGATGAAATTATCATTCTTTTTAATATAAGGTGAAAATTTATGTTTGTTATCGAAGATATTATCAACAATTATAGTAAATATTTTATAAAATAAGCGATCCTATATAAAATAAGTGTTTATATATCAATTTAGTAAACATCTGGGTGGAATCAGTAGATTGATGGATGTCTTGGCTTCTCTATAGGTAGGTATCCAACGGAATTTCTTGTAATCCCATTTTCTATAGAAATAATTTGTTTGATCATTTCTACAGTGTTTTTAAGAGTAATACATATTTTATAATGAACTAGAAAATGGGATCCTCTCATATGGAGGTAGAATGAATCTTATAAATAATTTTTATCCTCAATTACCAGGCATGGGTTGTAAGCAATAAGAATACCTAAATGAATTCTAAAGAAAACTGATAAAAGTTTAAACTCATTCATATGGAACACCATCCATGAATGTTGGTGTCAATGGGATAGATATGGTTTACTGGAAAACCCATTTAAATAAGGTGAGGTTATCTTGATAAGCCTAGAGGTATCCATTCAGGCTACTCATATAACAACCCATACTTTACATACATTGTTATTACTTCAAAATTGAAGCACACTTATTACAACATATCACAAAACCAGGAAAGGACCATATAGGTATAGTGTCTTTAGAAACTGGGAAACATAAACAACTGGTTCATAAAGTGTCTACACTGTCTCCCATTTATTTCATCATATCTATAGTCCCTTTTGGCATATCTTACTTAATAACCTTCTTCCTGACCTGGGGAAAGAAAACATACAAAAGGGTGAGCTCAAATGCTCAATTAGGGTAAACAAAAGAAATCTCAATTACATCATTTTCATAAGAACATAACTTTTGTAAATCTTAACCTGCAAAAGAGATCATAAATTCATAACATGGGGAAAATCATAGTAGTGAAACGTAATCCCAATAATCATAACATAAAACATGAAACTTTGTCGCATACACACATAATCATAGAGAATCATTTCTTAGTAGTCAAGACTCATTTCCAAGACTATCTTAGTGGACAAAGTCCATTTCTGAACAGAGTTCACTCCTCGTTTCAGTCCTGTTTCACTGAACTAGTATAACCTGCCGTTCCAGCCATGACTATCTCATGATATATAAAATCTTTACCCAATGCATTGGAGGGAGATATAGGTCCCACCCATCTCATAATGATACCATTCTTATGTGTGCCACAAAATCATAAACCATACATCATAACATAACCCATGTAATAAAAATGGGAATCTTAAACATCGTGACATCATAAAACAACTGATATAAGATAAAGGAATTCATAAAAATAATTCCATCACAACATAATCAAATCAATGTAATAATAGGGATATAAACATAAACCTATATTATCTTAGATGGAAAATAATTTTGATAAAGCACTTGATGTCCATTCTTGAGGAAAATATCCTTTCTACTTCAAAAAATTTTCTTTTCTTTAACATGTCATAAAATTTTAAAATAAAAAAAGTTGATTAAAAATTAAAATTGAAAACTTGTAAAGGAAGATTCTTGAAAATAATGTTTTAAAAATCCACTCATGCCGTATAAGTTAAAAAAAACATTCTTCTTGTACTTTTGTCGGAAAAGTCAAAAAGTACCTTGTACGAAAAATGACAAAAGATTCCTTTCATATCTTTTACTAAAAACTAACCGAATGGTAAACTTGGATATAAACTATTGTAAAATGATTTAAATATTACATATTGAGGAAACATGTATGTGGATGATAAAATGCACCCCAGTAAATTCCAAAGTACAAACAATCTCGGATAAAAATGAGATTGTGATATTTCCCTTACCTTAGGTACGATTTGCTTCGTAAGTGTTCGAACCTCCTGTATAATGAATTAAATAATTTTATTTACTTATTCCATAATCATACTCATTGTTATGATATCATATATGGTCATATTATTATATTATTATTAGTAATATTTCATTGATACTTGTTATTCGGGTGTTTATTACTTTTTGTTCTTATGCGTGTTTTGTCAAATAAATTCTTATTCTTCTTTTTAGGTTATAGATACCTCATTTATATAATGGTATTAGTGTAATATATATCATATTAATTCATTCAATTCCTTTATATAATAATTATGCAATCAAGATCATGTAGAACGAGTCGCATCACATCGTGGAGACGGTATTCCATACGTACGCACGAGCGATGATATCGTTCCCATGATCGTGGAATTGTATTGGAGTGTTTGTATACTATTTCAGAATCAATATCAATTTACAATAATCATATATATTCATTCTATGAACCATTATACCTATCCAAGTAAGTTGGTGGTGGAAAATAGATTACACCACGGCGTTGAGACGGTATTCCGTACGTACGCACGCGCTGTGATTTCATTTTCCGTAGGATGGATAGACGGTGAAATAGGGTTGTTTCATACTTATAATAACATATCAGTATATGAGTGATACTGATGTTATTACTTCATGATGAAACAACTAAAGAAGAAGAAGTGGGATAAGAAATAAAGATGAAAGAATCGGTAACAGGCATTACCTCTACTTTGAAGCGCTTCTTTGAGACCTCCGTTTAGGCACTAAAATTGGTCTTTAAAGAAGACCAGGACCTCTAGGATGTCTCTAGGGAAGTGGATAGAATAAATTGCAGGGGTTGGCCAAGAGTGAAGGCTCAAAGTGGTGTGAGTAAGAGAGGGAGGAGGTGCCCTTTTATAAGGGAGGAGAGGGGCATCTTTGGAAGAACTAAAAATATTATTTTATTATAAAGCCAAATTCGGTTTTAAATAGATCCAAATTGATTTATTTAGAATATAAGGTGGGGATGGTTCTAAATCCTCTCATCCAATATAATTTGGACAAGTTTAGTTTACTATTTTAACCATATCATTTAGTTTTAACTTTAAGTTAGATAATTTTACTTTTACCCTGTCTTTTTGTGTTCTTACACTATAAGGTTAATAAACTTACTATAACAAGCCAAACGAACCAAAAGCTGATTATTATTAATATATATAGCCTTATCTGAGTCATTTGGCCGAACCTTATATTTTTAGGAATAAAATAACAATTAATAATATAATATTTGTTTTAAAAACTATTTTACGTCAATTTTGACACTATTTAGTAATTGATTTTTGTGAAAATCATAAAAGAATTATTAGTTCTAAAAAAGTTAATTAAAGGAATAATAACATGTCATATTGACCTATAAAATTAGTGGAATTCATAAAAAGTCTCAAATTACATTTATTTGGGTATTTATAACATCAATTATGTCAATATTTCATTAATAATATAATTACTGCATCATCGCTGTGTCATAAATAAATTAACTTATTTAATGTATAAAAATTATAAATAAAATACGATTATGTTGGAAATCTTTTTATGTTTCTAATTAATATTTATAGTCGAATTTAACTTATGTATAGACCCATATTAAAAATGATTTACTTATTAAACTTTGATTTTAACTATTTTAACCCTTCTTTAAGTAAATTGATAATAAATGTCCTAATCTAATCCAAGTGGGCCTAAATGGTCATATTTTATTCCTAAGATTTTTTTTGGTCAAATTAAACTTATCCAATATAATTATGACATGTTTTAGGGTAATAATAATATCATTTTTACCCTTAATTACCCTATTTACATTTAACCGTGGTAAATAAAAGTAAAAAGTTACTATTCACCAAAAAACTATTTTAATCTCATTGAACCACATTTTACTTACTAACATCAACCGTGTGTATCGTATTTTCAAAATTCCACTCACATAAGTGGTAAAATTAAGTTTTATGAAAAATTCAGTTTTTTTTAACTACCACTTAGTTGTTTCACTATTCATCAAAAATTGAAAGTTTTCAGAAAAATTCCAAAATTTCACCCTAGGATAATTTCGATATTCCGAATCCAAAAATGAAGTACATTTTGAAAAATAAAATTTACAAAATTTCAAAAAGTGGTTATTACTATTCATAACGGCTAGTTTTAATAATATTTTAATAGCATTTTGTTGTTTAGTGAAACTCGGTATTGCGTACGACGCAAGCTATAGAGGAAAGCCGTGGTTGCGTGTAAAGTAAGCCAAGCTAGTGTTGTGTGTAGTGAAAGATTCCTTTGATGATTTATAAAAACAAAATATTTCTCATAAAAGTCTCGGGTGTTACATTCTACCCCCCTTAAAATGAATTTCGCCCTCGAAATTCGTCACTTTGTAACAAATAGATGAGGATACCTCTCCCTCATCATATCCTCAAGCTCCCATGTAGATTCTTATAATTGGTGGTTCCTCCATAAGACGTTTACCAAGCGAGTGGTCTTGTTTCGTAGGACTTTTTCGCTATGATCCAGAATCTCTATCAGTTGTTCTTCATAAGAAAGATCATGCTCCAGCGGTACAACTTCTGAGCTGAGTACATGTGAAGGATCTGGTATGTACTTTCTCAGAAGAGATACCTCGAACACATCGTGAAATTGAGAGAGATTCAGTGGAAGCGCCAATCAGTAAGATACCTTTCCAACACGATCCAGTATTTCGAAAGGACCGATATATCTAGCGCTCAACTTCCCCTTCTTTACAAATCTCATGACCCTCTTCCCGGGAGATATTCGTAAGAACACTTTATCACCCACTTCAAACTCTAGGTCTTTTCTTTAGTTGTCGGCATAACTTTTCTCTCTACTTTGAGATGCTCTTATGTGTTGTAGAATAGATCGGACCTTTTCTGCCATGTCATCAACAAGATCAGGTCCTAATAGCTTTCTTTCCCCAACTTCATCCCAGCAAGTTGGAGTCTTGCATTTCTTTCCATAGAGAGCTTCATAAGGAGTCATCTGAATAATGGAGTGAAAGATATTATTATAAGAAAATTCCACCAAAGGTAGATGTTGATCCCAACCACCTTTGAAATCCATAGAGAAAGCTCTCAACATATCTTCTAGAGTTTGAATTGTTCTCTCAGACTGATAGTCTGTTTGAGGATGATAAGTATTACGGAAACTCAACTCTATATCCAGAGTATGTTGAAGACTTCGCCTGAACTTTGAGGTAAACCTCGTGTCCCGATTAGATATAATAGAAAGTCGTACTCCATGAAATCTTACCACTTCCTTCACATATATCCTGAAAATATGATACAGAGAGAACTCCTCACTAATAACAATGAAGTGTGCAGACTTTGTAAGACGATCCACTATGACCCAGATAGCATTATTGCCTTTGGATGTTTTAGGAAGTCCTGTGACAAAGTCCATAGTGATGTTTTCCCATTTCCATTCAGGTATGGGTAATGGTTGTAACATCCCCTTGGACTTCTGTCTCTCAGCTTTATCTTGCTGACAAACCAAGCATCGAGAGACATATTTAGCAACATCTCTTTTCATGCCATCCCACCAGAAGTACTCTTTCAGGTCCCTATACATATTTGTGCTTCCAGGATGAATAGAGAATGAAGAACTATGAGCCTCATCCAGCAGCTCCTTCTTTAATTCTGGGATGGGAGGAACAAAATCCCGATTCCTAAACTTTATTATCCCATCACAATCAAGGTTGAATTCAGGAATATTTCTCACCTTCTTTTGTAACTCGACAAATTCTTTCTATGCCTATTTAATCTTCACATATATAGATGGTTGAACGTTCATTTGAGAAAGATAAGATTTTTCCCTTTCCAATATAATTCCAAGATCCATCCTTTGTAAATCCATAAATATTGGATCTTTTGTGATCCTCATCATGGATAAACTGGCATGGTCATGTCGACTTAATACATCTGCCACCTTGTTTACTTTCCCAGGGTGGTAATGGATTGAGCAGTCGTAATCCTTAATCAGCTCCAACCATCTTCTTTGGCACATATTCAGCTCCTTTTGTGTGAAAATATAATTTAAACTTTTATGATCAGTATAAATATCGCACCTTTCACCATAAAGGTAATGCCTCAAAATCTTTAATGCAAATATTACCGCAGCTAACTCCAAATCACGAGTTGGGTAATTTTTCTCATGGATTTTCAACTGTCGTGAGGCATAAGCTATCACCATATCATTTTTCATAAGAACACACCTGAATCCCTTCTTGGATGCATCACTATAGATCACAAACCTTTCTCCACTACAAGGTAGTGTGAGCACAGGTGCACTGGATAATCTTCTTTTCAACTCCTTGAAATTCTCTTCACATTCTTCTATCCAAACAAACTTGACCACTTTCTGAGTCAACTTGGTGAGGGTATTAGATAGTCGTGAAAAATCTTTCACAAAATTTCGATAATATCCAGCCAAACCAAGAAAACTTCGGATCTCAGTTACTATTGTTGGTCTCGACCATCTTTCGATAACCTCTGTTTTTGCTGGATCCACAGATATCCCCTATTTTGAGATTATGTGACACAAAAATGAATCTTTTTGAAGCCAAAATTCACACTTGGTAAATTTGGCATAAAGTTTCTCTTTTATCAGGGTCTTCAATATAATTTTCAAGTCCTCTTCATGTTCTTCCTTGATCTTTGAATATACAAGAATATCGTCTATAAAGACTACCACAAACTGATCAAGATAGTCTCTAAAGACTCTATTCATCAGATCCATGAAGATAGCAGGGGAATTAGTAAGACCAAATGGCATCACTATAAATTCATAGTGTCCATACCTTGTACAAAAATCCGTCTTTTGTATATCCTCCCATTTGACCCTTAATTGATGATACCCTGAACAAAAATCAATCTTGGAAAAGTATTGAGCTCCGCATAGTTGGTCAAATAAATCATCAATGCGTGGGAGAGGATATTTGTTCTTGATAGTGATCTTGTTAAGTTCTCGATAATCAATGCAGAGTCTCATTGATCCATCTTTCTTCTTAACAAACAGAACAGGTGCACCCCAAGGTGACGCACTAGGGAATATGAACCCATTATCAAGATTCTCTTGGAGTTGCTTCTTCAATTCCTGCAACTCAATTGGGTCCATTCTATAAGGTGTCTTTGAAATAGGAAAAGCACCTGGTACGAGTTCTATTGAAAACTCAACTTCATGATTTGGTGGAAGACCCGACAATTCCTCTGGAAAGACATCATCAAACTCCCGTACAATGGGCATATTCTTAATTGTGAGTTTCTCACAAACCATTTGAGATAAATAACCTTCATTTAGTTGAATTAATACCCATAAGATAGAAGGAATTTCCACTGGAAGGTTATGTTCATCCTTGCATTGATAGACGATCATAGATTGATCTGGAATATGAAATTTGACTTCCCTTCTTTGGAAATTGATATGAGCTCCATATAAAGAAAGCTAATCCACGCCAAGAATCACATCAAATTCCACTATAGGAACGATCACAAGATTTGCAGGAATCACTTTCCCACAAACTTCAATCGGGGAAGAATTATAAACTTTTGATGCGACTATTGTGCCATTAGGGGTTGTCACAGCTAACTCAACATCTAATTGTTGAGGTAATACGGTGATACTCTTAGAAAAATCATCAGAAATAAAAGAGTGGGTGGATCCAGAATCAAATAAAACATTTTCTACTTTAGAGTGGATGGTAAGTGTACCTTTCACCACATCGTTATCGTACTCCACATCACTAATAGTAATTGCATGTGAATTTCCTTTGTCTTTAGCCTTAAGAGATTTTTGACGTCGACCATCATCATCAACCCTTGGATTAGGGCATTTATTGGCATAATTCCCCATCTCCTTGCACTTGAAACATTGAAGTGTAGTAGGGTCATTCTGTGTATCCCTTCCTTTGTTTTCATCATTAGACATCTTCTTCCCATCATTGGGGCATTCAAATGCCCGATGACCTTCCTTTCCACATTTGAAAAATTTACTTGTCCCTTTAAGACAACTCCCTCCATGTTTCTTTCCACACTTTGAGCATAAGGGAAAGCTCATCTTCTTTTCAGTGTAATCTTTATATTTTCCTTTAAATTCCATTTTCCTCTTCTTATCAAACCCATATGATTGATGGGTTACTCCAATCTCCATCTCAACTTTGAGAGCACATCGAATGATTTCCTTGTAGCTATTGAAGTCCCTTATGGCTAAGGCCCTTCGAAGACATGGTTTTAAGACACTAAAGAATCGATCGATCTTACTCTCAGGTTGGATAATAATACCAGAAGCATACCTTGCAAGTCTTCTACAATTTGCTTCATAGGTACCCACAGATTCATCATCCTTTTGCTTCAGTTCAAGAAAATATTTCTCCATCATTGTTCGGAGAATACGAGGGAAGTACTTATTGAAAAATAAGTTCTTGAACTCGTCCCATTCCATGGACTCAATTTCATTTCTTTGCCTTGTATTATTGATAAGATTCCACCATTAATCAGCATCTCCTTCCAAACGATACACTTCTAGGATGACTTTATCATGTTCAGAACATTGAAGAACTGAAAATATCTTTTCAGTAGTATTAATCCATTGTTCAGCAATTAATGGATCAGTAGACCCGCTGAATGAAGGTAGACGCTGCCTAATGAAGGATTCAACAGAATGTTGCTCCTTCCTTTGCTCGTTTGGAAGTCCAGCATGATTCATATCTTGATAAAGTTGTGTGAGAATGGATACAAGATTTTTCATTCCAGATCCCATAACGTTTTGTTGCTCAGGGGGACAATCATTACATTGCCTGTCGCATTCTGCATTAACACGGTTCCTTCAGGTTCCAGCCATTGACTAAAACCAAGAAGAATAGTGTGAGAAAAATTAATTATAATAGTAAAACCACATAATCAAGAATAAAAATTCACACATAAGGTCTTATCCTAGGTTATTCATGGTCATTTCTAAAACACTAAGATTGTGTTCTATGCTTAGACTTATCCTTAGGGTTCTTACTAAGGATTTCACATCCTAGTTTCCAAAGGTTGACTATACCTTTCCTCTGATACCAACTATAATGACCCATATATTACATACATTTTTATTACATCAAAATTGAAGCACACTTATTACAACATATCACAAAACCAGGAAAGGACCGTATAGGTATAGTGTCTTTAGAAACTGGGAAACATAAACAATTGGTTCATAAAGCGTCTACACTGTCTCCCATTTATTTCATCATATCTATAGTCCCTTTTGGCATATCTTACTTAATAACCTTCTTCCTGACTTGGGGAAAGAAAACATACAAAAGGGTGAGCTAAAATGCTCAGTAAGGGTAAACAAAAGAAATCTCAATTACATCATTTTCATAAAAACTTAACTTTTGGAAATCTTAACCTGTAAAAGAGATCATAAATTCATAACATGGGGAAAATCATAGTAGTGAAATATAATCCCAATAATCATAACTTAAAACATGAAACTTTGTGGCATACACACATAATCATAGAGAATCATTTCTTAGTAGTCAACACTCATTTCCAAGAATATCTTAGCAGACAAAGTCCATTTCTGAACTGAGTTCACTCCTCGTTTCAGTCCTGTTTCACTGAACCAGTATAACCTACTGTTCCAGCCATGTCTATCTCATGAGATATAAAATATTTACCCAATGCATTGGAGGTAGATATAGGTCCCACCCATCTCATAATGATACCATTCTAATGTGTGCCACAAAATCATAAACCATACATCATAGAATAACCCATATAATAAAAATGGGAATCTTAAACATCGTGACATCATAAAACAACTCATATAAGATAATGGAATTCATAAAAATAATTCCATCAAAACATAATCAAATCAATGTAATAATAGGGATATAAAAAGAACCCTATATTATCTTAGATGGAAAATAATTTTGATAAAGCACTTGAACTCCATTCTTGAGAAAAATATCCTTTCTACTTCAAAACATTTTCCTTTCTTTAACATGTCATACAATTTTAAACTAAAAGAAGTTGATTAAAAATTAAGCTTGAAAACTTGTAAAGGAATCTTCTTGGAAATAATTTTTTAAAAATCCATTCATGCCGTATAAGTTAAAAAACATTCTTCTCGTACTCTTGTCAGAAAAGTCAAAAAGTACCTCGTACGAAAAATGACAAAAGATTCCTTTCATATCTTTTACTAAAAACTAACCGAAGGGTAAAATTAGATATAAACTATTGTAGAATGATGTAAATATTACATATTGAGGAAACATGGATGTGGATGATAAAATTCACCCCAGTAAATTCCAAAGTATAAACAATCTCGGATAAAAATGAGATTGTGATATTTCCCTTACCTTAGGTCTGATTTTCTTCGTAAGTGTCAGAACCTCCAGTATAATGATTTAAATAATGTTATTGACTTATTCCAGAATCATACTCATTGTTATGATATCATATATGGTCATATTATTAGCTTATTATTAGTAATATTTCATTACTACTTGTTATTCGGGTGTTTATTACTTTTTGTTCTTATGCGTGTTTTGTTGAATAAATTCTTATTCTTCTTTTTAGGTTATAGATACCTCATTTATAGAATGGTATTAGTGTAATATATATCATATTCATTCATTCAATTCATTTATATAATCATTATGAAATGAAGATCATGTAGAACGAGTCGCATCACATCGTGGAGAAGGTATTCCGTACGTACACACGAGCGATGATATCATTCCATTGATCGTGGAATTGTATTGGAGTGTATGTATACTATTTAAGAATAAATATAAATTTACAATAATCATATATATTCATTCTTTACATGATTATACCCATCCAAGTAAGGTGGTGGTGGAAAATAGATTACACCACGGCGTGGAGACGGTATTCCGTACGTACGCACGCGCGGTGATTTCATTTTCCGTAGGATGGATAGATGGTGAAATAGGGTTGTTTCATACTTATAATAACGTATCAGTATATCAGTGATACTGATGTTATTACTTCATGATGAAACAACTAAAGAATAATAAGTGGAAGAAGAAATAAAGATGAAAGAATCGGTAACGGGCATTACCTCTTCTTTGAAGCGCTTCTTTGAGACCTCCTTTTAGGCACTAAAATTGGTCTTTGAAGAAGACCAGGACCACTAGGATGTCTCTAGGGAAGTGGAGAGAAGGAATTGGCAGGGTTTGTCTGAGCTTGAAGGCTCAAAGTGGTTTGAGGAAGAGAGGGACGAGGTGCCCTTTTATAAGGGAGGAGAGGGGCACCTTTGAAATAACTAAAATATTTATTTTATTATAAAGCCAAATTCGGTTTTAAATAGCTCCAATTAGATTTATTTCATAGATAAGGTGGGGATGGGTCTAAATCCTCTCATCCAATAGAATTTGGACAAGTTTAGTTTACTATTTTAACCTTATCATTTAGTTTTAACTTTAAGTTAGATAATTTTACTTTTACCGTGTCTTTTTGTGTTCTTACACTATAAGGTTAATAAACTTTCTATAACAAGCCAAACGAACCCCAAGTTGTTTATTATTAATATATATAACCTTATCTAAGTCATTTGGCGGAACCTCAGATTTTTAGGAATAAAATAACAATTAATAATATAATATTTTTTTAAAAACTATTTTATGTCAATTTTGACACTATTTAGTAATTTCTTTTTGTGAAAATTATAACAGAATGATTAGTTCGAACAGAGTTACTTAAATCAATACTAACATGTCATATTAACCTAGAAAATTAGTGTAATTCATAAAAAGTCTCAAATTACATTTATTTGGGTATTTATAACATCAATTATGTCAATCTTTCATTAATAAGAAAATTATTGCATCATCGTTGTGTCATAAATAAATTAAATTATACAATGTCTAAAAATTATAAATAAAATACCATTATGTTGGAAATATTTTTATCTTTCTAATTAATATTTGTAGTCAAATTTATCTTATGTATAACCCCATATTAAAAATGATTTACTTATTAAACTTTGATTTTAACTATTTTAACCCTTCTTTAAGTAAATTGATAATAAATGTCATAATCTAATCCAAGTGGGCCTAAATGGTCATATGTTTTTCCTAAGATTTTTTTGGTTGAATTACACTTATCCAATAGAATTAGGACATGTGTTAGGGTAATAATAATATCATTATTACCCATAATTACCCTATTTACTTTTAACCGGGGTAAATAAAAGTAAAAAGTTACTATTCACCAAAAAATATTTTCATCTCATTGAACCACATTTTACTTATTGACATCAACCGTATCTCTCGGATTTTCGAAATTCCACTCACAGAAGTGGTAAAATTAAGTTTTATGAAAAAATCAGTTTTTTAACTACCACTTAGTGGTTTCACTATTCATCAAAAATTGAAAGTTTTCAGAAAAATACCAAAATTTCACCCTAGGCTAATTTCGATATTCCGAATCCAAAAATGAAGTCCATTTTGAAAAATAAAATTTACAAAATTTCAAAAAGTGGTTATTACTATTCATAACGGCTAGTTTTAATAATATTTTAATAGCATATCGTTGTTTAGTGAAACTCGGTATTGCGTACGACGCAAGATATCGAGGAAGGTCGTGGTTGCATGTAAAGCAATCCAAGCTAGTGTTCTGTGTAGTGAAAGATTCCTTTGATCATTTATAAAAACAAAACATTTCTCATAAAAGTCTCGGGTGTTACAATTCATGTTAAACTTTCATGGGACATGATAATTTAAGACTCGTTATGGGAGAGATATATCTATAAAAAACATGGAAACACAACTTATGCAATTGGAAACATACTTAAACAGCTTCCTCACTCTGGTAAATCTTTCAAGGGACTCTTTTCACAGTTTTTGATCACACATAATGGATTTCGAATTAGGGGAGGTTTCATTATGTAAAGATAACTAGATGGGGAATCCAATATTCTTCCCTTACTATCTTACCCTAGACCTGAGTTTCCAAGTAATGAAATATCATAGATAAATCCCCAATACCACACTCAATGATTATAAGATAAGTTTTTTTAATAGAATAAAACTATTTATGGTATCATATCACCTTATCTTCTCCCATGAAAAGTAGGATTTATTTAATATGAAAGAATGCTATAAATTTGGGTATATTCAGCTAGGAAAAGATGAATGGTTCACTTATTACTATTATGGATTCATTACTACAATGTACATTGTTTTGGTGTGTAATTTTCATTGAAATTATCAATGTAAATAAAATTTCCAAAAATTTAGATGTATCCAACTAGCTTCTAAATGTCACCATTTCTATCATCCTCAAATAATGATAGAGGAACACCTAAATGTAGTAGTGAAATGGGATTAATTAATTTTTAATTTTCATAGGTAGTGACTACGAATCTATCTCAACAATGTATCCTTCAACTATTTCTTATTTTATTGGCTTCACAGTGTTTTAGTCCCATATTGAAAAGTAATATTCCATAGGATGGATTTGGTTATGGGATGTTGGGCTATATGTTAAAGATATAATCACACTATGCATCAATAAATGAGTATTCGATTAAAATATTTGAATATTATTATTCTATTTATGGTTCAAAATATGTATTTCCTAACCTCTTTTCATTCCCAATATACTTCCAGTAGGAATCCAAATCAAGATATTTGGGTTTCATAGAGGTATTGGGCATTGGGTGCAGTGGATCCCTCTAGTGTTCAGTTTAAAGATCGATACAGATGGTTCTTGTTTGAATGGAATTATGTCTGGTTGTATCATTATTCAGGACGGTTTTGGCTTTGTAATTTTACCTTTTATCATATTCTATGGTTGAGGTATCCCTATAGGATCATTATCTAGGACCTCTCTAACTGATCTCTCTACTTTCAATGATAATAGTATCCCCTTAAATTGTGTGTAATAAAACTATGAATTGATTATAAATTATATAATAGGTCTATAACTACCCAATAATCTATGTTTTATGTCTTTCATGAATAAAAAAATATGAAAAATCATGATGTGATTGCTCAAAATACATATAGAAAGGATAACAATGAAGCATACATCATGGTATATCAATGAGATAGAACCGTGAATCTTAAAATTTATTCATCTTGGACTCCCTATCCTTGTATTATAAAGAAATTATTTATAGGGTTTCCCTTAGTCTCCAAAACATTATATACCCCCATTGTGTCTTGTTTACTGTCTTGTTTTACCAAATTATTTTTATAAAAATTTATCTTGCAATAAGTGTTATATAATACAGAATCAAAGAGTTTAGTCACTATGTAATATATGAATTTGGGATTTATAATATTTTTAATTAAATGTTTTTCTACATTAATTTGTGGTAATTTTATCCATGATTTGAGGATTTTTATATCACTAATAATTATCCTAAAATATTCGTTTTCATATTTAAGGTGGTTTACTCCTATTATTGAAGTGGTATAGTTAATGAAGTACTAGAAAAATAATTATTGTAGTTATGGATAATGGGAGATGATAAATATGATAAATAATTAATGGTTTTTTATGTGATTAAGAGGTGATATTTTCATTGATTATTAATATATTAATACTAAATAATGAAACATATAAGGGAGAATGAATAAAAGAATCATGATGTTTTGAATTTTAAGATAGTTATTTATTGGGAAAAGTATGGGGAGTATGTTTTTATTTTCCTCAAATGTAAATAGAAAGATGTGGAGGTTATAGTATCTATGAAATATTGGCATTATTCTATTTTATATTTAGAAAGGATATCATGATTTGAGTATAAATCAAAAAACAATTCATTCCAAAAAATTTCATTGCGTAGATGATAAAATATTCATCATGAAAAATTGTAATGGGAATAAAGGTAATGGTTTATACTAGATAAAAATATTGAATTCATGTGATGTAAGAAAAAATACATAATATCCCATGTATTATTTACTTTTATTGGGCAACGAACTTTTTAAATCCTTATGTTATGATTTTCCGTTATTGATTTATTGTCTTAGAGCGCATGAAATGTGAAAATAAAAACACACATTTTATCAAATTAATATAGGAAAATTGAATCGAACGTGTTTGTAAAATAGTAAATTAATAGTATGCATTGATCGATCCATCAACCATGATCCCCTTATATTGTTCCTAACATCTCACCTCGGAAACCAATAGTTGGTATTAGAGTGGCGAATCATGTTATTCTTTCATGACTGCTGGCACAAAAATATATTCCCTGAATAAATAAAGAATTAACGCAACCATTTTAGTTGAAATACAAGATCAAATGGGCTAAATATCATCATATAGGTCTCCTCAAAAAGTAATTTAATGTAGCCCCCAGGCCTTGTGAAGGTGTCAAGAATTAACAGTCATCTCAGCGAGTCCGACGAGCCCCACATCCATCTAAAATAAAGTTGACGTTAAGTTATGTATAACGACCCATACATTACATACATTGTTAATAATTCAAAATTTAATTACGCTTATTAAAAAATATAACAAAACCATGAATGGACCGTATAGGTATAGTGTCTTTAGAAACTGGGAAACAAAAACAACTGGTTCATAAATCATCTACACCGTCTCCCTTTTATTTTATCATATCTAGAGTCCCTTTTGGCATATCTTACTTAATACCCTTCTTCCTGACCTGGTGAAAATAAAACATACAAAATGGTGAGCTCAAATGCTCAGTAAGGGTAAGAAAAAGAAATATCAATCATATCATATTCATAAGAACACAACATTTTGAAAATATTAACCTGCAAAAGGGATCATAATATCATAACATAGAATAAGTCATAATAGTGAAATGTAATCCCAATATCCATAACATAAAACATGAAACTTTTTGGCATGCACACATAATCATAGAGAATAATTTATTAGTAGTCAAGACTCATAGCCAAGACTATCTTAGCAGACAAAGTCCATTTCTGAACCGAGTTCACTCCTCAATTCAGTCCTGTTTCACTGAACCGGATTAACCTGCGATTCCAGCCATGTCTATCTCATGAGATATAAATCTTTACTCAATTCATTGGAGTGTGATATAGGTCCCACTCATCTCATAATGAAACCATTCTTATGTGTTCCACAAAATCATAAATCATACATCATAGCATAACCCATGTAATAAAAATAGGAATCTTTAACATCATGCCATCATAACATTATCCATATAAGATAAAAGGACATCATAAAAATAATTCCATCATAACAAAATAAAATCAATGTAAAAATAGGGATATAAACAAAACACTATATTATCTTAGATGGAAAATAATTTTGATAATACACTTGAACTCCATTCTTGAGGAAAATATCCTTTCTACTTCAAAAACATTTTTCCTTTCTTAATATTCCATAAAATTTTAAACTAAAACAAGTTGATTAAAAATAAACATGAAAACATGTAAAGGAAGCTTCATGGAAATAATGTTCTAAAAATCCTTTCAGGCCGTATAAGTTAAAAAACATTCTTCTCTTACTTTGGCCGGAAAAGTTAAAAATTACCTCGTACGAAAAACAACAAAAGATCCCTTTCATATCTTTTACTAAAAACACACCGAAGGGTAAAATTTGATATAAAAAATTTTAGTAGGATATAATTAATGTTACATATTTAGGAAACATGGATGTGGATGATAAATATTCCCCAGTAAATTCTGAAGTATAAACAATCTCATATAAAAATGAGATTGCGAGATTTTCCCTTACCTTAGGTATAATTTGCTTCTTAAGTGTCCGAACCTCCTGTATAATGATTTAAATAATATCATTTACTTATTACAGAATCATAATTATTGTTATGATATCATATATGGTCATATTCTTAGCTTCTTATTAGTAATATTTCATTGCTACTTGTTATTCGGGTGTTTATTACTTTTTGTTCTTATGCATGTTTTGTCGTATAAATTATTATTATTATCTTTAGGTTATAGATACCTAATTTCAATAATTTTATTAGTGTAATATATATCATATTTATTCATTCAATTCATTTATATAATCATTATGTAATGAAGATCATGTAGAACGAGTCGCATCACATCATGGAGACGGTAAGCCGTACGTACGCACGAGCAATGATATCATTTCCATGATCGTGGAATTGTATTTAAGTGTATGTATACTATTTAAGAATAAATATAACTTTACAATAATCATATATAGTTATTCTCTACACCATTATACCCATCCAAGTAAGGTGGTGGTGGAAAATAGATTACACCACGACGTGGAAACGGTATTCCGTACGTACGTACGCGCGGTGATTTCGTTTTCCGTAGGATGGATAGATGATGAAAAAGGGTTGTTTCATACTTATAATAACATATCAGTATATGAGTTATACTTATGTTATTACTTCATAATGAAACAACTAAAGAAGAATAATTAGAAGAAGAAATAAATTTGAATGAATCGGTAAAGGACATTACCTCTTCTTTGAAGAGCATCTTCTTAACCTCCTCTTAGGGCACTAAAGATGGTCTTTGAAGAAGACCAGGACCTCTAGGATGCCTCTAGGAAAGTGGAGAAGAGAAATTGTCTGGGGTTGGCAGAGGTTTAAGCCTCAAAGTGGTGTGAGGAAGAGGGGGAGGAGGTTCCCTTTTATAAGGGAGGAGAGGGGCACCTTTGAAAAAACTAAGAATATTATTTTATTATAAATTCATATTCGGTTTTTAATAGCTCCAAATAGATTTATTTCTAATATAAGGAGGTTATAGGTCTATATAATCTCAAAAAATGGGTTTTATACATGTTTAGGTCATTATATTAACCTTATCTTTTAGTTTTAACTCTTAGTTAATTAGATTGACATTTACCATGTCACTTTGTATTTTTATATTATATAGTTAATAAACATACCATGTACATCCAAGGGACCCCCAAGTGGTCCATTAATGATACACATATAATGATATAAGTATCTTGGCCGAACCGTAGATTTTTAGGAATATAATAACAATTAATATTATAATATTTGTTTTAAAAACTATTTTATGCCAATTTTGACACTATTTGGTAATTTATTTTTTTGAAATTCATAACAGCATTATTAGTTCGAAATAAGTTACTTAAATCAATAATAATATGTCATATTAACCTAGAAAATTAGTGTAATTCATAAAAAGTCTCAAATTACATTTATTTGAGTATTTATAACATCAATTATGTTAATATTTCATTAATAAGATAATTACTGCATCATCATTTTGTCATAAATAAATTAAATTATCTAACGTCTAAAAATTATAAATAAAATACCATTATGTAGGAAATCTTTTTATATTTCTAATGAATATTTGTAGTAAAATTTATCTTATGTATAACCCTATATTAAAAATATTTTAGTTATTAAACTTTGATTTTAACTATTTTAACTCTTCTTTAAATAAAATAATATTAAATATCCTAATCTAATCCAAGTGGACCTATATGGTAATATTTTATTACTAAGGTTGTTTTTGGTCAATTTAAACTTATCCAATAGAATTAGGAGATGTTTTAAGGTAATAATAATATCATTTTTACCCTTAATTACCCTGTTTACTTTTAACCGTGGTAAAAAAAATAAAAAGTTACTATTCACCAAAAACTATTTTCATCTCATTGAACCAAATTTTAGTCCTTGATATTAACCATGTCTCTTGGATTTACGAAATTCTATTCATAGAAGCTGTAAAAGTAAGTTTTATGTGAATTTCCAAATTCTCTTAGGAGATGGGTAAAAGATGGTGAAAAGTTCAATAAAATTTTTATATATCTAAAATTATAATAAAATGACTACAATTAATTACATTGAACTTATATAGGTATTATGTATAAATTTGGACCTAAAATAAATTTAAATAAAATAAATAATTATTTAAATAAAAATTCGTTTTTTAAATAGTAACCTAGTGTTTTCACTATTCATCAAAAATTGAAAGTTTTCAGAAAAATAACAAAATTTCACCCTAGTCTAATTTCGATATTCCAAAACCAAAAATGCAGTCCATTTTGAAAGATAGAATTTAAAAAATCTCAAAAAGTTGGTATTATTATTCATAACGTCCAGTTTTAATAATATTTTAATAGCATATCGTTGTTTAGTGAAACTCAGTATTGCCTACGACGCAAGATATCGAAGAAGATCGCAATTGCATGTAAAGAAATCCAAGATAGTGTTGTGTGTATTGAAAGATTACTTTGATGATGTATATAACATAAAAATAAAAAATTTCTCATAAAAATCTCGGGTGTTACATTCTACCCCCCTTAAAATGAATTTCGCCCTCGAAATTCGTCACTTTGCAACAAACAGATGAGGATACCTCTCCCTCATCATATCCTCAAGCTCCAATGTAGCTTCTTATAATTGGTGGTTCCTCCATAAAACTTTCACTAATCGAGTGGTCTTGTTCCGTAGGACTTTTTCACTACGATCCAGAATCTCTATCAGTTGTTCTTTATAAGAAAGATCTTGCTCCAGAGGTACAACTTCTGAGCTAATTACATGTGAAGGATCAGGTATGTACTTTCTCAGGAGAGATACATGTAACACATCGTGAACTTGAGAGAGATTCGGTGGAAGCGCCAATCGGTAAGATACCTTCCCAACACGATCCAGTATTTTGAAAGGACCGATATACCTAAGGATTAGCTTTCCCTTCTTTCCAAATCTCATTACTCTCTTCCAAGGAGATATTCGTAAGAACACTTAATCACTCACTTCAAACTCTAGCTCTTTTCTTCGGTTGTCGGCATAACTTTTTTTTCGACTCTGAGCTGATCTTATGTGTTGTTGAATAGATCGGACCTTTTCTGCCATCTCATCAACAAGATCAGGTCCTAATAGCTTTCTTTCCCCAACTTCATCCCAACAAGTCGGAGTCCTGCATTTCTTTCCATAGAGAGCTTCATAATGAGCCATCTGAATACTAGAGTGAAAGCTATTATTATAAGAAAATTTCACCAAAGGTAGGTGTTGATCCCAACCACCTTTGAAATCCATAGAGAAAGCTCTCAACATATCTTCTAGAGTTTTAATTGTCCTCTCAGACTGACCGTCTGTCTGAGGATGATAAACAATGCTGAAACTCAACTCGGTATCCAGAGTATGCTGAAGACTTCGCCAAAACTTTGAGGTAAACCTTGGATCACAATCAGATATAATGGAAATTGGTACTCCATGCAATCTTACCACTTCTTTCACATATATCCTCACAAGCTGATCCAGAGAGAAATCCTCTCTAATAGCAATGAAGTGTGAATACTTTATAAGAAGATCAACTATGACCCAGATAGCATTATTGCCTTTGGATGTTTTAGGAAGTCCAGTGAAAAAGTCCATTTTGATGTTTTCCCATTTCCATTCAGGTATGGGTAATGGTTGTAACATCCCCTTAGAATTCTGTCTCTCAGCTTTAACTTGCTAACAAACCAAGCATCAAGAGACATATTCAGCAACATCTCTTTTCATGCCATCCCACAAGAAGTACTCTTTTAGGTCAATATACATCTTCGTGCTTCCAGGATGAATAGAGAATGAAGAACTATTAGCCTCATCTAGCAGATCCTTCATTAATTCTGGGATAGGAGGAACACAAACCTGATTCTTGAACTTTATTATCCCATCACAATCAAGGTTGAATTCAAGAACATCTCTCACCTTCTTTTGTAATTCTACATCTTCTTTCTGTTCCTATTTAATCTTCGCATGTATAGATGGTTGAACATTCATTTGAGAAAGATATGATTTTCACCCTTCCATTATAATTCCAAGATCCATCCTTTCTAAATCCATAAATATTGGATATTTTGTGATCCTCGTCATGGATAAGCTAGCATGGTCTTGTCGACTTAATGCATTTTCCACCTTGTTTGCTTTCCCAAGGCGGTAATGAATTGAGTAGTCGTAATCCTTAATCAACTCCAACCATCTTATTTGGCGCATATTATGCTCCTTTTATGTGAAAATATACTTTAAGCTTTTATGATAAGTATAAATATCACCATTTTCTCCATAAAGATAATTCATCCAAATCTTTAATGCAAATATTACCACAGCTAAATCAAAATCATGAGTTGGGTAATTTTGCTCATGGATTTTCAACTGTCATGAGGCATAAGCTATCACCATATTGTTTTCCATGAGAAAACACCCCAATACCTTCTTGGTTGCATCACTGTAGATCATAAACCTTTCTCCAATACAAGGAAGTGTGAGCACATGTGCACTGGATAACCTTCTTTTTAACTACTTGAAATTCTCCTCACATTCCTCTGTCCAAACAAACTTAACTCCTTTTCGAGTAAACCTGGTGAGTGGATTAGATAATTGTGAAAAATCTTTCACAAAGAATCGATAATATCTAACCAAACCAAGAAAACATCGAATCTCTGTTACTATTGTTGGTCTCGACAATATTTTGATAACCACTGTTTTTGCTGGATCCACAGATATCCCCTCTTTTGAGATTATGTGACAAAAAAATGCAAATTTTTGAAGCCAAAATTCACACTTGGTAAATTTGGCATAATGCTTCTCCTTTCTCAGGGTCTTCAATACAATTCTCAAGTGATCTTCATGTTCTTCCTTGCTCTTTGAATAGACAAGAATATCATCTATAAAGACTACCACAAACTGATCAAGATAGCCTCTAAAGACTCTATTCATTAGATCCATGAAGATAGAATGTGTATTAGTAAGACCAAATGACATCACTATAAATTCATAGTGTCCATACATTGTACAGAAAGCCATATTTGGTATATCCTCCCTTTTGACCCTTACTTGATGATACCCTGAATGAAGATCAATCTTGGAAAAGTGTTGGGATCTGCGTAGTTGGTCAAATAAGTCATCAATGCTTTGGAGAGGATATTTGTTCTTGATAGTGATCTTGTTAAGTTCTCAATAATCAATACAGGGTCTCATTTATCCATATTTCTTCTTAAAAAACAGAACAGGTGCTCCCCAAGGTGACGCACTAGGGCATATGAAAACCATATCAAGATTCTCTTGGAGTTTCTTCTTCAATTCCTGCAACTCAATTGAGGTCATTCTATAAGGTGTCTTTGAAATAGGTAAAGCACCTTGTACGGGTTCTATTGAAAACTCAACTTCACAATTTAGTGGAAGACCCAGTAATTCCTCTGGAAAGACATCATCAAACTCCCGTACAATGGGCATATTCTTAATCATGAGTTTCTCACCAACCATTTGAGATAAATAACCTTCATTTAGTGGAATCAAGACCCATAATATGGAATAAATATCCACTTGAAGGTTATGTTCATCCTTGCATTGATAGATGATCATATATTGATCTGTATTATGAAATGTGACTTCCCTTCTTAGGAAATTGATATGAGCTACATATAAAGAAATCCAATACATTCTAAGAATCACATCAATTTCCACTATAGGAAGGATCACAAGATTTACAGGAAGAACTTTCCCACAAACATCAATTGGAGAATAATTATAAAATTTTGATGCAATGGTTGTGCCATTAGGGGTTGTCACAGATAACTCAACATCTAATTGTTGAGGTAATACGGTGATACCCTTAGAAAATTTTTCATAAATAAAAGAGTGGTTGGATCCAGAATCAAATAAAACATTTTCTACTTTAGAGTGGATGGTAAGTGTACCTTTCACCACTTCATTCTCATACTCCATATCACTGATAGAAATTGAATGTGACTTTCCTTTGTCTTTATCCGTAAGTGTTTTTTGACATAGATCATCATCAACAACCCTTGGATTAGGGAATTGATTAGCATAATTCCCCATTTCAATACACTTGAATCATTGAAGTGTTGGTGGTGCGTTCTCTGTAGTATTTTCTTTATTCACATCATTAGCAACCCATTTTCCATTACTTTGACACTCAGCTGCTCGATGACCTTCTTTCCCACACTTAAAACATTTTCTAGTCCATTTAAGACAATCTCCACCATGATTCTTTCCATACTTTGAGCATAAAGAAACATTCATCTTCTTTTCACCATTGTTCTAAGATTTCTCCTTGAACTCCATCTTCCATTTCTTGTCCAAACCATGAGATGGATATGTAACACCAACTTCCATTTCTACCTTGATTGCACAATACACAATTTCTTCATAGCTACTGAAGTCTCTTATATCTAATGCCCTTCGAAGACTTAGTTTTATGCCACTGAAGAAACGATCAACTTTACTTTCAGGTTGGATGATAAAGCCAGATGCATACCTTGCAAGCCTTGTAAAATTTTCTTCATATATACCAACATATTCATCATCATTTTTGATTAAGCTCAAGGAACTCCTTTTCCATATTTGTTCGAAGAATATGAGGGAAGTACTTACTGAAAAAAAAGTTACTGAACTCGTCCCATTCCATGGATTCAATTTCATCTTGGGGCCTTGTATTCTTAATTAGAGTCCACCACTGGTCTGCTTCACCTTCTAAATGGTATACAGCTAGAATGAATTTATCATTCTCCGAACAACGAAATATGGAAAATATCTTTTCAATGGTACTGATCCATTGTTCGGCAATAAGTGGATCAAAAGACCCATTGAAAGAAGGTGGATGTTGCCTCATGAAGGACTCGATAGAATTTTGTTCCCTTCTCTGCTCATTCAGAAGTCTAGAATGATTCACAGCTTGCGTAAGTGTAGAAATAAGATTTTTCACTCCATCTCCAATATAATTGGTTTTTTCAGGTGAAAAATCATTGCATTGTCCATTACATTGATCAACACGGTTCCTTCGAGTTCTAGCCATTGTCTAAAACCCAAAAAGAATAGTGTGAGAGACAAAAATCATGTTAGGGAAAACAACATAATAAAGGGGGAGTACCTTCGATATCTAACATATTAGGTTTAATTCTAAAATCATTATTGTAATTCTAGGACTATAACCTATACTTATACTTAACCTTAGGGACATCCCTAGACATACCTTAGAAATATCTCTAGGGATCTCACTATAGTTTTCGCATCCTAGTTTCCAAAGGATAACAAAACCTTTCCTCTAATACCAACTATAACGACCCATACTTTACATACATTGTTAATACTTAAAAATTTAAGTGCTCTTATTACAACATATAACACAACCATGAAAAGACCGTATAGGTATAGTGTCTTTAGAAACTGGGAAACAAAAAAACTGGTTCATAAATCATCTACACTGTCTCCCTTTTATTTTATCATATCTAGAGTCCCTTTTGGAATATCTTACTTAATACCCTCCTTCCTGGCCTGGGGAAAAGGAAACGTACAAAAGGGTGAGCTCAAATCCTCAGTAAGGGTAATCAAAAGAAATATCAATCATATCATATTTATAAGAACATAACATTTTGAAAATCTTAACCTGCAAAAGAGATCATAATATTATAACATAGAATAAGTCATAATAGTGAAATGTAATCCCAATAATCATAACTTAAAACATAAAACTTTTTTTCATACAAACATAATCATAGAGAATCATTTCTTCATAGTCAAGACTTATATCCAAGATAATCTTAGTGGACAAAGTCCATTTATGAACCGATTTCACTCCTCGTTTCAGTCCTGTTTCACTGAACCAGATTAACCTGTCGTTCCAGCCATGTCTATCTCATGAGATATAAATCATTACCCAATGCATTGGAGGGAGATATAGGTCCTAATCATCTCATAATGAAACCATTCTTATGTGTGCCACAAAATCATAAATCATACATCATAGCATAACCCATGTAATGAAAATGGGAATCTTAAACATCATGCCATCAAAACATTATCCATATAAGATAAAAGGACATAATTAAAATAATTCCATCATAAAAAAATCAAATCAATGTAAAAATAGGGATAGAAACAAATCCCTATATTATCTTAGATGGAAAATAATTTTTATAAAACACTTGAACTCCATTCTTGAGGAAAATATCATTTCTACTTGAAAAACATTTTTCCTTTCTTAATATGTCATAAAATTTTAAACTAAAAGAAGTTGATTAAAAATAATCTTTAAAACTTGTAAATTAATCTTCATGGAAAAAATGTTCTAAAAATCCATTCAGGCCATATAAGTTAAAAAAACATTCTTCTCGTACTTTGGCCGGAAAAGTCAAAAATTACCTCGTACGAAATATGATAAAATATTGCTTTCATATCTTTTACTAAAAACTCACCAAAGGGTAAATTTTGATTTAAAAAATTGTATTAGTATAGAAATAATATTACATATTGAGTAAAAATGGATGTGGATTATAAATATTCCCCAGTAAATTCTGAAGTATAAACAATCTCAGAAAAAAATGAGATTGTGAGATTTCCCCTTACCTTAGGTCTGATTTGCTTCGTAAGTGTCGGAAACTCCTGTATAATGATTTATATAATGTCGTTGACTTATTATAGAATCATAATCATTTTTATGATATAATATATGGTCATATTCTTATCATCCTATTAGTAATATTTCATTGCTACTTGTTATTCGGGTGTTTATTACTTTTGTTCTTATGCGTGTTTTGTCGAATAAATTATTATTCTTCCCTTTAGATTATAGATAACTCATTTACAGAATGTTATTAGTTTAATATATATCATATTTACTCATTAAATTAATTTATATAATCATTATGTAATGAAGATCATGTAGAACGAGTCACATCACATCGTGGAGACGGTAGGTCGTACGTACGCACGAGCGATGATATCATTCCCATGATCGTGGAATTGTATTGAAGTGTATGCATACTATTTCAAAATAAATATCAATTTAAAATAATCATATATAGTTATTTTCTATACCATTATACCCATCCAAGTAAGGTGGTGGTGGAAAATAGATTACACCACGGCATAGAGACGGTATTCCATACGTACGCACGCGTAGTGATTTCATTTTCCATAGGATGGATAGATGGTGAAAAAGGGTTTTTTCATACTTATAATAACATATCCGTATATGAGTGATACTGATGTTATTAATTCATAATGAAACAACTAAATAATAAGAAGTAGAAGAAGAAATAAAGTTGAAAGAATCGGTAACGGACATTACCTCTTCTTTGAAGCGCCTCTTCTTAACCTCCCCTTAGGGCACTAAAGATGGACTTTGAAGAAGACCAGGACCACTAGGATGTTTCTACGGAAGTGGAGAAGATAAATTGAAAGGGGTAGGCCGAGCATGAAGGCTCAAAGTGGTGTGAGGAAGAGAGGGAGGAGGTGTCCTTTTATAAGGGATGAGAGGGGCACCTTTGAAAAAACTTAAAATATTATTTTATTATAAAGTCATATTCGGTTTTTAATAGATCCAAATTGATTTATTTAGAAGTTAATGTGGGTATGGGTCTCAATCCTTTCAACCAATGGGTTTTAGAGAAGTTTAGGTTATTATATTAACCTTATCTTTTAGTTTTAACTCTTAGTTAATTAGATTGACATTTACCATGTCACATTGTAATTTTAAATTATATAGTTAATAAACATACCATATACAACCAAGCGACCCCCCAAGTGGTCCATTAATGATACAACTATCATGATATAAGTATATTGGCCGAGCCTCAGATTTTTAGGAATATAATGACAATTAATAATATAATATTTGTTTTAAAAAACTATTTTATGTCAATTTTGACACTATTTGGTAATTGATTTTTGTGAAATTCATAATAGCTTGATTAGTTCGACAAAAGGTACTTAAATAAATAATAATATGTCATATTAACCTAGAAAATTAGTGAAATTCATAAAAAGTCTCAAATTACATTTATTTGAGTATTTATAACATCAATTATGTTAATATTTCATTAATAAGATAATTACTGCATCATCATTGTGTCATAAATAAATTAAATTATCTAACGTCTAAAAATTATAAATAAAATACCATTATGTAGGAAATCTTTTTATATTTCTAATGAATACTTATAGTCGAATTTATCTTATGTGTAACCCTATATTAAAAATGTTTTAGTTATTAAACTTTGATTTTTAATATTTTAACTCCTCTTTAAATAAAATAATATTAAATGTCCTAATCTAATCCAAGTGGACCTAAATGGTAATATTTTATTCCTAAGGTTTTTTTGGTCGAATTACACTTATCCAATAGAATTAGTACATGTGTTAGGATAATAATAATATCATTTTTACCCTTAATTACCCTATTTACCTTTAACCGTGGTAAAAAAAGTAAAAAGTTACTATTAACCAAAAATTATTTTCGTCTCATTAAACCACGTTTTAGTCCTTGATATTAACCGTGTCTCTCAGATTCTCAAAATTCCATTCATAGAAGCGGTAAAATTATGTTTTATGTGGATTTCAAAATTCTCTTAGGAGGTGGGTAAAAGACGGTGAAAAGTTCAATAAAATTTTTATATATCTAAAATTATTATAAAATGACTCCAATTAATTACATTGAGATTATATAGGTATTATATATCAATTTTGACGTAAAATAAATTTAAATAAAATAAACAATTATTTAAATAAAAAGTCGGTTTTTAAATAGTAACCCAGTGTTTTCACTATTCATCAAAAATTGAATGTTTTCAGAAAAATACCAAAATTTCACCCTAGGCTAATTTAAATATTCCAAAACCAAAAATGAAGTCCATTTTGAAAGATAAAATTTAAAAAATTTCAAAAATTGGGTATTACTATTCATAACGGCTAGTTTTAATAATATTTTAATAGCATATCGTTGTTTAGTGAAACTCGGTATTGCGTACGACACAGGCTATTGAGGAAGGTCGTGATTGCATATAAAGAAAGCCAAGATAGTGTTGTGTGTATTGAAAGATTCATTTGATGATGTATATAACATAAAAACACATCATTTCTCATAAAAATCTCAGGTTTTACATTCTGTAAGTTCGATGAGCCCCGTCCCTCTTCAAAGAGATCATTTTGGATTTATGGATCTCCTCAAAGAATCGCAAGACCACTTTTACTATAAATAAGATGCCCAACCCCCCCCCCCCCCCATAGGAATTATTACCGTGACCTATCTCCCTCTGATATCCCTTTTTGAGAAGATCCTGAGCATCACACCCCCGAGAGAAAAATGAATTCCCAAGCTACTGAAGCATCAGAAAACACCCATTCCCTTATTTATATTTATCCCTACCTATGTTTGGTATGAACTTCATGAAGGAATATGACCATCAGAAAGGAGGAAGGCCCTCTTGGGTATTTGGGGCTTCAAAAAGCATTAATTCTTCCCAATGAACTCCTATAACAACTCATGCCTCCATGTCAAGGAAGGGTCACCCTGCCTCACAGAGATCCTACCTTTACAAAGCCCCTACCCTCTTTAAATCACATGAACATCACTATGAACCACCCAATGAGGCCCCCTTATATGTGATACCCTCTTTCGCATGGCCCTTGTGGCTTGTATGTAGTGATTTCTTGGTCCCTCATGTGGTGTTCCTTATTGTGTTGCTCTACCGAATGCTTCTCTACATAGGTATTCTAATAGCTATTACATATTCACATATCTACACTAACATGGACCCCAAAATTAACCAATACTCTACCCCATTGCTCTCTGGAATTTATGGTTCCTTTACATCCCCATGTTTGGGTGGAAATCAATTATGGACATCTTAGGGGTGAGGAGCGAGTCCTACTTGTCTAAGATCTGGGATGTTAAATTTCCTAGAAAACTATCCCACAACAAATGAAATTAAAATGTGGTTTCCAAATGTGTGGAATGTATGAGAGGAATAGAGATGGGATGGAAACCACAGCCCTTTTACCCCTCTCTCCCATTGGGCTTTGTCTCTATGTGTGCCTCAGCCTTTCTCTACACCCACTCATCTCCACTAAAGTGAGATCCCCTTCCCCCACGTGGAATGGAATGAGATCCTCCTTGGGAAGCATACCTATACTAATCCCTAATCTCCATATCGATGGGAAATCTTAGTATGTAAGACCCAGATCACTTCTCGTGGCCTCACCATTCATGATATGATCATCAGGTTTACTACTAACTCTTGTTTCTCACACCGTACATGGATCATGCAGAATTATAGATTAATATTGACATTGACTCCACATGGGATTACTCAGTGCATAATCCCCATGCCCCTCATTACCAAAATACATGGGTTTTGATCCTTATCTTCTAAATAGGGTATGTAGTTAGCCTCCACGAGGAATAATCCCAACATAAGATAAACTGCCATGCCCCCCTAGGGTTGCACCTCCCTGATCCACCCTCAGTGGAGTCCAAACCAGCACTCACATGGGTCGTCTCAATGAGTAAGCCTCATTCAACCTTTTTCCACTCTCAGTAGAATCTTGGAAGTTTCAATTCATAATACCCACACCACATGATTGGGCTATCTCTTCAGGTGTAATCCCCAATTCCCCCATCAGAACTATGTGGACTTTGATTCCCAGCCATTGGGATACATAGGAAACATCCTTATAGTTCAAGACTGATATCGTCATATTCTCTTCAATTCACTTTTATCCTTACCGTATGATGTTAAGTTATATGGGGTAGACAAACTATTTAGACATTGGATCTAATCAACAGGGATATGTAGGAAGCCTCCACATGGTTCAAGCCCATCACCCACTTCAATCCTTGTCTTTCCCTCAAGTCTCCATGTCTCGAGAAGATCATTCCCCAACCTCAAGGTTCCACTTCCTTCAGGTCCATATCCATGAACTCCATTATCAGGATTTGCCTCCTTAGGTATCTCATCACCCCATTCCCAAACTACATGTACTTTGATCTCTACCCTCTAAGTAGGGTACATAGGAAGCCTCATTATGGTTCAAGCCAGCACCTTCCATCACCCATCCATTACAACCATTTCTCCCACTTCATCCATATCCATATTGATTCTTACATAGTCTTCAATGTCATGATGGGGTCACATCATCCATATGGGTCGTTTAAGTATGGAATTTGTATCCATTCACATTATCACTACTTTTAGAACTACTCAGTAAGTCTCAGTGCGTAATCCCCACACAATCCAACAAACAGAAATACTCTTGTGATGGAAGGTATCTGCATGTTATCCCCATGCCACTCCATCCAATGAGCTTGTGAATTTTTATACCTATATTCTAAATAGTGTATATATAAATCCTCCATTAGGTTCAATACCATCCAATGGTAAACCATGGTGTCCCCCTCATTGGGGTGCACCTAGCTGATTTATCCTTAGTGGTGTCCAGATGATCCTTCATGATGTGAAACTTACCTTTTATTGGGAACCCCATCCATGGTCAGTCCTCAATGGGGTTTCTGATCCATCCATATGGTAAACTTTCCAGGTGCTCCCTCCAAGGGATCTACCCATACGATCCACCTTCATAAGTTTTTTGATCAGTCCGATCAGTCTTCTCGGAGGTTAAACTCACAACATTCCCTATGTTAAACATGGGAAGCCAAAAAACATTGGAAGACATTCCATGTTCATAAAATACCATAAAATAAATGTGGGATACAACTGTAGTCCACTCTTTTTAGAGACCCTATTATAAGAAAAAAATACAAGTGTACTAATGTTCCAGAAAGAAGACATGCTAATAATGCTCAAAGTGACTAATCTTTGGACTAAAGGTTACTAACCTGACTTGAAAATTTGAAATTTCTTGACAAAATTATCACAATTAACTGGAATCCATAAAGATATGGCATCGGGAGTATTCACACAAAATACATTTCAATATTAATGGAGATCCTAACTGGGTGAATAATTTTGAGGAGGAATCCATGAAAGGAGAGATCGACATCCCATCCTCCTATTTCGATAATAGAGAAAATATCTTTGAAAAAGTGATGAATGATACTCACCTTTGGAAATAGGGATTGTGGGAAAAAATTTCATGCTAGTGGATGATAACCCACTCAGGAAGAGTGACCCTAATATAAAGCATCAGAAACATAAATGGTGAACCTAATGTAAAACTATTATCCCCTATTATGGGGATTAATAGAATTCAAGAAATCTACAGATAAGTGTGTCACTGAATCCAGCCATTCAGCTCCCGGCCCCACCCTAAAAATAGTGGGTCTGGTAAGGAACTCAAAAGAATTTAGGGAAGTTAATCATTGGGCATTCTGGTCTGTAACATCGTCACTGTGGATCTCAATATCCCGCGATGGAAGATTGAACGAAGATGTGGTATTGAGAATTTCTTTCCTACTATCCATACTAATTTGTGAAATTCTTACTTTGTAGGACCCAAGATATGGGAACTATTCACCCCCCACCAAAGATGCAGGGTCTAGAGAAACATCAATGTAAAAATCATGTGGGACTCCACCTACACCATAATGTCATCTACGACAATGGCTACTAGGTTCCCACACCCCATCTCACTATAATAATTTGTTCATAGGAGTGGGACAGACATTATCATCTGACGAAAAAAATAGGATGGGGTTATCCACATGAGGGACTTGGTCCACTAGGACTAGGAGGCTTTTTGGCCTCACAGTCACCGCCTCCTCCATGGTCTACGCAGGGATCCCATGCTCCCCACTCCAACAGCTATTTATTTTAGAGACCTCTACCTGGAACATTCCTATGACTCACTCTTCTATGCTGATGAGCTAAGGGATATCTGATTCATCTCAACTATTAAAACTTCTAGGGAGATTCCATGGAGGGCTCCCACCATGCCACATAAACACCACCAAATTGTCTCTTGGGCCAAAGAACATGTGGTATTTTCCCATGCTCTACCATCCCCGGTCTGCCTGACTCGATTCTAATATCAGGAGAAACCACTAGAGGATTCCTATTATGGGGCATAATCTTTTACAGCTCCAGTGGCCCATGCCCCCCATGGTAAATTCTAACAGGTCCCTTCCACTATATAGTAGGGATTCATCATTGCCTGGTCAGAATCGAGACCTCATCCACCCCACTAGCAGGTCGGGATGACTCTTTCGATTATTGACACATCCACTAAAAATCATGGGCCTAACCATGATGAAAAGATCCAATACAAAGGACCTACCTATTCCATTTATTTCTAGATTTGAGGTCCTCACTGCTCCAACACTCATAGCCACAAAATATCCTCCCCATGGATCTAGCATCAGTCAATGATGAGGTCCTCTCAATCTTGTCGACATCAGACATGAATCCCAGTACGGAGGCCCTACCCATGTCAAAGATTGTCAATGCGAAGTTCCACCTCATCCCATGCCCAGCTCAAGTGGAGTCCCTCCTTACTCTATCAATCATCCAATTGGTGGCCCTCCCCACTTCATCAACACTCAACATGGACTTCCTCCCTATCTCTAGTTTGATCAATAAGATGATCCTCTTCATGAAACCACTGCCAACCAGCACGAATGTCCTCCACATGCCACAGGTGGCTGACATGGAGGCCCTCCCCATGTCCTCACTAACTCCAATAGATGTCCTCCCTAATCTAGCATTCATAGTGAAGAGGTTCTCCTTGTGCATCCAAAAACTAGTGCAAGGGTCCTCCCTATATCCAATAACACCAAAATAGAGGTACTCCCCGTGTCCAGTTTGACATTTTCCTAGATGATCCTCGCAACTCAACTCATCAAAGCAAAGGTCCCCCCCACTCTCATACCCAACCTGGAGGTCCTCTCCATATTCTCACTAGTACCCAACATAGAGGTCCTCCCCATGTTCTCACCAATACCAAACATGATGTTCCTCCCCATGTTCTCACCAGTACCTAACATGGAGGTCCTCCCTATGTTCTCACCAATACCCAACATGGAGTTCATCCACTTGTTCTCACCAGTAACCAACATGGATGTCCTACCTATGTTCTCATCAGTACCTAATATGGATCCCCTCTCCATGTTCTCACCAGCACTCAGAGTGGAGGTCCTCCCCACTCTTGCAGTAGTCCCAATGGAGGTCATCTCTGCTCCGATGAAAACAGATATGGAGGTCCTCCTCATATCCCATCCAACTCAAGTGAAGGTCCTCCCCACTCCAGAACCAACCTGCACGGAGGTCCTCCACATGCCAAAAATTTAACCTGCACTAAATAGTCAACCTGGGGTAGAAGTAAAAATATTCACCACCAAAGGAATAACTCTAATAAATTCCATATCATTGTCAATCCCGTTCTATTTTCAATTTCCAAAGCAGTGGGTGGATCAATTATAGAGGATTCACCCCAATCCCCTGCATTATTGTCTAGGGTAGGAACCATAAATGTGAGTTTATTCCTTCTAGAAAGCTAAATTTACTATATTAATGAAACCCTACGTAGGTATATGTAGGAGGAGGAATATTTGGATCCTTTCCAGGCTCTTGCCATACAGTCATCTCCATCATCACCAAACTCATTCTCTACCTCAACACGAGATCATGGAGAATTGTTCTGGGGTTTGGTAGATGAAAAGTGCCAACCAGATCCACCACAAACCACTACCACCATCTCACATGAATCAGTGGTCAACAACCCATCCTCCAAGTACATGATGATGTAGTCAGTACCATGTCTGAGAGACAACCAGTTTTAACACATCATGTTGGCTTGCACAGTGTTCTCTCTATCACCCAGTTGACCACCCTAATGGCCCATTCTAGTTTCATTTCTAGTTCCTCCACCACCCCTAGTATAAGAGTGGGTAAAACATGGGCTACATCCTACTTTTCAATGGAGAATATTTTGGGGAACTCTCGTAGTGGACTAGTTTCTTAAGATGTTCGTACTGATTAATACTCCTATATTTAGTATTCCATAATTTATTACCCAAGATGAGGTCATGGGTTTTCATCAGACTATAAGGATGATGCATTTCTGTATCCTTAATCATCCATTGTCCTATCTGAAGATCCAAGAGTATTACAATAACATCGGTCAATAGTGTTTCATGGTTGAGTTAGTGATGCTTCATATTGCTCATCACCCTGCATCACCCGATTATCACTGGACCCTTCAACAACAATGTGTTCAGAGATTTATCATGCTCTACAACATCATTGAGGAGGTGAACTACATGTACGGGTTCAAGGTTTGGGAATATATGTTTCTATCCACTTAAGTCCCATCCTAGGGTAGCTGGACTAGCCCATTGACATCAAGGATAAGCCTCCAAGAACTGTTGTGATAAATATGGTTCTTCCTAAGATATAATTGGAAGGGGTGCTAGAACGTAAACTAATGGAGAGAACCCTCTCCCTAGGAAAGAATATCTGGTGGATTGCACAGGTGTTCACACTCATCAAAAAAGGTAGTTTCTTGTCCTTGTATATCCCTCTTCATCATTTTCCATCAATCAGAATACCAATAAGGATAAAGGTAAAGTCATGGATTTTATTCCATCCAACCAATCTGAGGATTATCATAAGGCTGAGTTCAATAATGATATGGCCACCCCAATATAATAGCATGTGGATCAAAAAAATCTAATTACTGAACTCCTTGTTGAGCACCTTGTAGAATAGCATCTGGACTGCGGTGATCCTTGATACCATATTTTCCCTCCTCCCATGAGGTGGTAGGGGAAAAAGGGATTTTTTGTCCAGTTTCCTCCCACTGATCTTGAAAATTCCATGCATCTTGATAGGGTAGAGATTGGAGCCTTTGGAAATCTACTATGGTATTTATCAGAAAATCCCCCTGAGTTGCATGAGAATCTACCTTAATACCCTGCTCATTCCATCCCTATAGATTCTCCATAGCTCATTCATCTAGAGACTCTTCAGGTTGCTCCTAAAGAAGTTCCACCTGCCAATACATGAGCCGTTGAGCCTGCCTACCATGGTGAAGAGCTCTCCAACACACTAGTTGTCAGAAATCCTCTCCATTATTGGAATCCTTTCCAGGGTGACCCGATGGACTCTCTCATTTACCAAATTGAGTCTATTAAGACATGACAGGTGTCAATACCACCTGAAAAATGGAATATAAAGCATGGGTGGATGTCATTCAAACAACCCCAGATTTTTGAAACCCCAAATTTATCCCTTTTAATGGGATGAGAGACCTTCTACAACATATGTCCCACTTCATATTAAAATGTGGACCTATACTGGGAATGACATAATAACAAGAATCTTCCCAGCTCCGATGTTTTTTGCACACATTAGAAGGGTCTATATCCATCTGGTATGTCCAGCTATCCATTGAAACTATCACCGGTTGGTAAGATATATACAGGTATATTATCTATCAGTTTAGTTCTACCACCTATAATACCATCATTTTTTATCTCTTCATGTTCAATAAACGTCGAGATGAGCGAGTCCCAGACTTTCTCTCATGGTGGAAAGGCCTCATGTATTCACTCAACATGTTCCTAACTCAAGAGAAGCTACTAACGATGTGTGTTGGTAATGTTAAGACTCAATTGGTCCCATCACTCATCACTCAAAATATCCCAGTCATATTTTGGTATTTTTTGATAAGGATCTGTTCCTAGAGTAATATTTGTAGCGAGATAAGTAGGCTCACCCATTTCCTCCTCCATCTCCTGCAAGAAGTGCCTCCAAGGAAGAGATTGATGATGTCACACAAATAATGGCCCCTATTCAGCTAGAGTTGTTTTCAGAATAGCCTAACTCATATACTTTCCAAGGGAAATAGCCTCAGTCCTAGACATAGGCTCAGCATCACCTGACATAGAATCAGAAGGCACAACCACATAATGAACCACCACAGCCTATGTAGGAAAATCAGGTTCTGACCCCTCACTGTTGATGTTGTACCACAAAAACTGCCTTTTGATGTCTTATATAATTAGGTAAAAATAACCTTCTCTACATCAATGAGCCCCTCTTGGTTAGGTATGGGGTCTTATGGATAGTTTCATGGGTTCCTCCCCTCCCTCAGTAGGCCTTTCTGTAGGAATGTTCAAGAAGCGATCAAACCACTGCTTAAAGTGGAAATCCCTTGTCATTTTCTTATCTTTGTCTGAACTAGGCACCATATCTAGTTGAATATTCACCAGATGAGAACTTTTATAAGGATCCCAATATTCATACTCTTCAGGGAAAAATTCTTCTTAAATCTCACCCAAAATGGGAATATGAGAAATTTGATAGAGGCCCTAGAGGCCGATGATGACCTCCGAATGAAGCAAATGAAACATGATGTTCCTCGATAACCATACAATAATTATTTTAGGCATGATGTCCTTAGACTGGTAAATGTGGAATTGGGAAACCCATGATACTTCATACAGTACTCCTCACATCAACTCTGCCCCAAATTCTGCACAAGATGTGCATACCTAGTGCGACCAAGATCATTACTCAATGAAATTTCTACCGTGGAGTAGGTCATAGTCATCATTCCATCGTTTCTTCAAGTCCATTGACCACTCCTTGATTATTTTATGGTATTTGTGGTGGATATTTTTTCATATTAAATGGTTTCTCATCGATATTGTTGAGATGGTTGTAAAGGTATTTTGTGATGATAGGTGAATAATCCTTCTATGTATGGCCATTAGTATCCCAAAACCACTGGTACTGAACTGGTGTGCCTATGAAAAAGTAAATTGGTTCATCCATACTTGCATATGGGATGAATATGTCCTCCCATAGAGTGAATCTATAAAGATGCAGTCTCTTATAAAGAGGATAGACTTTCTGTACTTTCTTTCAGTAGCTATGTCATTGATTTGTTGTCAAAGTGTCTCCAAACTAACTCCCCAGTAAGAATTTTTTTCAGCAGATATTTTTTTCAGGTAGAATTCACAAGGACCTCCCAATAAACATCTTTGGTGGACATCAGATTTGAGACTTTGTCGATTGTATTTAGACTGTTCAAATGGGTCATTCCTGGATCATGATCATGGAGCCACAAGATCATAGATCCATAGTGGACACTTCACGTGTTGTGGAGAAATAGATTATCACAATGACTGGGTTTTCTAAGAAGCGTTTGCTGAGAAATGGTCCAATGAACCTTATTTTAAAGCACTTGTTCATAGGGAAGATTACTTCATGAAAAGAGTGATCAAGAAAAAATGTTCTAGGAGATCCAGTACGGATAATGGGACCATCATGTCATAATTATAGGAAATGGACCACTCCCCATCATGGCAGACTTCATGCTACCAATCCTCATGGAATCTTTTCACCAAGTGTGCATCGCACCCCTTCATCGTGATCCTACATCATGACCGATCAATGTTGTAGTGACTAACCCTCAGAATATGACCCTTTTTTCTCATTGACTCCCATTATGAGGGGGTGGGGCATTTGTTAGTTCCAAAATAAATTCCAAAAATAAATCAATAAAGACCACAGCTGGTTGAGATGAAATCCATGCGCCCAAAACCCAAATATCATCAATGGGTATACCTCATGAAGCACTTTCGCATAACCCCAGGACTCAAAAAGGAATTAGGTGTTTCTATTCAGTTCGGTGAGTGAAACGTTCCCTATGACCACCAAAAAAGAAGTTTACAGTAGGCTATGCAAGTCTGATGATCCCCACACCTCTTTGTGGAGATCATTTTGTATTTTTGGTGCACCTTCGAGCATCGTGAGACCCATTTTCCTATATATAGGTGGATCAACTCCCCTCATAGAAATTGTTACCTTGACATTTTTCCTTCTAATATCATTTTTCACGAATCTCCCATGAATTGTGACTCTGAGAGAAAAATGAATTCCCCAAGGTACTGGAGCATCACGAAACTCCTTTTCCCTTTATCGAATTTACCCTTACCTATGGTAGGGATTGACTTCATGAAGGAATATTCCCCCCACAAAGGATGAAGGTTCTCTATGGTACTTAAGACTTTTCAAATAATTAATCCTTCATGAAGAACTCATCTTACAATTCATGCCTCCATGACAAGACAAAGTCACCCTACTTCGTGGAGCTCTTACAATCGCACACCCCTTGACCTCAGCGAAGCACCTCATCATGACGAATCACCTCTCAGTATGTCCCCTACTTAATGAGACCCTATTTTATGTGGCACTCTTAGATTTTACTCAGTGATTTATTGGTCCCTCATATGGTGTTCCTTGTTCTGTTTATATACATAATGATTCTCTGTAAAGGTATGCTAATAGCTATTGCATCTTCAAATAGCTACACTAACATGGAATCTATAATGGACTACTCATCCAACCTATTTTACCCTACAATTATTTCTACCTTCCCATCCCCAAGTATGGGTGGTCATCCATTAGATAATTACAAGGGTTGATAAGCGAGTCCTCCCCATCCGAGCTGCAGGACGTTACACAGCCTATCACCAACATCCTCAAAACATGAAGTTAATCATTGGTTGTTGCATGTGTGGAATGTTTTAGATGATTATATTGGGTATGGTAATTAGATCCCTCTTACCCCTCTCTATCATTGTGAATTTCCTCCATGTGTGCCTCGGGCCTTCATTACTCCCACTCGTCTCCACAAGAGTGAGATCCCCTTCTTCAACCTAGAAAATAATGAGATCCTCATCATGAATCCCTCTTGGAGTAATCCCCAATCTTCTTCTTGGGCCTTCTCAGTATGTAAGCCTTACATAACCTCTCATGGACACACCATTCATGAAACGATCACCTTTCATGACACGATCACCAGGTCTATTACTACCTCTTATTTCTCACACTTAGCATAACTCAAGTTGGCTTAGAGATTAATAGTGATCATGTATCCATATGGTCAACCTTAGTGCATAAGCCCCATTCCCCTAATTACCAAGCTACATAGGTTTCAATACATGTATTCTAAATAGGGTATGTAGGCGACCACCAAAAGTTTAAATAAAAACCAAAGATAAACTCTGGTTCCCCCTTCTAGGGGTATACCTCCCTGATCCACCCTTAGTGGTTTTGGGATCAGCACTCATATGAGCCATCTCAACACATAAGACTCATTCACACATTTCCCCACAAATTAAAATTTGTAATGTTTCAATGCATAAGCCCTACACCACATGAATGGGCCTCTTCTTCATGTGTAAGCCCCAATGCCCCATTTATAACTATGTGGAATTTGATTCCTATCCATTAGGATATGTAGGATACCTCTCTGACGTTCAAGACTGATACCATCATATTTACAACAGTTTTCCTCTCTGATCCATCCTCAGTGGTGTCCAGATCGGCCTTCATATTGTTGAAACATCCCATTACGGGACACGCCATCTAGGTTCCATTCTCATTGGATGTTCTTATCCATCAATATGATAAACGTTCTAGGTGCTTAATCCTAGGGATGTACCCATATTATACACCATCATATGTTTTCTGATATGTCTGATCTATCTTCTCAAGAAGATAAATGCATGGAATACCCCGTGTTAAACATGGGGTGTCGAGGAAAGCCTCTAAGACAATACATGGCCAAAAAATACCTCAAAATCAATGTTGGATAACTTAGGTTTCCACTCCCTTGAGAATCACTCTTGTAAGGGAAAAATACAGGTCTACCAATGTTCCAACATCTAGGAATTATAGTGATTCCTAATGTGACTACTCTACTGACTGACTGAAAGTTACTTTTTTATTAGAAAATGAAAAACATACAAGATCCCAAAGATAGGGGGCGTCGACAAAGGTTTACAGAGGTCTAAAGTGATGAAATCCAAGCGTATCACCCAGAATAATCTGGTTTCATCTCTTTGATACGGAACCAACACTACTATAAACAATAATCCCATTCTATGCTCGTCCCTCCTATGCTAAGAGATTTGTTTCATGGTTCCATCCACTCCATGTATGCTTGAGTGACATACCTTACTTGATTTTTCTTCTGAAATAATGAACCAGATAGAAAAGATCCCAGGGGGGATCAGCCCTTCTGTGAAGCAACTAGACAGAAACCACTGCATCTGACTCAAGATCCTCCACCTTGAGATACAAATCCAGTCCGGTGTGCATGGATCGAATCTCAACACCCAAGGAAGTTCCCCTGCAAAAGAAATCACTAAAGCTGAGAATAACCAACCCGTAGGAGTTGTAAACCAAACCACCACCTCTCATCTCCTAGTCAATAAGAGATATGTCAACATTAAGCTTCAGTCCCCTTTGAGGTGTAGACCACATCACCCACTTGCCCTATCTTCTGGGATGTGGACCAGGTAGAGGGTGTTCCTTAATTACAAGTGATAAAAACGTGGAAGAACCGACACATCTGAGAATGAGGGGAATGAGCTATTCCACCAATTCCCATGTGAGACCATGCATGTGGATAGAAGAGGGTGCTGCAACTTCTCTTGCTTTATTAGGGGCCTCCCAGAGAATCCAGCAAATAGCCGCCACTATGAGAGCATGTCCATTCCATTCCAAATCTGCATACCCATAGTCGCGAAACCATCTCTCGAGCACCTCATGGAACAAGTCCCCACTAAAGTCGATGTTCAAGCATTCCCCCATTGTACCCCCAGAGGTTTTTTTCCCAATCTCCATGAACAAAGACATTCTATATTGTCTCCACTAGAGAGAAGATACAACAACGACTTTAGGACACCTTACTCAGCCCTCTTCTCTGAATATTTGCATCTGTCGGGAGAGCATGATGTCAGATATGATAGATGAGGAAGAACAGTTTCATTGGGATCTCCTTGCACCAAAGAGTAACAACCATCCCATCCCTCACACCATGGCCACAAAATATATATATTTATAGTTTTTTCAGGATAACCTTTCGGAGTGCGTTCTAGTGAAGCATCAGCAGTTCAGATCGTTGTTGAGAGTGATGCTGGAGAAGATATCCATCTGCTTATCATTAAGGTTAGAGTTAATCAGAAGTGGATGGCTTCTGGCCTCTTTGAAAGAAATAGATGGCGCTGGACACCCCTGGAAGAAATGTTTTACGTTGTCCCAATTCTCCTGCCAAAAGTAAATATCACCCCTCCCAACCAGCCAATGGGTATGCCCTTGAAGAGCGCTCAAATGAGAAAGAATGAATTTGACTATGTTTGAAAGGACCCTCCTGCTTCCTATCCAGCCTTCCCATCTCTCCTCATACCTATATTAGATGAACCTATCCCAAATTTATGACCCTTCGATAATCTCTCAAGCAAGCCGATCTTGCATGGCATGCATGGCCTTCGAGATATTTCTTATTCCCACTCCACCCTCCTCCACCGGTTTGGCCATGTTCTTCCAAGAGGCCTAGTGGAACCTCCCCACCTAGTTAGCATCCCACTAGAAGGCTGACATCATATTATAAATTCTTGTAATGGTTCTCTTTGGTCAGTAGATGATTGAGATCACATACATAGGAATTGAAGTAAGTACACTGTTGATGAGGGTGACCCTTCCCCCAAAAGAAGGGAATTGTTTCTTGCAATTTCAGATTTTAACTGTGATGTAGATGATAAAATATTCAAAGAGACATTTCTTGATTCTTCAATTCAAAATGGGGACACCCAGGTGAGTCATCTAAAGATATCTCCTATGCATACCTAAAATCTCTTGTATGGTATGACTTCTCCTCTTTGGACACTTATTTTAGATGAAAAACTTTCTCTTCCTAGCATTGATAATCTCCCAATTTCATCCCCATAGGATTTCTAGGTATTCATGAGGGCTTGGATAGATCTAAGTTTTCCAGTAATTAAGACTAACACATCATCTGCAAACATGATGTGGGAAATAGGAAGTCTGACATACTTAGTGGTATATGGATCAACTGTGTGCTCCACCAAGATGCGGTGGATATTATTAGATAGGACCCCATGAACTAAAAGGAAAAGATAATGGGGGATAGAATCACCTTCTCACACACCCCTAGTAATTTTAATGAACCTGGAAGCCATACCCATGAAAGAGATAGAAATCCAAGGCGATGAGAATCATCTAAAGCACAAGTCAAAGACCCATTCACTAAAGCCTAGTTTTATCATCTCCTGGATGATGAATCCACACTTTAGCCTATCATATGCTTTATCCCTATTCACCTGAATAACCACATTGGAACCCACCTTCCTCTTGTTAATATCCCCCACCAATTCTTTATCAATGACAATGGCCCCTTGAATTCTCCTCCCCTTCATAAATCCATGTTGTTCGGTCAAATCCACCCTAGGAATCATGACACTCAGCCTTTTGGATATCATACTAGAGAGGATTTTGTCAGAAATGTTACAAAGACAAATCAGACATTAATGGGGGAATGTTTTTGGGTTCTTACATTTAGGGATGAGAATAATGTGGGAAGCACACACCCCTCATGGAAGAGAACCCCCCTTAAATAATTCCTAGACAACATGGATTATCTTAGGTTTCACAAAGTCCTAGGTAGCAACATAGAATGCCCCCATGAAGCCGTCGGGCCTTAGGTTCTATCCTGCATTAAGCTAATTTAACATCCTTTATATCCTCCTCCTTAGGTATCTCAACCAGGATTTCATTGTTTTCATTACCAATCCACTCCTGCATGGCACTCAGGATCACATCCTCCCTACCACTTGAAGTCATGCCACAATCACTAGTGTCTCTCGAGTCATCCAACAGGTTTTTAAAGTGGTTAATAGTGAGGTTGTCAGCCACATCAATATCTGATGTGAAGGAACCATTCTCCATCTTAATGTTAACGTGACCACTCTTATTTTTCTCTTTTAGGAAGTCATGGAAAAAGGTTGTGTTTTTATCCCCCTCCCTAAGCCACAAAGTCCAGGACCTCGCATGGTAGATCCTCTCAACTTTTAGCAACTTATCCAACTACAGGGAGCGATTGGAGTTAAGGAGAGAAACGATATCATCATCCCAACAATCTTGGAGGGCCTCTTCCAGCTTCCCAATACCTTTCTTAAGGTCCTCAATGTTGATGTCTTCCCTGGGGTTACATTCAAGCCATTCCTGGGTACAAATATCGAGTCACCTCATGCGGTAGAAGAGGTTCCACCAAGCATCACTGTGAGTCTCTGCTACCCATGAATTCTTCATCATGGGAAGGAACCCCTCCCTTCTATGCCATTAAAAAGTGTAGAAGAACTACTTTTATGTTTCCACACTCCTATTCAAAGCAACTAAATGTGGGGCATTGTCGGAAAAAACCCTACGAAGATGCAGGACCAACACTTTCCTGAAGGAGTCAACAACTTGTAAATTGGATAAACACATGTCCAGACATCTTCACATTCTTTGAATACCCCTATGATTATTACACCAAGTGAATTGTTTACCAATGAACCCAATTTCTTTGAGACCATTGGTTTCCATGTAGAGTTGGAAATCTCGTATTACCTTAGTAAACCCTCCTAACCCTCCCTTTTTTTCAGCAACCTCTGCCACCAAGCTGAAGTCTCCCCCGATTAACCAAGATTTATTGGAAGGATGGAAATTAACAAGGTGATTCCAAAGGAGGATCATATCTCCTACGTTATAGAGTGCATACATGAAGGTGAAAAAAATATCCATACTATCCGAATAAACCCTGGTAGTGATATATTGGGATGACATATCAATAGTATCAACTTCTAATTAGTGCTTCTATAAGACCCATAGGTGGGGGTTTCGAGTAAAAGAATGAAGGTGATGGGGGAAACCCATTCTTCTCCCAAACATAACCATACGCGTCACCTCCTTATTGGGCTCGAAGATGACATCCATAAAAACCAGATGTTGTTTTTCTTCAGAGGCAATATATGTGGTTTTGGAGTGTGCACCCAAGCCTCTTGCATTACAGATAATATTTGAAAATTATCTAAAATAGATGTCCAATCTCTCAATCAAAGTGAAATGGAACACAAAATACCTTGGGCATTGAGGCCTCTCAAGCCCTAGCACACGTCACTCGCCCATCCAAGCCATTTCCCAAAAATGGGGGGGGGGGAGGGTGTGGAAAGTGTAAGCTTAGAAGGAGGAACTAACTTTGACAATCCAGTGATCTCCTCTACAACTAGGACCTTGTTGGAAGCTCCGCTGGGAGGAATTAGAGTATGAACATGAAGCATGTAGAGTAAGAACTCCCTGGAATGGGATCTTTAGGCCTCCACAATGGCCTTTTCAACTCCCTCTAGCATCATTGAGGATGAGGTCCCCAAAGCATCCTGGAACTGAGGACTAGGACTACTCTACTGATCAAAGGTTTCTGCCCTAACATTATCCCTTGGAATTTCCTGATATAAGTGACATAATTAACTGGCATCCCTAAATATATGGCATTAAGAGGAGTTTTATGAACAACGTCTTAATCTATAAGGGAGACTCGGCCTAGGCGATGAATTCTAAGGAGGAATCCATGGAATGAGAGACTAATATCCCATAATACTATTTCAATCAAGGATCAAACATCTCTGAAGATGTGATGAATGTATCCCGCATTTGGAAGGAGGGAATGTGGTCCAGAAATTGTGGACCAATGAACAATAACCCGCTTAAACAATGTGCTATGGTGGAAAGCATCAGAAACAATGACATTCATTATTTTAAATGTATTGTACTTTCTTTATAAATTGAATGTTTGAAATATTGTTTTGAATTATTATAGATTAAATGAATTTATAAATTATAAGGTATTCATACTTTCAATGGAAAAAATTATAATATTAATAAAAATAGATCCTTATTTATTTTGTATCATTGAGTCATGATATTTTTTTATTGGTAAAGATATTTTATGTACCAATGGTTGAAGGTGTTTCTATAAGGGTTAGAATAAAACAATCATTAATAATCTTTTAATAACCTATAATGAAATTTTATAATGGCTAATATATAACGATGACATGAAAAAGTGATGAAATGTTTTATTTTATATGATTAGTATCACATATGGATTTCATTAATGTGACAGGAGTCAAGATTGAAAAATGATTTCTGGATAAGATTAATCGCATCAATGAAAGAGATAGAAAATTTAAAGGAGAAAGGTTTCATATCTTATGTGTCAGGTTTTAGAGTTATTATAATTTTTATAATGAGATGGTGGATTATTTTTTTCATGATTGTGAATGTGAAAGTAAAGTACATGAAATTCATCCATATTTATTTATTATTAAATGAGTTAGTGTCAAAGAGTAATCAAATAGAGGGTTGAACATTTTTCTTATCATTATTACAAAAATTTCATGATGAAGAATAAATGATTAATGAAGAAGTTTTAATTGGGTAAACTTCTTGATTCACCACCCCTCACTCTCATGTTGTTTTAGGTTGTAACAAGTGGTATCAAATCCCAAAGGTTTTATCCTATTGTTCAACCTCAAAATTTTATTTTAGATTCTTTTCAAAAATATAACCAATAATGAATCCACCATTTTTTTAGTTGAACAAGCTTTGGAGGTTAGTAGAAAGAAAAGTGTATATTACTTTAGGCCTATAAAAATGTGGTTGTGGATTAAAGTGTAACTCCTTGAGATTTTATGAAATATATTTTCAAATAAATTTAATTTCTATATCTTTCATTACATTCAACAGAGAGTTTCAATGAACTGTGATATACTATTTCAAAATTGTTATTTAAAGTGACAGTAATCACCTTGACATTGGATTAGTGTGTATAAATCGGACTGCCTTTTTTTTGAAAAATTAATCATTACATATTTATAAAATTATTTCATGGTTATAAATTGATTAAAAATGAAAATATAATAAATCATCTAAATCAAAAAATATTTTAATGAAAAACTATTTTTATTCATGCAATATATATTTATCATATAAAATTAAATTAATCACTTCTAGTGAATGATTTTAATATAAACTATACATTCTATATTAAATAAACATAGTAATAATCACTAATTTCTTTATATTCATGGGATAAGAAGAAACTATTTTTTATGACTAAAAATAAATTTTTCTAAAAAGTTGTATTTGTCAGGTGTTGCGTGCTTATTTAAAAATTATTTCCTTCCACTTTTGAAAATTTATTTTGATAAAATTTAATCCATATTTGTGATTAGTTGGTTAAAATTTAGTAAATAAATATCTTTTTTTCTAGTCAATATGAATTGTAAGATTAGTAATTTTTCACAATGGTAAAGGGTAAATTAGGTAATTAACAGTTAAAAATAATTTTATAAGGACTATAAAATAACCCAAAAATGCCTTAATTTTATTTGATATGTTTGTTTCACCATTAATAATAAAATATTTTGTTATATAGTTGTTTTACCATTTGTATATGATTAATATCTTAATAATAATTTCTGTAAAGAAAATTAAAAAATGTAAGACTCTTGTTTTAAATAACTATCATATTTTTTTCATGAGGTAAAATAGAGGAAATAATTGGTTATAATTAGTAATTTAAAAGAAAACTGGAATATATTTATCATGGTAGTTAAATTTTTATTTTTATTTTGGAAATAATTACTTTAAATGGATACAGAACACTAATGAAGTAATTATTCTATTAATGGAATAATTGGATGAATGAAATACAAAATATTAAAAGTAATATTATTTGAAATAATTATTGTGATACATGAATTTTATTGATGAATATAAAAATTTAAGGATGTATTAAAATATTTTTATCAAATTTTATTAGTTTTCTCTCTGTATTAAATGTAAAATTAAATGAGTACTATTTAAAATTACATTAATGATATTTTGTAATAAAGACTATTTTATTAAATGATGTAAAATTCATAAAAATATCAGATTCTTCCAAATGAATGGGATATGGTTTTAAACATCAAACATGGTCCATTTTTGGGTCATTATGTATTTTATAGAAACATTTTTAACCCTTAAATAGTATAAAATATTAACTTTACGGTGATTGTAAAAAGGGTTAACGAAGGGTTAAAAAAAGCGATAAGGGTAAATATGTCATCCCTAATTTTCAAAATTTTATTATATGAGAGTATTTAGACTCATACTAGTCATATCTATGAATATTATGAATTTATATCCATTTTTTCATTAAAATTAATTTATATTATTTTTATATTTTAATAAATTTCAAGAGTTCCACTACCCTCAATTATAAAAGGGAACCCCTCCTTTCTCTTCTTCACACCCCGTTGAGCCTTCTAGATCAACCAACCATTACAATGTTGAATTATTAAATTCCTTAGACATACCATAAAGGTTATGTTATTCCCAAAATACCAACCTTATAACCCTTAATAGGATATTTAAATATGTCACTTCAATGAATTGGAGGTTTCAACATGTGCGGTGGAAGCAGGACCTTAGAGAATGTGTTTTTGCCTAACTTTTATTTCAATGGAACATGTGTCATATTCATCTTTTGTTTATTTTTTGTGGTTTATATACTTCCCACGAATGACTTTTATGATATATCTTATAAAAAATTTGTGGATTTATGTATCTATCTAAATTTATTTCTTTCATGGGGCTTACAATTCAAAGTTTCCAAAGAGTATGGTTTTTATATTATAGTCCCATTATTTATTTGGATTATTTGTGAAAAAGTTTCCAATAATGAAATCGTATAATCAATCTCTCAAGAAAATAATGAATTTTTTCTCCTCAGATTATTTCATAGAAATATCTTTTTTTCCTTTCATTTTCCACACCTTATGTACTCAAGATATACAAAATTTGTTATAAGGATAAATGAAATTATTTCTTTCTTCGCTCGAATTTATGTTATCCTCTATATCCGTGTTATCGAAAAATGTTTTGAATAGTTTTTTTTAATATTATCCATTTTTTGGCTAAATTCATTTTTAACCATGCTTTAATTTTTATAAAATGTTTTAAAATTAATATTCTGAACATGTTTCAAAGGGGGAACTTTTTTGACATTATAAAAAATATGAAAAGAATTTTTTCTACTTACTTGTACAATATGATCATAATTTTCCTCTTTAATGAACAATTAATGATTTCAATATTTCATTAAATGTTTCCATGGTTATTTTCAAGGTAAAATGTTTCCCTAATATTTTAGAAATTTTAAAATTGAATGAATTTTTTTAAATGGAAATGTTAGTTTCCCTAATATTGTTTGAATAATGTTTTAATGGTATTTTGGTTCATAAAATACAAAAACCATTGATTTTACTTATTATTTATTAGGGATATGATCCATTTTACCATACTTGTTGTTTCTCTAGATGGTTTCTGTTTATGATGGTATGAATTTTATGAAACATGTTTCTTTAACATAGGTAATGTTGTGATGAAATAGTGAAATGATTATGAAACCTATTTATTTTATATGGGTTCTATTAAGATTAAATGATTATGAAACCCATTTATTTTCATGGGTTATGATATGATGGGTTATTTATGATCTTGTGGAATACATACGAATGATTTTCATTATGTGATGGGTGGGAACTGTATCTCCCTCTAATGCATTTGGTAAATATTGATGTATCCTATGATAACTAGTATTGGAATGGGATTCAAATCTAGTTCAGTAAGGGAATATTTCCACTATGATAGTCTTGGAAGTGAACCTTGACTACTATGGTTTTTTAGAGAGTCAATTAAATCCACTATTATAGTCCTGGAAGTGATCCTCAACTTCTTATTAAATGATTTTTATGTCTATGTGTATACCAAAATTCCATATCTTATTATTATATTATTATCTAATAGCTTATATCATTTTATTCCCTAATGATTCATTCCTTTTAACATCATATATTTATGTTGTGACTAAAGATTATGATCTATGAAATGCAGGGTATGGATTTCAGATGCTAAGTTCATGTTCTCATACACTTATCCTCATTTTATTCTTATATAATGATTCATATATCTATTGTTTACCCTTACTGATCATTTGAGCTCACACATTTCATATATGTCCTTTCACCATGTTATGAATAAAGTTATTAAGTATGATTTATCTTAGAAGGGTTATAGTTATGAGTAAATTAATGTGATACTCTTATAAATAAATTATTTATCCATCCATTTTTCTAAATATACTAGAACTATACGATACAAGAAAAAATCATTATGTTATGAAATGAATATCCATCAATTTAGATGTGATATCTATTTTTGAAAAGTATGGATCACTATAGTTAGTATTATAGAAAGTTTTAATTAACCTTTGGAAACTATGATTATATACCATCAATGATAAACCTAGAAATAATTTTATGCATTGGATAAAATAATAGTGTTTTAGTAACAATAATTAATGGCATATATTATACATAAGGTTTCATAGAATAAGGTCTCATGATTTACACATCCTATAAATTATTTCTTCTAATATTTTGGTTTTACACTACGATTATTATTGGTAACACTAGGATTTTTGGGTTTATTAAATGGTTATAACTTAATGGAATGTTGTTAATGTAGAATGTGACAGACAATGAAATGATTATACTCCAAAGAAATAAAATGTTATGGCAGTTGGAATGAAAAATATAATTTCTATAATCACACAAATTTTTTATGCTATAAATCACAAAGTGGATCCAAATTTGTATTGGAGGTAACGACATTCTATTGAGTCCTTCATAAGGAAATGTCTTCCTTCTTTTAGTGGTTCCACTGATGCACTAGTTTTTATGAAATTGATTTGTACCATTGAAAATATATTTTTCATTTTCTAGTGTTTAGAACATGAGAAAGTTATTGTGGTTTTTCATCATTTCGAAGTTGAAACAGATCAATAATATATCTTATCAAAACTAAAATGCAATGGGAAGAAATTAAATCTGTGGAGTGAGATGAGTTTAAGATCTTTTTCCTCAATAATAACTTTCCTCTTATTCTTTGTATTGAAAATTGAGAAGGATTTCCATGAGCTAAAATAGACGAATGGTGAATCTTTTCGTACCTATGGGGAAAATTTTACAAGACATGTGATATATGCTTTGGTATTATCATCAAATATTAAAGTAAGGTATATAAATTATTTAGTGCCCTAAAACCAAATCTCTATAGAGTTTTAACCATAAGATACGTTTCCCTCTACGAAGAAATCATTATTAGTAAGGTGGAAATGGATATTGGAGTTACAAACAAATCTCATGGTTTTGATAAGAAATGAAATATGGAATTCAAGGGGAGTCCTAAAATAAATGGATAGAAGAGGATGACATTTCCTTAATTCTCAATCTGTTGGAGGAAACAAGGTAGAATTTTACTTGATGGAACTAGTAAATGTTTCATGTGTTAAAAGGAATCTCATAATGAAATTTTAAGTTCAAATTATGGGATGAATTTAGATAATGATGTGAATAAAGGGGAAGCTCTATAAAATTCAGCACCCTCACTCTAATGTTCAGAATAGAAGGACGATGGGAATTATCCAAAATAGTGTGAAAATATGTAGTTTAATGATGAAGATCTATGTCAGTAACCTCTTAATACTAAATAAAAATGGAAATATCATGAAATCACTAATTCTTATAAGGTTTATTATAACAACATCGTTAAAGGTATGCTTACACTGCAATATATAACTTTTAATTTCTTATTTTACTCTAGATACAACAAATATTATATATATAAATAATATTTTAAGGGTGTCACCATACCACACCAATGATTAGATGTTGAGATGTATGTAAAACCCCATAATGGTACAATGATCAAATATCATGGTTGTGATTCTTCCCTATTTGAATTTTGTGGGAATGTCTTCTAAAAAATCTTGTTATTCTTCTTCTAGTTGAGTTTGATGTTATTTTGTGCAGGTATTTTCTATTAATACATAAATCCGTGATCAATTACCAATTAATGGATGTTTTTTATGATATTCCAAAGAAATATATTATTTCCTAGTAGTGTAATGATAAATATGAACATACAAAGTAAATAACATCCATTGAATGGGTCTTTATTCCTATTCGAAAGGGGATTTAATCCTAGTTGGTTGAAGAAAAACTCAAAATCAAAGATATTCGTATTGTTTGAGAGTCTGTTGATTTATTTAAAGAATAATTTCCTATTATTCTATTGAATTTTAAAGTTGTGTTCTCAATTGGACTGATACATGGCTATAAAACGTTTTCTAAGACACCATATATAATGTTTTAGATTAAGTTGTAGGAACTACAAAAGTAACACCAAGAGAATCTTGAAAAGGGATTCATTTTGACAAGTGATTTACCTTGGGGTGCCCAAGTTGTTTTTGTTAATAATAAATATGGATCAATGAGACCCATTTTTATTATCAATTACATTACAAGATCAATTTGAAGAACAAGTTTCATATACCCCATATTGATGACTTAATTTATCTTCTATGTGGAGCTCAATACTTTTCTATGATTAATCCCCCTTTTGAAAATAAATAATTGAGGGTCCATAAGGATGATATACCAAATACATCATTTTTTACCAGTAATAGACACTATGAATTTATAGTGGTTCCATTTGGTCTTACTAATTCCCCCTCTATCATTATTGATTAAATTAATAGAGTCTTTATGGTTTACCTTGATCATTTTGTTATAGTATTTATAGAATATATTTTTATTTATTCAAGTGAAATTAATATTATTAAGATTACATGATAATTTTTTTAAATACCTAGTGGAAAGATAAATTGTATGAATATTTTTCTAAGATGGAATTTTCTAGACAAAAAATTGTAGTTTTTGGGTCACATAATATCAAGTGAGGGTATATTAGTGGATCCATTAATGATAGAAGTTATTGAATGATGGACCATACCATCCATTGTGACTAAGATCCATAGTTTTCTTGGTTCAGATATTTACTATTGTTTCTTTATGTAATATTTCTTAGGACGTTATAAACCACTAACAATGTTATCTTGGAAGGGAGATCAGTTTTTTTGACCAATGAATAGAAATAAAATTTCAAGGAATTGAAGAGAATGTTTGTTAGTAAACCTGTTCCTACTTTACCCTATAGTGGAGAAGGGTTTTTAATATATAATGAAGCATGTAAAAGAGATTAAAATGTGTTCTCATGTATAAGGATATGGTGAATCTCTTTAATTTTTACAATTGACGGTTTATGAGAAAAATTATCTAACTCATGTTTAATAGTCAGTTGTGTTAATTTTTTTCATTAAAAATATGGAGGTATTATCTTTATAAAGAGAGGTTTGATATTTATACTGATCATAAGACATTGAAGTATATTTATAAAAATGAGGATTTGAATATGAGACAAATAATATTGTTGGATATGATTAAATACTATGTCTTCTTGATATATTACAACTTGGGGAAAGTGAACAAGGTGACTGATGATCTAAGTTGAATGGATCGTAAAATATTATATATGATAAGGATTAAAAAGACAAAATATTTCCAGATTTTCAAAGGATGGATCTTGAAATATTGATGGATGGGGAGAAATATTATCCTTCTCAAATGAGTGTTCAACCAACAATCCAAGTGAATATATAAGAGGAGCATAAGAAAGATATAGAGAAATAAAAGAAGGATAGAAATCCCCCTGAGTTCAACATTGATGGTGATGGGATGATAAGTTTTAGGAACTATATACGTGTTCCATCCATACCATATCTGGATAAGGATCTATTAGTTGAATCTCAAAGTTCTTCATTTTCAATTAATTCTAGATTTGAAATAATATATATATATATATATATATTTGAAATAGTATTTCTAGTCGGATGGTATGAAGAGAGATATTGTTGAGATTGTATATTGATGCTTGGTATGCCAGATAGTTAGGATTGAGAGACAAAATTCTAAGGGGATATTACAATCATTTCCCATAATATAATGGAAACTAGAAACAATCACCATGGATTTTGTTATCGGACTCCCCAAAACATCTAAAGGGTATAATTTTATATGTGTTGTAGTTAGTTGTATTATGAAGACCACACACTTCATCACTATCAGATAATATTTCTATTTTGATAATATTTATATGATATACATTAAGTAAGTGGAAAGATCTCATGGAATTTCACATTCTATTGTATTTTTTTTGGGATTTGAGGTTTACCCCAATGTTCTGGAGAAGTAACTTTCAAGCTCTAGAGACCAATTTGAGTTTCAATAAAACTTATCATCCTCAGAAAATTTGTCAGTATGATAGAACCATTCAAACCCTATAGGATATATTTAGGTCCTTGTTATGAATTTCAATGTTATTTGTGATCAACACATTTCTATAGTATAGTTTTATTAAAAAAATATCCTTCACCTGAGAATTTAGATAGTTCCTTATGAATCTCTCTATGGAAATAAGTGCATAACTCTAATATGTTGGGCTGAAATTGGACAAAGAAATATATTGGGAGATGAGATAGTTATAGAAATTAAATAAAAATACAGATACATTCAGAAACATATCAATGAAACTTGATTCAAAAAAACTTTATGCTGACCATCGTTGACATGGACTAAAATTTTACATTGTTGAGAAGGTTTTTTTGTGAATTTCTACATGAATTAAATTTATGAGATTATGAAATGAATGAAAAGATAAAAACTAGGTATATTTTCCCTCTATTAATTCTTTTTCCTATAGGGATGGTAGCTTCTCTCTTGGTGATTCCACTGAACCCATATCTGGTTCATAATGACTTCAATGTATATCTCCCAAGGAAGTACATACTTAGTCCATCACATGTAAAATACTAAGAGGTAAAATCACTAGAACATGGAATTTATTTTGATGAAAAACTGGTTAGAATATATTATTTTAGGGAGATATTACTATGTTATAAGACTGCTAACATAGTTAATTTTCTCTAGAGAAATCAGAATATTTGAAGAAGCCATATGTATAAAAAAGGATTAATGAGACAAAGATATCCTCATTTTGTTGAATCATAGTTATAAGTTATGAGAGAGAAATTAAATTTAAGGTGGGGTAGAATGTATCTCCCCGATATATTATGAAATTTTTTTTCAAATAAAAACATTTTATAACTTGTCTTATACACAACATCGATTTTAGACAAATTGTGATATACTATTACAATAATATTATTAAAAGTGATAGTTATCACCTAGCTATTATATTTTTAGGTATGAATAAGAATAAATAAATTTTATAAAATTTATTATTATATATTTATAAAATTAATTCATTTATTATCAATTTAATATAAATGAAAAAAAACAATTGAAAGAAATATATATTTTTTAGAAACATTGTTTTTATGCATGTAATGTATTTTTATATTAATAAATTAAATTAATTTCTATTAGTTGATGATTTTAAATAAATTTATACACTATATATTCAATAAAAAACAATAAAATTAATTTAATAGTTTTACTACGAATGGAACAATAATAATCCATGTTTTGTGATTAAAACTGTATTTTTCTAAAAACAGGTTTTCATCGCCTGTAGCAGACTTATTTTAAAATTATTTTCCCTCACTTATATAAATTTAATTTGATAAAACATAATAACTATTCTGAATCAAGCGGTTCAAATTTTTAAAATTGGTTCCTTTTATTTTATTGAATACAAATATTAATCTTAGTAAAAAATTTACCACGCTAAAGGGTAAATAGAGTATTTAATTTCAAAAAAAAATATGATAATGACTATAAATTGTCCCTAACACTTTATTGAGATTTATTGGATGATTCTACTTCATCAATGATAACTAATTATTTATTTAGACGTACTCTCTATCCATTTTTATGGGATTATTACCTTTATAATATTTTATTTAATGAAAAGTAAAAAAATTGCACCCTATTGTTTATAATAACATTTATTTTTTAAACATGGGGAAAACAGAGGAATATTTTGCTATAAATTTTCATTAAAAATATAAATTATTTATCTTCATAATGAAAATTTAATTCTAATTTCTATTAAATATATAATTACAATAAATTATTACACAATGTGGAAATTTTAATTATTCTATTAAAGGAATAATCAATAAATTAAATAAAAAATACTAGAATTAATTTAACATGAAATAATTAATGTGATAAATGGTTAGTCCAACTATGTTAAATACCCTTATTGGGGGTGAATTAGGTTATGAGAAATAAAAAACACTACCCCTTCATTTCTCATTTCATCGTTAAACAAAGCACTCTTTTCTACCTTTCCAGCAGTAATATATTAACATAAATGAAAGAATGCATGAGACACACCAATTTTACATAGTTCACCCAAATTGGGCTACATTAAAGGAGAATAAAAAGGGAATTTTCCTATGTACCATATAAACTAAAGTTCACTGCTATTACAAAGTTCAGAGTGGGCTCATTGTACCTCTTGGTCTACAGCCAAACACAATATGAAAGATCACTGCTCTCTTAACAGAAGTGTTCTCCCTCATTCTCTAGAGTATCCTCCTTCTTTTACTTGAATCAATGTTTTTACACCTCATTTGGTGTATCATTTAGTTCTAATTTCATCCACATGATGAATATCAAATTACCATAGATTTACTGGGCAATCCCTTCTATTTCACACTTTATCTTTCACGCAACATTTGGTTGTCTTTCACATAACTTAATCACCTTATGTGAAAAAATTTAATTTTTTTTTTTAGAAATCCAAATTGTGACAACATTGAGACTTTATACACAAATTCCTTTTATAATTATAAAAAATTTATTTTCTTCTTTTCACTCAACTCTTACAGGATTCATAGCCCGAATTTTCTATAAGGGCGGTGCGTCTAAAATGAGGGAGGGAATCCATCAATTTATAGACCCAACCAACCCTACGTGAAATATCCTAATATACCTTACTCTTCATATGTAAGACTTATCTAGTCACATAATATCTCAAATTTATGTCACATTTGGTTTGTAAAATCCTTTTGCGCACAAGAACCATCTCTAATTCTTGGACGCACACAACTGTTCTTTTGTCACACAAACTCATCATTCACACACATTCAAATATTTTACACAATTTATGCCTTAACCATATTTTTATGTGATTATACTGAATATTGACTTGTGCACAAATTTTCAAATCACCATCTCCCTTGCATGCAATGTTTTAATTTTACATAAAACTACATCATTTGCGAAAGACACCTTTTCCATCCTTCAGATTTTGGACCCCAAAAACATGTCAAACACTGAGAAACGGTGCCACCTAATATACGCATCTTTCTGTACCTCCACCTGAGCATCCATTCCTTTTTGGTGGACCATTTTGAACCTGAATTCTCAAAGAAATATCTATATCTCCAAAAATTACTGTGGAAAAATGTTTTTTCAACAAACATAATCAACCCAAAAAACACTGTAATGTTAACTTGAGGGATTTTTCCCAAAAAACATGGATTTTTTAGACAAATATAACTCGATAAGGATGTATTAAAATATTGTTTTTGTATTTTTTTCTTTTCGTGATGCATTTGATGTCAAATTATATTAATAGTGTTGAAAATTAAATTATTGATATTTTATAATCAATAGTTTTTAATAAATGATATTGAAATCATAAAAAACATGAATTTGGCCAAATCAATGGTCTATAGTTTTAAATATAAAACATGGTATATTTATGCGTAATTTGTCATTTTGTTGTAACATTATTGACCCTTATATGGTAGAAAACTATAATATTATGGTAATTGTCAAAAAGGTTAATGAAGGGTTAAAACCAAAACAATAAAGAAAAAATGTGATCCAAACTTGTCCAAATTTTACTAGAATATAATATTTAGACAGAGAGTCTTATTATATTATAAGATTATGAATTTTTATCTATTTATAAATAACATATAATTTATATTAATTTAATATCTTATGAGATTCCAATTTTTCCCCTCCCCTCAACTATAAATAGGAACCCCTCCTCTCTCTTATTCACACCATATTGAGTTTTCTAGATCAACCAAAATCTACCATGTTCTCTTCTTAACAGCCCTCAAAAAATTAATGGGGTGTTTTTATACTAATATTCCAACCTAATATTACATAAAATGAGATATAAAGGATTAATTTCTAATAATATTAACTATGAATGTTTATGAAGGAAGTCGGGCATATGGTATGGTGTTTTTGTTTCACTTTTATTTTCATTGGAAACATGAAATATTCACTAATTATTTCTATTATGTTGTATATATAATTTTCATGAATATATATTATAATAAACATTATAAATTTTATGTGTATTTTTATCTCTATCTAATTTTCTTAATTTTATGTGGAATACATTTACAATGTTACCCAAGTGGTAAGGGTAATCTGTTACATTCTCAATTTTTATTGGGGTCTTTCTGATTACATTTCTAGCGACAAAATCCAATAATCTACCTCCCAAAAAACTCATTAATTTTCATATACTCTTCTAATTTCTTTAAAATTATTGTTTTACATTCATTTTCCTCACCTTAAGTACTCAAGATATCGGAAATATGTTTTTAAGGAAAAATGACTTTATTTATCTCCTAGATCTAATTTACTCTTTCTTCCATATATATAATTTCTAAAAATGTTTTCAGTAAAGTATTTAATTTTATAATATCATTTTTTATATTCATTTAGGAAATTTTTTTAATTTTTTTAAAGAGGTTAAAAAGGAATATTTTTTTTTGTTTTCCAAATGACATACTTTTTGAATTTTTACTAAACAGTGAAAAAAATGTTTTCCCATTAACTTATGAGGGATAATTTTAATTTTATACTCTCGTGACCAATCAATGATTTGAATATTACTTTATATGATTCTGTTTTTATTTTCAAATAAAACATTTGAAATAACATTTTAGATATTTTTAAATTTTAAAGAAGTGATTTCAAAATGGAATGATTATTTTCTTAAAGATGTTTTAAATAGTATTTTAATGGTATTTTTATTCAATAAAAAACAACCCTTAATTGGAATTATTCTTAATTATGGATATGATTCAGTGATACCATCATTGTTCTTTATCTAGAAGGTTTATGTTTATGAAACTTATTTCTTTTCCAGGAGTTATACTATGATGAAATGTTTATGAAACTAATTTCTTTTCCATGGGTTATGCTAAGATAAAATGGTTATGAAACTTACTTATATTCATGGTTTTTCATATTATGAATGGTTTATGATATTGTGGAACACATATGTTTTATTTTCATTATATTATAGGTGGGATCTATATCTCCCTCCAATACATTGGATAAATATTGATATATCATGATATATAGGGGAATGTAATGGGGAGTGAACTCAGTTCAGTAAGGGAAACAATCTGATATGATAGTCTTGGGAGTAAAACTTTTCTACTATAACGGTTTTTGGAGTTAGCCTAATCCAAAATTATTATATTGGTAGTGATCCTTTAGTAGTAAAGAAATTATTTTCTATGCTTATGTGTGTGCCAAAATTTCAAATTTTATGCCAATATTATGCTTTCATGGTACATGTTCTCTGATTACCTTATGATTTAGGTTCTATGAATCTCCATGATTATTTCATGACACAAGAGTATGATCATTGAAATTATGTGTATGGAATTTAAATATTAATCTCTTTTTTACATCTCTTATACTCATGTTATACTTATTTAACCATTGATATCTCCATTTTTTACCCTTTCCAATCATTTTATCTTACCCTTTTTTTATTTTTTATTTCCATAGGTTATGAATAAAGGTATTGAGTTTTATGTGTATACTAATGGTGTTAGTTTTGAATAACCTAATGGGACACTCTTGTGAATCAATTTTTTATATTTCCAAGATTCCCAATATACTATACCTATACAATTCTAGCATGTATTGTTATGTTATGGAGTTAATACTCATCTATTATGATGTGATATCTTTGTTTAAAAATTTTGGGTTTCCATATAAAATCAATAAAATATTCATTTAAACAAATCATAATGAGAGTGTAGGCGATGTAAGGATAGGGAATATATTGAATGGAATATTTTTCTAATGAAATTCAAAAGAATACAACTAATAGTTCTGTTTATTTCAAGATAGTGAAGACTCTAGAGTTTATATATATGAAAATCATTGGAATTTTTGGATCCCACTTAAATAATTGTGTATAAAACTTTTTTTAATAAGAAAACAGTTAATAAAATATTTAAATAATTATATAGCTAAAGTTTAAGAAAAATAAAAAAAATTATTTTAGGAATATAGACTCTCATTTTGAGGAATAAAACATGATTTTATTATTATATATGACCCAAACCGTTTTTTATAAGATAAATTTTGTTCTAGATATCCATATCTTCCACCAAATATTTATATTAGAATGTATTTATATGGTAAGGTGATAACTATATATAGATTTAAATATAAATAATGTTTTTTTTGGACCAAAAATATATAAAAGCAGCAGATGTGATGGTTAATCAACTAGAAATTATGTATGGAGTAAACTATCAATACATAAATGGTTTTCCTAAATAAAATAAAATATTATGGAAAGTGTAATTGGCCTTGGACATTGATATAAATTAATGGGTGAAATATTATGGATATAAGTTATATACTTGAATAACATCCATAGGATATAATTAATAAATAGTCATATAAATGGAATTGAGAGATAGTATTATCCCTCTTAGGACCCATCTTGGAGATATGAGAAAAACATGAATGGATGCTAGCTCAAGGACAGAGAACATGGATCCCAACTAAATGTGAATCATGAGAAGTTCATAGAGATTAAATAAAATCTCTTATCATAAAAGGTAAAATGAAATTTGGTGATTCCATATACAGATTCCTAAAAAATTAATGTATATAAATCGATAAATATAGAAAATAATGAGTGGAAAGAAGATACTTGTTAAAAATATAAGTGTAGGAATGTAAACAAATGAAACAAAAAAATTCTACTTCTATATAATATTGGAACATTCCATGTGTGTATGATTAGAATCCAAAGATCTCAAAGGAGAAATAAATCTACTATAACAATATCTCAAACAAGTAGTGGTAATTGGAGATGTGATTTTTATGTGAGTTTTTTTATTTTCACCAACCATTGACTTATTTATATATAATCCTATAGGAAGATATAAAACATTTTTGTAATGAAATTATTAATTTCTATGATAGTAAAAGATAGTAATTACGCAAAAATAAAATCTATAAAGATGGAAATTTTATTTATGGTTCTAGGGGAAAATAATGGAGCTCACAAAGGTTGCACCAATAACTTACAATGATATACTCATAATATTTCTATTGGAAAAAAATAAAGAAAATTTAGAAATAATTAAAATAATAAAGTTGTTCCCACTTTGAGAAAAGAGGATGTGTGGTTTAAGAATGATTTATTGACAATAAATATGTTTTAGGAGATTCTTATGGCTGTAAAAGATGAAAAACACACATCATGCCTTAGTGGTTTGAAAAATAATACCATAATACAAGAGGTGAAGGATAGATGAAGGTCCATTCTATTGTAGAGAAAGCTTGATTAAAGATACAATGGTGTTATATTAAAAAGAAAAAACTTGAATGAGTGGGATTACTCTAACAATTGAGAAGGTGTTATCATAGTTACATAGGAAGGTGAAACTATAACAAGGGGGTGAAATACAGTTTAAAAACACACTTATACTTTTTTTACACCGCAAGTTATCAAATTACTTAAAAACACAATGTTTTGAAAATCCAAAAATTATAAACCCATAATATTAAATTAAAATTAAGTGTTGTGGAAATTGAGGTTGTTTGATTTTTAACAAACTTTTAAAAAATTTAAATTTCATTTTAAAAATATAACTCATACTTAAATTAGTCGGTATCGATAAAATAAATTAAAATACATAGTACTAATTTACAAATCAAGTACCCCTTAAAAAATACTATAAATAACTATTTTATCAAAAAAAATTGATTATTTTTAAACACGGTTCATAGTGTCCTAAAATTTATCATTTTGAAAGGTATACTCTACTTTAATATGTAAAAACTTTTTTTTTCTAATAAATAGTATTCCCTCAACATAACCTATTGGTATGTATGTGGTCACATATAAAAATAGAAATCTTAGTTCTATCTTCCTCAAAAAAATCCCACGATCAACCCGATCAGCAGTAGTTTCCACTTCTAAAAATTAGATGTTATGTTATTTCTTCTAACCATAGAAGCCCTTAATCACAAAGGATAAATAAAAAAATGATTAGAAAAAGAGAAAAATCTAAGACAATTTCAAATAAATCCTCACTACAAAACTCTTAGAACAACACTCAAAATTCATTTTCAATAAGAATCAATCAAGATCAAAAAATACATTATAGACTTCATGAGACTAAAATATTTTTTATATTATCTATTTATAACATGTAATTACTGATTTTTTTCACTTTATAGGTAATTTACCAATGATAATATTATGTGTCCTTAGATGTCATTAGAAATAGCATGATAAGAATCCTCAGTATCATCTAAAAAAATCATAAACACTTCACGTCTTCTTATAATGTAATTTATGTACCACTATTGTTCTTCATAAAATTCAGTCATCTATAATTTCATGTTAGGGACCCGATGATATATAGTTACTAGAAAATCAAAACATCATACAAAAATAAACTTAATAAAAACTTTAATTTAATAAAAATTAACATGAGTGTTATGTGATTTTCAAAACTAAGAATAAAGTGATTATATGACTCAATAGAAGGAAACCAAGCCTAGAAATTTTAATTATTTTAAATAAATCACCCAAAAATATGTTTATAAAAGGGTTGTTATAAAAAGGATAACCCACTTTATGTCATTGAAAAAATTCAAAGTAAAGGGTTGTTACATCAATACCAACCACAATATTCCATTTGAGGGTGTTGGAGGTACCCCTATCCCCTTGTAATTAAATAATTCTAATATCTATTTAAAAGTGGGGTAGTCTTAAGGGGAACATATTATCCAAGATGTTATTGTGCTACAAAACCACATTTGATTATTTCAAAAGGAAGATGTGTGAATGTATTATCATAATATCCATGTTCTTGAAGAAAATGTGTTATGATAAGAAAGTAAATAATTATAAAAAGTAAAATCAAAGGTAATTATGGTGATCAATTGGTATCTGGGATTAATAAAAATATCAAAAGGTACCAAGGCAAAACTTGACACAATAAGTGGTGTCATGAAAATAATTCAATTTCTTATTTTAAATATATAAGTTTTATACTGGAAGGGAAAAGTAAAAATGATGAAGAATGATGATCATTAATTACAATGGTGTCAAAGCCATTTATGATATAACATGTGATATCATGACAGATCAGGGTATCAATTATATGTATTAGACCATAAATTTATTATTATCATACTACTAAATAGAATAAGTCTAAATGATAGATTAAATAGTAACATTTATTACTTCATATAATTTTTTTAAAATACTGAAAAGTGGTATTATCTTTCAATTTTTAGGTTACCAAGATGATACTAAGAAGGGGGAATATTGAGACTAAAAAATGGTGTCCCTAAGTTGAAAAACATTTCAATAAGTGGTGATTGAATTATGGGTGGGTTTTTAGTGAATATATATATTCTTCTTAGCCTCATTCAATAAAGATAATCCCTATGAAGAATGAAAAAATATGCATATCAAATGATATAACTATTTTTTAACAAGTGATGTCTCATGGTATAATACGAATTATGAATCACAGAAACATTATTTTATTTTTTTACATAATAATAGTTTTTTGTGAGTGTGATTGACATTACAAAATACTTTTTTGAATAATGTATAATCTAAATATGATGGTGGTTGAGGAAGTACATTGAGTGACATGGAGCACTTTTTGATTTTTTACATTAACACTTATTTCCCACACTTAGCTATGTCTTAGTAATATTTGAATATTGTCAAATGACTCAAATTACAAATGACAAATTCACTCATTTAATTATTTAAATTGAGTGAAGATATTTTGGAAAGATCAAAAAGGTTTAATGGAAGAAAATTATAATGTTATTCATTCTTAAAAAGTGGATTTATATTCTTAGTTAACAAGTTCTATCCAATTAGTAGTATCATAAGTGGTATAAAATTTATAGTGGGATTGAGAAAAATACATATCCAATATGGAGATTTGAGATGTAGGGTGAGAGAATGTGAAGAGGTATCTAAAGAAACATAAAGAGGGTAGAATGAAAATAAAAATATAGTGGTGAGAAGGCCCTTTGTATTTTATTAACAATAAATATGGAAATAAGATCCAATATTATAAAATCCATACATTCATGAAGTTTGGGAATGAAATATAAAGGTGGATATAGTTTATGAATTTTGTAGAGGTATTGTAATTATATTAAAAAGTGGAGAATGTTTCAAATAAGAGTATTTTTATTGAGTTTTTTGAAAATATTTGTTGGAGTTAGTGAAGTGAGATAGTGTCTTATGTGTAGTTATTAATTACTAATAAGTAAATAATAATATATTAAGGGTAAATTTCTAGAAGATTAATGATTTAATATTTGAATGTTTTAAATGGAGAGTTATAGAAGCTTAAGAGTTATATTTAGTTGTTCTAAAGTTAAATTGGTATTGAAGCTATAGATAAAGCATTGAAATAGTATAAATATGGTAGTTCTATTCTAGGGATAGTGATGTCTCAGAATATTTATGGATGTAATATAGAAGTTGAAAAGTTAATGAAGTATAATGTTTGAAATTGAGGACATGTATATGGATGCTATGTGATTTAGTTTCCATTTAAATGGGAACCTTGTTTAGATGTTATGTGTTGATCATCCAGTGTTTATACAGGAATTAATCTGGAAGTTCAGTTCTAAAAATACTATGAATTTATTCTTATGAAATGTTCTATATTTATATTCTATCTTTGATGGTGTAATGGCCTCAATTTTCATAGGTGTGTTATTAGTTTATTTCATCAATTATTCATGTTTTTTTGAACTTTTAATTGTTTGGGATTAGTTATAGGGTTTTTCTGTATGCTTTAGATAGTTTCATATGTCTTTTTAAGAGTTTACGATTAAATCAAAATTTTCCCAAACCATTTTGTTACTCGTTCCAATTGTGTGTATCATTATAGTGAAACATAGGGTGGAGCATAGTGATATATCATGCTTTTAAAATCTCATGAATTCTCCTCATAACTCGTGAAAAGTGGGTCAGAGGAGTAAAGAACAATAGGAGAACATTTTTCAAATAATTCAACCAAACTATGTGGGTGCCCAATAGAGGAGGAAATCCTCACATAGATAGAAAATGGTTTGACAAAACATGTGATCGATCCATGTGTGAATAAATTAATGGATCAAAAATCCAACTTAAATATCCTAATCCACCTGATTTTACCCATTATTATTCCTAAATCCATTTATATCAAACCTAGAGACTCCAGAGGCTCTCCTTAGAAATTTTCATCCCTTAGAAGTTTGATTCCAATGGATCCAAGCATTTTAGTGATAGGTAAATTAAGGTATGAGATCTATGAACCTACATTCTTTGAGTATCTTCTAGATCTTCTCTTTATTTATGGATAAAAAACACAGATATGTCATTTCATGGATAGATATATGGATTATAGATTCATATATTGATTAGTTATATAATATTTATAGAATGGTGGTGGATCTGTTTCATCACGGGAATATCCTTTGATCAATCTCATGTCAAGAATCATTGGTGGATCCTAAATGGTATGTTAGTATAGACCCTTCTCTATTATCTTTGATTATTCTTGAATCACATTCTACAAAATTTATCTGTTTAGTTTTGGATCCATTCTAGTGGTCCTCAGAATGTGGTCCCAATATGGTTTGTGAATTAGTGGTAATCAATTATTGTCCCTCGATGGTTTTCATAGATTTTCATCAATAGGATAAAGGTAAGTGGGAGTTTGATACTCAATCACATATGCCTCTGGGTATGGAATTTATTGTATCATTCTATATTAGTTGTCTGTTTTTATATTTAGTATATTACTCTATATTTTTTTATGTGTACCTTAATTATTTCATAGTGGTGGGTAGTACAAGAATATATAAAGATACCCTTATACTAAGAAATGAAGTTATTTTGAGCCTTTACACTCATGAAAAGTGCACTTGTACATATACGGTGTGCTAGTATCATTTGGAAACTAAGTCTTCATAAGGCGATGATAATGATTTACCCAATATGCGACAATGGTAGGTATATGAGTGAATAATGAGATTTTAATATCCTATAAGGTTTCCATTAAATTGTAATTCATCCTTCATGACTTAGTTCCAATGATGAAGAGGAGTAACTCATTTTCATTATAGAAGTCTCCCTAAAGAGATGTATGGGCTAACCAACCATGGGTTATAGGTTATCGTCTTGGATTATGTGATCCCTAGATCTATTAAGTTGCCTTGATTTTTTTTAGTTCAAAATCAACTAGTATTCCATGAATACATGGGATAATACCTAGGCGTAGGACTTAATCATTTCCTTGGAACCTGTCCATGGTAACCAAGTAGGTATTGGTTAGGAGTTGACTCTTCCAATTAAGGGATAAGGTTCAAGATGAGCATGTGGGATAGAGCATCACCATGTAGTTAATTATGGGTGTTAGCACCTATGATCATATATCGAGGTTGATTAGGAATCCATAGTAGTTTTCCATCAGGTGATATATGTGATGTTATGTTTTGAGTCGTTAGTAGTGGGATATAAAGAAATATGTTAGTGGGTGAGAAGTTGGTCGAGTTGAGACCTTGTTTGGTGACATCATGATAGTCACTGGTGTGGTATTCCTTTGTAGCAATATGTCCATAAAATACAGGGCCTTGATATTGAGTTCCTTTTCATGTTCTATTCTATGTGTGGTAATAGCTATAGGTTTATTTTGACATGACATGTTGGTCAAATTTAGAAAAGGAATAGAGAACCATTCTATGATATGGTATTCTTTTGTGTGCACATGTAACCCTAAAACCCAAGATATATATGTTATGCCTCTGGATATATGTGACTAATATGATGAAATGGTTTCAATGGAATGTCTTATATATATGCTATACTATTTTTTATATTCATTGTACCAAAATGATAGTTTGACCCATTGTGCCTTGATAACCAAATAGGGGAACCTATTTAAACTATACTTGTGAAATGATGATAGAAAAATATTGGATGATGGGTAATGAGGGTCTTTTATGGCCAAACCTTGGGGCATGATGGTCTTTAGTGACCTAACCCGGGAGATAGTAATGGGGATTGAGAATTATGGCATTATGTTTCTTGACCTATAGCTATATTCCTAGATATATGGAATGATAGACTTATCTGGATTGACATGTGTTCAGGGGACTATACTACAAATGAGTATCCTTTTATTGGATCCTCCAAATATGATGTTCCCACAACCATTTCAAATATTTTTCAAACATTGAGTAAAAGTGAGTATGGTTGGGGTTTGTGGTGAATTAGTCAATACATAGATGATCAACATGGTATTGTTTACTTGTGTGTGAATTTATTTTATTATCATATAATACACCAATATATACTTGTGTACAAAGGTTAAGGGTGAATTGGTGGTTTCTTACAAGGATATACTCATAACTTGCATGAATTTATTAATCCATATAGAAATTTCAGGATCATGGATCCAATGAAGGGAAATGTCTATGTAGTAGGGAGAAAAGGAGATGAAATCTTAGATTATAGGTGATGTTGTTATATACTCTAAACTATTTTTTAATGCATTTATTTACACTTTTTTCTTGAAAATTAGTTTGAATTTCAACATTAGGGGTCTATGATATTTTATTGTATGACATGGGTTATATTTTATATTCCACTATAATTTATTTATATTCCACTATGATATTATGGAATGTTATATTTTATTATTCTTTTTTGTGTATGGTTATGATTAATGAGGGTATAGTCTCAACATTTAACCCTTAGATCATTATTTCAATTCAACAAACTCTCGTGTATGGGGTGGTTCACATGAGACCTTGTAGTGTCTCCAATTGGGTGTTGTTCAAACAATATGGGTTGGAACATTAGAAAATATAATCAAGGTCTCTAAGGTTCGATAGAGATACTAGCCCTATAATCCTATATCTAGTAGTTACTTATTACATTTTGACTATATACAACCGGTCATGTCCCAAAGGATCAATTATTTTAGTTGTACTGGATAACTAGAAACATGATTAAATCTCACATTACATTCAAAAAAATAAAATAAAACATAGTATTTTCATTGAAAACATCCTTATTCGCTAGATAATGTCCTTGGATATCAAAAATATTACACTTCCTGAAATCCTAGGAAAAAGAAACATAACAAAAGGGTGAGGTCAAATGCTTTGTAAGGGAATGCATACAACAGAAGCTATCGTATAATCAATATGGAAGAAATAAAATAGAAGTAATAAATCATGATAAAAAAATTATATATACATAGTATCATGAGGTTTAAACATATCTAGGGATATTATAACTTTACTCACATGGAAATAAATAAATGATTTCATAATTAATGAAGGCATAATTTAATACTTCTACAACTTACCATCAAGGTCTAAAGCTATGAAGTTTTATATAAATGGTTTTGGAATTGTCCAAACACCCAACATATTTGTCTCATTAGAACTATTGATAAATATAAAGGATATATAACTCCTTTTTCAACACTTAACTAAATTATTCCAATGCATTCATCATATGAATAACTAATAAAACCGGATTAATAGTCTTTAACAATCTATAACTATCTATATTGGAAGAACTATCATACATGATATTAATACATCCCATTCAAAATGAATGTATTCAATCAATAGAAATATTGTTGATTGTATCATTATATTATATCCTCCATAAATAATATGTTTCATCAAAGGATGTTGAAATATATAAAAATAAACTTACCAATTTCAAATCACAAATTTAAAACACAAAAAAATCCAAAATATTAGGAAAAAGGTTTCATTTTGAAATAACCATGGAAAAATTTTAAACCATCTCCCAATAATATAATAGTAATGATGGAGGGAAAGGTCTTTCTCAAAGTAAACATGAAAATAATGGTTTTATTCATACCATCATAAAACATACCACATTTGGAAAATGACAAGAATATTCATTTAAAAAAATATAGAAAGTAAAAAATTGGTTAAAATGAATTTAATAAATAATTTTAGATTATTAAATACATTCATGAAACTTTTTAAAGATGATATGGACATGGAAGAAAATTATTTCCAACCAAATAAATAATCCTTAACACTGATAAGGTTATGAAACCCTTAACTTAGTAATGAATTGCTTCATAAGTGACTTTAACCTCCAATATAATAAATATTAATTTAATATATATCAATAATAAAACCATATATATTATTATAATATCATATATGATCCACTTATAACATTTCAACACCCATTTATAAATAATTCATTATTAAAATCATAGTTTTTTATTGTTAAATGTATCATTTTTAATAAATGTTTTGGTTGGGTAGTTTGTGTACATGGATATTTATCATGGTTAAATAATATCACAAATATTAATCATGATATAAATATCATATATATGAAATATATACATATTTATAGTCATCCTTGAAATGCGGACATGGAAAATGAATTGTATCACTCTATGAAGGTGGTAGTCCACACGTACATGTGAGCAAAGTTATCTTTTTTAACAAGTGGAATGGTAAGAATGTAAAAGATATATTATATTTATAAGAAATTAATTATTTGATAAATATGATATATATTAATTATTTTATATTTATATTTATCCATGTAAAATGGTGATGAAAAACAAATTTTGCCACTACGTGCAGACGGTAGGTTGTGTGTGCACATAAGCGATGTTTTCACAATCCATATGATGAAAATGATATGAAAATTGGTTTTACCATAATAATATTAAAAAGTAATTATATTTATTATACTATATTAATTATTTTATGATGGTTATAATCGATTAATAGGTAGTTAAAGAAGATGCGGATTTGAAAGAGCCGGTAAAAATGATAACCTCTTCTTTGATAGACCACCTTTTGGATCCCTTATTAAGTACCATTGAAATGGTATTTAATGAAGAAATCAAACTATAATTTTTTTATATATAATGTTATAAGACAATGTGGACAGGTTTTATAGATATAGGTGGCTTAATGTGGTGTAAAAAAGATAGATGAGGGAGTCCTCTCATTAGTGAGGGAGGGACAAACCTTGATTTTTTAAATTTTTAAAACAACATTATGAAATATTCATGGAATAATGTCCAATATACAATTAAATTTATATTATAAAATGATAATGGAATAAATAAACTTTTAAAATAATAATTAAGACGAAACATTTTGTCTTCATAACAAAGTTTTACACTAGATTAAACTGATTTACCCTTTTATCGTGGTGACAAATTTTAACAAATTTTCCCTTTATTTATGAAAAAAATAATTTTAAATTATTTAATATTATTAATTAAACTAATTAAAAATTTTTAATCCATTTTAAAATATTAAATTTATATAATTGGTAAAAAACAATTTTAAAATTAACCCACAAAACACAACGGAAAAAGTTTTTATAGGAAATTCTTTTTTAATACTAAAATTATTTTTATACAAAGATCATGAATAAAATTAAAAAAAAATAAATAAATTAAATTATTTTTTCATAAAAAGATAATGAAATTTTAAAACCTATTAAAATTTAAATGAGGTTTTGAAAATACTATAAAAGAAAAAAATAGTTTTTTCTAAAATATACATTTTCATTATTCACCCCAAAATCATATTTTTCGAAAAATTTCTAAAAACACACCATAATATAATTTTGACATGATGATGTAAAATATTATTTTTCTTTTATAAAAATAAATTTCTAAAAGTTCCATAAATTAATTAAACTATCCATACAAAAAATGCATTAAACCCTATTGTTTTAAGAAAATATATTTTTGAAGAAAAAAATAACTTTACTGAAAATTAAGTAATTATTTATTATGATTTAATAAACAAATTTCCATAAAATAAAATCTATATAAATATATTCCATAATTTTTTAATCATATTCATAAACTGTAATTCAAAGGTTGGGTAAAAAAATTTACATTAAATAAAAGAATTTTACTAGTATACAACCATTCGTTTAAAAATGGTGTTGTGTGTAATGAAAAAAAGCTTTCTAATTAAACTTATTTAAAGAGATTTATGTAATAAATTCTGATGGTATTACATTTTATCCCTATATAATAATTCCTCACTGAATGTTTCATCACTTTTATAGAAACAACTAATGATAATTTTGGCTCATCATATCCTTGGGTTCACTCGTAGCTTCCTTAAATTTATGGTTTTCCCACAAAACGTTGAATAGGTAAGTGGTGTTGTTTAATAAAGACCCTGACCCTAATATCCTATAGTAGGTTATAACATTGTTACATTTTGACAAGATATAATTAATAAAATCCTAGTTAATTGAATTTTAATGGTCTTGTTAAATTAGATATATATATATATGATTTCCATATCACATTTGAAAAAAATATTAATTTTTTTAAATAATATCATTATTAACTCTATAATATCATTTCATATCATTCTTAGTGAACTTTCTAGATTACTGGAAAAGGATTAAAATTATGGTTTAGGTAAAATGATCATTAGGGGTGAAGTACAGTGGAAGTTATAATGAATCAATAAGCATTGTCAACATGGAAAGGTAAAAAATGAACACAAATTCCATTTAAGTAACTTATCATAAATATGTGATTATTGGTCAATATAAACATGTTTACAGCTGAATAAAAATTCTATTTAATTAATAGACTATGAATTAAATTCATCCAGAGATAATATAAATGTGAAAATTCCATGGATAATAACAATAACTGAATTTTCAATGAAGGAAATGATTAATTATTAGATGTTATGATTTCAAGAATCATGAAACCTCTATTATCAAGACCATTCACATGTTTTTTTAATATTAGGTTTATATATACACTAAAAACCACATTTAAATAAGGATATCTCACAATTAATAAGACTACGATTTGTTGAGGGGATATCTATAACTGGGGAAAACCCATCACAATATATCCAAATCATTACACATATATCAAATAATAAATATCATTCATAGACAGTATTTCTTATCAACATACTTTTATATCAATTATGGAATACAGATTAAAAATAATTTCCCTATCATTCATATAACATTCAAAGTAATATATCATATATAGAAATTATTTATGTTTTCTGAAATAATTATATCCATGATAAATAAAATTTATATTTAGGGAAAATATAATGTCCAATGATGAAACAAAAGTTAATATTTCAATGGAAAGTAAATGATTACATAAATTAATCCAAAAAGAGAATGTAAATGTTTTCCCAAGTAAAATTAATCATAAAACATATATAAAAATAATAGGTTTGGTAACAATAATCATATCCCTAGTGGATAATAAGTACAATAAAATTTTTATGTTCTTGATGAATAAAATTTTTATAAAAATGTCATTAAAAACGTTCTTAAAGAAAACAACCATTTGACTTTAATTTTTTTTAATAAAACAATTAATGTCATGTTTTTTAAATAATTTTTATTGTAAATAACATTTTAAAATTTTAATTTAATATTTAATCATTGAGTCTTCATGATGGAATAAAATATTTCACAAGGCATACACATTAAAGAAATGATTCCTTGCATATTTTCAGTAAAATCCAAGCATTCATTATTTGGAAAACTACATGAATATTCATTTTAAAACATTTTTAAAAAATTAAAAAATGGGTAAAACTTTATTTAATAAATCATTTTGTGACTTTAAAAATCATTTTTTAAAACATTTTTATAAAACATGGTATTGGATGAAAAATGATTTTCAACTGAGGAGAGAAATGAAGTCAGATTTTATTAAAAATATTTTCTCAATAATTTTAAGTACCAATAAGAGAAATATGGTACTATTAATGGAAAAATTATTGAATAACTAGATTATAATAAACATAAATGGGATTATTATACAATGATAAAATAATTTCATTCAGTTTAAATTCTTGTATAAACAATCCCGATTAAAAAGAGATTGAAACACAAAATCTCTTACCCCTTTGGTATCTTTGGAAGAGTAAGACCCATGAATGGAATAACATAAAAGGAAACATTAAATACTATTAAGATAATTGGTTTCATGATATAACATATCAAAAGGGTTAGTATATATAGCACACAAATAAGTAGTTAATATGGCATATGTCTCATAGAAGTAAAAGTGTGATGAGAAACCCTTAACCCAGGTCCAATTTCCATTATACGAGTTAGAACCTAATATTTAATAAATATATGTTTTTTATAAATATATTAAATAGATAATAATATATTTAATTGAATATATTATTTACTATTGCCTTTTTTTCACAAGTTTATTAACATTTCTTTGTTAAAATCACAGTTTCGGGTGATAATCGACTCATTTTTCATGTATGGTTTGGCTCGGTAATTATGGTTTAATTGATTTGATGATGGTTCTATGATATCAATAATGTTAAAATTATTTAAATATTATATATATTAATTATATTTGTAAATTTATTAATCTATAAAATTTAGAGATAGATAATTGACTACATCGTTCATGGAGATGGTAAGTTATACATACCCATAAACGATGTTACCATTTTTCATGATGGAAGGAACAAAATGAAAATGAATATTAATTCAATATTAAAGAATAAATATTATTATATATATATAATTAATATTAATAAAATCCATACTTATAAACATCCGTGTATACATATAATGAAAAACATCTCACTTTGCAACATGGAGGCGGTAGTCCACACGTAAGCACGAGCGACGTTATTATTTTACAAAGGATTGGAAGGTAATATGATAAATGTGATATTATATTTATATAATTATATTTAGGTCATAAATATCACATATATTAATTATTTTTAACATTACTACCTTTCATGAAAAGTTTAATAAAAACGATTGATGTCTCTTTATGAGGCGGTAGTCTTCCATACACTCGAGTGATATTACTGTATCCCACATGGAATTGAAAGTAATAAGTGTTATATAATAATTCAAAAATTATAATAATTTCATAAATATCATATACATAAGTTAAACCCATATTTATAACACACACAGAAAGGTGGTGAGGGAAACCTCATTACATCGGTTCGCAAGGAGGTAGCCCACCATAGACATGATCAATGGTTTAATTTACCATTTTATGGAAGTATAAATGGATATGTATTATAGAATAAAAAAATAATATATCAAAATATAGGGGGTATTTTTTTATTATATCATCATATTTTAATATTATTTAAATGAGGTGGAAAAATAAATAAAACAAATATGCACATTTTTGAATTTGAACTCTTCTTTAGAGTTCCTCTTTAGGTTGATCAGTAAAAAATTATTTGGAGGGATTAATAATAAAAATAATTCTTCTAAGATGTTAGGAGGTAATTATGGTAGATGTTTTTTAGGTATACCCTGGATTCAATAGTTTTGTAAATGTGAATAGAGTGTGAGAGGGGGTGGCCTTTTAAATGTGGGGGGAGAGGGCACACATGGAATTTTTGAAATGATAAAGTGATACCCATGTTATTATCATTATAAAATCCTCAAAAATGTCCATTATCAAACCTTATAGGTTATATAGTGGAAATATTTCCATAAAATGGGTGTTGGAAATGTTTTTGTCATTTTTAATATTATCTCCTTAGTTTAACCCCAAGTAATCCCATTTGTATCATAACAGTGTTAATTAATTTTTATTGTTTTCACAATTAATTTTGGTAAAAAATTAAGTTGAAATTTTCATATAATATAATTTATGATGATTAGAAATAGGGAATAAATTTTTACAAATTCAATTTACAAATGTTTAAAAGTTTAATTTAAAATTAAATCCATAGAACATTTGAAAAAATGGGTTTTCCAAAGAAAAAACTCAATAATTTAAAAGGTTATTATATCAAAATTAAATATGAAATTTATTAAAATGAATTAAATTATTTACATTTTAATTTAATTAAAGTAATTTATTAAAAGGAAAATCTAATTCAACCTTTTAATTTATTTAAACGAAAAGTTAGTTTTTAATAAAAATTAGTATTTTTAACGATTCATAAAAAATAAACTTTCAGGAAAATAAAAAAAATCATTATTTCACTATATGGATCATTTTTGGCCCAAATTAATGAATGAATGATTTTAAATGGTTTGAAATACCTAAAATTGTGTTCAAGATCTAATAACGGCCTCTAATGGGTTTTTTTCTAGAGCTAGAAAAACCCAATTACTCTTGTATCCATGATTCATGGTCCTACATTCCAAATGCAGGATCTTGTTGGGTAACATGGATAATGGCACTTAATAACTAACATTAGTTTAGAGGATGAGAATTCAGGCTCATCACACCCATTTGGGGAATAATATTTCCTATTCTATGACTCTATTATAAACTTAACATATGTTCACGATTCATTAGTTCATTCCCAAGTATGAATACATGGATTACCCCAAGGTAACAATTGATCATAAATATGCAAGGGTTCAGATTCATCTGTATGTATCTTAGGTTCTCTATTTATCAATATATTTATATGTATCAGAGGTTCTCTATCAATGGTACCCCCTTTTTAAATGGATTAGAGATTCTTTGGTTGTTTGATAGGACGATAGTAGTTTTAAGCCATGTAGTGATACACTCTAGAGTTTATCATCATCCATAAGTGACATGAACTGTTTCTAGGTTAGGATGAAACCCATTAGATGGGATTACTATATATCCTCATGAGAGGAATCAAAAACCATGTAGTTTGATTCCACTTAATGGGGAACATCACCTTATAAGGTCATATGAAAAGGAACCAACCATGTAGTTTAACATCATGTGACTATGACGCCCAGTTGGAAGGTTCCCGGTCAAGTATGGTGTGGGACTTATACTGAGGCATCCCAAAAGACACATGAGAGATATGGTCTCCTAGATAGATATGACCCTATCAGGGATTTGGCCCGAAGAAAATTAGGGTAGATTTGGGGAATGGGTTTGGACCTCAAAGAGGCTTCCTACGTATCCCAGTTAGTTGGGAATCAAAGCCCACAAAGTTATACTAGTTGGGGATTACCCCTAAAAGGAGGCCCATTGGTAATAGATCCCTTTTAAGGTTGATTTATGGTTTCGGGGCTTATAAAGTATATCATTCCCATCTGGTGCAAACGGTTGGGGCTTATACCGAATAGGAGACCCATAACAAGAGGATTTCCCTGGATGAGATTTGATATGGGTCTTACACATGGGAGATGCATGATTTAATAGAGGTTGTGGATTACAAATATGGAGAATGACCATTTTTATTTGGCTATAAATGGGGATTATACTGTATAGGAGGCACATCTGGGGATTGTGATAGTGTGGATGTCATGATAGCCATTAATATCTAAGCCCATGTGATTCTTTCTCAGTGTGAGAATCTAGATGAAGTAGTAGATATGAAGATCACACGATCCATTCTTAACCACTAATAGATGGGGTTATGATGACCATAGGGAGAGGGAGAGGGTGTTTAGTGTCCCTATATCTTATTTTATTTTCATATAGTCATATTTAATGATTTATTTGGATATGTCCTGGGCGAAGGCGAAGTGGAGAAAAAGAGTTGCCTCGTATAAGAAAGTCGAGGGGATTACCTTAGGAGGAGTGTCCTAAAATTATTTTTGGGATGGAGATGAATGTTGAACAATATCCCTCAATAAAGGGAAATTCCATTAGTTCCCATAAATCACTATAATATAGAGGTTCACATGAGAACCCCAAGGTTTAAACCCGATTTACCACATGAATGAAAACATTAGGATATTATGAGGGTATCCTCTACAATAAAGGATACCCATGCATCTTAGCTTACAATATATATGTAGACATGAAAGGATACAATGATGTTCCAGATGATCTGACCAAACCAACCATGTAGATTTATGCAAGCACAATTTTACACCATGTTGTTGGATGTGTTTTGTATAGTTTAATGTCATGTGGTTTGGATGAGTTTAGTACAAATTAACATCATATGTTCAGGACAACACGGAGAAAGATGCATAGAAATTTTTGGTGTGGGACTTACCCAAAAGAACCCATTTTTAGATTACCCAGGAATAGGAGCCATGTGATAGTGTTTTAGTAGTCATATTATTAGTAGCTCGACTCATGGTATTTTGATGGATGGATGTTGGGATAGAATAAGGGTTCATCCCAAAATGTTATCAACCAGGCCCAGAAAATTCACTGTGTGACTCTCTATTTTTCATTAGGGTTAGTTATGGTATTAATGGGATCTACTAGGAGGGCCATGACCACATCTGGGAACTGATATTGAGTTGGGGTGTGGGGGAACATCCCTCTTATTATAGACTAACGGGAGGGAATAGGGTTTCTGCATAGGGCTATCCACATAGTAGCTAGCCGCAAAAGATAGTCCATGTTGGAGTAGGACTCAAAGGGATGTCTGTGAAGGAGGTACACAAGGGAATATCCATATAGGGAACCTTGGAAGAATTATCTGTGTAGGGTTTCTTTTAATGAATCTTTTATAAAGTGTCATCTATGAAGCATCATCTAGAAAGTGTTATCTACAAATGGTTTGCCATAAAGGTTCAATCCATGATTTATCATCTCTGAAGTATTATCCATGAAGGGTTGGCCGCAAAGGTTCCATACTCAAAGTAATTTATTCATTATCATGGTTAGAAAATTACTCCTTATGTCATGAATGACTTTTCCTCCACCTGGAATCATCTGTGGAAGGTCTTCTGCATATGGTTCACATGATGGTTGTTTCTCTATGTGGAAGGGGTCATCCAAAAAGGATATACGGGATTTGGATAGTCAGACTATTTTATTACTGAGAATGATTTATCCTACACCTTCCCTTGACTTTTCAATACTCCTTTTTTGGTCCCCCTTAGGGTTCTTTTATATAATAATGGAGGGACTGAATATCGTCATGGATGACCATTCACGTTGGGCTTATTTTATGGGAGACCAATGAGGATTCCCTGGCCCATGAGACACATAGTAATTGGGGAGTGGTCCTTCTTGAGGGGGAATAATTTTTGGGTATATAAATCACTATCCATTCTCAAAAAATGATTTTGTTATGTTCATAGCCTCCAGTATTTCAAGGGATGCTTCACGGAGTTGTGGAACACCATGTGGAGTGGATGTATGTGTATCTTTTTTAATTCAGAGGTCCAATCCTTCCACAATAGAATCCCATCCATTGATCATTTTCTTTAATATAATCCTTTGTTTTATTATTTCACCCTTTTCCAAATTCGTGGAATTCTCCTCTTATTTCGTACAGAATTTTCTGAACCCAAAAAATCCCCCCCCATCAGAATGGGTTCCAATTGGGATAAAGATGAGGCTATTTTGATGTATAAGCGGTCCAAATTTGTATGAAATAATAGATAATATTTTTATATTTACCTACTCCAAGGGACTCAGAAATCGTAGTTTTGACTATTTCTAGGGTTACATGGAATACCCAACAAACTCGATGTATTTTATGTTATCACACTAATTTTTTCATAAGTTATATTTATTGTGGGATTAGTTGGAATAACATGGATTTTTCTTAGTCCTCCCTTTTTGGGCTTTAGAAAATACTAGGTTTGTTCCTTTATAGTTTTTTTATTTCTCTGTTTTTTTCTAAGACATGAAAATATTAGGTTTAGCGAGCCAAAACTCCATCTTTTTTCTAGATTTCCCAATTCATTTTTTCTGCTTGATGAGTTTTGTGTCTCTCTATCTGTTCAAATTAATTCCTTGAAAACTGGACTAATTCCATTGATTCCTAGGTAAAATATATTTGACCATTGTTTATGGGGGGAGGTTCCTAATAGGGATTAGTGGCCAAGAATGTCCTAGAATTTTTCAGGCATGAATAAGGGGTTTTTCCTGAACCTAGCTTATGATTTTTGAATTTAAGACATGATATGGGGAAAGTACATGAGGAGTGACTGTAAGAGTGGTTTCGAACACAAAGTCATAGAGGGAATACTAAGGTAGGAAAAACCTCCCTTGGGAATTAATTTTTCTTTTGTTGACCATATTTTGGTGGGAAACTTATACAGATCTAGCTGGGGCATATTATGCATATTAAAAAAAAGGTGTCATCAAGAAACTAACCCTCTATTTCTGATGTCGAGGTAATTTGTGAGAAATTTTATTTCTCAAGATCATAATGGGTTTCTTTCTAGGAAATGATTTCTAAAAATTATGAGGGAATCTGTATCGTCTTTGGCCAGTAATGATAAACTACTCCTACATGAATTTTTCTTGTGTAATTAAGGGATGGATCATAGTGAAATTTAACATCATGAATCTATGAAATAGACTATATGGTTTTATATATTATGGATATAATGTGTTAGGGTTATATTTTAAGGTCACTTAGCTTTGACCGAGGGATAACCGATTTTCACACTTCATGGTAATCTATCCAAAAATGTTTTATCACATTCATGCGTGAAGCGGGAAATGTTGTAAACTATAATCTAGGTGGTTTCTAAATCCATGGAGTGATGTGGGATGTAAATGTTATTAGGGGAATATGGATATAGAATAATACTCTATTGGGGATGTTTTTTCCTTTATTTAATTGGAATTTTTTGGGAAATTTATGCAAGTCCACTTGGGCATATTGTATATAGTCAAGAAAGGTAACCTCAAAACACATACCCTACATTTTTTATAGATGGGATGGTTTATGGGGATTTATATGTTTTTAGACACAAGGTTTGATTTTTGAAAGTAGAGTTCCTGAATATGAAAGGACTATTTAATGTCTATATTTTTTGGAATGGGTGAAAACATTTTCCTTATGCATGTAAGACCCATACTTAGGAAGGATTTTTTTCGAAAAAAGTCCTCATAAATGGGGTGAGTCCCACATTAGACGCTCTTATGTAGATCCACCTCATGTATATTAGAGCAAGAAATTTTAATTTTTGGTTTTAGGCTCAGGATATATGATCTGGGTATCACAACATATCTCATTGAATATAGAATGAGGCCATACATAGTTCTTATAAGTCTCACAATGAAGGTAAGACCCGGGCAAAGGGAAAAGTAATTTTTAACTTCTTTGTGGATGGTCCCAGGATATAATGTTTGGGTGTCTCTATATATCCTACATTGGTAGGGATTAAGCCACACATAGTTCTTAGGATTCATACAGTTTAGTGTCATACAACTAGAAAACTGGTCATGCGGATTAACATCATATGATAAGTAATTCATGAGGAAATATAGTTTTATGTCATATATGTAGGACCATATGTCATGGAAATGATGATTACTATGAGGCTAATTGAGTCGAGATGTTCCTAAATTCCTTGGTGGTGGAAAGAATAAAACATGATTCCATTTATTTTTTGATCAGGATAAATGATATAGGGAAGAAATGAAATTTAGGATTATGAAGATAGTAGATGTATCTATTGTGGATGAATTTTCCTTTGGTTGACATTACTTTTCTGTGGGACACTTATGTAGAGTCAATTGGGGAAAATTATGAATAGTTGAACAAAGGTGTCCCATGAAACTGAACCTTACCGTCTCTAATGGCTAGAGGAAGATGACAAAGATCGAAAATTTACTAAGGCATAGAGTATGATTAATAGATGGGATGTTACTAGGAATGTAATAATTATTCAGACTATGGTTATCCATGTAGTGAAAAATTTCCTACATAGATCTGAATCATATATAAGGGGTCATTTCTATATCCTCAATATATTTTTGAATGGTGAACACAAACTTGATATCTCATACATAGATCTTTGTGTTCATACAAGAGATGGGGACATATTTATTTTTCTCTACCTGATGTCTAGGACTTGAACTCAAATCCAATGCATCACTATGTATATTTTTTCAATGAGAATCAATCGACATGTGGTTATTTGAAAACACCATGTACTAGTCTGGCCCATATATATGGAGGGGATTTTTATTATCCTTCATTATTATTGGACCTAATATTAGAGATCTGGACATCACTACATATCCTATGTTGACAGGAACCAAGCCACACATAGTTCTTGGAGAAAAGGCACCCTTCATAGACTTGACTCATATGCCGAGAGGGGGATATTTTTTAGTGGATAAACTAGGATGTAAAATCCAAGCATCACTACATTTCTTGTGTAGGCACGAATAAATACCAAGATACTTCTTGAATCTAGCATAGTAAGTTATTGTTGTTGGGTTGATGTCCTCTCAGGTGAGAATATTATGGTATTGTGTAGTTTAACATCATAAAATGAGGACAATGGTGTCATGTAGTTTATTGTCTTGCAATGTGGATAGTTCACCATCCACTTTACCATCATTTGATCGGAATGATTCTGTTTTGTAACTTAGAGAAGGACGACTTTGTGGATGAGTGAGAAAGATATTTCTAATGTGAAAAGAGGCCTTGTGTCCAAATGTTGGTAGTTAATTTATCTTATAAATGGGGAGAAATTCATGGTTGGACCTAACATAATAGTTATAGGTGTCACTATACATCCTGTGATGACATGTATCAAGCCACATGTATTTTTGGATGGGAATTTTCCTTATAGGTCTAACGCATACATAGTTGAGGACATTTTTTCCATTTTTCATGATAGGGTCCAGGATACAGGGTTCAAACAACACTATGTATCATATAATGACACAAATAAATCTATAGTTTGTTTTTAGGGGAATTTCCATGAAGGTCTGACCCATATAAATAGGGGGTCTTTTCAAATTTTTTAATGACTGGATCTAGGAAATAGGGTCAGGACGTCACTACATATTCGGTGAGGATAGGAGTTAAGCCACACCTAATTCCAGAGGAAGATAATTCATATGTTTATATGACTCTCATGCGGTAAAATGGGCATTTTATCTTTCTCCCACATAAATATATCTCATGTGATGTGAACCATTGATTAAAATGATGATTTCCATGCAGTTTATTGTCATGTGGTGAGAATGATAACCCTTAGTTTAAGGTTATAGAGTTCATAAAAAAGGGTAAGAACTCCATAAGTGATATGCATGATGTTATGGAATAAAAACCCTGACATGAACAAGGAATAAGATATCCTACACACTGCATACTCATTCCTTTAGAGGCTTAAATATCATTTTATGTCATTTTTCTTAGACTTGGACATGCAGTTTAATGTCACACTATAAATAAAATTTCCATATAGTTTAGCATCATGTGGATAGGATGATGGTTGTTAGGTAGTTTAATGTCATGAAACTAGGATGATAGTTGTCATGCATTTTATCATTTTGCGGTAATGATGTTTTCCATATAGTTTAGCATCATGTGTACAAGACGATAGTTGTTATATAGTTTAATTTCATGAAACTAGGATGATAGATTCCCTGTAGTTTATCGGCATGTGGTAAGGTTGTTTTATCTTTTGGTTAGATGAAATATTTCCTCTGAAACCTTACATTAGTGGGAGTTTTGGAGAGCTATTCATTCATAAAAATTACGGAATAGGCTCCATTATAGTAGACCCTATATATGGAATAATTTCCCTCCTATTGTGTCTCTAACATTGGGGGTTTCATTCTAGGTATCATAGGAGTCCTAAGAAACTACACCATTTCTCCTTCTAGGAAATATCATAGGTTAACCATTTTCTTAAATAATTTTGTGACCCAGTTTTGGTGGACATAAAAATGATGTAGTGTATGAAATCATCTCTCATCCAATCACTCAAATTCATCCATATTTTTCTATGATTTCTCATCCATGGATAAATGATCATTTATGGAGACATGGAGTTAGGGAAATTGGACTTCTATGGGAAATACCACCTATGTCCCATATACTGATGAGGATGTGGTGTTTTTTGTGGCATTATAAGTCATGGTATGGAAATCCCACAAGGTTTGTAGGAGCTTTTTCAGCTAATAATGTTTATCCTTATCCACCATCTTATGGAGTATATTTTACAGGGTCTTATTGAAGGCTAATATCTATATATTAGCAATTAAATGGTAGTGAGATGAATGTATAGACATGATAGCATAAGCTTGATAGAGCTTCTCCATTTCAGCAGAGCAGAAATTAGTGTCTTTTTCTATCAGTTTGCTATGAGGGACACCAAATTAAGTGATGATGTTGGATATCACAAAGATGATAATGTTCCTTTCCCCGAATTCATTAAGGGGTATGGATTCATCCCACTTAGATAATAATTGTTACAATAAGTATATACTAAAACTACTTGTACATAGAGGGGTGATATGGACCAATAACTTTTATTCCCCATATGGAAAAAGGCCAGAAGTACTTGGATATGTGAAACAAATCTGAGGGTTTGTAAATGAAATTGGCATTAACCTAGAGGGAATGGAACTTTTTTTTTTATTTTAATGTAGTCCTATATTACAGTGGACCAATAGGTTCCAAGAATTTTGATTTTATGGGAAATATTGTATCATGATTGGTGGGAACCTAGGATCCAGTGTGCACTTACTTCATGAAATTAATAGTCTCTTCTTCATCAATGAACCTAAGAAAGAACTCTTCAAGTATCCTATTATATAAGACCTTTTTCTAATTCATTCCATCTTACAAAATAAAGTTAATTTCTCATTGTTGGATTTTCTCACTCTCGACTCTATCCAGTGGGAGTTCTCCATGATGAAGGCAGCCCAAAATTCATGTCATCTGGCCGGTGGTAGGATCGTATGGTTCTAGGAGGGGACTAATCTCATAGTTATCTTCTATGTTGGTTTGAATAAAGGGTGAGAACATCTTGTGATGTGCAATGTTGATGACTATTTCATCCCACTCAGAATCATCTAGGGTTATGGCAACATTTTTCAAGGCATCCACCTATCCATTTATCAATTGTGGGACATGAGTGAATATTGACTCTATAAGGAATTCCACCATTAATCCCTAAACATTGTTTATTAGGGGGGACTAAATCTTCTTTTTATAGTATAGTTCTCATTAACCTACATAATTACCAAATTTGAATCACTACTTATTTTCAAGTGGCTGCCCTGTAAAAAAAAGTGGTAGTTCTATCCCCTGTAATGAGACATTGAAATACTAACTCATTGTTCATTCACCCCACTGACAGTATGAAGGAGTAAGGAAAAACCACCTTTGATGGGGATGTATGTACAACTCCCATCCTCACTTTATTGAGATTGGGGTCTTCCATAATCTTTCCTATTGAGATTCATGATGCACCATAAAAATACTTCTCCCGTAACTGGGGACCCTCTGGATTATAGAATACCTATTCATCAAGTATTTCAGTGTTCAATGGAGTCATTTTGGCTCAGGGGTTCCCTTTTATAAATTCTTCCAATATCTAGAAATTGATTACTTTTTGAGGTATGAACTGAATGTAAAACTATTACAGGATAACCATCCACCATGACATAGATGTGGTCAACATTAAATGAATACATATGTATTTAAGAGAGTTTTTATAATATACCAAATGGACCTCATGATGCTCTAGATAGTACCTTAGTTTCTGGATTACAAAGATTATCACTAGATAAATTTTCTCGATATCTGAATAATGATTCTCAACATAAATCATGGTTTAACTTAGATAATAGAGGTTTTTTTTCACTATAGAGATCATTATTTTCTTTTAGGAAGGAACTCAGTTATCGATGTATGGTTGTCACATAAAAATAAGAGGCCTTCCTTCAACATGTGGCATCATCACTGGTAGGATCTATAAGTACTTATTCAGACTTTTGAATTCTTCATAAAAATCATAAATACATTAATATAAAACCCATTTCCCATGAACTTGGTGAAGGGAAATCATTTTCTATCCAGATTGGGTATGAATCATTCAATGTAAGCTAAGTGTCCTTGGAGTCAACTCAATTATGTGAGTTTTCAAGGGGTGAAATTCTAAGGATAGTATTTTTCGTCTTTGGGCCATATTCAATGTCATGGTGGGTTATGATGAAGACGATAAACATCACTGATGTGATGCTGAAATAACCTTTCTAGGAGTTTATCTTCAGGCTATGCTATCACGATTTATTGAAGATAATTTCAAGGTTTATCGTGTGGTATAAGCATTGTTCATATTTGATGATTTTTTCATCAACAATGAATTAAAAAAAATCCCCATCAAGGGTTTGAAGATGTGTTTCACGTCATGCTCGTATATAGGAATGAAATTCTTAAAGCTAATGGGAATTACCTAATAGAAAAATACTCCCTGGGGGCCTTAAAGGTAGTGTATTCTTTAACTTCTTAGGCCATTTAGATCAGATTGTTTCTTGAATCTCCATCCATGATGGAGAGAGACTAATATCGATATTTTTCATTGATCAGGAGTTCTGTAATCACTACCAAGAAATCATCCTTTGGTATGTACTAGTCAATATCCCTAAAGTTAATGAAAACTCTAATTTTCCCATTATGTTTCTTGATGGGGATGATATGCTTCATCATGAACAAATATTTGACCCCCTCAATGAAGTTTTCTATGATGATTTTTTTAACTTCTACCTCTATCTTGGTATTTTTTTTGTTAGTTGCGTCGTCCTAGAGGCTTTCTTATAGCCCCGGTGTTCCTATGGAAGACCCCTGTGGTGAGTATCCACCTCATGATTGAGGAAAGGTATTTCTGTGTAGTTTCAACCAATTATATAACAATTTTACCTTAATAATTAGGTATATTTCTCTTTCTCATTATAATAAAAGGCCACACTAATCAAGGCGGGCCTTGTATCTTCCATTATACCCAGATTTATTTCTCTTTATTCATCAATGGTGGTAGAGATACCCTTTGCAAAAGATATGGGATCATCCCTCATGTCCTCCTCCTATTATTATATTTATATATTTTATTACAAATAGGAAGAAAGTAGTGGGGTAAGCTCTCTAGAGTTGTGGGTGGAGCTGATATATTGATATTCTAAATATGAGGAAACTTTATACGAACCAGATAATATTAAGTGATTTCCTTGAAACTCTAGAGATGATGGAGTGAGGGGTGGAGGAGTGTCTTCATTTACTTGGAGTGAAGAGATGACCTCGTCGACCTCGGTTGGTGAGGTAGGGATTTCCTAGAGATTTAGGGATTATCTAAATATACTTTTTTCCAAGATTTCACCACTATTGGTGGATTTAAAAACATATCCACATTCCCGGACTCATTGTGCATGATTGAAATCATGAAGATTTCAGAATATTCACCTGATTTTGGGCTCATATTCACGATTTGGTTGATAGGTAGAACATACTCTTCATAAAATTGTTTGAAGGGGTCGGTTGGTATCATTTCTATACTTTTTGGGGTGGTGACCCATTCAACACCATCAACTTGCTGTTGTTTCCCTTTCCCATAGTATAATCCTTCACCAGTATAATGCGCTTCATGGGATTCAAATGGGGTGTTGTCATCGTGAAACATCTCGATCTATCTATTAATGCAATATTTCTTGAATTGAGGGTATGATGAGGGGATTTTGGCATGTTGATGATGTTATGGACTTACTATTAGTACATAAAAGGTCGTGTTCTTATAAATCATAAGAAAATCTGAGACATCTATGAGGTCTCCAAAACTGAGTTATAATCTTGATTCATCCAAGTGGATTTTTCTCACTCTTTTCATAGCCTTGTAGTGTTATGGTGTAAGGTTCTAGGTTATCATCATCACATCCCATCTAAATAAGTGTTCTTTCTAGAATGAGGTTAACCCTTTATTTATTATAAATGAGCACTTTTCGGAAATCGACACCATTTATCTTGTCAAACACATAGACGTCTTTGATGTACCCTTGTGTCAAAAAAATCATCATCATGATTTGTGAAGGATACCACCACATGGAATTCCATAGAATCAGACTCTATCTAATAGGACTCAGTAGTACCCACATTATATTGATACTCCAGGGGGCCTAAAAAGGATTTTGTGAGTCCCTCCCTATGGTCTTTTGTGATACTCAAGAAATCCAGGATGAAAAGTTTTGTCTTTATCAAGGATAATTATTTTATGATTTCATACTTTTGATCTAAGGGTCCTCACTCTCTAATGTGGGATGCATTTTCATAGTTTCCTTAGGGTCTTGATTAATTGATGTAGATTATATGCCCTTAGGGTAGGAGTTGGAGGTGTTCTTGTCTTTGGTGGGTTGGGTAAAGAAGGTATGTATTCCCTCTGAGAAATATATGACCCATGTTCACCTATTGATTGATATTCTAGAGTGGTTGGGTTATAGTGGATTCAGGTAGGTGTAGAGAGGATTTTCGATTCATTGTGGACCCGTTGAAGGTCTCTTCCCTAAGTTTCTCCAACATTAACAGTCCAAATACTGGTGGGACTAGACGTCTAGCTTCTTCTACGATAATGACATCCCTGGTATCCTAGTCTCCTATGACCTTTTCCTCTAGTTTCCTAGTCTGGTTTTTGGGACTTGGGTTTATATCCATACTCATCTTCAGAGAAGAGATCCACTAAATGAATGGAATTAATGAAGCTGAAAATTAATTCTTCATCTGATGATGTCCCTATAGATCCATTTCTAGTGGTTCCATTTTATGGGGTGGAACCTGTTACTTCATATCTGAGTGCATTAAATCTCAGTGTTTCATATCCAACATTTCTCTTGATTCTTCATGATCCACATGTATTTCCTCCTTGACTTTCTAATAATAGAACTTTTAGAAAGGTTGGGTTTTGTAGGTTTGAAGGGGTCGATGATTTCGAGTGTGTTTCATTGGAAGAAGTTGGTGGCATTTTTAGTTGTTCAAAATGTTCTAAGATAATTAAATGAGATATGCTTATTTTTTTGAGTCATCTAGAAATAAAATTTCTATGTCCTTCTACTAAAAACATCTTTTTGTTCCCCTTTTCTTTTGGCTCAATAGTGTAAACACTCACCATTTGTGTAGGGGGATTTCTCATCTTTACTTTCTTGAATTATATCATTTTGTCCAGGATGACTTTGAAGAAAAAATATTCTTGAATGTTTTGTCCCAATATCTATTCAAAGGGGTAATAATATGGTTTTCATGAAGACCTTCTTGGTCAGACCATTTTTGTGTTGGAAGGTGGAATAAATAATAGTTCACAGAGCCTATAAAATAGCCCCAAAATTGATCATCTTAGAAGGATTAAACATTATTTCTTCACTCCTAGAATCAATTTCTAATGTTTCCCATCCAATCATCCTATCAAGGTAGGGGTTTCTATTGATTCCATGAGGGTTCCACATGATACGACATAGGCTTAAGAGCTACAGAGGGTTCATGGTGTGGCATAAGTGTGATGGATGTAGCCTCCTCCCTTCCAACTCTTTTCCCCAGGATTGGTGGGGTTATTTAGGACATGATATTTGTCTATCACATGAAGTCCTCTATACACTGTTAAATGGAGGGAAAATCATGAAACCCACTTGTATACATAACTGGAATTAGGGGTTTTTTCATCTCATCATGGAGGTTATCAATGATGAGAACAAGCATGTTCTCCTAAGGAATCAGATGTTTTAGAGAGTTGGTAAACCCTTTCCACCAAGTGTTGAAATCAAAGACTCTATTGTTCTCTTGTTGTCTATAGTTAGAGAGGCCATTGAGTGTTTCCCTCTTCTGAATTGCGATGAAGTGTAAGATGGGTTGTTGATGATGTTCTTCCCACCCCCATGATCATTCGAGTTGATTAACTCATGTACCATACAAAAGCTACCCCTTACAGGGTTCACATGAAGAATTTAAGTTTCACTGCCTCTTATTTATATAGAGTTCCCATCATGGGATCAAAATGGGTCACATAATGGTCAATTATTTTTTTGGGTCACCTAATCCATTGAAAAATAGAAACATAGGACCCCAAAATTTGGAGGTGGTGGAGTATCGAACACCCAATTGGGGTATGGTTTATGTTCTATTTGCACTAGAACCCACCACTTCTATATGGATTATAATTGTGCTTACAAAGACTCAGTGGTGTCAATAATCCCTTTATGAGTGTTCTATTAAACTTGATCATAGACTAGTAGGTAAATGGTCTAGATTGGGGATGTTGGTTTTGCCTCTATTTGAGACTGATATTTGTTTGGGGTCATCTTTTGGGGATTTTCTTGAAACCATTCCTATTGTCTTCTAATGAAGGGAAATCTTGCTATCTGTCCATGATTGGGTCAAGGTTGATCGATGGTCCAGGCACTAAGTCTTGTAGATTTATGAGCCTTGCATCAAATTATAGGATAAATCCTTGTGACTAAGGTACATTTACAGGGTTTGTACATTGAGGTTCCTCCAGGGATTCATACTCAATAAGAATTCTACTTTTGAATTAGCTCAGTGTAACTTTCCCTTAACTCTTCCATTTCTTACTCCATCCAAGAAAAAATTTATTTTATCATAGGGAGATCTTTCTCATCAATTGGAGGAGGTGGGTTATATATGACCTTGCTTTTATTTTTCTCTATGGTATAGGATCTCTAAGGAGGTAATGCAGGATTGATCAAGGGAGTGACCAAATTTAGTGTGATTATCTGGGTCTGGTTAAGCACACATTCATTCTCAGTATGGATCATATTCCAAATGGAACCATACACTTCTTGATCTTTTGGATTTGCATCATTTTTAGTTTTTTTTTTGGATTGACACCCACAACATTTACTGATGCATAATGCATATTATGTAGCTTAATAACTACTAAATGTAGGATAGTTGTTTTCATTCTTTTCTAGACCTTTCCCTCTCTTTCGGGATCCTCTTCAAGCTACATTGTTAAGAGTAACTATGTGGTAACCTTTGTGAATCCCAGTCGAACACCTCCCTTATAAGAAAAATTAGTTGTGATTTGGTATGTAATGTGAGAAATCTTTACTTTTCATCCTCTCTAAAAGACAAAAGAATGGTTTAAAAAGAGGGGTTGGTTGAGGTAAAAATTCCCCATCCCTAAGAGCTAGAGTTTCTCCCATTCTATTGTTGTCATGCCTCATCCTATATATTTTAGTCTTATAAAGGAATTTTTTGATAGATTTTCCCTCATCCCTATGGTTTGGGGCTAATAATATATTGGGGAAACTCTAGTTTTTGTCACTTATCTCTTGATATCACACATTCCTACTCAAATGTGAGTCAGATATGATGTTGAAACTGCATGAGAACTATTTTTCTGAGGAGATTAGGTGTTCTTGATGATTGGATTATGTTAGGAGAGAAACCTCCTTAATGTTCTTGGTTTCCTGGTTCATGTTTTTTGATGTCTTGTTGTCGTCATGACTGGATCTTTTGAGACTTACTTAAGGATGGTTCAGGTAGAGTGTGTCTCTTTTCTTGATCCATGGTTTTTTCCTAATAGATTCCTTGGAATAATGGAATTAAAGGATTTTATTTTAAATGGGTTTTGTTGGATGAAGTGTGGGGTGAAATTCAGATCTCAATGCTCCCCCATAACTAGATGAGAACACCAGGTGGGACGTGGACAATTAGAAGATTCAACTTATGGAGTGCATTAGGGAAATTCAGTTAGAGATCATTCCAACCTCTCTCTAATTGTGGTTTCCATGCTGATGAGAGGGATTCCAATTTGATTTTTTGATGAATCTATCTAAAAATATTGACATTGTTTTCATACACATTCTATGGAAATAATTTTTATTTCATGTGGAAATGATTTGTCCCGAGGATGATACAAATGTTAGGTATGCATTCTCCTGAAAATTCCCTTGGTATGTTGATCTAAGAAGTGGATGGGGTCCAAAACAAAATAGGTATGTCATCCATGGTTAATTTTATTCTCATGGGAAATATATCCTTATATTCTTTTACCAAAGACTCCTCTACTTGATCTTCAAATCACGGATGCCTCTTGGCTGTTTTATCACAAGAAGTGGGGCTAGTAGTGGTCTAATTGGTATGTTAATGGTCCGAGGTGGATTTGAAGATGATAATAATTATGGTAAATCTCTTTTTTGAGAATGTTTCTCATTTTTTATTGATAGGGTATTTAACATTCCCGACCCCATATTCTCATACTCCTTGGAATATGAGGTATTTCTTTTATTTAACATGGAAAGGGGAGGACCTTCTTGCTTATATGAAGTGTTACTATAGAGAGGACCTTAAAAACACATGATGTTATGGTGAGTACTACCAACATGTCTTAATCTCCAAATACATGGAGAATTTGTGTAGTGTATACCCTTGGGAAGAACTTTAGGGTAGAAGACAACAAGGTGAGGGATTTCTCATTGTAATAAGGTGTCACTACAGTGAAGACCTCCATAGTGTATGCCATTATGGAAGGGACAACCATAAAGGTTTAATTTTTGACTTTAAGGAGAATTTCTATATTTTATACCCTAGGGAGGACCTTAAGGGAGGATGATAGTAATGGTATATCCTTCTGGCTGAAATGTGATGTCGCTATGGGGAGGACCTTCTCAGCGTAGGCTACCAGGGCGAGGAGTATAGTCATAGCTCAGTGTCCAATTGCAGGGAGAATTTTTTCAGTGTATACCCTTGGTAGGACATTTAGGGTGAATTAAAGAAAGGGTAAGACCTTCTTACTAAGATATTATTCTATTGTAGGGATATCCTTCACAACGTATGTTACTATGGAAAGGACCATCATAATAACTTCATGTCCAAATGTAGATAGAATTTCTATAGTGTATACATTGGGGAGGACTTTCAGTGTGAACAACAATGAGGGGAGGAACTTCTTGTGGTTTTATCTTCTAGCCATATGGAGGGATACTATGCTTATCATCAAGATATATTCCTTCACAATCAATTGTTTGGTGCCCATGAAGAATGTATATGTGGTATGTGCTCTGGGGTGGACCTCCAGAACTGCAGGTAGCAATGTTGTGGGGAGGACATTCATAATTGGTACTACTACTTATGTATTTTAGTAATAGACCAGTATGATTTGTATCCACCATTGATAGGTGTCTTATGGAATCAAGAAATTTTACTTCTAGAAAACCAAGTTTATGGATTTTCTCTTTACTTTATAGCTTCCTTTGGAGTGATTCATTTTCTGGTGATCTCTTGCGGGTGACCGGGGCTTCTTGATGTGGGAGACATATTTCATGTATGAGTTCTTATTCAAGTGGATCTCATTGTACTTCTGGGATATTTGGGTGATATGTTTAAGATGTGGCATGGATATGTGCCTACCATAGAGCTTCCACCAAAGTGGATAGGTATCCCCCAGTTGGAATGAGTATTTGTGAAAGATCATGTTGTCCATTTATCACATAATATTGTTGGAGACCCACCCAGTTGGGGGCACAGATGCATATCTACTCTGAAGTGACCACCCCAATGTATGGACGAGTCGCTCCACTTGGGGAGGTAGGGTTATAGGCCTGAATCCTTATTATTACTAAGGAGGGAATTACATCTTGACAAGTCTATAGGATATAGTCCGGAATTGATGTTTGATCCTCCATCATTGCTAAAATGTGTTGAGAGACATCCTTGTTGGGTACATGAATATATTCCCATTCTAGTGTCAGAGCACGAATATGTGTTTGCTTCAGTCCTCCATTTCCTGTCAGTTAGTCCTGATAATACATCTATTAATGGGAAGATACATGAGTCTAAACATAATTTATAACTGGGATACACCAGCTACTTTCTCTAATCTACACTATTTTTTCATGGTGGTCTGGATATGAATCAGTAGAAATTTTTGTCTGTTTGTTTTTTGCCATCATATTTGACTGATGGTCTTGAAATTAATTTACAAAAATTTTACTCTATTGGTATTTCTTTGCCACTATATTTGTCTAGAGGGATTTATATTAACGTTCATGGATTTGCATCTGCCATCTGTTTTCCTTCCTATTTGGCTAATGTGCTTGGTATACATTAGTATTAATTTTCATTTGATCATAGTTGGTTACCTCCCTATTTAGATGATGGGATCTGTGTGTGTCATCATGGATATGTGTTTTCCTATATTTTATCACCCTATTTGTATGTCGATCTTGGAGAGAAGAAGTATGAATTTGAGTCTTCTCGTAATTTTCCTTCGTATTAGACTGCCATGCTTTATAAGAGGGACAATGAATATACGTAGGATCCTGGGTTTCCACTATATTTTCACAGTTGTATTATTTATCTATAATGAGGGTGATGGGATATTCTGTATTTTCTGGTAATATCCCTTAATGGTCCGCTGATAAGACCAAGGTTTATTTGACTTCAGTGGGGGCCAACAGGGTGGTATCCTATTCAAGATGAGGATGTCAGGCCGCACAACAATGGTGGTGACAATTTCCTGTATGAGTCCTAGGGTGGAAACATATGTATTTGGAATTAATTTGTTAGTGTATACTACATAAACCTCTCTAAAGTAAGGGTGGAACTAATTATCATGTTTCATGTATAGGGTCTCGAAACAGTTGAAGACTTCTAGTGGGGTCATCTGGTTCTAAACCTTCAACCATTGTTGAGTGGATGGCTAGTAAGGATTTATGGACTATGGGGAATTATTTTCTACATATGGGATGGGGAGAGTAATCATCTGGTTGTACTCCAAAATCTATTCATTTTAAAACTACCATTGAAAATGTAGGGTTGAAGATGGAATCGTCATTTTGATCGACGACCTGGCTACATGTGCAGTGGATGAGGTTCATGTGGGTGAAATATGATGAGATATCATTGGATTGAAGATAGATTTGACGATTTACTATAATATATGTGATAAATAAAGAAAACAACAACTCATCAATATATTACATCATGATCACATTTATAATTGATGGAATTTCATTGACCTATTCCATTTCGAATGTAAAAGGGGCCTGAAGTAGGTTAATAATGCCACCTTTGTTAAGTATTTACATTGTGTTCACTATTTTGTTTCCCTTAAAGTATTTTTTTGGACCAAATGGTTTATTTCAAGGGGTTAAATATTTTGAAACCACTAACATTTGGTACAAGATATTCAAATATTCTCAAACAGGTTTTGTTCAGGGATATGGTTACACCTAATGGATCTTATATCTTTGATTTATAGACCTAATTCCGAAAGGCAGATACTCATTGGGTAACTTGGAAAACAATAGTTAAAAACTCACATTGGTCAAAGAGATAGCATTCCAGGCTCATCATACCCTTTGGGTGGACTATTTCATATTTCAGGACTCTCTTATAGATTAAAGACATTTTCATGAAACTTTTGTTCACTCCCAAGTATGCATACATAGATTAACCCTAGGTAACGATCGATCATAAATTCTCATGGGTTCAGAATCATCTATATGTACATTAGGTTCTCTATTAATAGTGATATCTATATGTGTATGAGTTTATCCATCAAGGGTACCCCCACATATGGATAGATTAGAGATTCATTGCTCCTTTTTTGGATGACCCTAGTTTTAAGCTACATAGATTGGCATTTTGGAGTTTATCATAATCAAGGGGGATGATAATTATTTCAATGTCCAGATCAAACCCATAATATGGGCTTCCTACATATTATCATGAGTGGAATTAGAATTCACATGGTATAGTGCCTCATAACATCGAACATCATATTTTATGGTCATATGAAAAGTACCCAACCTTACTATTTAATGTCCCCAAAAATTATGTCTAGGATGAAGATAATTGGTCAGTGATGGTGTGGGATTATACTAAGGTGGCCCTAAGGAATCGAGAGTGATATGGCCTCATGGGTAGATATGACCCTACCAGGGATGTGGTCAGGAAAACTTTAGGGTGGATTCGGGTGTTGGGTTTGGACCTCAAGAAGGATTATTATGTATCTCAGTTAGTTGGGAATAAAAGAACATGTATTTCAATTATTTTGGGATTAAACCCTAAAGGAGTCCCATCTAAGGGGGAATGACTGGGTCTTATGCATAAAAGTGGCCCATCTGGTGCTACTTCATTGGGAATATGAGCCATTGATGGTTGAGGTATGGATTAAGGTCTTATACTATATAGGAAGACCATTTGGTGCATACTGTTGTCGATTATACTATGTAGGAGGCCCATCAAAAGAGGATTTCTCTTGATCACATTTTATGTGGGGATTAGGCACGAGAGATTTCAATTTGAATGGGGGTTGAGGCATACATATATGGAGAAGGACCATTTGGATTTGGTTGCAATTGGGGCTTATATAGTATAGGAGGCCCATATGGGGTTTGGGATCATGTGGATGTCATGATCGCTACTAATATCTAAGCCTACGTGAGTCATGATTAGTGTGAGAAATAAGATTAAGTAGTAGATATGAAGATCACACGACCCAACCCTATCGGCTGATGAATGGGAAGATGAATCCAAAATGGATATAGAGAGGGTTTTGATTGTGCCCATCTCTTATGTTATTTTCATATCCAAGATATTCATATTTGGTGATTTATCAAGATATGTCCTTGGCGGAGGAAAATTGAAGAATGAGTTTACCTCCTAAAAAGACTAGGGGTACACCTTACATTGGAGGTTACCCTCGTGACTCCGATTACCATGGGTATGTATACTCGAAAGGACATGATGATGTGCCGGATGATCTGATCATACATTTCATGTGACTTTATTGTAGAATAGTTTAACATCATGTTTCTAGGATCAGTTCTGTACAGTTCAACATCATGTGCTTAGGATGAGTTCCAAATAGTTTATCTTAATTTTGTTAGGACGACTTGGAGGAATATTCCTTGAAATGGATCACGTAGGATTTATGAAAAAGTGGACCTTTATGGATAAACCTATAATATTATCCATGATATGGGGTTGTATAAGTAGTATGATTATTAGCGTGACTCAGGGTATTTAATAGGTTGATTTTTGGGGTGTAATAAGGGCACATCCCAAAATATCATTGACTAGGCCTGATTTTTTTTTGCGGTGTGACTCTATTTTTCTTGGGTGTCATCGATAGTAATAAAGGGACTAGGGAAGAGGGCCCAAACCACATCTTGACACTGATCCTAACTGGTGGTTCAGGGGAGAATCCCCAATGGTATGGACCAATAGGAGTGAATATGGTTTTTCACATAGGGATGGCAGCATAGGAGTTGGCCGAAAAGGACAGTTTGTGGTGGAGCTGGCCTTAAAAAGATGTATGTGAAGGAGGACCTCAAGGGACTATCCATAGAGGGAGTCCGAAAATCTTTTTCTATGAATGTTTTCTCAAAAAGTATCTTCTGTGATGTTTCATCAGTTGAGCATCATCTACAAAGCATTATCCCCAAAGGGTTGGCTGAAAATGATCCATCTGCGAAGAATCATCCAAAAATCATTATCTGTGAAGGGTTTTCCATAAAGGGTATTTTTTGGATCAATTTATTTATTCAAAGGGTAATAAAATTACTACTCATGTCATTGATTAATTTTTTCCCACATGAAATCTTCTGTAGAGAGTATTATGTGTATGGTTCACAAGATGGTTACTTTGTAAAGCGGAAGGGGTCATTCGTAAAGGATTTTTGTGACCTGGTTGGTAATGTTATTTTACTACCAAGAATTATTTCTATATTACATTCCATTTATTTTCATCCATCCATATTTAGGTCCCCCTTGGTGTCCTTTTATAGATGAATGGGGGGACCAGATATTAGTATGTTTGGTCATCCATGGTGTGCCTCAAGGCTTATTTTGGGAGAACCAATGGAGTATTCCCCAACCTAAGAATGACTTAGTTAGTGGTGAGTGGTCATTCATAGAGGGGGTTAGTCTTTTGTGGGGTACAAATCACTGTTAGGCCTTGAAAAATGTCTCAATTTCATTCCTAAGTACTGACAGTTTATGGGAAACATTGTGGAGTGGCAGAATGCCCAACGAAATATCTTTTCATGTAGAGTTTTTACTTCATGGGTATAAGCCTTCATCTGTGGTGTCCCATCCTTTGATCATTTTCTTCATGATCTTCTTTGGGATTATTATTTTACCCTTTTCCAAATTCATAGAATTCTTCTCTTCTTTCTTGTAAATTTTTTAGAAGAGTATATTCACCCCAAGATAATTTTTACTTTTATATTTTAAAAATTAAGTTTATTTTTTCAAATAAATTATATAAAATTGTAAAAGAATAATTTTCAAATATATGCTAAAACTGTATGAAAATTTATTTTTTAAAAAATATAGTTTTTCAGAAAATATTTATTTTTATTTCAAATTATTCTTATTTTATTTCTAATAAATAAAAAATATTAATTTCTTGTACATTTTTAATCCATGTAATTTTCATAGTTTAGTTAGTACTATTTATACCCTCCAATTTAATGGCTAGGTTATAATATTATACACTATTTTAGTTTATTTAGACCTTGATTTTTGTGTTTGAAATCTATCGAAGAGGTCAATTGTTTTTAAAAAATAAATATATAATAAATTATTTGGGTGTTACATTACTTATAATCATAGTGGTGCGTATCATATATGATATCAAACTAAATTTTATTCTTTCAAAATGTCAGGGTGTTTCATTCTCCCACCTTCAATAAATTTTGTACTCACAATTTAAACTTATGCGTGGTAGTTAATGGATTTCTATTTCAAAATTACTTTTTGAAAAACTCGCATCATAAAATGGTTTAACAAAATTTCCTCTTAAAATAATGAAGTATAATTATAAAATTTCATGTGGAATAAAAAATTACTTGGTTTACAAGTAGAATAACTTAGTTGGGAAGCAATGGTATGGACATGGAATAAAATCATAATTCTTAAACAAGAATGGAGGGTGAAATAGGTCTTTCATAACATGAATGTGAACGATCAAGAGAAAGTCAACAACCAAAAAAACTATAAATCTAGGATGAGTTAAAAGACTATATATTACTCATATATGAAGGTAATAAGATAATATTTTTGGATTCAAGATCATTTTTTTAAACTTTAGGAATTATTTTCCTAAATAAGATTATAAAGAAACATTATTACAAGATATATTTCTATTTCACAAGATCTATTGCATATTTTGGTTGTGATTCAATCAAATTACACTTCATCTCTTATTATGAGAAATTAATATCCATTTTTTTATATTCTTTTAGCACTAAAATTAACTTTTAATGAATCATAAAATCTATAAAAGTGTTACAATTACTTTGGTCTGTTTCTAAATTTTTTCCAAAATCGATATGGATAGGATAAGTTATCCAATATAGTACATTAATATCTAAACCTAAACAATAACACCACCAATTAAACATTAATATTTAAATGTAAACTCATTTAATTAAAAAATTATATATTAACTATAACAGAACATGGGCCATTGGTAGGCACAAAACCCCTATCACCCTTTAGTTTTCCATTCAACACATTTGGAATTTCTAGATTCTATGGATTGTCACTTAGTATGTGGGTTATAATTTTTATAAAACCATATTAATATAATTCATAGTAAATTCACAATGTTTAATAACTTGTAATTAACACAACATAAAATATAATAAAAACCATAAAGGTTTTGAATAGATTCAAATGTATGCCCAAAAACATTTAGAGCATTATTCCTTAAATAATGTTTTTACTAAAATGTATTCTTAAAAAATGGGTTGTATTTACATAAATGTTCTCCAAAATATCCTAAAACATCGCAAAATCCAATTACATAAAACCTAGAAATGGGTATTTAATTATTTGAACATACGATAAATGTTAAACTCCTAAATCCATGATGGTATCCATAACTCTTAAGTTAATGAATACATATATTATTATAAAATATAGCACAAACCATGGATGTTTAATGATTCCTATAACAAAAGTACCATTAGTAGAAATAATTTGAAAATTAAATTATTGTAGGCCAATACCTGAATAATGCATACATTTTATATCATAATAATCCTTTACTTGTTATAGGGCTTATCCTTTAGAAGATGTAAATGACTCAGATAATGTCCAAGTTCCACACATTTTAGACAACAAACTTTAAATGGATCCCTAGGATGAAATTTTTTTCATCTATTGTACTCTTCATTTTTCCTCAATAATTCATTGCTTTATAGACATCTTTCCCACACATATAATTTTATAATTTTTTGAGAAACGTTTCTAGGTGTCTATTTTCACTTTTCTAAAATGAATGAAATCTAGATTTACTTCCTCCATGATCTCCATCAATCAATCTCTTAGTGAACTCTATCCTCATCTTCTTTAGTGAGTGGGAGATTTGGTTAAGATATAGGTTGTTAATCATATTTTGAGATAATTTATTATTAATAATGACTGTATCGATCACTCCATGCATCATCAGATTTTGTTTCTCATAGTCACTATATTCTCCATCTTCTTCAATGTAAACACGATTCCTCTAGGTTCTAGCCACAGATTAAAACCCAACAATATAGTGTGAGTAATATTAATCATAATGGGAAACCAAAAAATAATAATTAATAGTTTATAGTATCTAAAAATAGTGAAGCCTTATTTTTAATCTATGACACCTTAGTTTTAACCTAGTTTATTAATTTTCATCAATTGTTCAAATCCATCATAATGTTTAGGAAATAAAATTTGATTTATCCAAATCATGTCCCCTGGTAGTGTCAAACTAGGTGCTTAGTATGACCCATTTCTATGATCAATGTAACACTATATTTAATACCAATGTTCCTTTTTCAGATTTATTAACCCTAGGTACGTATGTTCTCGAACCATGTCCACTTATTGTATCCAAATAATTATGTATTTCCTAGATACCCAAAATAATATCTACCTTACCAAACCATTAGTATTTTATTATATACTTATCTTCAAATTCAGTCATACGATTATGTTCCATAATCAATATTTTTCTAAATTGAGTTCCCTATGTTTCTAATAAAATCCCATTGATACCAACTATAAAAACTCTTACCATAGAAGCCCAAATTTGGTGGTAACTGTATTCCCTTAGTATATGATATAGGGAATCATATCCAGAAGGGATGAATAATTTAGTAATATTTGTACACTAGACACATATATGAATACCATATTACATTTTACAACACAAATTATAATATAGATTTTTTTTGAATACCATTAATCCCTCAATAAAATCATTTCATATCACTCTTAGTACACTACCTAGATTCTTTGGAAAGAATACAAAATAAGGGTGACCTCAAATGATCAATAAATATTTATTATAGAGGAATCTATCATAAATAAATAAGAATAATTGATATGTAAAGTTAAATAATTGAAAACAAATTCCATTTAAATAACTTGATTATCGTGAATAGATAAGGCATAATCAATATATCAATTTAAGAAATGGAATAAAACATCCATTTAATCAATAAACTAATAGTAAAATACATCAAAAGATAATATCAATATGAAAATATCGTGGATAATTATAATAAATAAATTATAAATGAATGGAATTATTAATTATTAGACACCATGATCTCCAGCATCATGATACCTCTACTACCAAGAACATTCACAAGAAAATTTAACAATCTTGGTTAGTATACACCAAAACCCCAATTTAAATAAGGTTATCCAACTGATTCATCTAATGATTCAACTGATGCATATAGGGCTTATCTATATCCCATCCACACCCATCACTTCATTTCAAAATCATTCCTCATATATCAAATAATTGATTTAATTTTGGAATAATATACCTTACTAATAAATTTTCATATCAAATGAGGAATGTGGATGATCAATAATTTCCTCGGCCAGTCATATAACTCTCAAAGTAATATACCATATATAGAAATGATATATGCATTATGTAATAATTATATCTAAGATAAATTTTATAGATATATATGGGTAATGTAATTCCCAATGATGACAGAATGTAACTATGTCAAGGTAAATTTAATGATTACAACAAATAGTCAAGAAAGAGAAGGTCAATAATATCTATCGTGCAGCTGATCATAATCCATCTAGAGAAATAATAATGATGGTATCAATACAAAATATCCTTAGTGGATCATATGTACAATAAAGTTTTTATGCCATTGATGAATAGATATACCATAAAAATTTCATTTAAAACATTCTAAAGAAAAATAGCCTTTTCACTTGGAAAATATTTTTTAAATCTAATAGATCACAAAATATTTTAAAAAAAATTTATTTTAAACTAAACTTATAAACATATAAATAAGGTTTAAAACATTTAGTTTTCATGATATAATGATATTCCATTCATTTCGTACATGTTAAAACCAAGATTCCATTCATATTTTCAATAAAATTCAAATGGGCCATGTTTTGAAAATAGCATGAATATTTCTTTCAAAAAAATATAAAAAATAAAAAATGGGTAAAACATCATTAGTGAATAATTTTTATAATTTTAAAAAAATTGAAAATTGTTTTAGAAAATGTGGTTTTGGAAGAAAAAATATTTTCATCTAAAGATGGAAATGAAGTTAGATTTTATTAAAAACATATTCACAAGCATTTTATGTACCAATGATAAAAACATGGTAATATTACCTAAAAAATAAATAAATAAAAATTGTAGAAGACTATTATTTGAATTTATTAGATAATAAGAAAATAATTTCCTCAAATGGAAATTCATGTATAAACAATCCCAGTTAAAATGAGATTGAAGCATAAATCTTTTACCCCTTTGGTAACTTTTGAATAGTAATACACATGAAAGAAATAACATAAAATGAAACATTATTTACCATGAATAGAAATGTATTCATGATATAATGTATAAAAAATGTCATTATATACACCACAAAATGTAAAAGGTGTTGAATTTGACATATGTATCAAGAAAGTAAAAGTGAGACCAGAAACCCTTACTTTCTGTCTGGATTTCCTTATACATGTTTGAAACTCTTTTATAATAAATATAAGTTTATTATTAATATATTATATAAGAAAAATCATAAATTTATTAACATATATTTTTTAATTATATTCTTTTATCACCTGTTTATTAACATTTCTTTGTTAAAATCACTATTTCTGTTGATGGCTGCTTCATTTTCATTTATGTTTTTGTTGGGTAATTTCTATCCTTTATATTGGAAATGTTTATTTAAAATATATAATTTTAAAATGTATTAAATATTATATATAGTAATTTTATATGTAATTATATTAATCTGTGATAGTTATATATAGAAAATTGATTACACCGTTCATAGAGATGCTAAGTCATATGTATGCATAAACATTGTTTCCATTTTTTATTTATGGAGAAAAGACATGAAAATAAAATTTAATTAAATATTAAATAATTATTATTATTTTATATAAATTTTTTAAATTAATAAAAATAAATCCTTATTACCATCCATGTAAAAAAATTGAAAAACATCTCACATCGCTATGTGGAGGCTATAGTTCACACATACGCATGAGAGATGTTATTGATTTCCAAAGGATTCTAAGGTAAGAAGTAAGATGTGATATTATATATAGAGGTATTTTTAGTTCATAAATATCACATATATACATTAATTATTTCTTACATCATTCCATGTAAACCGTAATCGAAAAATGAATCACATCGCTTCGGGAGGTAGTAGTCTATCATACATACAAGCGACATTATTGTATTCCCCCAAAAAATAGAAAGTAAGATTTTATATATGATATAATAACTCAATAAGTATAATAATTTATTAAATATCATATATATGACTTAAATATATCATTATGTCCATCCTTGAGAGGTGCTGAGGGAAAAAAATACATCGATTCGTACGGCGGTAGTCTTCCGTACACAAGATTGATGGTTTCATTTCCCATTTGATTGATGTTGAGATAGATTATTTTTATTAAATTAAAATTAAAAATATAATTATATATTTTATAATATTTTTATTATATATTCATATTCGAATATTATCTTATGGATGTGGAAGAAGAAATAAAACAAATTCATGCAGTTATAAATTTGACCTCTTCTTTGGAGACCCTCTTTAGGTTTAAATCTAAATATTTCCTATGTTGCATTAATAATAAAAATAATTAATCTAATATGTGGGTATGGAATTCATTAATATTTTTGTTCATGTATTTTCTGGACCAAATGGTTTTGTAGGTGTGAAGTGGCGATGAGAGGGGGTGGACTAGTATTAGTGGCGGACATGATACATATAGAATGTTTAAAAAGATAAAGTGATAACCACATATTTTAATAATAATGAATACAAATGAGTAATTATAGATATTTATTGATTATATGGTAGTAATATTTCCATGCAATTGTTTTTGTACTATTTTTAGATCATTTTTAACCTTTATCTTCTTAGTTTAACCCTCAGGTAAACCCATTTTTACCTTAACAACAGTATTTAATTTTTACTATTTTCTCTATTAATTTTGGTAAAATATTATGTTGACATAATTAGATAATATATATTAATCTTATTAAAAATTTGGAAACCATATTTCCAAATAAAATTCATAGAATTCCCAGAAGTGAATTTCAAATTAAACCAATAAATGAGTCAAAATGGTTTTTCCAATGAAAAACTTTTAAATGTTTTTATATCATTATTCACTATAAAATTTATCAAAATGAACTAGATTAGATAAATTTTCATATAATTTATTTAATTTATTTTTCAAAACAATTTAAAATATATTTTCTCCTTCAAAATGATTTAATCAAAAAGGAAAATTTCGATAAAAATTTGTATTTTTCCCTATTCATCAAAAAAAATAAGCTTTTTAGAAAAATCAGAACAATTCACCAAAACCTAATTTTGTCATATAGATTTAAAAAAATAAATTAAATTTTCAATTTAAATTTTCAATTTTGGTGAAAAATAATTTTAAAATATATGTGAAAAGTTAGATGAAGCCAACTTTTTAAATAATACATTTTTCAGAAAACATTTGTTTTTCTTTAAAATAGTTCTCATTTAATTGATAAAAAATAAATAACCAATGAATTTATATAAACATTTTTAAACAATATGATTTTCATAATTTCATCAATACTATTCATACCATTCAATTTAATATCTATGTTATAATGGTATTCTATATTACGGTCCATTTGGACTTAGGGTTGCATTTACCGCAAGCTATCGAAGTGGCTGAATTTATTTAAAAACAATTATATCATAAAGTCTTGAATTGTTTCATTATCTTCTAATATCTTTTATATGTTTCATATATATGTAATCAAACCCAATTTTATTCTTTTAAAATCTCATAGTGTTACATTCTCCCCACCTTCAATAAATTGTGTCCTCGCAATTTTAACTTGTTCTCAGAATCTAAGGGAATTATATTTGGGAAATCCTTTTTGAAAAACCCACATTTTAAAAAGAGATAAAAATTTCCGCCAAAAATATGTACTAAATAATATTAATGTTCATCTATAACTTCAAACTACTAGCTTTCTTAGTAGTAAAAAATCGATGGGAAGTAAAGATATAGACATAGAAGAAAAGCATAATTCCCAAATAATGATCAATGGTGATAGATTTTACTGATCACAATAATTTGAATGAAAAGAGAAAGTCAGAAACCAAAAAACCATAAATCTATGATGAGTCATATAACATCCCGCCTTTTTATCACATAAACTTTGATTACATTATACAAAATCGAGGATCTTTAAAGTTTAGTATCTTGGAAACCAGGAACTTAATACATGATGACATAAAACATTATTCTTAAACACTTTAAAGGATTATACCATGTTCATCCTATGTTAATTACATCATCTCATAACTTGGGAGCATACATCAAAGGAAAGGGTGAGCAGAAGGCCCTGTAAGGGAAACAAGAGAAACATTTTACATGTGAACTTGAGATACATCAATAAAGTAATGATAAATAACAGTAAGGCATGAGAAAGAGATCATGCGGCATATAATAATAATAATAATTTCTTTCATAACTTGAAGATGTGGCTAAAAATTTAACTTAGAAAATTATTTCTGTATCACCAAGGTCCATCCGCAAGGTGTCCTTACAAAAAATTACCAAGGTTATTCACCAAGGTATCATTAAAATGGTCATCTCTATAGATAAAGTCTTTACCCAATGCATTGGAGTGCTATAAGGGCGCACCCTTAAATTTTATTTATTATCATGGGAGACACATATATCATCATCGGAAATTTCATAAATAACCCATATAGCAGAAAAGAAATGGGTTTCATTTCATAATCAAAATGTTTTTTAAAAAACTGCTTTAAAGACTTGATCTTTATGTCACTTTAAACCCACGAAAAATGAAAGCGGGTTTCATGTATGTAAATCCCAGAATTAAAATAGAAAATTTTGATATATATGTGAATACCCCTATATAAGAATTATCTTTAAGTATTAACTTAATAAAATAAAAGAATTTTAGAAAAAGAGAAAGACATTTGAGACGACAATTCTGCAACATAACGGCTATGTTACAGGATTTTATAAAACATTGAAAAGATAGGGGACATGGGTCACCCATTCATAAATTATCCATAAAACAGTAGGGGGACATAATAAAAATTATTTAAGAAAATTGTAATGAAATTTGAAATATATACCATAAGAAATGAATAACTTTAAAGGAAGAAAAAAAAATAAGATTTCACTTATTAAAATTCGGCAACCTAACGACGTTGCTTAAAAAATAAAAAATGAATTGTTGAGATCAAATAAGATCTATCATCACATAAAAATGACAGTATGATAGATATAGAAGATCATAACCCAACATAAGAAAAGTAACTTGAAATAAATGACATGAAAATAGAACTTGAAAAATGAGAAGGGTGGAAGAATCCCTTACAAAAATTCGGCAGCCTAACGGAGCCACTTAAACATTCATAAAACGAAATGATGAGAGTAAGAGAGGATATATCATCACATGATCATGAAAAGGGAAGTAATAGGAATATAAAATAACATCCATCAACATAATAACATGGGGTTTAAATGAAATGACACACAAAAGCATACTTGAAAAGAAAGAGGGAGGTAGGATCCCATACCTTAAGAGTAACTTTGAAATCATGAAGTTTGGGACCTTGGGAGGCCTGAGGGAACCTTGGGAGAAATCCTTGGGAGGTAAGGAGACCATAAATTCTTTGAGGAGGATTTTGTAATGGAAAGGATGGAGAATGGAATGGTATTTATAGGGGTAGTGAGGGGACAAGGCATTAATGGCCAAGGGACACCTCATTGGTGGTATTGAAAAAACCATGGGCTTGCCCATGGTATTTACCCATGGTATTGGCCACTTGGGATACCTCATAAATTATCTTACTATTCATAATTCTACCAGAATTATTGCATAATTATTTCATCCTTAATGATGTCATTAAACACCCGAAACTCAAAAACTGTATTTTCACTATTCACCAAAAATTCTAAATGCTCAGAAAAATCCCAAAAATTCACCTTTACCAAATATCGGTGCTCTGAATTCAAAAATTAACACCATTTTATGAAAATAATTTTCTAAATATTTTTAATTTAATTTTTAAATAAAAACACTATTCACGGAAAAATCAATTATTTTAGAAAAATCCCAAAAATTCATCTTAACCAAATATCGATGCTCCGATTACAAAAATGAACTCCATTTTATGAAAATAATTTTCTATATTTTTTTAATTTAATTTTTCAAATAAAATACACTATTCACCCAAAAAAACTAATACTTATCCGGTACTTTCTAGAACTGTTATTTACCTATTTTATTGAATCATGTTACTTAATCAAGGTGCCTAAATTATATTAATACTTTATTTTGTGAGATTACTATTCCATTTGGTCACATTACTAATCCTAATCATAAAATCACTATTACTAATTTACTATTCGTCAAAAATTAAGTGGATCTTATTAGACTCTAAATTTATTACTAAACATAACTGTAGATGACCATTTTTTAAAAATAATTACACATTATTTTTTATTTAAGTTTTACATAAATATTTTTAAAATATCCTTTTTCTAAAATTCATCAATAATATGCATACAATATTTATCCAGACATTTGAACATTCACAAACTTCACGACAAGACGAAATCACAATTTCTTTTAAATCAAAGGATTACACAAGGTAGTTACAGTCTCGTTACGTAACCCCTTATAACACCAGCATAGGTCCTAAGAGTAAGGTGTTCTAGGGTGATATAATATTGGGGTGGCTCGGCCAACATTGACCGAGTATTGATTTCTATCATCTTGAACTTCTTGTGAAGAATATTCTGTTCCAACTTCACATGATGAAGTTTGTCTTGGGTTTGGTCCAGAGAAAATCCCAAAGGTGCTACCTCTTTTCTGAGTTCCCTTAGATGGGATTCGATCGGCCTGAGACCACTGGATGGGGCCATCAAATATTCTTTATATATTAATTAATCAAGATCACTTTTATTTATAGAAAATAATCGCAACATTTAGTTTCCAATGGTCAGATTGGCCAACAATCATATAACAGTCGAAACCCAAAAGTATTATTTTAATTATACTCATTTTATTAAATGAAATAGTTTTGTTGAGTATAAAATAAAATAACACACAAAGTTAGGAAAAAAATTATTCAAAATTTCGGGTCATTACAATCTTCCCCCCTTAAAAAATTGTGTCCTCACAATTTTAAAAATTGGTCTTGGAAATTTCGTTGAAATTCTTACATTAGAAAAAGAGTCAGTAAAACTATTACTTTTAAAGAAAGAAAGGTAAGTACAAAGGTCACCCGAGTTAACCAATACTAAGATTCCATTTAAGAAAACAAGGGTATGGAAGAGGAAACAAAGGGTCACGTTCTGATGGAGGGTGATAGAAAACATGATTAGTAGAAATTTAACCACAAGAAGATCACAAAATTAAGATGTGTTAAATGGTCTTTGATTACCCATTAGGAAACATAAACCAACAACGTTTTTGTTTTATGTTCCTTTTGATAATTTTGATTAATTCATTAACTACGTAGAATAAAAACATAAGGAAATATACTTACCTTCAAGTAGAGTTTCATCCCTTAATAAGTTTCCACCAAGAATAATATTTTCTCCTAACAATGAGCATTCAAAAAGACTTGGTCTCATCAAAAGCACAAGAATCATCTTCTAGACATTCACATAATCCACAAAAGAATAACTATATTTTTCCCTTTTCTTTAGTCATCAACTAAAACTAAAATGCTTAGTACAATATCATATAATCCCCAAAAAAGATAATCCTTTATAAAAAGAAATATGACTATTAATCTAAAAAATTCAACAATAGTACCCAAATTTCCAGAAAGACCATTCAATACACAATCATCCTTAATATCTTTAGAATAATCCAAACTAATATTGGAACCCAAAACTTAGAAGTATTTAATCACATAGTCTTACACACAAAAAAATCTTAACATTTATCTCCAAATAACATCGAATACTATTAAAGTCTCATATTATGTGTAATTAACCTATTCACATATTCTCTATGATAGGTTCTTCATTTTCTAGAAATAAGCCAAATCACCATATTTCCACAATAAATACATAAATTATTTAAAACAAATCAACCATTTCTCCTCAATTTAAATCATGTAGTATTTTATTTCCCTTAGGTATATTGTACTTCAAAAGAGAAAGCATCGTCCAAAATAACCTTCATAGTTTAATCACCAAATCAGTTTCCTATAAAAAGGATTTTCATTTGATAAAACATAAGTTTCCAAAATTAAATTATTCTTGATCCATAAAAATAGAAGGTGTGTTAGTTAGTCTGAAGGGCATAACAACAAAATCATAATTCCCATATCTTGATTGGAAGGTAGTTTTTGGATTATCATCATTCTTCACCCTCAAATGATGATAACAAGAACAAATATCAATCTTAGAGAAGAATTGAGTCCTACAAAGTTGGTTAAATAAGTCATCAATTCTTTGAAAAGAGTATTTGTTCTTCACTGTGATCCCATTCAGTTCCCTATAATCAATTCATAGTTGCATCGATCCATCCTTCTTCTTCACAAAGAGAACTGGTGCTCCCTAAAGAGACACACTTGGTTGGATAAACCCATTCTCCAAAAGATCTTGGAGTTGTTTCTTTAATTCCTCTAACTCCACATTTTCCATCCTATAGGGGGTCTTTGACATCGGATGAGATCTAGGTACGAGTTCAATGGGGAACTCTACCTCCCTTTCTGGGGGAGGTCTGGGTAACTCCTCAGAAAATACGTCAATGTATTCCTAGACGATGGGGATATTTTCTAAAAGAATAAATCCTCCGTGAAAAACTTATTTAGTTTACGAATCTTTTAACTAAAAATGATTTTATGTCTTAAAACTTCATCCTTAAACAATTACATTTTTCTATAATTCCTTCATAATGAATCATAAAACGATTGTGATTAACCAAACATATCCCCCAGAAGTGTCGTAACCAAGAGTGCATCAAGGCCCGTTGTTGTGTACAAGTTCCTGTTCGAGCCTCGCTCAAAGTGGTTTTTTCGGGTTTTACCCCTATGTACATCTATTCCATAGCCACCTCTACCTGCTTGAATCTAGATAAGGATGTATTTTCTTGATAAACCACTTATTCAATACTCACCAAAATACCATGAAGATTTACTATATTTAAACTTTTATATAGGGTTCTTCCTAAAGTTTTCATATCATAATTTCCATAAATAACTAAACTATCCTTTGATACCAACTATAACATCCCGCCTTTTTATCACGTAAACTTTCATTACATTATACAAAACCAAGTATCTTTAAGGTTTAGTGTCTTGAAAACCAGGAACTTAATACATGTCGACATAAAACATACTTCTTAAACACTTTAAAGGCTTCTTCATTGTTCATCCTATGTTCATTACAGAATCTCATAACCTGGGAGCATACATCAAAGGAAAGGGTGAGCAGAAGGCCCAGTATGGGAAACAAGAGAAACATTTTACATGTGAACTTGAGATACATCAATAAAGTTATGATAAATAACTTTAAGGAATGAGAAATAGATCATGAGGCATATCATAATAAAAATAACCTGTTTCATAACTCGAATATGTGGCTAAAACATTTAACTTAGACAATCATTTCCGTATCACCAAGGTCCATCCCCAAGGTGTCATTGAAAAAAATTACCAAGGTTATTCATCAAGGTATCGTTAAAATGGTCATCTCTAGAGATTAAGTCTTTACCCAATGCATTGGAGATATATCAGGGAACACCCTTAATTTTTCTTTATTATAATGTGATCCACATATATCATCATAAAACATTTCATAAATAACCCATATAGCATAAAATAAATGGGTTTCATTTCATAATCATGACGTTTTAAAAAAACTGCTTTAAAGACATGATCTTTATGTAACTTTAAACCCACAAAAACGGAAAGCTGGTTTCATGTATGTAAATACCAGAATTAAAATAGAACATTTTTATATATATGTGAATACACCAATATAATAATGATCTTTGAGTATTCACTTAATAAAATAAAAGAATTTGAGGAAAAGAGAAAGACATTTGAGACGAAAATTCTGCAACATAACAGCTATGTTAAAGGGTTTTAGAAAACATTGAAAAGAGATGGGTCATGGGTCACCCACTAATAAATGATCCATAAAACCGTAGGGGGAAAAATATAAAGGATTTAAGAACATGGTAATGAAATTTAAAATATATACCATAAGAAATGAAGAACTTGAAGGGAAGACAAAAATAAATTTCTCTTATGAAAATTTGGTAGCCTAACGGCATTACTTAAAACTTAAAAAAATGAATTTATGAGATAAAATAATGTCTCTCATAACATAAAAAGGAAATTATGATAGATATAGAAGATCATAACCCAACATAAGAAAAGTAACTTGAAATAAATGACATTAAAATAGAACTTGAAAAATGAGAAGGGTGGAAGAATCCCTTAGAAAAATTCGGCAGCCTAACAGCGCCACTTAAGCATTCATAAAACGAAATGATGAGAGTAAGAGGGGATCTATCATAATATGATCATGAAAATATAAGTAAGAGAAATATAAAAGAACACCCCCTAGCATGATAACATGGTTCTTAAATGAAATGACACACAAAAGCATACTTGAAAAGAAAGTGGGAGGTAGGATCCCTTACCATGAAGAGTAAATTTGAAATCATGAAGTTTGGGACCTTGGGAGGCTTGAGGGCACCTTGAGAGGACTCCTTGGAAGTTAAAGTGACGATAAATTCGTGGAGGTGGATTTTTTAATGGAAAGGATGATAGAATGGCTTGGTATTTATAGGGGAAGTGAGGGGACAAGGCATTAATGGCCAAGGGACACCTCATTGGTGGTATTGGAAAAACCATGGGCTTTCCCATTGTATTTTCCCATGGTATTGGCCACTTGGGACACCTCATAACATATCTTACTATTTATAAGTTGACCAGAATTATTTCATAATTATTACATTCTTAATGATGTCATTAAACACCTGAAACTCAAACACTGTATTTTCAATATTCCCCAAAAATTCTACATTCTCAGAAACATCCCAAAAATTCACCATAACCAAATATCGATGCCCTGAATTCAAAAATGAACTCAATTTCATGAAAATAATTTTCTAAATATTTTTAATTTAATTTTTAAATAAAAACACTATTCACTGAAAATTCAATTATTTCAGAGAAATCCCAAAAATTCACCTTAACCAAATATCGATTCTCTGATTTCAAAAATGAACTAAATTTTATGAAAATAATTTTCTAAATATTTTTAATTTAATTTTTAATAAAAAAACACTATTCAACCGAAAAAAACTAATACTTAACCAGTACTTTTTGGAACAGTTATTTACTTATTTTATTGAATCACGTTACTTAATCAAGGTGCCTAACTTATATTAATACTTTCTTTAAATGAGATTACTAATCCATTTGGTCACATTACAAATCCTAAGTGTAAAATCACTATTCATAATTTACTATTCATCAAAAATTAATTTGATATTATTAGACTCTAAATTTATTTCTGAACATAACTGTAGAAGACCATTTTTTGAAAATCATTAGACATTATTAATTATTTAAGGTCTAAATAAATATTTTTAAAATATCCTTTTTCTAAAATTCATCAATAATATGCATACTATATTTATCCAGACATTTGAAAATTCACAAACATCATGATAAGAATACATCACAATTTTTCATTTAAATCAAAGGATTATACAAGGCAGTTACGGTCTCGTTACATAACCCCTTATAACACCAGCATAGGACATAAGAGTAAGGTGTGCTAGGGTGATAGAATCTTGCGGTGTCTCGGATAACATTGCCCGAGTAGTGATTTCTATCAGCTTGAACTTCTCGTGAAGGAGATTTCGCTCCAGCTTCACATGATGAAGTTTTTCTTGGGTTTGGTCCATAGCAAATCCCAAAGGTGAAACCTCTTTCCCGAGTTACGTCAAATGGGCTTCAATCGGCCCAAGACCACTGGATGGGGCCATCGAATCTTCGTTCTATATTATTTAATCAATATCACATGTATTTATAGAAAATAATCACAACATTTAGTTTCCAACAGTCATATTGGCCATAGATCATATAATAGTCGAAACCCAATAGTCTTATTTTAATTATACTCATTTTATTAAATGAAATAGTTTTGTTGAGTATAAAATAAAATAACACACAAAGATAGGAAAAAATTATTCAAAATTCTGGGTCGTTACAATCTTCCCCCTTAAGAAATTGCATCCTGGAAATTTTAAAAATTGGGCATGGAAATTGCATTGAAAGTACCACATCGGAAAAAGAGTCAGTAAAAATATTACTTAAAAATAATAAAGGTAAGTACAAAGGTCACCCGAGTTAACCCACACTAGGATTCCATGTAGGAAAACAATGATATGGAAGAGAAAACAAAGGGTCAAGTTCTGATAGAGAGTGATAGAAAACATGATTAGGAGAAAATTAACCACAAGAAGATCACAAACGTAAGATGTGTTAAATTGTCTTTGATTACCCAGTAGGAAACGTAAACCAACAACGTTTTTGTTTTATGTTCCTTTTCACAATTTTGAGGAATTCATTAACTACATAGAATACAAACATTAAGAAATATACTTACCTTCAAGTAGAGTTTCATCCCTTAATAAGTTTCCACCAAGACTAATATTTTCTCCAAACAATGAGCATTCAAAAAGACTTGGTCTCATCAAAAGAACAAGAATAATCTTCTAGACAATCACATAATCCAAAAAAGAATAACAATATTTTTCCCTTGTCTTTAGTCATCAACTAAAACTAAAATGGTTAGTATGAGATCATATAATTCCCAAAAATGATAATCCTTTATAAAAATAAATATGAATATTAATCTCCAAAATTCAACAAAGTACCCAATGTTCAAGAAAGACCATTGAATAAACAATAATCATTAAAATTCTTTAAAATAATCCAAAATAAGATTGGAACCCAAAAATCATAATGATTTAATCACATAGTCTTCCCCAAAATAATCTTAACATTTATCTCTAAATAACATCAACTGCTATTAAAGTTTCACACTAAAGTGTAATTAACCTATTCACATATTCTCTATTATAGGTTCATAATTTTCCAGAAATAATCCAAATCACCATATGTCTATAATAAATACATAAATTCTTAAAAATTAAATTCAACCACTCCTCCTCAATTTAAATCCTGTAGTATTTTATTTCCCTTAGGTATGTTGTACTCCAAAATAGAAAGCATTGTCCAAAATAACCTTTATAATTTAATCACCAAATCATTTTCAAATACAAAGGATATCTATTTGATAAAACATAAGTTTTCAAAATCAACTTATCATTGATCCATAAAAATAGAAGGTGCGTTAGTCAGTCCAAAGGGCATAACAAAAACTCATAATTCCCATATCTTGATTGGAAGGCGGTTTTTGGAATAACATAATTCTTCACCCTCAATTGATGATAACGAGAATGAATATCAATCTTAGAGAAGAATTGAGTCCTACAAAGTTGGCCAAATAAGTAATCAATTCTTGGAAGAGAGTATTTTTTCTTCACTGTGATCCCATTCAGTTCTCTGTAATCAATGCATAGCCGCATCTATCCATCCTTCTTCTTCACAAAGAGAACTGATGCTCCCTAAGGAGACACACTTGGTCAGATAAACCCATTCTTCAAAAGATCTTGTATTTTATTTCTTTAATTCCTCTATCTCCACATTTTTTATCCTATAGGGGGTCTTTTACATCGGGTGAGATCTAGGTACGAGTTCAATGGGGAACTCTACCTCTCTTTTGGGGGAGGTCTGGGTAACTCCTCAGGAAATACGTCAACATATTCCTAGACGATGGGGATATTTTCTAAAAGAATAAATACTTCTTGAGAAACTTATTTAATTTAAGAATATTTTAACTAAAAAGGATTTTATGTATTAAAACTTCATTCTTAGACAATTACATTTTTCTATAATTCCATTATAATTATTCATAAAAAGCTTGCGATTAACTAAACATAACCCCCAGGAGTTTCGTAACCAAGAGTGAAGCAAGGCCCATTGTCGTGTACCAGTTTCCATTTGATTCTAGCTCAATGCGGTGTTTTCGGGTTTTACCCCTATGTACATCTGTGCCATAGCCACCTCTACCTGCTCGTATCCAGACAGGAATGTATTTTCTTCATAAACCACTTACTCAAAATGCACCAAAATACCAGGAAGATTTACTATATTTAAACATTTAAATAGGGTTCTTCCTAAAGTTTTCATATCCTAATTTCCATAAATAACTAAACTATGATTTGAAACCAACTATAACATCCCACCTTTTTATCACATAAACTTTCATTACATTATACAAAACAATTGATCTTTAAGGTTTATTGTCTTGGAAACCAAGAACTTAATACATGATGACATAAAACATTCTTCTTAAAACTTGAAAGGCTTTTTCATTGTTCATCCTAAGTTCATTACAACATATCATAACCTAGGAGCATACATCAAAGGAAAGGGTGAGCATAAGGCCCAGTAAGGGAAACAAGGGAAACATTTTACATGTGAACTTGAGATACATCAATAAAGTCATGATAAATAACTTTAAGGCATGAGAAAGAGATCACGAGGCATATCATAATAAAAATAACATTTTTCATAACTTGAATATGTGGCTACAACATTTAACTTAGACAATCATTTCCATTTCACCAAGGTCCATCCCCAAGGTTTCATTAAAAAAATAACCATGGTTATTCACCATGGTATCATTAAAATGGTCATCTCTAGAGATTAATTCTTTACCCAATGCATTGGAGCGCTATCAGGTATCACCCTTAATTTGTCTTTATTATCATGTGATCCACATATATCATCATCAAATATTTCATAAATAACCCATATAGCATAAAATAAATGGGTTTCATTTCATAACCATAACATTTTAAAAAACTACTTTAAAGACATGATCTTTATGTCACTTTAAACCCACGAAAAAGGAAAGTGGGTTTCATGTATGTAAATCCCATAATTAAAATAGAAAATTTTGATATATATGTGAATACCCCTATAGAATAATGATCTTTGAGTATTCACTTAATAAAATAAAAGAATTTGAGAAAAAGAGAAGGACATTTGAGACGAAAATTCTGCAACATAACGGCTATGTTACAGGGTGTTAGAAAACATTGAAAAGAGAGGGGACATGGGTAACCCACTCATAAATGATCCGTAAAAAAGTAGGCGGGAAAGAATATAAAGGATTTAAGAACATGGTAATTAAATTTTAATGATATACCATAAGAAATGAGGAACTTGAAAGAAGATAAAAATAAGATTTCTCTAATAAAAATTCGGCAGCCTAACGACGTTACTTAAAACCTATATAATGAATTTATGAGATCAAATAAGGTCTATCATCACATAAAAATTAAATTATGATATATATAAAAGATCATAACCCAATATATGAAAAGTAACTTGAAATAAGTGACATGAAAATAGAACATGAAAAATGAAAGTGTGGAAGAATCCCTCACAAAAATTTGGCATCCTAACGGCGCCACTTAAACATTCATAAAACGAAATTTTGAGAGTAAGACTGGATATCTCATTATATTATCATGAAAAGGGAAGTTATATGAATATAAAAGAACATCCCCCAACATAAGAACATGGGGATTAAATGAAATTACACACAAAGGCGTACTTGAAATGAAAGAGGGAGGTAGGATCCCTTACCTTGTAGAGTAACTTTGAAATCATGAAGTTTGGGACCTTGGGAGTCTTGAGGGCACTGTGGGAGGACTCCATGGGAGGTAAGGAGACTATAACTTCTTTGAGAAGGATTTTTGAATGGAAAGTATGAGAGAATGGCTTGGTATTTATAGGGGAAGTGAGGGGACAAGGCATTAATGGCCAAGGGACACCTCATTGGTGGTATTGGGAAAACCATGGGCTTGCCCATGGTATTTTCCCATGGTATTGGCCACTTGGGACACCTCATACCTTCTATTACTATTCATAAGTCGACCATAATTATATCATAATTATTATGTCCTTAATGATGTCATTAAACACCCCAAACTCAAAAACTGTATTTTCACTATTCACCAAAAATTAACCATTCTCAAAAAAATCCGAAAAATTCACCTTAACCAAATATCAATGATATGAATTCAAAAATGAACTCCATTTTAGGAAAATAATTTTCTAATTATTTTTAATTTAATTTTTAAATAAAAAAACCATTCACTAAAAATTCAATTGTTTTAGAAAAATCCCAAAAATTCACCTTTACCAAATATCAATGCTCTGATTTCAAAAATAAACTCCATTTTATGAAAATAATTTTCTAAATATTTTTAATTTAATTTTAAAATAAAAAACACTATTCACCTGAAAAAATATAATACTTAACCAGTAATTTTTGGAACAGTTATTTACCTATTTTATTGAATCACATTACTTAATCAGGGTGCCTAAATTATATTAACACTTTCTTTAAGTGAGATTTCTAATCCATTTGGTCAAATTACTAACCCTAAGCATAAAATCACTATTCATAATTTATTATTCATCAAAAATTAAGTTGATCTTATTAAACTCTAAATTTCTTACTGAACATAACTATAGAAAACCATTTTTTGGAAATCATTACACATTATTAATTATTTATGGTTTACATAAATATTTTTAAAATATCCTTTTTCTAAAATTCATCAATAATATGCATACTATATTTATCAAGACATTTGAAAATTCACAAAATTCATGATAAGAAGACATCACAATTTTTTATTTAAATCAAAAGATTACACAGGGCAGTTACAGTCTCGTTTCATAACCCCTTATAACACCAGCATAGGACCTAAGAGTAAGGTGTTCTAGGGTGATAGAATCTTGGGGCGACTTGGCCAACATTTCTTAAGTAGTGATTTCAATCAGCTTGAACTTCTCATGAAGGCGATTCTGTTCCAGCTTCACATGATGAAGTTCATCTTGGGTTTTGTCCAGAACAAATCCCAAAGGTGCTACCTCTTTCCCAAGTTCTGTCAGATGGGATTTGATCGGCCCGAGACCACTGGATGGGGCCATCGAATCTTCTTTCTATATTAATTAATCAAGACCACTTGTATTTATAGGCAATAATCGTAACATTTAGTTTCCAACGGTCATATTGGCCAACGTTCATATAATAGTCGAAACCCAATGGTCTTATTTAAATTATACTCATTTTATTAAATGAAATAGTTTTGTTGTGTATAAAATAAAATAACACACAAAGTTAGGAAAAAAATTATTCAAAATTCCGGGTCGTTACAATCTTCCCCCTTAAGAAATTGTTTCCTCAAAATTTTAAAAATTGGTCTTTGAAATTTCATTGAAAGTCCCACATAAGAAAAAGAGTCAATAAAACTATTACTTTAAAAGAAAGAAAAGGAATTACAAAGGTCACCCGAGTTAACCCATACTAGGATTCTACGTAGGAAAACAAGGATATGGAAGAGAAAACAAAGGGTCAAGTTCTGATGGAGAGTGATAGAAAACAGGATTACGAGAAAATTAACCACAAGAAGATCACAAACATAAGATTTGTTAAACAGTCTTTGAATACCTAGTAGGAAACGTAAACCAACAACGTTTTTTGTTTTATGTTCCTTTTCATAATTTTTATCAATTCATTAACTACAAAGAATAAAAACATAAGGAAATATACTTACCTTAAAGTTGAGTTTCATCCCGTAATAAGTTTTCAACAAGACTAATATTTTCTCCAAACAATGAGAATTAAAAAATACTTAGTCTCATCAAATGCACAAGAATCATCTTCTAGATAATCACATAATCTACAAAAGAATGACTATATTTTTCCATTGTCTTTAGTCATCAACTAAAACTAAAATGGTTATTATGAGATCATATAATCCCCAAAAAGGATAATCCTTTATAAAAGGAAATATGACTATTAATGTCCAAAATTCAACAAATGTTCCCAAAGTTCCAGAAAGACCATTCAATACACAATCATCTATAAAATTCTTCAGAATAATCCAAACTAAAATTGAAACCCAAAACGTAGAAGGATTTAATCACACAATATTCCCCCAAAAAAATCTTAACATTTATCTCCATATAACATCGACAACTATTAATGTCTTATACTAAAGTGTAATTAAACAATTCACATATTCTCTATGATAGGTTCATCATTTTACAGAAATAACCCAAATCACCATATGTCCACAATAAATACATAAATTCTTAAAAAAATCAACCATTCCTCCTCAATTTAAATATGGTATTATTTTATTTCCCTTAGGTATATTGTACTCCAAAAGAGAAATCATCGTCCAAAATAACCTTTATCATTTAATCACCAAATCATTTTCCTATAAAAAGGATATCCATTTGATAAAACATAAGTTTCCAAAATAAACTTCTTCTAGATCCATAAAAATAGAAGGTGTGTTAGTCAGTCCGTAGGGCATAACAACAAACTCATAATGCCCATATCTTGATTGGAAGGTGTTTCTTGGAATATCATAATTCTTCACCATCAATTGATGATAACCAAAACGAAGATCAATCTTAGAGAAGAATTGAGTCCTACGAATATGGTCAAATAAGTCATCAATTCTTGGAAGAGAGTATTTTTTCTTCACTGTGATCCCATTCAGTTATCTGTAATCAATGCATAGCCGCATCGATCCATCTTTCTTCTTCACAAAGAGAACAGGTGCTCCCTAAAGAGACACACTTCGTCGGATAAACATACTTTCCAAAAGATCTTGGAGTTGTTTCTTTAATTCATCAACCTCCACATTTTACATCCTATAGGGGATCTTTGAAATCGAATGAGATCTAGGAACGACTTCAATGGGGAACTCTTCCCCTCTTTTTGGGGGAGGTCTGGGTAACTCCTCAGGAAATACGTCAACATATTCATGGATGATGGGAATATTTTATAAAAGAATAAATCCTTAATGAGAAACTTATTTAATTTAAGAATATTTTAACTAAAAATTATTTTATGTCTTAAAACATCATGCTTAGATAATTACATTTTTCAATAATTCCTTCATAATGATTCATAAAAATCTTGTGATTAAGTAAACATAACCCCCGGGAGTGTCGTAACCAAGATTTAAGCAAGGCCCGTTGTCGTGTACCAGTTCCTGTTCTAGTCTAGCTCAAAGTGATGTTTTTGGTTTTAACCCTATGTACATCTGTGCCAGATCCACCTCTACCTGCTCGTATCAAGAGAGGGATGTATTTTCTTGATAAACCACTTTCTCAATACTTACCAAAATACTATGAAGATTTACTATATTTAAACTTATATATAGGGTTCTTCATAATGTTTTCATATAATAATTTACATAAATAACTAAACTATCCTTTGATACCAACTATAACATCCCACCTTTTTATCATATAAAATTTCATTACATTATACAAAACCGAGGATCTTTAAGGGTTAGTGTCTTGGAAACCAGGAACTTAATACATGAACACATAAAACATTCTTCTAAAACACATCAAAGGCTTCTTCATTGTTCATCCTAAGTTCATTAAAGAATCTCATAACTTGGGAGAATATATATAAGGTAAGGATGAGCAGATGGCCCAGTAAGGGAAATAAGAGAATCATTTTACATGTGAACTTGAGATACATCAATAAAGTCATGATAAATAACATTAAGGAATGAGAAAAAGATCATGAAGCATATCATAATAAAAATAACGTGTTTCATAACTTGAAGATGTGGCTACAACAGTAAACTTAGAAAATAATTTCTATATCACCAAGGTCCATCCCCAAGGTTTCATTAAAAAAATTACCAAGGTTATTCACCAAGGTATCGTTAAAATGGTCATCTCTGGATATTAAGTCTTTACACTATGCATTAGAGAGATATCAGGGCACACCCTTAATTTTTATTTATTATCATGTGATCCACATATATAATCATCAAACATTTCATAAATAACCCATATATCATAAAATAAATGGGTTTCATTTCATAATCATAATGTTTTAAAAAAACTACTTTAAAGACATGATCTTTATGACACTTTAAACCCACGAAAATTGAAAGTGAGTTTCATGTATATAAATACCAGAATTAAAATAGAAAATTTTGATATATATGTGAATACCCCTATATAATAATGATCTTTGAGTATTCACTTAATAGAATAAAAGAATTTGTGAAAAAGAGAAAGACATTTGAGACGAATATTCTGCAACATAATGGCTATGTTACAGGGTTTTAGAAAACATTTAAAAGAGAGGGGACATGGGTCACCCACACATAAAAGATCCATAAAACAGTAGAAGGCAGAATATAAAGTATTTAAGAACATGGTAATGAAATTTGAAATATATACCATAAGAAATGAAGAACTTGAAAGGAAGATAAAAATAAGATTTCACTTATGAAAATTCGGCAGCCTAATGACGATACTTAAAACGTCAAAAATGAATTGATGAGATCAAATAAGGACTCTCATAACATTAAAAGTATAGTATGAGAGATATAGAAGATTATAACCCAACAAATGAAAAGGAACTTGAAATAAATGACATGAAAATTGAACTTGAAAAATGAGAAGGGTGGAAGAATCCCTTACAAAAATTCGGTAGCCTAACGGCGCCACTTAAACATTCAAAAAACTAAATGATGAGAGTAAGAGGGGATATATCATCATATTATCATGAAAAGGGAATTAATAGAAATATAAAATAACATCCCCATACATAATAACATGGGGATTAAATGAAATGACACACAAAAGTGTACTTGAAAAGAAAGAGGGAGGTAGGATCCCTTACCTTGAAGAGTAACTTTGAAATCATGCAGTTTGGGACCTTGAGAGGCTTGAGGGAACCTTGGGAGGACTCTTTGTGAGGTAAGGAGACCATAAAATCGTTGAGGAGGATTTTGGAATGGAAATTATGAGAGAATGGCTTGGTATTTATAGGGGAAGTGAGGGGACAAGGCATTAATGGCCAAGGGACACCTCATTGGTGGTATTGGTAAAACCATTATCTTGCCCATGGTATTTGCCCATGGTATTGGCCACTTGATACACCTCATACCTTATATTACTATTCATAAGTCTACCAGAATTATTCAATAAATATTACATCCTCAATGATGTCATTAAACACTCGAAACTCAAAAACGGTATTTTCACTATTCACCAAAAATTCAACATTCATAGAAAAATACCAAAAATTCACCTTAACCAAATATCGATGGTCTGAATTAATAAATGAACTAATTTTTATGAAAATAATTTTCTAAATATTTTTAATTTAATTTTTAAATAAAAACACTATTCACTAAAAATTCAATTGTTTCAGAAAAATCCCAAAAATTCACCTTAACCAAATATCGATGCTCTGATTTCAAAAATGAACCCCATTTTATGAAAATAATTTTCTAAATATTTTTAATTTTGTTTTTTAGATAAAAACATTATTCACCAGAAAAGAACCTATACTTAACCAGTACTTTCTGGAACAATTATTTACCTATTTTATTGAATCACATTACTTAATCAAGGTGCCTAAATTATATTAATACTTTCTATAAGTGATATTACTAATCAATTTGGTCACATTACGAATCCTAAGTGTAAAATCACTATTCATAATTTACTATTAATCAAAAATTAAGTTGATTTTATTAGACTCTAAATTTCTTACTGAACATAACTATAGAAGACCATTTTTTTAAAATCATTACACATTATTAATTATTTAAGGTTTACATAAATATTCTTAAAATATCCTTTTTCTAAAATTCATCAATAATATTCATACTATATTTATCCGGACATTTGAAAATTCACAATCTTCATGATAAGAAGACATCACAATTTTTTACTTAAATTAAAGGATTTCACAAGGTAGTTACAGTCTCGTTACATAACCCCTTATAACACCAGCATAAGACCTAAGAGTAAGGTGTTCTAGGGTGATAGAATCGTGGGTAGGCTCAGCCAACATTTCCCGAGTAGTGATTTCTATCAGCTTGAACTTCTCGTGAAGGCGATTCTGTTCCAGCTTCACATGATGAAGTTTGGCTTGGGTTTGGTCCAGAGCAAAGCCCAAATGTGCTACCTCTTTCCCGAGTTCTGTCAGATGGGCTTCGATTGGCCCGAGACCACTGGATGGGGCCATAGAATATTATTTCTATATTAATTAATCAAGATTACTTGTATTTATAGACAATAATCACAACATTTAGTTTCTAACGGTCATATCGGCCAATGGTCATATAACAGTCGAAACCCAAAGGTCTTATTTTAATTTTACTCATTTTATTAAATGAAATAGTTTTGTTGAGTATAAAATAAAATGACACACAAAGATAGGAAAAAAAGTTATTCAAAATTCTGGGACATTACAAGTAAAAAGACCATCGATTCATCTGATATGGAGTTAATGGGGTAAAATTTATGTTTAAAGATCTTTTTTCCAAAGTTGAGGAGTTTTTTTACATTCTATGAATGTAGGGAAATATTCTTACTTGATATATTTCTATTTGATAACCACAATTTAATCCTTTGTTCTTGCTTCGATAAATTTCCACTTCATATCTTACACAAAAAAATTAATATCTTCAAATGAATTTTATTATACCCAAATAAATATAATTAACTTTTAAAAGGACATAAAATTCATAATAGAGTGACAATTCCTTCCACTTGTTTCAAAATATTTTCAAAAAACTAATATTATTAGCACTAGTTATCCAATATAATACATTAATATCTATAAATAAATAGCAACACCACTAGATAAACCATAATATTTATCAATAATATAATTTAAGTGAAAATAATGATATATTAAATATAATATCACATATTTCATGGGTAGGCACAACACCCTTGTTTCTTATCGGTTATGCATTCAAGACCTGTGGCCTTATCAAATGTGATGGGTTGTCACCCAACATGAAGGTTTTACTTTTTCAAAAAACATGTTAATATAAATCATATAACATTAAAAACCCATAATTACCTCAACAACAAAGATAATATAAACACTAAAGAATACTAATAAATTTAAACTTATGCACACAAAAATTAAGGGCATTCTTCCTTAAATAATTTTATTATTAAAACATATACTAAACCAATGGGTTTTATTTCTATAAATTCTTCCCAAAATATCATTTATATTTGAATAAACCCATCACATAAAACCTAAAATGGATGTTTAAGTATTTTAACAAATGAAAAATATGAAACTCATAAACCCATGATGGTATCCCTAACTATTAGGTTAATGAATACATGTATGCCTCTAAATATTGACACAATACTTAGAATTCTCATGATTCTAATAACCAATATATCATTGATAAAAATAAATATAAATTTTAATTATTAAATCCCAATATTTAAAACACATATCCATTGTATTTAAACATTTTTACTTCTTTGTTTCAGGGGTTAACCTTTAGAAGAGGTAAATGACATGGATAATGAACAGGTTCCCCTAATTTATGAAAATTAGCTATAAATGGATCCTTAGGATGAAATTTATTTCCTTCCATCATATTCTTAATTTTTAATTATAAATTAATTGCTTTATGCCCTTCTTTTTCACACATAAAACTTTTTTACATTCATTTCAGACACATTATTAGGTGTATCTTTCCACATTTTTGATATGAAGGAAATCAAGCCTTTATTCCTCCATGGTCTCCATTACTCAAGCTCTTAGAGAATTTCATCCTTCTCTTATTTAATTAATCTGATATTTTTTTAATTAATATGTTGTTAATCATTTTATTTGGTAACTTATTAGGAATAATCATGATATCTATCAATCGAGGCATTATCCCTACATTTCCCTTCATATTAAATATTAATACGATTTCTTTTGGTTCTATCCATTTATGAAAATGAAAAGGCATATTGTGAGAAAAATAATCATATTGGGAAACGACATAATCATGAAGAGTAATTTATAGTATATCTATATAATGAAGCCTTATTTACAAAATAATAAACCTTATCTTTAACCTAGATTATTCACTTTCATCATCTATTAAAATCCTTCACCATGGTTGGTAATGAAAATGTGAATAATCAAAAAAAGACCCATGAGGATTGTTAAAACAGGTGCACTATAAGTCCCATTGATGTATGCCAAGTTACACTCAAGTCAAGTTCAACATATATTTTTTGGAGTTATTACACCTAGTTACATTTATACCGAAACAACATCTACTTATATTATACAGATAGGGATGTATTTCCAGTAAAATCAATATAGACTTTACCTTACCAAAACATTAGGATGTTCTTCTATACTTATCATCAAATTCATTCATAGGTTTATGTTCCCTAATATATTATTTCCTTAATATAGTTTTCAAGGGTTATACCAAACTACCATTGATAAAAATTGTAAAGACCCTAACCCCAGTATCCCAAATTCACTGGTTACATATTTACATTAGCATAAGATAAAAGGAATGACATACCAAAAGACCATATAGTTTAGTAGTTATAGTAAACTTTACACATAAAAAATAACTATTTAACATTTGAAAAAAAATACAACATAAATTTATTTTCAATAATATCATTATTTCCTATATAATATCGTTGCATATCATTATAAATACACTTCCTAGATTCCTGTGAAAGGAAAAAAAATAAGGGTGATCTAAAAGAAAAAGTTATGGTTAAGTATAGAGGAATCTATATTTAATAAATAAGAATAATAAATGTGGAATGGTAAATAACTGGACATGCATGAAATTTAAACAACTTCATTATCATTAATAGATAAGTATTAATCAATATAACAATGTAAATAATTGAATACATATTCCATTTAATATATAAATTGAAAATAAAATGTATTCAAAGATAATATCAATGTGAAAATATCAAGGATAATAATAAAAACTAAATTCTCAATGAAGGAAATGTTTATTTATTTAACACCATGATCTCAGGCATTAGGATACCTCTACTGTCATGACCTTTCACATGAAAATTTAATACAACAAGTATGTATAGAACAAAAACCCATTTAAATAGGCCTACCTAAATGATTAGTCCTATGATAAATCCATTTAAAAAATGGTCCATTTATAATCAGGCCCCACCCATCACTACTTATACACCAAATACCCTATATATTGAATAATATATTTAATTCCTGGACAATATTCCTTAACAATATATTTTAGTATTGAGTAAGGAATATGGATTAATAATATTTTCCCCATCCAATTAAATAAATTTCAAACTAATATACCATATATACAAACAATATAATAATTAAGTAATAAGTACATCCATGATAAATAATATTGATATATTTGGGGAAATACAATGTCCAATGATGAAAAGAAAGTGAATATTTTAAAAGTTAATGATTAGAAAGTTTAATCAAGAAATAGAATCTCAACACTTTCCCTAGTTAAACTAACTATAAACCAAATAATTAAATAATAATGATGTTTCAATAAAATATATACCTATTCTATCATATGTATAATAAAAGGTTTACCTCATTAATGAATATAAATACCATAATGTTTTTAAAATACATTCTCACGGAAAATGAAATTTTCACCTTGAAAATTTTTTTTAACTAAATTTTCACCAAATATTTTGGAAATAAATTTCTTTGACAATAACCTTCGAAACATAAAAGGTAATATTTAAAACATTATATTCCATTTATGATGGAAATTATACTTCTGCTATACACATTAAAATAAGGATTCCATTCATATTTTCGATAAAAACCAAACAGACATTGTTTGGAAAGGGACATGACAAATCCTTTCAAACAAATTTGCAAAAATTAAATCATGGGTAAATTGTTTTTCATAAATCATTTGGATAATGTTAAAAATATTTTTGAAAACATTTTTAGAAGATATAGTTTTGGAAGTAAATGTATTTTCGACAGAATAAAGAAATTAAGTTGGATTTTATTAAAATAAGTTTCTCAATCATTTTCAGTACAAAATAAAGGAATATGGAACTATTACTTCAAATTTTTATTAATAACTTGTGAAAAATAAAATTAAATGGTTTTATTATACTGTTATCGAATAATTTCCTTCAATGTAAATTCAAGTATAAACAATCATTATTTAATTGAGATTAATACATAAATCTATTACCCCATTGGTATCCTTTGAATTGTAATCCCCAAGAAAAGAATAACATAAAACAAAACATTAAATATTATGATGATAAATAGACTCATGAGATAACATATAAAAATGTGTATTATACACACCAAAAAGGGAATAAATAGTAAATATGGAATATACCTCAAAGAAGTAAAAATGAGATGAGAAACCATTACCTCAAGTTTTATTTCCTTTGTACATGTTAAAAACTGTTCTATAATAAATTTAGTTTTATTATAAATCTATTATATAAACCTACTCATATATTTCATACCTTATATTATTTATTTGTAGTCTTTTGTCATATTTTTATTAACATCTCTTTGTTAAAATCAATGTTTCATGAGATAATTGTTTCGTTTTTCGTGTATGTTTTGGCTTCGTAATTTTCGTCAATTTTCTCTGATCATATTTCCATAATATCTAGAATGATAATACTGTTTTAGATATCATACATATTTATTATATATGTAATTATATTAATCTATAAATTTTATAGATATAAAATAGATTATGCCATTCATGGAGACAGTACGCGATACATTCACTTGAATGTTGTTTCCAATTTTTCTCAAAGGATGGAGGAAAAGTAAAATAAATGTTAATTAAAAATTACTGAATAATTATTATTTTTTATATATAATTTATATTAATAAAATCCACCCTTATTATAATCCTTGTAAAAATAAAATGAAAAACATCTCACATCTCTACAGGGAGGTGGTAGTCTACACGTTCAAACGAGTGACGTCATAGCATTCTAACCAATTTAATGGTAGAAAGATGTATTTTATATTAAATTTATCGAAGTTTTATAGGTCATAAATATCATATATATTCATTAATATTATCCTTACTTCCTTCCACGTCAATAAAAACAGAAAAATAAATCACATAACATTGTGAGGTCGTAGTTCGCCATACACATGAGCGACATTATCGTATCCCCCATGGAATGGAATGTAAGAAGTCATATGTGATATAATAATTATTGAACTATAATAATATCATAAATATAATATAAATAAGTAAAATCCATCATTATATCTAGTATTGAAAGATTTTTATGGAATACAAATTACAACGTTTCATGAAGTCATAGTACATCGTACACACGATCAATGATTTTGTTTTCTATTTGATGAAAGTGGGGACGGATCTGGGTTATTATATTAACATAATTATATATCAGTATATATGGGATATTTTTTTTGTTATATTACCACAATTTAAGAATATTTTAAAGAATTTAAAGAATAAATAAAATAAATAATCATGTTTAATGATTTTACTCCTTCAGAGAGCCTCTATAGATTTATACCTAAAGCCTTCTTTTGAGGGATTACTATTAAAAATAATCCTCCACGATGTTTTTAGATAATTATGGATGATATTTTGGAATATATTTTATGAACCAAATGGGTTTTTATGTGCTAATAGGAAAGGATAGGGGTGGCCTTTTATAAGTGGGGGAGAAGAAACACATAGAATCCTTGAAAAGATAAAGTCATAAACAGATTTTTCACAAACTAAAAGTCTCCAAAATTGGTAAATATTAAACCATGGAGGTTATCAGCTCAAAATATGGCCATATAATAGGTTTTGGAAAATTATTATTCCATTGTAACCCTTTCCTTTTTAGTTTAACCCTCGATAAACCCATTTTTACCTTAACTACAGTAATTAATTTTTATTGGTTTCCATATTAATTTTGGAAAAAATTTACATTGACCATATAAGATAATATAAATTAGTATTATTCCTAATATGGAATCAATTTTTCCAAATTCAATTCAAAGAATTTTGATAATTCAATTTACTATTAAACCCTATACGCATTGAAAAAATGTTTTTTAGAAATTAAATATTTCCAAAGTTTTTATATCAGAATAAAATATAAATTTTATTATAATTACCTAAATTATTTAGATTTTAATATAATTTAACAAATTTTACTTTAAAATATTTTTAAAATATAATTTAACCTAGAAAATTATTGAAATAAAAAGTATGTTTTCAATAAAAATTAGTATTCCACACTACTTGTCAAAAACATTACCTCTTCAAAAAATACCAAAAATACACCCAAAGATAATATTTACCTATAGATTTCAAAAATTACATTTATTTTTCAAAATAAAATTTAAATTAGTAGTAAAAATTAATTTTAAAATATGTTCACAATGCTTGATGAAACTGCCTTTTTGAATAATATTGTTTTTTCAGAGAAGATTTTTTTTCTTTCGAATTATTCTTTTTTCGTTTATCATCGATATATAACTAATAAAAAAATTTATACTTGTTTGAAGCATATTATTTTCATAATTTAGTCAGAATTATTCATAAAATCAAATTTAAAATTTAGGTTAAAATGGTATACTATATTACAGTTAATTTATAATCATAGTTGTGTGTTTCAGAAGTTTCCCAAGAGATCTAATGTTTTTAAAAACAAATACATCATGGAGTCTCAGGGTGTTAAATTCTCTTATAAGATTAGTTAGGTGTGTCATATATTCCATCAAATAAAATTTTATTATTTTAAAATCTCATGGTTTATATTAACCCCACCTTCAATTAATTTTATCCTCATAATTGTAACTTGCGCTAGGAAGTCATAGGACCTATATTTGGAAATTACTTTTTTGAAAAAACCCACATCAAAAAAGAGGGTAAAAAACATTTTGTCATAAAATAGTGAATGTTGAATATGAATTTTTTTTCTAAAATAAGAAATAACTAGTATTATAATTAGGATAACATGGGTGGGAAGTGAGGATATGGACTCGGAAGAAAAGTCTTATGCCAAAATAATAATGGTTGGCGATATAGGTCATTGATCACAAGTATTTGAATGATTAAGATATATTAATAAACCAAAATACCATAAATATATGATGAGTTAAAATACCATTGATTCATCAGATATAATGGTAAAAGAATAAAAGGAAATTTCATAGTGTGATAAATAATCATCATAGTGGGAAACCAAATAATCATTAAGAATCATTTATAAGATGTCTAAATCATGAAACATTTATTTTAATCTAAAACACCTTAGTTTTTTCCAAGATCATTAATTTTCATCATTTATTCAATTCCTTCATAATGGTTGTTAAATAAAGTGTTAATTATCTGAAGAATATCTCTATTAGTTTCAAACTAGGAATATAGTAAGGCCTATTGTTGCATTCCAAGTAACGTTTGAGTCAAGCCTGACGTGCATTATTCAGATTTATTACCCTTAGGTATATTTGTTCTATATACACACCCACTTATTATATTTTGAGAGTGTTATATTGTTTAGAAAAACAACATAATATCTACCTTTCAAAAACATAATTATGTTCTTCTATAGTTATCCTAAAAGACTATCATAGAGTTATGTTCCATAATCTATGTTTTCTTAAATATTGTTCACAAGGTTTATACTAAAATACTTTTCGAACCAATTGTAAATACCCCAACCCTTGTATCATAAAGTCAGTTCTTATATTATTTTAATGTAATAAGATACATGGAATCGAATCGTAAAAGACTGAATAGTTTTGCAGTATTAGTAAATTTGGTACAAACATGATTTCCATATTACATTTGAAAAAAATTAAAAAATTTTGTTCCAGAATATCATTATTCCCTTTAGAATATCATTTCATATCATTTTTAGTACACTTCCTAGATTATTTGGAATGGAAAAAAATATGGGTAATCTCAAATTCTAAGTGTTAAGTATAGAGAAAGTTATCTTGAATCAATAATAATAATCAATGTGGAAAGGAAAATTACTAAACCCAAATTCCATTTAAATAAATAGACTACAGTAAATAGATAAGTACTAATCAATATGAGAATGTAAATAATTGAATAACCATTCTATTTAATCAATAAAATGATAATGAAATGCATATATATATATATATTATCAATGAGAAAATATCATGGATAATAACTGTTTCGTTCTGGTTTTCAGCCAAGAAATGCCCAACGGCTCCGTATCCAATGATTGATGGACCTGCTTTCCAAAGGCAGACGTTCGCCGGATGGTCTGACCAGCGACTGTTAAGAACTCACATTGGTTGAGAGGATGGGAATTCGGGCTCATCACACCCTTTTTGGGGGGAATTATTGCCTGTTCCGGGACTCCCTTATAGATTTAATACGTATTCATATGTTCAAGAATCATTGGTTTATACTGAAACATTTTATCCATGGATTCAACCCTGGTGGGAAATGGTCAGTTGGACGCAGGGGTTCAGAATCATTTATGCCCGAGGTTTACCATCCCTCGTTGGATTAATGACACCGAAGGGTTGGAACTCGCTTAAGGAGGCACTAGGAGTGGCATGGTGAACCGATGTAGAGATGATCGGATAGACCGGTTGTTGGGATTGAACCTCAGGGAGGCTTTCTACGTACCCTGCTTAGAATGCAGGGATCAAATTCCACGTAGTTTGGATAGGTGTCGGGGAACCGACGTGAAGAGAGACCGGGTGGTCCGATGGCTGGTGGGCTTGAACCTCATGGAGGCTTCCTACTTACCATGCTTTGGCATGGATCAAAGTCCCTGTAGTTCTCTTACATGGTTTAACGTCATGTTGGATGAGGTTGGAACTCAATGTGAAGAAACGACCGAGTGGTGGGCTTGAACCTCGTGGAGGCTTCCTACGTACCATGCTTTGGCATGGATCAAAGTCCTCGTAGTTCTCTTTGGCTTGGGGATTACGCTCTGGGGTAGCCCGGAATGATGTATTGGGGCTTACACTATGAGGAGGCCCATGGTGATGGATTGGGGCTTACACTCTGAGGAGGCCCATAGGAGGATGTCATGGTCGATGCTTACTCTAAGCCCATGTGAGTCATGCTCGGTGTGGGAAACAAGAGGCAGCAGGGACCAGAGGATCACATCGCGAAAGGTGTGTCCGTGAGAAGTAGAGTGGGGCTTACGCATGAGGGCGGCCCATGTGGTCGAGGCTTACTCCTGGGTGGATGCCTGGGGCGATGGATTGGGTCTTATACTCTGAGGAGGTCCAGAAGGTTGGGGCTTACTCCGAGATGGACGTCCGGGGCAACAATGCCCACCGGGAGAGGGAAAGGGGGTGCTCCTATGCCCATCTCCTCTCTTGCAGTGCATGAGGGCTTCCTTATGATGGCTATTTTACCATATTTGAGTAAACCTCGACAAGTGGAGGGGTAGAAAGGGGAATCCTGATATCAGACTCCACATTACCGTGGGAATGTGAACCCAGAAATGCTTCAGGAATCTGCTCAAGGGTCAGGGAAACCCCTTTGCCCCTATTTACCGTGGGTATGTGAACTCAAAATGGAGCACTGATGCACCTGAAAGTTACACCATGCGGATTCGGTGGCTCGGGGGGAGGCCTCGGCTCGGGGCCGATAAATAAGCTAATGACGGAGTCGCAGAGGACTTGGCTGGATTGGAAGGATTTTACCTGGCTCGGGAAATGAGAACCTCGATGTATTTGGAGAGCCACCGAGAGGTATGGGTATTGTCTCCCTTCATGTGGGGAAGTTCCATGTGGCTGGAGAAGCCGTTCGCGAACCAGGGTGGTCCTCGAACTGATTGGCGTCCCACAAACCAGGGTGGTTCGCGGCTTCGGGTTCAATCCGCTAACCAGGGTGGTTCACGGAGGGTTCTAGGCGGGCAACAGTGGCCAAGGGCGGTGCCGGTCAGAGGCTCATTGGTCGGGGCTTTTCCCACGTAAGAGAGTGCTATACGGGGCGACAGATGGTAAAAGAGGCATAAACTCCATGGTCCGCGGGGAAGTCATCGGCGAAGGGGGTATGGTTCGCGGTTCTCCTTGATTTTGTTATTTTAGGTTCGCGGTTCACCAAGTTATTATGTGTTTTCCAATTCCGTGTTAATTCATATACCTACTGTGGTTCACGGATGGGAATTACACTATTTGCAAAATCCTAAGCCTTCCTTAAACTGATCTCCTTCTGAATCTCCAATCCCTCCGAATCCAATTCTAGTCCTCCGATCCCTTTTTATTTCCCCCTTGGTCTCCTTCTATAGAGTGGGGAAAGGGATGTATCTGTGGCCACGCGGCACCTTTGGCGGAGGCCAATAACCAAATACCCGGTTCACAGCTAACTTGGTCAATCCATGATTCATGGTGGGTATTGAACGCTTCCCCACCTCTGCGAGGCGAACTCAGGGAGTGCTCTGCGGCTGCGGAGGGTTCCGCCTCTATTCTGCGAATGACAGCGGGTGCGGCTTGAACTGGTCGACGCGGTCCACGGTCTAAGTGGTTTGTGACGATGAACCAGACAGGCACCCATCCTGCCTCGTGACCGCGGAGGCTCTCCGCGTCCATTTCGCGAACGACAATGGTTCGCGGAGGGGGTGCCCCGCGGTGCCTGGCCACGTTGCACTTCCATGGGACCGGTTCGTGGACCGGTCCTATTTATATCCCTTCTTTGATTACATTTCCCAATTATTTGAGGAATTTGGGTAAAATTTCTTTTGTGGATTTTTCAGGACCCTACAAATTCCCCCCATCGGAATGGGGTCCAATCGGAATGAAGAGGAGGCCATTCCGATGAAAAGTAGTCATGAAACTGAGATGGTTTGCGATAGAAAGGTGGACCCGGTAGGGGACCATGCCTATAAATATGGGGAGGCCTTCACTTTTCCTTTACCGAATTCTTCGCAAAACCAAAGCTCCTTCGCCTCCACGTGTTTTCTCCTTCTCGAAGTGCCTCGTCCGCGAACCGACAGCAAGCTCCGTGAACCATTCCTTCTTCGCGGTCGCCTTCACCCGTGAACCAACTTCCCAACCATGAACCATTACTCTTAATTGATTAAAAAGTAAGTCATGACGGGTTGCGGAGGAACATGCTTCGCGGTCTCAATGCTCCTCGGACTAAAAATCTCTTGAACTTTAAAAAGTATCTGAGTCTTCTGAATAAACTCAGGATTGAAATTCCACGGAGTAACTTGGTTCGCGGTTTCCTGGCCAATGCTCCGCAGGACAGGGCTTTGCGGACTGATTTTGTGAAGGGCTGGTTCATGGGATGATGTCATTGCAAACCATCCTCCAAGGCCTCCTTGCGGATTTTTATTATGAAGGCTCCTTAACCATTCATTTGGTTATTTTTGTCCAGATTTTTATTCTGGACTAACCAATTATTGGCTCTCATTGTGCAGGGAGAAAATATGGTTCCCCCTCGTTCTGCGCCAAGGCCTACTGCAGAGCCCCACTCAACTAGCTCTGAGAGACGTCCAACTATGATTCACAGAGCTGAGGGCCTCAAAGAAGACCCTAGTTGGTCCATCATTCCTGATGACGGTGTATTGAAGAACCTACTCTCTCCGGAGCTTCTGAGTTATCCATTATCCATTCGACTCCCGCTCTATGGCTTCGGTCTTTAGGATGACGTCTCTATCCCCCCTAATTTCTCAGGTCTCCCTTATCCTTTCCTAAAAACTCCTTCAAAATGCACTCAGGCAAACCTTACCCAATCCGGGGAGATAATCTCTAATTTTGGTCTGAAAAACACATTTATTCTGAGGGGCTTTGTCTGGACCCAAAGCAATTAGTGCACTCAAGACTTTTCTCAGAAAGCTGTCCTTAAGGAATACCCTTCTATTATCAACCTTCCTCGAAGGGATCCTAACACGGGGTGGGTTCCCAGGTGGGATCTTCGGTCTGACAGGCTCTTCTCAAATGATTAGGCTTGGGATTTCTGGGTCCATCATCACTATCAGGAGTCTCCCAATTCGCTGGGAGTGGTTTATCTACACTCTGCAGTGCGGGCTTCCCAATTATCTGTTTACCCACCATCTCTGATCCTGCCCGACCTGTTCAGCCACTGGTTCTCAAGTACTAATACTTTCCACCTTACTCAGGGTGAATTCGGCATTAGTCTGTGGGACATCTACCAGATAGGAGGACTGCCGATTACGAGCAAGATGTATGGCAAATTTTTTCCCACTCCCGACGCATGGGACGACGTTGAACATGTGCCTTTATTAGAGAAGGAGCTACTGGCCATGGCAGAGTAGTCACTGGGTTAGGCCTTGCGTTCCCACTCTCTTATTACTTATAGCACTTGGATAGGGTTATTTCTAAACACCACTGGTCCTACGCCGAAGATTAAGCATACCAGGACTCATCCTTCCCAATATTCATGAACCATTCAAGGTTCTTACTAGGCGGTTTTGGAAGCAGGCGACTATCTTTCATGGGGTTTCGAGGTGCACCCTGGTGTGTCGCCTATGCTCTGGTTGGCTGGTCTGTTTGATAAGTTTTTGAGCAGATGGCTATTTCCTTCCCGGGATGTTAACCCAAGTGTTCAGGACTGCACTTTGATGATGGAGGCTAAGTTAGCAGAGGGTTGCTTGGTGAATTTAGTCATGCCCAATTTGGCCCGCATCTACGAGCTACTGAGCCACATGCAGATGGGCGGGTCACCCTACCATGTAAGCGGTCCATTGAAATTTTTGTACGGCTGGGTGGGGGATCACTGTCGCTATTATGAATATCGTCACAACACGGCCAGCATGCTCCCTACCTTTCGGCCTACCCTACAGGATATATCTGGAGTTCTCTTGAAGTCTCTCAACTCTAGTGAAGTCCTCGAGCTCCTGAGCAACTTCTCCCAGTTCATCTTCACTCCCTACCCCACCCCTTCTAGTGTCTTAGTTGACAACCACTGGGGGAGCCTGGAGGAGCTCTCTTACATGATCTCTATGCAGGATGGGTTTCTGTCCGCACGGATTGACGGGGTTTCTCTATGCAAGCGGTATGTCCCATATCGCTTTTATCGCCAGTTCAGGTGCATGAAAGTCCTAGTTTCCCTTCCCCCTTCTTGGGCTCAAGAACTGCATCTGGCCATACTTCGTCAGTGGTGGCTGATGCTGACGCGGGAGGGATCTGACGCAAGCATTCCCCTACCTAATATGGGGGGCGGCTGCCGGCCTTTCCATGGATTATGCAAAAACATGGGTAAAATACTTTCCTGATGGGATCCTAGGGAAGGCTATCTGGAAGGTTCCCAAATCAGAAGGTATGGTGGCTGTTTCATCCACTACACCTTCCTCATTAGTTTTAAGGGAGGACCGACTAATGGCTCGTCGATCAAAGCGACTCAGAGAACTTTCCTCTCCCAACCTGGTGGTGGCAATAGTTCAGGGACATTCATCCTTCTTGTGTGTGGATGAGGACGACCCTTTGGTTTCAGGTCCCAGCGAGACCATCCCGGAGGTTCCTCCAGTCGATATCGGGCTTAGCAACTTGGTCCCTAAGCCCGAACTGGGGTCAGAGGCTCCAGACTTTCCAGCTTCAGATTCAACTTCTAGTGAGCACACGTCCGCGCGGGCTGCCATGCCAGACATTTTTTTCATCTCGTCCAGTGAGGATACCAAATATCCTTGTACCATGGAAGACCATTGGGAAGTTCCCAGGTGGGCTTGGCCCCGAATCTGTGAAATCATCACTGAAACCCCCTTATCATAATGGAAACAAAAACCGAAGCTCTTCGTCATCTCTTCCTGGGTTTGGGGTTGGGTGGCTTTGACTATCGGCACCTCCATTCTCTTGCTTTCCAAGTTGTCATGGCCCGCGAGGAAGCTATCACTAATGAATAAGAGCTTGCTCACTTCTATACCACTCATTTTAGGGACCGAACCTTGGAGAAAACCACAACAAAGCTCCATCAACTGATAGCACTTGAGGCGATCTCTCAAGATCAAGTGGCCATCCTCTCCTCTGAGTTGCATGGATATGAAGAACGGGCCGCGATGCTGAGGGATAAGTTTTTGGCTATGATTGGTTGTATTGAAGCTACTAGAAAAGGGATCAATGACCTCCAAACCGCATTAGAGCGTATCCGTCTGGTGGCTGAGGTTGAAACACAGGAGAAGGCAGTGTTGGAAAAATCCTGCAACGACCTTCACTGTGTGGTCACTAATCTGGTGGCGAGAGTGATTCAGGCTCCTTTATAATTATCAGATCTACTTTTGTATCCCTTGTTTTACTTACCCCTCTACCCCCCCTTTTTTGGGTGAAGGAGAGACCCCAGCTTGTTGACGTCCTCCCTTTTTTGTTCGAACTAAATACAGTTTCTGTCAATCACTTGTTGCTGTGGAATTTGATTGTTACTTAGAACAATTTTTGTGAAAATAACAATTCACTGAGTCAGAATTAATCATAACTCAAGAAAACAAGCTCTAATTTTTTCCTAGACCATGGGGTCCAACGAGCATAGTCTGACTATTGCTAGGGTTTCGTAGGAAAATCCCACAAACGTTTTGTCTTTTTTTCTTTTTTTTAATTCCCTGATTTTTTCGGGGCCCATTCGGTGTGGACCCAGTGGGTATAACCCTACTTTTTCTTAGGTCGCCCTTTTCGGGTTTTCGGCCTTACAGGCTTTGTGCCTCTTCCTTCTATGGGTGGTTTAAAGTCCCACCATCAATACTATCACTACTAATGTTTTAGGTCCAACAACTTTGACCAAATATGGTGAGGCGAAGGCCCCAATGGTGTTCAACTAATTAAGAGACGTCTAAATACTCTTTCGACACACGTGGGGGGAAACATGTTTAAATTTGAGTGGAATGCATGGCATGTCTCAAGATATGGGATCAGTGTCGGCATACAAAGGTAAGAAGAGTGTTGCCTAAGGAAAACTTGCCTTTGGTAGATGGGCCAGGGGTGATCAATATGCAGAGACGCTGAGGGCATGGTATGAATAGTCATACAAACATGTCCCTAAGTCAAATACTTATCCATTTCTAATAGCCAAGGGACTTCATGGAATCCCACATCATGGAAACCACCATGGGTGGTTTGGAAAAATGAAAACCACCGGGGGTGGCTCTAAAAGGATATGTGATGCCTGGAAGGTTTTCATAACATCTGTATTAATCAGGAGTGTGGAAGCAAGGTTCCCATCCTATGCATTTATCTAGCGTAAAGGATGCTTGGGGCTTGACTCGGTTTAAAGTCATGCAGCTAGGACATCATCTGAAATGGAATGACTTTTCCTGGTTCTCCATAATCTTGTCAAATATGTTCCTCCGCATTCAGGTAGGATTGTAGAAGAGGTTGGTAAACTGTAGCTCATAGGGTTTCCGAATCCCAGGATAGAAATGGGGGATCAGAGGCCAAGAGGCATATGGAGAGAAGCCTTGCCTAGGAAATCTTGCCTCTGGTAGACGGGCCAGGGGCGATCAATATGCAGAGCCACTGCGGGCATGGTATGTATAGTTGTACAAAGGTGTCCTTAGGTCAAATACTATCCACTTCTGATAGCCGAGAAACTTCAGGGAAGTTGATATTTGGGACCACCATGGGGGCTTATGAGATTTCATCTTTTTCTGAGTACAGAGTATGGTTTATGATGAGAGGGTGCTTGGATACAGGTGAAACATCTAGACCAAACTTCCCGAGAATAGGTGAAGTATTCCCTTCTCACGTGAGTGTGAGATGGTGGCTTGTGTCGGTCTGACCCGTGCACTGAAGGAAAAAAGAAAAGCCTTTGTTCCTCACTGAACCCATGACGCGTATGACTTTTTAATTTATCATCATGTGTTTAGGACATATTCGGTATAGTTTAGTGTCATGCGGCAAAGAAGAGAGGCATTTTTGAAGGTTGTTGTGCAGTTTAACGTCATGCAGCAAGGACGATGACTTTTTTGAAGGTTTCTATGCAGTTTAACGTCATGCAGCGAGGACGAGGGTATTTTTTCAAAGGCTTCTCTTCATTAGAATTTAACTGGGATTGAATACCTCAACATGCCCTAGACGTGGAAGGGGGGTTTATTGGTGTAAATCATGGTTTCGGGGCATCTTGGATCAGGAGAGATGATATGGGGGCTCTGAGGCTGGTAAACGTACAGGGCTAGGAAGAGTATCGCCTATGGAAATATTGCCTTTGGTAGACGGGCCAGGGGATATCAATATGCAGAGCCGTTTAGGGCATGGTATGCATAGTCATGCAAAGGGGTCAACGGGTAGATAACTTTCCACTTCCAATGGCCAGGAATGGTTATGAGGATCCGCAAATATCCAGGCCATGAAGTCTATCATTTGGTAGGGGAATGTATGGACATGTCGGGGATATCTGTCCCTGGTTGCTTGTTGAGTTTCAAAGAGCCCCCTCCGCTGATCTTTTCTTTTTTTTTGTGCGCGGGGGTGTGCCTTCATTCCATGCAGTTTCACGTCATATGGTAAGGATGATGTATTCCTAGTTTATCGGTCATAGAGCTCGGACCATTGGGTGACTATTGCTGCAATCACTCGAAGGATAACTGAGTCAACATGTTCTGATATACTTGGAACAAGGTGAGGGATGAAGGTTGTAAACTGCAACTTTGAGTTTTCCCAGATCAAGAGGCGTGGTGTGGGGGCTCTGAGGTCGGTAGGTGTACAGAGCTAGGAAGAGTACCACCCGAGGAAATCTTACCTTTTATGGACAAGCCAAGGGCCATCAATAAGCAAATCCGCTAAGGGCATGTTATGCATAGTCTTAAAAAGGTGTCCCCGGGCCAATAACATTCCACTTCCAATGGCAATGAATGATTATGAAAATCTGCGATTTCTCACAGTGCAGAGTTCGACATGTGGGGATAATGGTGTCCGGGTATACAAGAAACATATTCAGTGCAATTTTCTATTGATTCAAAGTATCCTAGTCATGGCTTGATGTTTGTTGATGTAGGTCGCTATGTGAACCACTGACAGACAGATAGGCTAGCCAGATTGGGATACCCTGGCAGCACCTGGTTGTGAAAAGGGGAATGAACTTGTAAACCACTTCACCATAAACTTCTGGGTCAGGAGGTATGGTATGGGGGCTCTGAGGTCGGTAAGCGTACGGAGCTGGGAAGAGTGTCTCCTGTGGAAATATTTCCTTTGGTAGATGGGCCAGGGGCTATCATTATGCAGGGCCACTAAGGGCATGGTATGCATAGTCATGAAAAGGTGTCCACGGGTCAATGACTTTCCACTTCCGATAGCCATGAGTGGTTATGAAGATCCATAATTATCCAAGTCGTGGAGTCTGATGTATGGAGAGGATGTGCCCAAACGTTCAAGGAGTATCTCTATCTCATATCGCCATGTGTCTTGGGTGGGTCGCGACGAAGTCCGTGTAGTTTAGCATCATTCAGTGAGGACGAAGTCCGTGCAGTTTATCGTCATGTGGTAAGGACGAAGATATACACCCCGTGCAGGTCTGGTCCATACATGGGGGAAGGGGGAATTTTTAACATCATTGTCTGTGCAATTTAACGTCATGTGGTAAGGACGAATAAATACACCCCGTGCCGGTCTGGTTCGCACACAGGGGGAAAGGGCATTTTGTTTTCTTTATTCAGGGGGCTGGGCCAGGATTGGGGATCCTAGCGTCGCTACGTAACTTACGAGGGCAGGAATCAATCCATACGTAGTTATCTGGAATAAGTACACCCCGTGAAGGTCTGGTCCATACACGAAGGAAAGAATGAATTTTTTATCTTTTATTCAGAGTGCTAGGCCCGGACTAGGGATCCTGGAATCGCTACGTATCCTATGAGGGCAGGAATCAAGCTGTACATAGTTCTCTGGAATCCGTGGAGTTTAACGTCATGTAGTGAGGATGGAGTCTATAGAGTTTAACGTCATGTGGTTAGGACGAGGGGTATTATTCGATTCCATGCAGTTTAATGTCATGCGGTGAGGATGACATACTCTTAGTTTAAGTTCATTGAGTTTGGACCATTGGGTGCTTGGTAGTTTAACGTCATGCAACTCGGACGTTGAGTACACCCCGTGCAGGTCTGGTCCATACACAGAGGGAAGGGGCATTATTAAATCTTGTTATCCGTGCAGTTTAGCGTCGTGTGGTAAGGACAGACTCCATGCAGTTTAACGTCATGCGGTGAGGACGTGAATACACCCCATGCAAGTATGGTCCATACACGGGGGAAATGGGCATTTTTTGTTTTTCTTTTTGAGGTGGCTAGGCTAGGACTAGGGATCCTGGCGTCGCTACGTATCCTGAAAGGGAAAGAATCAAGCCTCACATAGTTCTCTGAAAGATGATATACCCTGTGCAGGTCAAGTCTGTACACAGGGGAAGAGGTCGTTTTTAAATCACCTTGTCCGTGCAGTTTAACGTCTTGCAGTGAGGACAGGGTCCATGCAGTGTAACGTCATGCGGTGAGGACATGAATACATCTTGGTCTCTATGTGAAATAGTTCTTCAGGAATATCACATTGGTTGGAGCCATGGTGAATTGCTTTTCCATGGAGATCAGGGAATATGCTCCATTGGAGTAGACCTTGTGTACAACATATGGTCCTTCCCACTTGGGCTCCAGCTTTGGTTTCTTCTTGCCGGGTATCATTGGGGTCCGGAGGACCAGCACTAATTCTCCTTCCAAGAAAGACTAGAGGCGAACCTTTTTGTTGATGGCTCATGCGATCTGGTTATGGTACACTTCCAGGTGGTGCAGAGTGTCCAGCCGCATCTCGTCTAGCAGTTCCAATTCACCTAGCCGCTTTTTTGACTGCTCATCATCGGATAATTGATCACATATGGAAAAAAAGAGTGAGGGAAGTTGGAGAACAATGGGCAGGACCGCCTCTGTGTTGTACACCAATGAGTACGGGGTAGACTGAGTAGCGGTGCGAATTGTGGTTAGATAATCCCAAAATGCATGGAGGAGTTTATCTGGCCATGACATCTTGTCTTTGTCCACCATTTTCTGGAGGATATTGGACAATGTCTTGTTGAAAGCTTCTATCTATCCATTGGTCGCTGCATGGTAGCGGGATGAGTGGTTAGCCTTGATACCATACTTGTGGTAAAGCTTCTCCAACTCATCAGAGCAGAAATTGGTTCCGTTGTCCGTCAGTATAGTATGAGGGACACCAAATCTGGTGATGATATTGGTCTTCATGAAGCTGACAATATTTCTTGCCCCTACTTCCTTGAGGGGTATGAATTATTCCCATTTGGAAAAGAAGTTGATCTCCATGAGGATATACTTCAGCTGTTTGGTTGTGGTGGGAGGATATGGTCCCACGACGTCCATCCCCCAGACGGGATACAACCAGGATTACTTAGCTTGATGAAGTAACTCTGGGGGCTGGTGTATGAAGTTGGCATGGATCTGGAATGGGTGTCATTTTGCGGTAAAATGCTCGCAGTCTAGTGCCACTGTGGGCCAGTAGTACCCAATCCTTCGAACCTGATGGGAAGGCTTAGTCCCTAGTTGATGTGCTCCACACGCTCCTGTATGTATTTCAGTCATGACGACAATAGTTTCTTCTCCATCAATGCATCTGAGGATCACTCCATCGAGGCCTTGTTTTTAGAGGACCTCTTACTAACTCGTGACACCATATAGGACAAAATTGATTGTCCTTCTCCATATTTTCTCTCGTTCAGACCTATCTGATGGAAGCTCTCCCCGTTGAAGGTAGTTCACAATGGGGGTCATCCAGCTGGTGGCAGGAGCATATGGCTCAAGGACATGACTGAATTCGTGGATCTCTTCCATCTTATCTTGAACAAATGGCAATACCATTCGATGGTGAGCAATGCTGATGACCGTTTCATCCCGGTCTGGGTCGGCTAGGGTTGTGGCCGCATTGGCTAATGCATCAGCCTGAGCGTTCTGGGACCGGGGAATATAAGTCAATATTGGTTCTGTGGAGAACTTGGCCATTAGCTCTCGGACATGGTCAAACAGGGGGATCAACTCCTCCTTTTTAATAGCATAGTCACTGTTGACTTGCTTGATGACCAGCTCCGAGTTGCCTTTTACCTTAAGGTGTTGTACTTGTGCCTGGAGTGCGAGCTCCAGGCCTGCAATGAGGGCTTGATATTCTGCTTCATTTTTTTTACATCCCTCTGACAGGAGGAAGTAATAGGGAAAAACTGCCTTTTCTGGGGACACAAGTATTATCCCCAAACCCACTTTGTTGAATCTGGGATCCTCTATGCTCTTCCAGGTGGGGCTTCAGGACGCGCCATCAAAGTAAATTTCCCATGCTGGGACCTCCTCTTGAACCGAGAAGATATCTTCATCAGGTAGTTCAACATCTGGTGCAGTGGTCCCTGTTGAAGGGTGCTCTTCCAAAAATTCTTCTAATGCCTAGCCCTTGATGGATTTTTTTAGGCACGAACCGGATGTCGAATTGTTGCAAGATGACTGCCCATCGGCATAGGTGTCCGGTCAGCATCGGGTGACTCGGGATGTACTTGAGTGGGTTACTCCGCGAGATCAAATAGACCTCATGATGCTGCAGATAGTGTCACAGATTTTGAACCGCGAAGACCAAGGCCAGACAGCTCTTCTCGATATTTGAGTATCGAGTATCAGCATCAATCATGTTTCGATTGAGGTAATAGAGACTGTTTTCACTGCTGGCGTCATTCTTCTATGTGAGGAAGGCTCCCAATGACCATTCTAGGGCAGTCACATATAGAATGAGAGGCCTTACTTTGACCGGGGGAATGAGCACCAGTGGTCTTAAGAGGTACTTCTTCAAGTTGTCGAAGGCCTCTTGGCAGTCATCCGTCCATTGGTACATGACCCCTTCTTCATCAACCTGGTAAAAGGAAAACATTTGCCTGCCAGGTTGGCTATGAACCGCCTAATATAGGCTAGGTTTCCTTTTAATCCTCTCAGCTCAGTGAAATTTTGAGGAGGTGGCAGGCTCGGGATAGCCTTCGTATTCTCAGGGTCGACTTCGATGCCACGATAGCGTACGACGAAGCCAAGGAATTTCCCTGAGGTGACCCCAAAGGTGCATTTCAAGGGGTTTATCTTCAAGATATGCTATCAGAGCTTGTTTAAGATGGTCTCATGGTCTGTCAGGTGATCTGAGCGCTGTCTGGACTTGACCACTAGGTCATCCATGTGACATTCAACGAATTTCCCCAGTAACGGCTTAAAGATCCGATGCATGGCACGTTGATACGTGGTGCCAACATTCTTGAGACCAAAGGGCATGACCCTGTAACAGAATACCCCTTGAGGGGCCTTGAAGGCAGTGGATTATTCATCTTGTCACGCCATATAGATTTTATAATATCCTTAACAGTCGTCCATGAAGGATAGAGCCTCATACCCAGCCGTTGCATCAATTAACTACTTGGTGATTGGAACCAGAAAGTCATGTTTCGGACAATGACGATTAAGGTATCTAAAGTCAATGCAGATGTGGATTTGCCCATTCATTTTTGTGACAGGGACGATGTTGGCCAACCAAATGGAGTACTGGACCTCCCTGATGAATCATGCTTTAATGATCTTATCAACTTCAGCCTCTATCTTGGCAGCATGTGAGGGGTGAGTCCTTCTAGTGGCCTTTTTATAGCCTCGGTGGTCTTCTGGAAGACCTAGGTGGTGTGTTGCCACCTTGGGATCGAGTCCCGACATTTCTGTGTAATTCCATGAAAAGGCATCCCGATGTAGCCTTAATAAAGAGGTATATACCTCGTGTTCCTCAGGAGACTTGGCCGCGCTAATGAGAGTGGGCCCCGGGTCTTCTTCGGTACCCAGGTTTATTTCCATAAGCTCATTCACATTGGTGGAGATACCCTCCTCAAATGCGGGAGGCGCATCTCTGATATCTTCCCCCTCTTCTTCTCCCTAGTCCTCATCTTCTTGATCTGGCGACGAGAGTGTTTCCAGTCTGAGCCTTCAAGGGTTTGAGGGAGAGGCATCGTGTCCATCCCTAATTGAGTATTCTTCCCCAAATTGAGGGTTAGTGGACGTTCCCGCATTGTCGTGCTCAGCCATCGTGGCTGAAGTCATGAGTACATCTGATTGCGTGTCTATACTTGAACTCCTACTCTCAACATGGTTGATGGGTAGGACATAATCTCTGCCAAGCCGCCTATGGGGGTCGTCAGGAACCTTTTCCAGGCCATTTGGAGCGGGGATCCAGTTGACGCCGTCGACCAAAGGCTTATTCTTATTTTTCTCATAGAACCCGGCGTCGATGTAACGTGACTCGGAGAGCTTGAAAGGGGCCTTGTTGGCATTTAACGTCCCACTTTGTCCATTGACACAATACTTGATACACTGGTGGTAGGATGAAGGAACGACCATGTGCTTATGAAGCCATGGACTTCCCAGTAGTGCATTGAATGTTGTGCTCTGCTGGACCACATGGAATTCCGTGTAGGCTACCAGGTCACCAAAATGGGTCTTTAGCTTAATCTATCCCATTGGTTTCTTCTCACTCTTGTCGTAACCCAACAAATTTGGGGTCGAGGGGATTAGGTCATCCTCACTGTAGCCCAACTTACAGAGAGTCTGTAAGGGAAGGAGGTTAACTCCAGAGCCATTCTCTATAAATACTTTTCTTATATCAATACCATTCAGTGTGCTGGACACATATAACGGTATGATGTGTCCTTGCATGATGGCATCTTTGTCCTGATGGGTGAAGGAAATCACCTTATTGCATTCAGTCGGGCGAGTCTCTGTCCAGTAAATCTTGGCGGAAGCTACCACGGCTTGAAATTCATGGGGGCTGATCAAATCTTCAATAAGCACCTCCCTAAGGTCGGCTGACAAACTTAGGGCATCCAGGATTGACAACATGGCCGGTACTGACGCCATCTGCTTAAGGATGTCGTATTTTTGCTCCAGCAGTCGATGCTTCTCCGTTGGTGGGAGATTGTTAGCGGGTACATTGGGAGCTGGAGCATTTGATGAGGAGGGACCATCCACAGGGACGGATGTCGATGGTGTTCCTGCATTTTGAGTACTTGTCTCGGCCGGTCTGTTTGTGCGCACTAGGTGGCCAAACACTTGTTCCCCCTCTAGTGGGTATCGCAGAACAACAAGGCCAGAGTGGCCGCTTGTAGAGGTGGAGGGGCATTCCCTCTCTTACTGAGTCCGCTGAAGGGCTCTCCCATGGGTTTTCATGGTATTAATGGTTGGGCCAGGGTCTAACCGTAGGGTTGGTTTCGGCTGTGGTTGCGCCTCCCCTGGTATCCTCTGCCTCGGAGATTCCTCATCCCGGTTCCTCGTGCAGGGAACTCGGATTCATAATCATACCCTTCTTCAGGGAATGATTTCATGAGATGGATGACGTGGATAGAACCAAAGATTGGATCTTCATCCTCTGACATGTCAACCTGGTCAGTTGTCTCTGGTGGTTCTGTTTGGTGGGTCGGTTCCCGTGGCGCCAAATTCGAGGGCATAAAGTTTGCAAGGGTCGGGACTAACTTTAGCCCCATCGCGGACTGCTCCCCTTATGATTTTTCCTCCTTTGGCTCCATCCGAATTACCAGCTTGTGGAGGGTTGTGAGGCCGACGTTATCGGCTCTGTGGCTACAGGGGCTGTTGGTGGGAATGTCGGCTACTGTAGTTGATCTCGGAGTATGCCCTGGGCTTGGTTGATAGTCTTTCGAGTCATCCAGTTGTCAAATTTCTTCCCCTGGTTGCTGGTGACTTTCTGCCACCCCTTCTCTTTGTCGGAGTCGGCAGTAGAGATACATGACACATGTGCTGGGGGTGGTCCCAGCTCGACTTGTCTGGAATCTACCATCCTCTGCAGGAGGTCTTTGAAGACGAATCATTCTTGGATACTGTGCCCCAACATCCATTGGTAGGGGTAGTAATCTGGCCTGTCATCGCGGCCGACTTCTTCAGGTTTCCTTGGCTCCGGGAGGTGGAGAAAGTTGCAGTTCAGGGCGTCAATGAAGTAGACACAGACTTGATCGTCTCGGAATGAGTATACTTTTTGTCTTCATTCCTCAAACTAGTTCCGCTTCAGTCCTCTCTTATCTTCCTGTTTAGGAGGGGGAGGCCACTGATATGGAGGGGGCCCTTGACGATTTGGTGGACGCCTGAGCGGTCGAGTGGGAACAGGGGCCAACTTGAGTGTGACAGCGGACGCTTCAGCTCTAGGGTCTCTTTTCACAGGAGCCTGCGAGGCTATTCGGGACTTTGAATTAGTCATCTGCATGGAGTCCTCAATTATCTAGGAAATGGCCGAGAGATGGCGGAATCCAGTAGTGCACTCCACTGGTATGAGCGGTGTTCGCAGCTCATCTCTAAGATTATCGATGCATATGGATAGCATCTCATCTTGAGGCATTGTCTGGTTCATATAATAGGTCAGACATTTCCATCTGGTGATGAAATCGGAAACCCTCTCGTTCTCCCTCTACTTGCAGTTCATGAGGTCGTTGAATGTTGTTTTGGGAAACGTCGAGATGAAGTGGAACAGGAACTACTGCTGAAGGTCTTCTTATCTCTTTATTGACTGGGCTGGAAAACTCATGTACTAGACGAAGGTGGATCCTTGAAAGGTCCGCACGATGCATCTGAGTTTCACTTCTTCTTGCTGTTCCGGGGTCCCCATCATAGGGTCGCAATAGGATGCATAGTGCATCAAATGCTGCTCTGGATCGCCTGATCCATTGAAGATGGGGAATACAGGGCTCCCAAAATTGGGTGGAAGTGGTGTGTTGGTCACCCAATCTGGGTAGGGTTTCCACTCCGGCTGTATCGGAGCGCGTCGACCTTCCATCACTTCTAATCGAGCTGTTAGTGCATTGATGGTGTTAGTGAGTCCTTGGTTTACATCATGTTGGGCCCGGTCTTGGGCAGGCGTAGCCTGAGGAATTGCCTGAGGATCCGGATTGGCCGTCACCAAGGGTCCATATTCTTTTCGGGGTACCCTTGGAGGGTTCAGGCATACTTGCTCCAGTTTCCTCCTAAGTGGAGGGAAATCCAGGTATTCATCATCCATGTTTAGGTAGTTGGACGAACCAGGTGCCTCATTGGGCAGGAGCCCTGATCGTGCTTCATTTTCTGGGGCAAGCCTTAGCCTTTGAGGTGCACTTGCTGGGAGTGCATGACGTGGCTCTTCTTGGGACGCACTTTCAATAAGGAGGTTCCTCTGGAGTAGCTCGGCGTTAAGCCACCACAATTGTTTCATCTCTTCTTCCTATAGAGAGAACCTCTCTTCAAGCGTGAGTGGCTCATTTTTATCAAGAGAGGGGGACGGGTCAAGGGTAAACATTCCTTTATTCTTATCCTAGTTGGAAGCTCGAAGGGTAGGCGGAGGGAGGTTAGCTGAAGGGGTAGCCATATTTAAATCAGCCCTCTGGTTCCGGGAGTGCACACCTGGGGGTTCGTTGTGAGTCACAGCCTAACCAGAACCATCGTCTCCTGATCCGTCTGGATTTTCATTTTCTCCGGTGTCACCCATGGGGTTAGCCTCTATGGCATTGATGAACGCATATTACAGGGTGGAGGGGAATTCACCTTCCAAATAGGAGGAGGATCTCTTGCGTCTTCGACTGGCCTTCCCTTTCATGACCTGGGATTTCCCCCGAACTTCTTGATGAAGGGTGACGCAGAGAGTTTTTTTATGCAACCTTACGGTGCGCCTTCCTCTCAGAGGTGATGATGATTCGAATGATGGGATAGGAAGAGAACATCCTCTTCTGACTGTCCTCCCTAGACAATAGAATACCGTCTCTCATGGGGGAGGTTTTTGTTGAGGAGGTAATAATGCCCCCATCCCTGAGGGCTAGGGTTGGCTCCATTCACTGGATGTTGAGTCTCTTCCTGGTTTTATTGGTCTTACGAGGGTATTTGTTGTTAAAAATTCCCCCAGCCTAATAGGTTGGGGTTGACCCTGGATTGTGGCAGTGGTTGTGGCTATCGCGACTTGCCTGATCTCACGTGCCCCCATCCGGGGGTGAAACAGATCTGGTGCCGAATTCACCTGTAGATCATCCCCTTCTGGGGAGGCAGGAAAAGGTCACTGATTGGCCTCTATTTGGCGAGAGGCCTGCTAGATACTCTTGGTGACCTAATTCAGGAGTTTTTTGAATGGATCTTTCCCATCGGGCCTGACACTTCTGGGACTTACTCAAGGCCTGACTCTGTTGGGTGTGTTACCTTTCCTGAATAGGGGGTCCACCCGATTTCCGTCTCGATGTGTCTAAGTTGCATGATACCATACCGAATGGGTTTTTCTGGGCGGGGAGCAGAGTGAAATGAAGAGCTTCGTGTTCCCCCCATCCCCTGATATGGACTCCCATCAGAGCGTCATTGATGAGGTGGTGCAGTTCGTGCAGTGCGCGAAGGCAAGCTGCCTCCATATTTCCTTTACGTCTCTCGGGGCGCTGTCGTCGTGCCGTAGGAAAAGCCTCTAGGTCGATGTGATACAGGAGGTCTCCTATCGTCTTGACATGGTATAAATACCCTTTATAGGGCAGGAAGATCGATTTCAGCCGGTGGAGGGTCATCCGTATATTATGGTGGATGTCGTGCATGAATTCTTCTAACAACTCTCTGGGTACGTCGAACTGAGAGGTGGCCATGGTCCAAAACATGATTGGTATATCATTCATGGCTAGTCATTTCCTCAGGTGCAGCATATTGGCATACTCCTCCGCCAGTGATTCCTCTACCTGGTCAGCCCAACTAAGGCACTCACTGTAGTCAGAGGCAGTGGGACCGGTAGGTATCGAATTGTCTTTTGGATGATTCCGAGGTGGTTCAGAAGATGAACGCGGCCCTGGAACGGCTCCTGATCGAAGAAGGGTGTCGCTAGCAACAATATGAGAATCGGGCATGCCCGATCCCGTACTTCTGAGTGCCTCGGCATAAGAGGGCCTTTCGGTTCTTGACTTGACAGGAGGAGGAACTTCCTGTCGAAATAATTAGTCATCGCGGGGAGAACCTTTGCAATGGCGGTCGTAATGGAGGGGACTACCATTACTGCTTGATGCTTTACTGCATAGAGGACTTTTGCAGTTTACACCCTGGGGAAGACCTCCAAGGCGTGTCGCAACAAGGGGAGGACCTTCTGGCTACGTAGAATCATTATGGGGAGGACCTTCACAACAACTACCATCATGGTGAGGATGACCATCATGTCTTGACGTTTGATGTGCATCCTGGGGAGGACCTTCAGGACACACCGTGACAAGGGGAGGACCTTCTTGTTGCTAGGGGCCAATGCGTGGAGGACCTTCGCAATGGTGACTGTGGTGGCGAGGACTACCATCATAGATATAGCAATGGCGAGGACTACCATTACTACTGCCACCGAGAGAATATTAGTGGGATGCATCCTGGGGAGGGCCTCCAGAATGTACCGCAATGAGAGGAGGGCCTTCTCGTTGCTTGACGTCTCTACGGGGAGGACCTCTGTTATCAGGGTGGCGATGAATACCACCATGATTTGATGGCCGGCTACGTGGAGTTTCGTTGCAGCGTAACCCCTGGGGAGGACCCTCAGGGAAAGCTACGACAAGGGGAAGAACTTCTTGTCGTAATGAGACATCACTACGGGGAGGACCTCCGTAGTTTCAACTATGATAGTGAGGACTACCATCACAATCTGTGGTCCCAATGCATGGAGAGTGATTGTAGTGTATACCCCGGGGAGGACATTCAGGGTGGACTGTAGCAAGAGTAGTACCTTCCTGCTGCTCGACCTTCCGGTCACATGGAGGGTTTCTATGACTCGCATCAAGAGAGAATCTCTCGTTACTGATAGTCATATGCCTGAGGGGGAAGACCCCACAAGTTCTCTAGGGAGGACCTTCAGAGCTGCTGGTAGGACCATTGCGGGGAGGACCTTCACAACTACTACTGCCTCTCCCATAATATGGTAATGGGTGGGCAGGGTTTCGAGTCCTTGATGCATGCTTAGTGGCATCGAGAACCCCAGCTTCCAGCAGAGCGGAGTCATGAACCCGCTCTTTATTTTCTGGCTGCCTTCGGTGCGTTCGGGGCACTCTTTTGCGGGCAGCGAGGACTGTCTGCTGTTGACAACGGCCTTCACCTTTAGGTCCCAGTCTAATTGGGCCCCGTGATGTTTTCGGGATATGCCGATGGAAAAATTTACTTTTAGCAGGGATATATGCCTACTCTGGAGCATCCACTATGATGGACGAGTGTCCCCCAGTTGGAACGAGTGAAGCTGCTCGATCCGGTTTCCCTTGTGTCACGGAATATAGCTGGCGACCCTCTTGGGAAGAAGCATGGATGTAGATCTGATACAATGTGGATATCTCTTCTCTTATATGAGTCACCTCAAATAGGGATATGGTCTCACGGCCCCGAGTCCTTGCTATTTCCGCTGATGCAATTACATGCTGGAAAGTCTGTAAGATATGATCTGGGATCGATACCTACTCCTCCATCATTTCCAGGATATGTAGAGAGATATCTTTGGCTAGAAGAGGTATGAAGGCCCATTCCGGTATCGGAGTAGGAATATCCTGCTCCTATCCTCTAGTGGTCATTGGGTACTGACAATTCTCCTGTATCAAGGAAGGTGAACGAATCTGCCCCAATACCAGGATACGCCGGTTACTCTCTCTGTTTGTCAGAACATCAGGTTGGTGGACTTTACTTGCATCCGCAGGGATCTGGCCCTGCATATATTGATTTCCCACTGTATCGAGTCGGTGGCCTTTGTTGGTAGGGAGACGTGCCCACCTATGATTTGCCGCCACATCTAGGTGGCGGGCTCTGTTGATCGCCACCATATCAGGATGACGGGCATCTGAAGCAACTGCCAGGAGCTGGTCCTACATGTGTCGGGTCGCCACCACGTCAGCTGGTGGACTTCATGACCCTGGGCAAGGATAGGTGCTTACCTGGTAAGTGTCTTCCTACAAGAGCGACGGGCTTGATGGAGCTTGGAGGGGATGCACACCGGCTCATATGATGCCACCATGTCTGGATGGCGGGCTTGGGAGGATCGAACAGGTTTAGGTGCATGTTCGTGGTACATCTCCGTGGCTGGGTGGCGGAGCTCCTCCTCAAGGACCAGGGTGATGAACAGTCCCTGATTGTACGTCTTCTGCCCTCGTCGGGAGGTCCGAGGGGCCGGAGCTCGGGGAGCGTGGGCCTGAATCCTCAGGGAGACATCCTCCTCGGCACGAGGATTTTGGGTCACGGCATGACCACGATGATGTCTGCCAGCGGGGGCCTTGGAGTGGAACCACCATTCGGTGGGGATGAAGTCCTCAATGTCGACCTCATCTACCTCCCTAAGATATGGGAGGTACGCATTGTCCCGTTCCGAGGATAGACTCCCGAAACGGTTGGAGACAGTGACAGTGGCTATCTGGATCCGCCTTTGCAGCTGCTGCTGGGAAGGTGACTGGAAAATCTTGGCGGATTGGAGGGTTTGCATGGCCACCTCTACCATTGGGAGAGTACCATTCACGTGGTACACTCGGATCAGCACGTCTGAAACCCAGTGTTGAAGATGCTGGGTGGGTAATGGGGTCCTCCATTGTTGAGGATGTCTCATCCTTGCATCGTTTGAAGCGCGCACCTGTGAGTTCCTTTGTGATGACATTGGATCGAAGGGAGTTCTGAAAGTAGTGCCTGCAAAATGTTTTAGCAAATACAAGAAGCAAACCCGTCAAAGTAGCATCTCATAATCTCATGTGTAATTAATGACCTTGCTTGGCCCTCCTTTAGAGGATGAGGGGGGCACTGGGTGAGATTAGGTTAAATCCGTAATGTTTGGTTAAATATTCACGTCGGGTTCACCATTGTTTTGTTTCGTTCTGGTTTTCGGCCACGAAATGCCCAACAGATCCGTATCCAATGATTTATGGACCTGCTTTCCAAAGGCAGGCGTTCGCCGGATGGTCTGACGAGTGACTCTTAAGAACTCACATTGGTCGAGAGGATGGGAAGTCGGGCTCATCACACCCTTTTTGGGGGGAATTATTTCCTGTTCTGGGACTCTCTTATTAATTTAAGACGTATTCATATGTTCACAAATTTATAGTTTATACCCAAACATAGTATCCACGGATTCAACCCTAGTGGGAAATGGTCAGCTGGGCGTAGGGGTTCGGAATCATTTATGCCCAAGGTTTACCATCCCTTGTTGGATTAATGACCCCGAAGGGTTGGAACTCGCTTGAGGCGGCACTAGGAGTGGCGCGGTGAACCGATGTGGAGATGATCGGATCGACTGGTTGTTGGGCTTGAACCTCAGGGAGGCTTCCTACGTACCCTACTTAGGAAGTAGGGATCAAAGTCCATGTAGTTCGGATAGGTGTCGGGGAACCAACATGAAGAGATACCGAGTGGTCTGATGGGTGGTGGGATTGAACCTCATGGAGGCTTCCTACATACAATGCATTGGCATGGATCAAAGTCCCTCTAGTTCGCTTACACAGTTTAACGTCATGCTAGATGAGGGTGGAACTCGATGTGAAGAAACAACCAAGTGGGGGGCTTGAACCTCGTGGAGGCTTCCTACGTACCATGCTTTGGCATGGATCAAAGTCCCCGTAGTTCGCTTTGGCTTGGGGCTTACGCTCTGGGGCAGCCCGAAATGATGGATTGGGTCTTACACTCTGAGGAGGACCATGGTGATGGATTAGGGCTTACAATCTGAGGAGGCCCATAGGAGGATGTCATGATCGATGCTTACACTAAGACCACGTGAGTCAGGCTCGGTGTGGGAAACAAGAGGCAGCAGGGACTAGAGGATCACGTCGTGAAAGGTGTGTCCATGAGAAGTGGAGTGGGGCTTATGCATGAGGGCGGCCCATGAGGTCGGGGCTTACTCCTGGGTGGATGCTCGGGGCGATGGATTGGGGCTTACACTCTGAGGAGGCCCAGAAGGTTGAGGCTTACTCTGAGATGGACGCCCGGGGCGACAAAGACTAGTGGGAGATGGAAAGGGGGTGCTCCTGTGCCCATATCCTCTCTTGCAGTGCACGAGGGCTTCCTTATGATAGATATTTTAACATCTTCGAGGAACCCTCAATAAGTGGAGGGGTAGAAAGGGGATTCTCGAGCTCATACTCCACATTACCATGGGAATGTGAACCCAAAAATGCTTCAGGAATCTGCTCAAGGGTCGGGGAAATCCCTTTGCCCCTGTTTACCGTGGGTATATGAACTCAAAATGGCGTGCTGATGCGCCTAAAAGTTACACCACACGGATTCGTTGGCTCTGGTGGAGGGCTCGGCTCGGGGCTGATGAATAGGCCAATGAGGGAGTCACGAAGGACTTGGCTGGATCAGAAGGATTTTACCTGGCTCAGGAAATGAGAACACCGAAGTATTTGGAGAGCCACTGAGAGGTATGGGTGGTGGAGCCCTTCGCGTGGGGAATTGCCATGCGGCTGGAGAAGCCATCCGCGAACCAGGGTGGTCCGCAGACATATTGGCATCCCACAAACCAGGATGGTTCACGGCTTTGAGTTCAATCCGTGAACCAGGGTGGTTCGCGGAGGGTTCCAGGTGGGTAGCGACGGCCAAGGGCGGCGCCGATCGGAGGCTCGTCGGTCGGGGATTCGCCCGCGTAAGAGAGTGCTACGCGGGGTGACAGACAGGAAAAGAGGCATAAACTCCCTGGTCTGCGGGGAAGTCATCCACGGAGGGGGTATGGTTTGCGGTTCTCCTTGTTTTTTTTATTTTAGGTTCGCGGTTCACCAAGTTATTATGCATTTTCAAATTCCTTGTTAATTCATATAGCTGCTGTGGTTTGCGGATGGGAATTTTGCTGTTTTCGAAATCTGAAGCCTTCCTTCAACTGATCTCCTTCTGAATCTTCAATCCCTCCGAATTAGATTCCAGTTCTCCAATCCATTTTTCTTTCCCCCTTTTTCTCCTTTTATAGAGTGGGGAAAGGGATGTATCTGTGGCCATGAGGCACCTTTGGCGGAGGCCCATAAACAAATACTCGGTTCACAGTTGACTTGGTCAATCCGAGATTCACATTGGGTATTGAACGCTTCCCCCCCTCCACGAGGTGAACTCAGGGAGTGCTCAGTGGCTGCGGAGAGTTCCGCCTCTATTCCGTGAATGACAGCGGGTGCGGGGTGAACTGGTCGACGTGGTCTGTGGTCGAGGCGTTTCGTGATGGTGAAACAGACTGGAACCCATCCTGCCTCACGACCTCAGAGGCTCTCCACCTCCATTTCGCAAATGACAATGGTTCGCGGAGGGGGTGCCTCGCGGAGCCTGGCCACGTTGCACTTCCATGGGACCGGTTCGCGGACTGGTCCTATTTGTGTCCCTTCTTTGATTACTTGCCCCAATTCTTTGGTGGATTTGGGTAAAATTTCCTTTGCGGATTTTTCAGGACCCTACAATAACAATAACTAAATTCTTGGTGAAGTAAATGATTATTTATTAGACTTTATGATATCAGGAATCATTATATCTCTACTTTCAAGACCTCTTATGTAATGACCAACTTATTGTCAATGTCTTAAGAATTAAATGAACCATTACTTGGGTTTAAGAAACATCTCCAAGACGCCAAAATATGGTAATAAATGATGAAGGTTTAAAAAAGAAAATGGGGGATGATTTATCCTTTAATAAATAAATCTATTAACCCAACAAACCATAAAGAAACATCACACATTAGGATGTATGATTAAATGAAAGGAAACTCAAACAATTATTATATATTAAAACCGCACCAAAGTGTACTATAGAAGAAGAAAAAGAAACTATCAAAGTAAATAGTTAAATATAATGACATGAAACTACTATACAACCACAAGACTCCATGATCCACAATCTCTATGCTCCAACATCATCAAATATCCTAGTATAAAAACGTGGAGCTAGAAACGTGCGATACTTTACCTTTTACCATGTATCGGAAGATAGATTCTGAAAAAGTACCAAATTTTTAATGTAGTGGTTTGTATAAAACTCAATAGGTTTTCCCCAGTGACTTCTCTAATCACACCACTAGGATAGAATGGTTAGACACATTTATAAAAACCATTTATATAAAACAATTCTGTAAAATAGTTTATAAAAAAATATAAACATGTTTCAAAACTATTTATAACCAAATGAAGATAAGTTCTCTTCAAAAAAATTTCTAGAAAGTCATACTTCAAAAAAACAAACAATTCTCTTGAACCCAGTTATCATATCATTTTGGAATACTCATTCCGTAGTCCACAACACATCCACATATGTATGATTCATTTTGACAATTACATACTCATGAGTGGTCTATTGTCCCATCAACTTGTGTCCCAATGACACAATCCCCCGATAAAGGGTCTTAAAACCTGTACCCTAATGGTAAAAGTACATTATTCATTAGCACATCAGGCATGAACTCACATAACCTAATATATATTCCAAAAGCATTCCAAATTACTAATTAAAACCATTTGATTAAAACTATACTTTTATTAAAAATCAATGAACAAACCAATTTCAAAACTACCAATTTTTCAATAAAATATTAACATTTATTTAAAAAATATAATCAAATCCATGTTTCACAATTCCAAAAAATCCCCATTTTAAAATCCCCATTTTAAAATAAACAAATCAATTTATTCAAAACACCCCATTTTACAAATTTCTAGAATTTACTAAACCATCACAAAAGAAGGTTTCCAACAATTAATAAATATCCAATTCACAATCAATTCAAAATAAGAAAAAAAAATTGAATCATGAAAAATAGTTCTATTAAGGGGTGTCGAGATTGAAGCCACCTACCATGAAGGTTTCGATGATAACTAAAAAGATACGAAGAACACTCACGAAACCTGGTTAGAATTACACAAAACCACCTTACATCTCTTCTACTGTAATGATCAAGACCAAATATCAACATATTTGGCATCCAAAATCTTATATCTACCCATAATGGGTATAGATTTGAGAAACTGATAGTAGAGGGGAAGTAGATCTATGTATATCAATGAAAACGTCACAATAATGGAGAAGAAAAATCACAAACCTAGAGAATACGACATCAAATAACCAAGGGAACACTTTATATCACCTTTAGATCAATGGGAGAAAATTATTTGTTCCTAGAAGAAGAAAATCCTGATTTAGATCCAGTTTGGGAGAAAACTAGTGGATTAAAGGTAAGGCCGACCTAGACCCACCTTTTAAGGAGTTGGTTTTTAACCCACACATGGATAGTCTGCACAGTTAAAAAAATTGTGTGCTAAATTTGCATTAGATAATACATTACCAATCATGCCACACGACCTCCTCACACATTTACCCTAACCATGTTCACACCAGGATGAATCTATTGTCTAGAATATGCAACTTTTCATGGCTTCTATTAGGCTTTCTGCATGGTTTGTAAAAATCCTGAACAGACGGTGCACCTCTCCTTTATGCCCAAAAATAATTCAGAGATCTCACAACTCTACTAACCTTCACCCATACACCATATAACCAGAAACATCACAATTTCAGGTTTAAATAATATAAACTGGTGGAAAAATATTCTCCCCACCATTGGTATTTCTATCACTGGAAAGTAGAAATCTATCATTTCTAAAAAAGGTTTCTGACCATTATTATTTCATTTCCTTCTCATGCCCGAAAGTCGCTTCCTGAATCTTACCGTGTTTCCATAAATCATGCACCAGAATGATGATTTTTCCATGCAAGACATTATCTTTCCTATCCACAATCCATACTGGGATATGTACCAATGAATCATCTGACTCTAGGTCAACATGATCTTATCTAATCACATGGTTAGGATCAGGATGATACTTTTTCAACTGAGATATGTGGAACACATTATGAATAGAACTGAATTGTGGTGGAAATTACAACCTATATTCCACCTCTCCAACCCATTCTAGTGTCTCAAAAGGACCAATATATCTATAAGATAAATATCCCTTCTTATCGAAACAATGATGTCCAAGCATTGGATAGATACACCGTGAATGAAAATGGTATTTGATGATGACCTTCATATGATTTTTGATGACTCAAGGGAATATTCATCCTCTATTTGATCAACTGAATCTTCTATATTGTTTCTTGTACAAGCATCGGCCCGACTAGTTAAGTCCCACCTTTTTTCACCAAATAATGTGGGGGAATGACAAGGACTCCAATAAAATGATTCAAAAGGAGCCATATGAATTTAGGCTTGATGCATTTTATTATAATACAACTCTACCAATGGTATATGCTCTTACCATGAGCCCCCAAAATCTTTTACACAATCCCACAACATGTCTTCCTATTTCTATATCTTTCTTTCAGATTTCCCATCCATTTGAGAATGATACATTGTACTCATAGTTAACTGAGTCCCAAGGGGATTTCTATAAGTATTTACAAAAATGATATGTATACCTCAGATATTTGTATGATATAATTGAAATTGGTATGCCATGTCTATTTACCACTTCTTAGATATAGATTCTGGATAGATCCTCCACTATATGAGTTTCACAAGAAGAAATGAAATGGGATAACTTTGTGAGTCTATCCACTATCACCCATATGGAATAGTGTTTCCAAACCGTTCTTGGAAGACCAGTAACAAAATACACCACTATCTACTCCCATTTCCACACCGGGATAGGTAAAGACTACAACATATCCACTGGTCGATGATGTTCTGCCTTAACTTGCTGAGAAGTTAATAACTTTAAAAAAAATTCAGCCACTTTCCTTTTCATGATGATCCATAAAAACTATGACTACAACACCTTATACATCATTTTTGTACCTCGATGATTAACCCATATAGAATATTGATACGCATGAAGATGTTGTTCCTAACAATCCATAGGTAAAACCATCCAATTTATGAACCATAAAATTGTACTCCCATCATGTTTCCATCCCTAAATGGTCTCCCCACTATTGAGTTTTGAAATCACAAATAGGAATACTGCATAATATGTTTGTGCCTCCATTACCATATTCACAAAATCAACAATCAATACAACTAAAAAAACCACAACATCACCTCGATCTTCACAGTACACATGCATGTTGGCTATGACCGACATCAGCTTCCATTCATCACAAGATTCATTTTCCAACTAAGTGTATGACTTTCTTCATAATGAATTTTCCACTGAATTTCATTTTCCTATAGTATAAATTAATTTAAAGTCAAAAATTTAGAGATATACTATCCATATATGTATCCTTATATTCAAATCCCATTGTGAGAAAGTGTGTTTCAATCTCTTATAATCTATGAACAAAAAACTTTCTCATTAAAGAGACAATGACAACAAGTGTTCAAATAATGAAAGACAAAAGTGAACTCCAAGTCATGTGTTGGGTAGTTATTATCATGAACTCTCACCTTCTTTGAACCATATGAAACAACATGGTATCCTTGGATGAGAAAGCATCCCAACCCAGATCTCAATGCATAACATTAAACTAAGTACCCTTGTCCTGATTCTAGAAAAATCAAGATAGGTGTTGTTGTAAGATGATATTTTAGCTTTTGAATAGACTTATATCATTCTTCACTCCATTTAAATTGAGTGTTCTTCTTTGTCAAAGTTGTCATTGGTGAGGCTAATCATGATAATTTACACAAAAAGTACCATCCATAACGATCTAGACCATGAAATACTCATATCTAAATGTCTTTATTTAGAGGTTTCCACGAGATAAAATAGTCTATATTTTCAAGATCCACTGAAACTCCTTTTTCAAAAATTACATGGCCCATAAATTGTACCTTTTGTATCCAAAAATCACACTCTAATAATTTGGCATACAATCAGTGATATCTCAAGATTCCCAACACTACTTTTAAGTGTTTCTCATGTTCATACCTTATCCTAGAATACACCAATATGTCATCCACAATCACCAAAATAATAGAATCTGGATATCATTGAAATATCTGATTCATCAATGTCATAAAGACCATTGTTCCATTTATAAGACCAAAAGGCACGACTATATATTTGTAGCGTCTATATCTTCTTCTGAAATCTGTATTCAGAATATCCTCTTTTTAAACTCGCAATTAACGATATCATGATGGAAAATCAATTTTAAAGAATCATTGAGCACCCCTCAATTGATAAAATCGGCCATCAATGCATGTAAGTGGATATATATTATTTATCATAACTTGATTAATCTTATCATAATCAATACACAATTTAAGACTTTCATCTTCTTTCTTCAAGAACAAGAATGGTGCTACCCATAGAGAAATACTTGGCCAAAATAATCCTTTTCTTTCTAGCTCATCCAAATTCAATTTAAATTCCATTAACTCTATTGGTTCCATACATTAATGTAGAAGGGAAATAGGACTGGTCCCTGGGAGGATATCGATCGTAAACTCCACTTCCCTATAGGTGGTAACCCTGAGATATTATAGAAAAAAACATCTGTAAATTGATCCAAAACCATTGGAAAACTATTTTATTCCATCTACTCCATTGATTCCAAATTTAAGACTACCAACTAGTAAGAGATCTTCCCCACCGCTGGCACCAACAATACTGTTACACCTTTCTTTATATCCCTCTCTCCTATACAGATATGGTTGATTCCACCCTAAGTCATGAAACTCATTTTCCTTCTATAAAATTGGATGTGAGCCATAAATGTTGTCAACCAAACCATACCCATGATTACATCATAGACATCCATATCTGACACTGAGAAGTCCCATTTTAGTTCATCTCAATCAAAAGTTATAAAGCATTCTATACACATGAAGGCTCGACATTCTCTTTCACCAAGAGAAGTATGATGTTTTGACAAAGAAGTAATAATATCTACTTTTAGACTTAGTAGATCAAAATCATGAGAAGAAATGAAGGAATACAATAAAACAGTATCAAAAAAACACTTTCATAAGTGTAGAATTCAATATAATCCTACCTCTCATCATAGGTGGTCTAGCCTAATCATCTACATTAATCTGCTCAGCTCCATACAATTTCTTCATTGTTGTACTCTTCACCTTGTTTCCCTTCTAAGATTTCCTTTTCCGAGGAGTCCTGGTATTCCTAGAATAACCATGGCAGGATCTTCCCTATTGACAAGGATGATGTTTTTATCCTCATCACATTAAAGCATAAGATGCTTGTAACACCTAAGAAGTGTCTCAAGCACCTGACCTTAGATCACTGCGACAATATCACTGAAGATACCCCATCTTCTTGCAGTTATGGCATGATCTAGGTTGTGTCGTACACTCTTGCATTATGTGGTCAAGAGAACCACATTGAAAACATCTTGAATTTCTCTTGGTTCATGGAGGAAGTTTCACTGATCCAACCATTTAATTATGATTATGAATCCCACCTTGGAAATAGGTGTCCCTCTTTCTCTTGCTCCTAGTATTTGAGTTCCCACCATTTCCCATAGGTAACATCATACTTCGTCCTCCCATAGATCCTGAGATGTCACACTCAGACAATTTTTCAATGTTCACCAACTATGTATAGTTGGTATTATAGAGTACCACTATCTTTGAAAAAATATCCTACCTTAGACCTAATTCGAAGAATCATTCCTTTAAGGTCATACTCGCCATAATTGTATCTGTAAAGCACACTAAATGGATGAATTTTTCCACATACTATGTGACTAAGATATTTTATTACATCATTTTGAAGAATTCCATTTTAATCTAGATTATGAATATGTGAGGAGTGAATTTTTCAATAAACAATTATTCAAAATCCTCACAACTAAGATCGAGATCAATTTTAGTCTGTATAGCTAGATCCCACCACTGGTGTCCAAGATCCTCAAGAATATAATTCACCAAATTGAATTTCATATATGATGGTATAATGATGAAATTGAAGATATGATTCATCCTATTGAGCCACACATCTACCATTCGAGGTTCAGAATCACCCCATAATATGGGTGGATTCTATTTCATGAACTGAATGGAATGATCCACATGTCTTAGATCATCCCTATGGTTCCCTATATCCAAAGCATGAAATTATTGGATGATACTTTTAACAACATCTTGGTACACCTATGGTCCATGTGCAACTACATTCTCCTAAACTTATTCTGTTTGGTTTCTACGACGCCTATCGGGTACCATTTTCTATACAAATGACAAACTCGATAATTCTCACTTTCTAGAAACTGTGGTCTTAGAATTTCAAATTATATCACATAAACTATCAAAAAAATGATTTCCAAAATCAACCTTTTATAAGTTTAATATTTTTAAAAAAAGATTCCTTTTGAAAAGAAACCCATTTTCAAGATACATTAATCATGCTATTTTAAAATTATTTCTTTTGAAAAAAAATTGCATCATTTTTCAAAAAACCACACACTGCGTCAAAAAATATATCATTTCTCAAAATGAAATATTCAATCCTAGTGGGAATTCATTCCTCTAATTCATTTCATGCTCATATCATTGGATAAACTCATAAAAATGAGATTGCATAATCCAATAAATGTCTCCAAAACACTTATGTACCCAACTCCCTAGTAACGTGAAGTTCATCATAAAAAGTTTAGATATGTATTTTTATGCTCTACATTTCATGACCTGACAATCCTACTCTTTCTAAGATCAGAACCCAAGGAATATATACGAATGAATTTTAACTCCTAGATAATGAAAACTGAAGACCACTTGTTAGGAAATAAACGAACAGGATGATACCATTTTTAATGACCCACTTATTCTCATTGGATTGAGAATACAATTATTACATGTCCATATGGGACATCCCTAAGACACTGAAGGCAGGAAATAAATTTCGAAGGGTTCTAAATTCAAGTGGGGGACGATTTACCCTCTATGAACTAAGTTCATCAACCATGTGAACCATAACCAAACAACTCACTATATGATCCACGAATAAATGAATGAAAACTCAACCACTTCATTTATATAAAAACCACACCAAAGTGTACTACTGAGGATCACAAATAATATATCAAAAAAATAGCAGAATATAATGACAAGAAAATCTAGGAAAACCATAGGACTCCATGCTCTACAAGATCCATGCTCTACCATCAGAAAACTACTCAAGTATCATGAGATGGTGCTAAAAACGTGTGATACATTACCTTTTCCCATGTCCCAGAAGAGAGCATATGCAAAAGAACAAAAGTTACAAATAATGGGTGAGTATAAAACTTAGAAAGTTTTCCCCAATTACTCCCCTAGTCATTTCACAAGGATAAAAAGTTTCTTCACATTTATATAAAACCATTTATATAAAACAATTCTACTAAACAGTTTGTAACACCGTATAAACCAGTTCCAAAACAATTTGTAACCAAATGAAGAAAAGTTCTCTTTAAACCAATTTCCAACAAGTAATACATCTAGAAAAACAACCAAACAAACCTCTTAAACCCAATTCTCATATAATGTTTTCATACCCATTCCATACCTCACATCACACCCACACATTCATGCTTTGTTTCGACAGTTCCATACTTATGAGTGGTCTCTTGTCGCAACAACTTATGTCCCAATGACACACACCCCTAATCGAGGTTCATGTACATTTTACCATAATGGTACATGTACCTTATTCAGGTTCACATCAATCATGAACTCACCCAACCCAATTTGTATGCCAAAATCATTCCAAATCACCAATTCAAACAATTTCAATAAAACTGTACTTTTATTGAAAAATGATGAACAAACCAATTTCAAGAAAATACATTTCATTTCAATGAAAAATTTACATTTATTGAAAACAATTAATCAAATATATGTGACATAATTAAAAAAACCCCATTTTAAAATAAGAACAAAACCACTTTATTCAAAACACCCAATTTTCAATATTTCCACAAATTACCAAACCATAACTAAAGAAGGATCCAAAAATTCATAAACAACCAATTCACATTCAATTAATCACAATAAAACATATTTTAATCGATCCAAATAGTTTTTATCAAGGGGGTCGACATAGAAGCCACCTACATTGAAGGTTTCGACGAAAACTGAAACGGACGAAGAAAGCTTAAGAAACCGAGTAGGAATTCCACAAAACCGCCTTAGATATCTTCTCCTGTCGTGATCAAGACAAAATAAAAAAATATTTGCAATCCTAAATATTATATCTACTAATAACAGGTGTATATCTAAGAATATAATTGTATATCAGAAGCAAAGCTACGTATATCTATGAAAACATTACAAGAACAAAGAAGAATGATCAAATCCCTCAAGCATATGGCTTATAATTACCAAGGGAATTATTATGATCACCTCCAGATAAATGGTAGAAACTTATTTGGCATTTGGATAAGAAAAATCTTGATTTAGAACCATTTTGGAAAAAACGAGTGGATTAAAGGCAAGGCCGACCTATATCCACATTTTTAAGGAGGTTCTTTTTATCCCGTGCATGGATAGTCGGAACATTTTAGAAAAACATTCAGTAATTGTGAATTAACTAATTCCTTAAATATCACCCCAAAGTTCCTCCTCACATGGTCACCCAAACTATGTGAACACCATGTCGATGCTACTATCCAGAATATGCAACTTCTCACAGTTTTTACTAGTATTTTTGCATGATTTGGACAAACTGTGCACATATCGTGCACCACTCCTTTAGCGCAAAAAACTTAATAAGTTTTATCTTAACATTCTCAACCTTATACCTTAAACCTTATAACCCTAAAAACAATGTAATGTTTACATTCCAAAAATAGGGGGTACTACATTTCACAAGAGAGTTTAGTAATTTGGGTAGTTATACAACCAAAAACCCATTTAAATATGGGTGGAAAACTAATTAATCTCATGAGACAACTGATTTATCATGTGAATATATATAATAGGTCCCCACCCATATCTATATTCCCAAATAATTCCTCATATTTTGAATAATCAATTTAATTTAGGAATAATATAACTTATCAATAAATTTGTGTATCGAGTAAGGAGAATGAATTAAAAATAATTTCCCAAATCAATAATATAACATTCAAATTAACATATCGCATCTATTAATGACTTGAAATTTAATTAATAAGTATATACAGGATAAATAATATGGATATTCTTGTAAAATTTAATGTTCAATGATTCTAATAATGTAAATATTTTAATTAAAAGTTAATGAATACCAAAATTAATCCTGAAATAGAATATCAATACTTTCCCTGGTTAAACAAATTTTTGACCATCCAGAGATATAATAAGGATAGTATCAATACAAATTACAACTAGAAGATCATAAATATAATAAATTATTTATTTCTTCAATGAATATCAATACCTCAAAAATGTAATTAAAAATATTCTTAATGAAAATAACCTTTGCACTCTAAAAATATTTCTTTAAATAAAAGTTCAAAAAATATTCTGAAAATAGTTTTATTTGAAAATAACCATTAAAATTTATAAAGTAAGATTCAAAACATTGCGTTTTCATGATAGAAAAAATTACATACATGTTTTACATGATAAAAAAATATTCCTTTCATATTTTCGGTAAAATCCAAACATTATATGTTTATAAAATGAAATTAAGAATAGTTTCTATAAATTTTGTAAAAATTTAAACATGGATAAAAAAATATTTAATAAATCATTTAGATAATGTTAGAAATATTTTAGAAAACATTTTTAGAATACATGGTTTTGGAAGAAAATGGATTTTTGACCAAAGAGGGAAATGAATTCGAATAATATTTAAAACATTTTCTCAATCAATTTATGTTCATAAGAGAGGAATATGGTAATATTACATAAAAATATAATGAATAACCAAATTATATCAAAATTAAATGGGTTTATTATATAATTATCCAATAATGTTCATTATAGGAAATTCAATTATAAATAATCCTGATTAAAATGATATTGAAACATAAATCTCTTTCACCATTATTAACTTTTGAATCTTAAGCCCCATAAAATGAATAAAATCAAATTAAACTATAAATAATATGAATTGAAATAGATTAATAATTTTAAATATAAAAAGGTTATTATAGACACCACATAATGTAATGAGTCGTGGATATGACATATGTCTCATGAAAGTGAAAGTCGGAGGAGAAACCCTTACCCCAGGTCTGATTTCCTTTATATTTGCTCAAAAACCCTATAATTAATAAAGTTTTTATTCTAAATTTATTACATAATAATAATCCTATATTTCATACCATATATTATTTTAATATGGTCTTTTATCACCCACTTATTAACATTTATTTGTTGAAATCACTATTTCATGTGATAATTACTTCATTTTTCATATATGTTTTCGTTAGTTGATTTTTTCCCACTTACTTTGATCATAGTTACATAATATTAGGAATTTTAAACATGATTTAAATATAATATATATTTATTATATATTTAATTATATTATTCTATAAAGTTTAGAGATAAAAAATGGATTAAAATGTTCATGGATACGGTTAGTCGTTTGTATGCATGAACGTTGAATCCATTTTCTTCACGTAGGATGGAAAGAAAAGAAAAGTAAATGTTAATTAACTTTTATATAAGAATTATTATGTTATATATAATTTTTAATATTCAAATTCATCCATTTTACCATATATGTAAAAATAAAATGAAAAACATCTCACATCACAATGTGGATGTGGTAGTCCACACGTATGCCCGAACGACCTTATTATTTTCCAACGGATTAGAAGGTAAAAATTTAGATGCTATATTATAATTATTTAAGTTTTTATTGGACAAAAATTTCATATATATTCATTAACTTTATTCTTACTACCTCCCATGTAAATTTTATGCAAAAAAACAAATAACATTGCTTCATGATGCGGTAGTCCATCGTACACACAATTTACATTATTGCATCCATCACAAAATAGAAATTATGAAGGTGTAATTAATATAATAATTCCAAAATTATAACATTTTCATAAATAATTTATATATATGTGTGTGTTATATCCATCATTATATCCATCTTTTAATGGTGGTTATGGAAAACATATTACATCGGTTCAATAGGCGATAGTCTATCGTACACATGATCGATGATTTAATTTCCCATTTAAGGGAAGTGGATATTGAAATGTGTTATTACATTCATGTAATAAAATATAATAATATAGTTTATACTTTTGTTTTTATATTATAATATTTATAATCTAAAGGAGTTGAAATAATAAATAAAAAAATACACACTTTTAACAATTTTACCTCTTCCTCAGAGATCCTATTTAAGTTTATAACTAATGCATTAATTTGATGGATTAATAATATAAATAATTCATCTATTATGTTTTTATATACTTAAGTAATATATTTGGGTATGTATTTGTTGAGAAAAAATGGGTTTGGATGTCTGAATAGGGGAAGAAAGGTGGTTTCCTTTTATAAGTGGGGGAGAGGGAACATATGGAGTCATTGTAAACATATAGTGATACAAATATTTTTATCATGAAAAAAAATCATAAAAAATGGATAAAAATTGACATTATATGTTATAAGGTCTAAAAATGTACATAAATTGTGATTTATAAAGGTTTTATGTTAGCATTAACCCTTATATTCTTAGATTAACCTCCGAGTAAACCTAATTTTTACCTTAACCGCGATAATTCATTTTTACTCTATTGATTATACATTAAAGTAAAAAAATTAAGTTGACCTTATAAGACAATATAAATAATTGTTACTGATAATATGTAATGCATTTTTTCAAATTCAATCCATATAAGTGGTATAGTTTAATATAAAATTAAACTCACGGACACGTCGACAAAATGATTTTCCCAAATAAAATATTTCAAAAGTTTTTATATCAGAATTTAATATAAAATTTATTAGAACATCATAAATTAGTTAAATTTTAATATAATTGAAATAATTTTACATTAAACCTGATTTATAATATAAATAATTCTTGTAAATTATTTAAAAGAAACATCAATTATCAATAACAATTTCTATTTTTCATTATTCTTCAAAAATATCATTTAAAAAATCCAAAAACAATAACCAAATATAATTTTTAGATGTATATTTAAAAAATTTAGACTATTTTTTAAAATAAATTTTATAAAAGTGTAAAGAAAATATTTTAAAGTATTTTTACAAAGCACGACATAATCGCACTTTTGAAAAATACAATTTTTCAGAAAACTTTTATTTTTCATTCTTATTATTCTTATTTTATTTATAATAAATGGATAACTAATGAATTTTTTTATACATGTTTAAACCATTTTAATTTCATAATTTATTTAGTAATATTAATAGTCCTCAATTTAAGGACTATTGTATAAAGGTTTACAATATTATGGTTCATTTAGACATAGAGTTGTGTGTTCCACAATATATCAAAGAGATCTAATTTAATTAAAATTAAATACATCATAAAGTATTGGGGTGTTAAATTCTGATATAATATCGGTTTATTGTTTAATATATTCTATTGAAACTAATTTTATTCTCTTAAAAACATGAGGTGTTACGATCACCCTTCCTTCAATAAATTGCAGGCTCGCAATTATAACTAATGATTAGAAGTCAATGATCTCTATTTGGAAATTACTTCCTGAAAAAAATAAATTAAAAAGGTTTAAAAAGGATTCCTCTTAAAAAATCGAAAGTTAAATATGAAAGGTCATTTAGAATAACAAATAACTAGGTTTCCATGTAGGATAACATGGGTATAATGTGAAGATAAGGACATAGAACGAAAGCGTGATGTCCAAATAACGTTGGAGGGTGATAGAGGTCATTTAACACAAGAATTTGAATGATCAAGAGAAATTAAAAAAATAGAAAACCATAAATCTATGATGGTTCAAAATAACATTGATACATAGGTTATTAAGGTAATATGAAAACATTTTTGTTTGAAGATCTTTTTCCAAAAATTGAGGAATTCATTTACACTCTATGAATATGTGGAAATATTCTTATTTTATATCTTTATATTTTATAATCATAATTATATCCTTTTTTGAGATTTGACCAATTTTCACATTATCTCTTAATAAAAGAAATTAATATCAAAAAATGATTTTTTTTATTTCCAAATCACAAAAAATAAATTTTTACATATGAGAAAATTTATAAAAGAGCGACAATTCCTTTCAACTATCTCTTACCAAAACTGATATTATTAGCATAAGTTGTCCAATACAATACATTAATATCCAACCCTTAATAGTAACAAAACTTTTTCAACATTAATATTTATCTATCAAATTTTTTTATGTAAAAATTGATATATTTACTAGAACATCATGTTTGTTAGTGGTAGGCGCACCACCCTTACTGGCCTTTAGTTATGGATTTTATCCCCAAGACCTTGCCGGATGTGATGGGTTGTCACCCAAAATGTTGGTTGTCCTTTTTTCTGAAAACATATTGATATAATTCCTATAAAATTAATAAATATTAATAACTCTTAATTTAAACAACATCAAATATAAGATTATCCTTAATGGTTACCAATTCCTTTAAAATTTCTCCCATAAAACGTAAGGGAAATCTTCCATAAATATTTTTTTTATAAAATATACAATAAAACAATGTGTTGTATTTACATAAATTACTCCGAAAATATCCTTAATATTGGTAGAATATAATCAAAAAATTCCAAAAAAAATGGGTGTTTAAGACTTTATACTTGTGAAAATTATAAAATTCAAAAACCCATAATGATATTTATATCTCTTATGTTCACGAATACATGTATTCTTATAAAATTTTACATTATCCATAGATGTTTCATGATTATTATAATAGAAAACCCATTGATTAAAATTATTTTACAATTTAATTCTTGAATCTAATACATGAATACATCATCCTTTTTATTTTAACATAATTCCTTCCTTGGTATATGGGTTTACCTTTAGAAGTGGGAAATTACATGGATAATTCATAGACTTCCATTTTTTAAGAAAACAAATAATAAATGGATCCATATGATGAAATTAATTTCCTTATGTCATACTCTTCATTCTTATATTATTATTCATTGCTTTATTCCCTTATTTTAAACATGTAAAACATTCTCTCAAATCATGGAGACACTTTCTTTGGTGTCTCTTTTCAAATTTAAAACATTAAGGAAATTTATCATTCTTTTCTTCATCATATCCATCACTTAATCTCTTAGGAAAACCTAACCTTCTCTTATTTTTTGAGTCTGAGAATTGGTTTATGTATATGTTTTTTATCATACTTTTGGATTAATAATTAGTAATAATCATGATATTGTTCACAGTGGTCATCGTCCCATTTGGTTTCACAAAGTAACTACATTTTCCTTAATATCCAATTTTAAAATGATTCCTTCAGGTTTGAGTTATTTAATAAAAATGAAAAACTTAGTTTAAGGAACAATAATCATAATGGAAAACCCCATAATCATAAAAAATCATTTATAGGATGTCCAAATCATGACACATTCTTTTAAATCTTAGAAACATTAGGTTTAACCTTGATGATTCATTTTCATCATTTATTCAAACTCTTTATAATGATTGGTACAAAAAATGTGAATTATCCAAAGAATATCTCAAAGGATTGTCAAACCAGGTGTGTAATAAATACCACTTTTGTATACCATGTAATGTTTGAGTCAATCATAACATTCATTTTTTGGAGTAATTACACCTAGGTACATTTTTGAAAAAACCACTTCTACTTTTATTATCTAGACATCAATGTATTCCCATAAAATACCATAAAATCTATACATTACCAAAACATTAGTATGTTCTTCTATACTTATCCTCAAAGACTATGATATGGTTATCTTCCCTTATTTATGTTTTTATAAGTCTATTTTCCACTAAAATATTGTTGATACTAACTATAATGACCACAACCTAGTAGCTGAGAGTCTGTCATAACATTATTATATTGGAATAACATACAAGTAACTACATCCCTAATAACCGAATATTTTAGTAGTATTAGTAAACTAAATACATAAATGATTTCCATATTACATTTGAAAACACAAATTAAAAGATAATTTATTTCATGAATGTCATTATTCCATCTAGAATATCCTTGCATGTCATTCTTAGTACACCTCCCAGATTTCTAGGAAAGGGAACAAAATAAAGGTGAGCTCAAATGTTGTGTATAGTTTAACTATAACAGAATATATATTGAATCAAAAAGAATAATAAATTTGGAAAGGTAAATAAATAATCACACATTCTATTGGAATAACATGAGTTTGAGAAATAGATATGGATTAATCATTATGAAAATGTTAATAACTGAACACACATGTCATTTAATCAATAATATGAGAATGAGAATAATCCAAAGATAATATCAATGCGAAAATATCATGGATAATAATAAAAAATGAATTATCCATGAATTAAATACTTATTTATTGGACTTCATGATTTCATACAACATGATACCTCTACTATCAATACATTTCATAAGACAGTTTAAAATTATCAATATGTATACACTAAAAACCCATTTAAATATGGTTATCCTACTGATTCCTTATGTGATACTACTGATGAATCAAAGAGATATCCATAACTAGTCCCCATCCATCACGGAATTTCTAAATAATTCTTTATATATTGAATAATCAATTTAATTCATGAATAATATGTCTTATCAAAAAAAAATTATATCGAGTAAGAAATACGGATTAACAATAATTTACTCAATCATTTATAAAACATTAAAATTATTATACCATATACATATATGATATATGGTTTATGTAAAAATTATATCTATGAAAACTAATATGGATATTTTGAGGTAATATAACGTCCAATGATGAAAAGAAAGTGAATATTTCAAGGTATTGTTAAATATAACAAAAATTAAACAAGAAATATAATTTCAATATTTTCATTTGAAAAAATCTCCATAGACCATAAAACGATATAATAATAATGGTATCAATAAAACATATCCCTAATGTATCATTATTATAATAAAGGTTTGATGTTTTTGATCAAAATAAATTCAATAGAAATACCATTAAAAACATTCTTAAGAAAAATAATCTTTTAACTTTGAAAATATTTTTTAAAATAATATTTTAAAAAAATATTTTGAAAAAACAGTTATTTGAAAATAACCTTTGAACATATAAATTAATCTTTAAAACATTGAGTGCTTATGATGGTTGGAAATCATGTACATGTCATACATGTTAAAACAAGGATTCCTTTCATATTTTCTATAAAATATAAACAAACCATGTTTGGAAAAATACATTAAGATTACTTTAAAAAATTCATAATTCAAACATTGGTAAATATTTACTTATTAAAATATTAGGATAATGTTATAAAAATTTATAAAACTTTACTTTTGAAGAGAAAAATATATTTTACATAATTGAGAAATGATGTTGGGTTTTATTTAAAACATGTTATCAAACATTTTATGTTCCAAAGAGAATAATATTGTATAATCACATGAAAATATCATTAATTACTATAGTAGAACTAAATTAATTTTTTTTATTATATAATTTTCAAATAATTTCCTTCAAAGTAAATTCATGTATAAACAATCCTGATTAGAATGAGATTAAAAAATAAATCTCTAACCCCTTTGGTAACTTTTGAATCATAATCTCAATGAAAGAAATAATGAAATATGAAACATTTAATGACATTAAGAGGAATATATTCATTATATAACATTTGAAAAGGTGTATTATAAACACCACATAATGGAAGAAGTGGTGAATATGTCATATGTCTCATTGAAGTAAAAGTTAGACAAGAAACCCTTACCTCGAGTCTGATTTCCTTTTTACATGTTCAAAACTCATATATAATAAATATATGTTTATTATATATCTATTAATTAACTATATTCATATATTTCATTTAATATATTATTTACCTATTGTCTTTTATCACATTTTTATTAATATTTCTTTGCTAAAATCACCCTTTTCGGTGACAATTGCTTCATTTTTATGTATGTTTTAGTTCAGTAACTTCAGTACTTTTACTTTTGTTGAAGTTACATCATCTCAATAATTTTAAAAATTATTTAAATATAATATATATTTATTATATTCTTAATTATATTAGTTTATAAAAGTTATATATATAAAATGGATTACACTATTCACATTGTTGGTAAGTCGTACGTATGCTTGAATGTAGTTTCCGTTTTTTCTCAGTTGATGGAACAAAAGGAAAATAAATGTTAATTAAATATTATATAGTAATTATTATTCTATATATATAATTTATATTAATTAAATAAATATTTTTTTACCATCAATGTAAAAAAATGAAAAACATATCACATCGCTCTATGGAGACACTATTCCACATGTACGCATGAGTGATGTTATTGTTTTCTAACGGATTAGGAGGTAAGAAGTTAAATGTTCTATTATATTTATAGAATAAATTTCAGGTCATAAATATAACATATATTAAATAAATTTATCATTACTATCTTCCTTGTAAATTGTAAGTGAAAACGAATCACATCGCTTCACGAGGCAGTAGTCCAACACACACACGAGCGACATTATCGTAACTCCCACAGAATTGAAAGTAAGTAGGTATATGTGGTATAATAATTATAGATGTATAATAATATCATTAATATCATATAAATACTTCAAACCTATCATTATATCTATCCATTAAAATTGGTGATGGAAAATGAATTACAACGATTCAAGAGGTGGTAGTCTGTCGTACACACGGTCGATGGTTTCATTTCCCATTAGATGGAAGGGGATATGGATCTGGGTTATTCCATAAACATAATATCATATAATTATATAGGTGATACTAATTTTATTATATTATAATATTTTATTTTTATTTTAAGGATGTGAAAGAAGAAATAAAACAAATTCGCGCGATTATGAATTTTACCTCTTCTATGGAGAGCCTCTTTAGGTTCATACCTAAAGCCTTCTTATGAGAGATTAATAATAAAAATAAGTCCTATCGGATGTGTTTAGGTAATTATTGAGGATATTTGGGTAGGTATTTATTAACCAAATAGTTTTTGATGTTTGAAGAGGGGAGGAGAGGGGGTATCCATTTATAAGTGGGGGGTGAGGACCCACATTCAATTTTTGAAAAGATAAAGTGATACATACATTTATTTCATGAAAAATGCCTAAATAATTGGAAATTGGATAAAAATAGTTGTTATAATGTTTAAATATGGCTATATAATGTGTTTTGGATAAGTTTTATGTCATTTTAATCCTTATCTTCTTATTTTTACTTACAATAAACCCATTTTTACCTCAATCGGTAATTAATTTTTACGATTTTCACTATTTATTATGGTAAAATTTTAAGATACAGTTATTAGATAATATAAATTATTATTATTTAAAATATGGAATCCATTTTTCCAAAATTAATTTATAGAATTATAATAATTCAATTTAAAATTAAACCCACATATGCGTCAAATATACTATTTTTCAAAAGAAAATATTCACAAGTTTAAAAACATATTTATTTCAAAATTAAATATTAAATTTATTAAAATTAAATAAATTAGTTAAAATTTAATAATATTAATCTAATTATTATTTAAAACAAATTTCTAATATAATTTAACCATGTAATTTATATTAATGAAAATATAGTTTTCAATAAAAATTAGTATTTTCAATATTTATAAAACATTAATATTTTTCAGAAAAATACAAAAAACAATCAAAGAAAATATTAAATTTAAATTTAAAAAATTAAGTTAATTTATTAAAATAAATTTAACAAAAGTGGACCTAATTAATTTTAAAATATTTGTGAAAAGAACAATAAAACTGCCTTTGTGAAAAATATAGTTTTTTAGAAAGCATTTATTTTTATTCCAAATGATTCTTATTTTATTTATAATAAATTGATAACCAATGAATATATTTATACATATTTAAACCATATAATATTCATAAATTAATTATTACTACTCATATTATTCACTTTAATATCTAGGTTATAACTCTATACTATATTACGGTTAATTATGACTTTGAACAGCATGTTCTGCAAAGTATCGAAGAGATAAAATTTATTTAAAAATAAATATAACATAAATTATTGGGGTGTTAAATTCTGATAAAACCTTTTTTACACATCATATATGCTATAGAACCCAATTTTCTTTATGAACATTGAGTTCTTACATGTTTCATAGAAATTTCTCTCAAATGTCCAGAATATCCGTCAGTTGTTCCAAATAAGGGATATCTAGCCCATTGGTATAAATCCAATCTTAGTTAATGTGAAGGATCAAGAATGAAATTCCTTTGGAGAGATAAAAATAAGGAATTGTGAACTTGAGATAGATTCAGTGGAATCCCCAAGTGATAAGATACCATTCCAATGTGATCAATAATTTATAATTGATTGATATATCTATGGTTTCGGTAGCCTTTATTTCAAAATGTCATAAACTTATTCCAAGGAGAAATTCATTGGAATACTTTATCAACTACTTCAAAATATAGTTCTCATTGATGATTTTCAGCATAAATTTTTGTTGACTCTAAACTTTTGTTATGTGTTGTTTAATATCTCTTACCTTATCAATCACTTCCTCAGCTAGATCAAGTCCCAAAATATTTATTTCTCTAACTTTGTCCCAACACAGTGGTGTTTTGCACCACATTTTATAGAGGGATTCAAAAGGGTCCATATATATGCTCGAATGAATACTATTGTTTTATAAAAATTACATGAAAGGATAGTTTATATCCCAACCACCTTTGAAATCCAAAATTAAAATCTCTCAACATGTATTCTAGAGTTTGAATGGTCCTCTCATGTAGAATATTTGTATGAGTATGATAAGAAATATTGAAATTCAAATATATATCGAGATCCTATTGAATAATTATTTATAATTTTGAGGTAAACCTTAAATCATGATCAGATACAAATAAGATAGGTAATCCATGAAATATTATATGTTCTTTAATGTATCCCTGAGTAAGTTTATCAGAAGATAAATATACACAAAAGGATAAAAAAGGAACTGGTTTATAAGGTGATAAACAACAATCAAAATAACATTTCTTCCAATAGATTTTTTGGGGAGTCCAATGATGAAACACATTGGAATGTTCTCCCATTTCCATTATGGTATGGGAAATGGTTGTCTCATTCCCTTAGTCTTCTTTCTAACAGATATAACTTTTATACACACTAGGTATCACAAAACATACTCTACAGTATCCATTTTTATGTTATCCTATAAAAAAATAATATTTTTTAAACAGGTTGAGAGAAAATAAACTGTTAATAAATATAAAAACAATAGAACAACTTTGGATGAATGGGAAAATAGAATCCCATTTCAAATAAAGTGAAACAAATACCAAAAGGAAGCTAGAACCAAAGGTATGAAAATGGTCCTAAGTACCCAATAGGAAGAAAATATCAATATAATCAAATGAAATATTTTCATCACCCCTTGAAAAACAATTCTATACTGAAATCTGTCAAAGAAAAATTTTCAACACCTCTGTAAAGAAGTTTTGATATGATGGTAGCACAACGAGGAATATCACCCCTCCCTCACACATTAACATGTGGGGGAGGAACATACTATAATAATACATATCTATATTTTGAGATGACCACCCAACAAAGCTTATGAGAAACTCACAATAATTCAAACTGATGCAATAACACTCAAGAAAACAAATCCATGTGCAGAATTGAATCATGTTTCCCATCCGTCCAACAAGAGTGAGGGAAGATGGATAGATGATTGGTGTAAACACACCCATCCCACTTGTGAGGGTTCCAACTCAATAGTTCCTACAACAATATTCACCATCGTAATAGTGTGATGAAACAAGATCAAAATCCCCTAGAGATATCTATGACCCCATCAAATAACCAGTCCCAAAACAAAAGTTGATAAAACAGGACCACGCTGAAAAAAATAGAATCATCATCCTATTGTCAACCAAGAGATCTACATAAACATTATCCCGCACATAGATCCACATGGATCCTTGTAATAACCTTCGATCAATACGCATATTCCAGATAGCTCCAACCATATTCCAAAAGCAACACTACCACATGGCTACCAAAAACAGCTTCTCAAAGGACCAAGCCACCATTTGAAACCTAGAAGAGCCTCCGAACAACTTTCACCCATTGAAAAATTATACCTCAAACATCAATCCACTACTAATTCAAGAAAAAATATTATATTACACCAGGGGAGCTCAGATATGAAATAGATCAGAGGATGATGTTGGTAGGGAAGGACTCATAATGAGGATAAGAAACCGATGAAAATGATGATGAGAAATTTTTTTGATAATATGTTATAAAAATGTTGTCAACCGAGAAGGATAACTTCACCACCATTAGATTAGTTGATGAAGATCTGGGGAAACAAAGACCTACTAAGCAACTTTCGATGCAACCAAGGAGTGAGGTTCTTAGAAGATCTCAAGGAACATTATGAGAGGTATTTTTATTCACTTTGACAATTTGGACCCATAAAACTCCCACCATAAATACTTCTTCATATCTATATATGTCTTTATAATTATGATTTTAATAGATAATGATTAAGTATGATCTTCATCCAATAGCTCATTCAAGTCTAGTATTGAAAGAACAAATATTTGGTTCCTCGACCTTATTAGTCTAGCATGATCAAGGTTGAACTCAGGAACATTCCTCACCATCATATGTAATTTCAAATCCTACTTATGCACCTTATTAATTCCTTTGTGGATATATGGTTGAAAATTTATATGAGAAAGATAATATTTGTCCTTTTTACTCAATATTTAAAGATCCATATTCTTTAAATTAATAAATATTGGATCAATTTCAATCCTTATCCTGGAAAAACAACAGTGGTTTTTTATGACTCAAAGCAAAATCCACCATGTTCTCTTTTCCAGGGTGGTATTGTATTGAGAAGTCATAATATTTGGTCAACTTTAACCTTTTTTTGGAAAATACCCATTTATTCTTATATAAATATATTCATTATTATTTTATGATTAGTATATATATCACACCTTTCACCGTATAAATTATTTCTCTAAATATTCAATGAAAATTTACCACTTCTGGACCCAAATATTGTGTTGGGTAACTTTAGTTAGGAATTTTTTACTAGAGAGAGGCATATGTATTATCCATATCATTCTACATGGAGACATATCCAAGTACCTTATTTTATGTGTCACTATAGATCACTAACCCTTATCCACTATAGGTAAGTGTAGGAATAGGCATACAGAACAACTGTCTCCTTTGTTCATGTAAATTATCTTAAAATTCATTGGTCCATATGAGCATAACCACCTTCTAAGTAAACATGATTAGTGGTTTATATAGTCATAAAAAATCTCTCACAAATCATGGGTTTTATCCATCCAACCCAAGAAAAGTATAGATCTCGGATGATGTGGTTAGTATTGGAAATTTATCAATAACATCTATCATTGAAGGATCCACCAATATACCCTCACTTGAGATTATATTACTAAAGAATGAAACTTTCCAAATAAAAAATTAGAAATTGGTAAATTAAGAAAACAACATATCCTTCCATGGAGTATTCAACACAATTCTCAAATGTTTCTCATGCTCTCCATTGAACTTTGAATATAAAAAAATATCTTCTATAAAAACTAAAACACATACAAATTATAAAATAATAACATTGTATATTATAGTGTATTTGAGACGCAACAACAAGCTTAAAGAACTCTTGAAATGTATTTCTTTAAATTTATTCTCTCTGGTAGCTTACATAACACGGAACCCCAATTATAAATGAACCATAAAATAATATACCCTTATAACCTAGCCTCAAAATTTTTTGGTATGAATAGTATGAACTAAATTATGAAACTTATAGTTATATATTCATTATATATTAAATTTCAATCACTTTAAATAAAAATAATTGTTTTCTAAAAAACGATATTTTTCTAATAGATTGTTTAGTCCCTCTCTGAACACATAATTTAAAAATAATTTTTTTACCACTTATAGAAACATTATTTAATAAAATGAAATTAATTTTTTAAATAAAAATGTTAAAATTATTATAGGGTGAATTTTAAGGATTTTTCGGAAATATTTTATTTTTTAATAAACAGTGAAAAATACAGAATTTTAATTGAAAACTGCCTTTTAATTTAAATTATATAAAATGTTAAATTATAATTTTAATTACATTTATAGTAAAATTAGTTAAATTATATAAAAATTAATCCAATTTAAGTCCATTGAATCATTTTCATATTGAATTTTGGTATCATAACATCATGAACTTTTGAACATTTTCTCTTTGAAACCCCGCTTTCTCATCTCATCTTTGGAATTAATTTTTAATTAAATTCTTCCACTTATGTGAATGAAATTATGAAAAAATGATTCCATATTTGGAATATATATAATTTATAATATCTAATAACTACAATTTACCTTTTTACCGGGATTAATAGCATCCATATAGAAAATAATTTACTGAGGTTAAGGAAAAAATATATTTACAGGAGGTTAAAATAATCAAAAAATGATTAAAATGGCATAAAATATTGTATTAAATATACTTAATGGATATATTTCTACATTTTAAGGGTTAAGTATCTATAATACTTCATTTTTTAACCTTTATACATGTGAAACATTTGGGTACATTTTCTTCTTTTCAAAAATAACAAGTATGTCAATCACCTCACATATAAAAGGCCACCCCTCTCCTCTCTTATTAACATATTAAACCCCTTATGTTTCAAAAAATACATGAAAATATAACATCCCAAATTCTATTTAATAATATTAGAATCTATATTTTCATCATAAATAAAACCTTGGAAGGATTTGGTTCAAACCAAGGGAGGTTACCTGAAGCACATGAAATGTTCTTCAATGAGTGTTTTTTATATTTCTTCGTCCACCTCAATAAATTATTTTTAAAACATGATTATATATTAAAAATATTCTATTACCTATATTTATATGTTTTTATGTTAATTTAATGGTCAAAAACTATTACCACATCCATCAAATGAGTTATAAAATCATCATTTGTGTGTGTGGAGAACTATCGCATCAAGAACTAAAGTCATTCTTTTTTCCATTACGAACTCCCACGATTTGGTATGATGATGGATATAAATTATATATAAAATATATATAAAATAATTATACCTCTAGAGTAATTATATCATATATATACCATTTTATGTTTCATTATGCAGGGGAAACAACAACGTCACTCGTGTGTACGTGGAACTACCGCTTCGCGAAGCGATGTGATTCTTCTTTCACTAACACAATACATGTAAAGTTATAAGGATAAATTTAAAAATTATATTTTATAAAAATTAAATCAATATTATATTAATTATATATTAATCATTATTAAAATAAAATATATCATTTTCTTTCTTACATTTTAAAATAATAGCATCACTCGGGTACATGTGGACTACCACCTTCACAAATCGATGTGACTCTCTTTTAATTACAACACCACATGGATGATATATATAAGTATATTTTAAAAAATAATATAAAATATATTGTATTATGATAATTTTTTAAATATAAAATATTATCAAACTTCTTTCTATAATGATTGTTAGAAAATGGAAACGTTGCCCATGTGTACGAGTGGTCTACCATATCCATGATTCTAAAATAGTTCATTCCTCATAACCATCTCCCATGAATGGATTTAAAAGTATAATTGATGGATAAATATGGTAATTAATTTATTATTATAATTATAGATATGATGTAACTATATAATATGTGAATGAACTAGGTCTTTCAGGAAGTAACACACCGGAAAAAACAAGGCAATTAACTCAAAAAATAATGAAAATAATGAAACATAATTATTGAATGGGTGAAAATATACCATAAAACAATAATATATGATATTATAAATATTAGTATGGTTATTTTATAAGTAATAAAAATTTCTATAATAACTATAAAAGAGGTTAAATCACATTCAACCTAAAAGAAACTTGTGGTAAGGGATTTATTATCTCAATTTCTATTCATTGGGTTAAACTTCTACTTCCTTGATTATGTCATGATAATGTTTTGTGTGTAATTACTTACAAATATATATTTTTAAATTTAAACTTGTTTTAAGTTTATTTACATTTTATACAGATAAAAATTTAATGGTAAATTCTCACTTTAACATTATGGTCACTGTAAGGGTTTATTTCACATTCTCAATTTAATCGGGATTGTTTATACTTGAGTTTCTATTTATGGAAATTATTTTATCATTGTTTATAAATACTTTAATTTTATTCTCCAATTTTTATTCACGAAATTTTTCATGTAATTTTACCTTCTTCCACTCTTTGTTACTTAAATTATTTTAAAAGAAATTTATAAGAAAATCCGACTTTAATTCTCTCTTTAGTCGAATGTTCATCATCTTTCAAAACCATGCTTTCTAAAAATGTTTTAAATTTTTTCTTAACCTTTTAAAAATTTATTTATTAAAAAAAATTCCTATTTTTTCTTTTTACATGATTTTTTGAAATGAATCTTCTTTTTGTTTAAAAAACTATTTTAGTTTTTCATTTACCAAAAAAGTGAAAGAAATCATTGTTGTAATGTATACAGTATGAATGGAATTTATAGCCACCATGAAAACTAAGATGTTTTAAAAATTCCTTGATAATTTTCTAATATTATTTTAAGATAAATTTATTTTAAAAATCTATGTGAACTTATATTTTTAAAAATTTATTTTCAAAATGAAAAGGATATTTTCCTTATGAATGTTTTTAGTGATATTTTATCATATTTTTATTCATCAACAACCAAAACCCTTTATTCTTACACTAATGTGTATATGTTGGATTTATAATATCCTTATTCCTTATATGTGATTTCTTCTATGTTATACCAATGTAATTAAGAATACACTGGCTCTAGGCTACTAGGTTCAGGGTGCTACAGTTCATATAATAAAAAGTTTAGTTGAAATCTTGGGAGATAGATTTAGGAAAACATATATCCTGGATCACAAACCTATGAAAGATTTTGGGTATAGTTATATAAGAATATACTAAATTTTTTGTAATATAAATATTTTGTGGTTTTCATTAGAAATACATACCTATATGGATAAAATAAGTGCATGTGGTTCTATAACGGATGTACTCTGGGATAATAAATCCAAAAAGGGTGTATTGGTCCTGAAATTATCATCACCGGGTGAATAATAAGGGGACTTACTGAATACCTAGTTTGAAATTCCTATGTATACTCTTAGTATAATTTATTTTTTATTTACAAAACATTATGAAGGATTAGAAAAAATAGATATCCACAAATAAACCAGGTTTATGATTATGATGTTATCTATGCATAACTTTTTCAATTTATTTTATGTATTTAACTATTTTTGTGATTATATAATATTTCTTAAAATAATAGGATCTAATTTTTTGTATGAAGTCATTTAGAAATGGTGCATAGTAGAAATTTTTTTTACCACGTCAATACAAATAATCAAAAATGTAAGAATGATCATTTATTTGATGAGATTAAGTCAATATTTCAAAGTGAACTAGTCTCCCAATAATTTCAAATTATATGATGACATAGTATCATGTTCTAACTTTATAAAAAATAATTCTCTAAGTATTATTTCCTAGAAGGTAATTAATTGATGAAGTGCATGGTATGGGAAAAGACAGATAATGGGAAGAAGGGAAAGAAGTATTTTCCCACATGTTATAATTACGGAAAGAAACACTCAAGTGATTGCTTTAAAATAAAGGGAAATTTCAATAAGTATGGATATAAAGGACAAAATTATTGGAAATTTAAGGTAAATAAAAAAATTCCAATGTAAAATGATTCATCTATAAGGAGAATAATCACTATGTAAATCGAGTTCTAAAAAATCAAAGGAATATACCTCTAAAGAAGCTAATGGAACATGGTCAACCTTATCTTGTTACCACAGGTGAATTGGAATGATTAATCTTCTTATGTGTAGATGAATGAATTATTTCATTTGATTATTTTATCAATTATATATTTTTTATAATAATTATAAAATTTATATGGATTATAGTACAATAATTTTTCATTAAGGATGAGAAAGTATATGATGAATGGTACTAAATACCAAGAAAAATGATTAATTAGAAACATAAACTTCTTGGAAAACACATAATTTATGGAAATATTACTCTTAATGTATTCCTAGTGTTGAGATAATGATGATGGGATAAAGAGATGGTTGATATGGATAATGTAAATTGGATAGTACTAACTACCTTGGGACAGGTTAATGATTTGTTGCTAAAGTAGTTTATATAATCAACGATGGAGTTTACAAAATTTTTGGTTTTAAGAAATATAATCAATAATATATGTTTTAATTAATTAATAAGGAAGCATTCATGTTTTTAATTATGTTTTATGGTAATTCAGGTTATTAACGTGTTTCAAGAAAATGCATGATAAAGGTATTCACATGTTTGGTTTGTAATGATTAAGAGCTACATGATATTGTATGGGGGGTTTAATCATAAGTTCATTTTATAAATTTAGTGGAGTTATTTATAAAAAATTTTATATAGTTATTTTTTAAGAGTCAAAAGGTTAACCATTTATTAAGTTGTTTAATTTGAACATTGAATGAGTTTTGAAAGATTAATTCATTACATCACCATTTGGAGATTTATGCATGTTGGATAACTTTTTATAACCATTTATTCATAATAATAAATATAGATTATAGGAATTAATTATCATTCTATTGTGGATATTATTATCCTCTAAAATTGAATTTTAGTTCTTCAGGAATAAAAACTCGTTTTTTGATATTCATTTCTTTGATCAAGAAATGAATTTGAAATTTATCAAAGCACAACCAAAGGATGAAAATTTTCTTCTAAAAAAGAAATGTATTAAGTGTATTTCTATGTAATATTAGATAGTAAAATATTTTATCAACTTTCAAAAAATGATATTGAAATAAAAATGGCATCCTATTACATTCACATTAAATGAATCAAATAGTCCTTTAAAACATCACATATTTATGGTTTTTAGGTCTTTAACTTTCTATTGATCACTCACTCTCTTGTTATTAATGACCTTTACCACTCTCTATAATTATTTATGATTTTATTCGATATATGTATCTTTATTTTCTACCAATGATCCCCTATATATAGGACAAGTTATTTTTTATTCTATATGACCTTTGTACTTCATTATCTCTCTTATTAATAGGATATTTTTTCCCTTTAGCAATGAGGGTTTTTCAACAATGGTATTTCCAAATTTCAGACCTTGTATTATCGAGATAAAGTTTAAATTGTGAGGATGAAATTTATTTATGGTGGGGGTAATGTAACAGTCAAAAATTATAAAATAATATCATTTTATTCGATAACATATGTGACACACAAAACTGAGCTTAAAGAACCAAAAAATTATATTTCTTTAAATTTAATCTCTTTAATAACTTGTGGAAAATGTAACTCCAAGTCTAAACGAACTATAAAAAAGTATTCCACTATAAACTAGCTATTAAATTTGTTGGTATTAATAGTACTAACTAAATGATGAAAATTATGGTTATCTATTTATTGGTGTTAAAATAATAATCATTTAATAGATTTTTTTTTTTGAAAAACAATATTTTTTGTAGCAAAATGATTAGTCATGATTTGTGCACATAATTTATAATTAATTATTTAACCCTATTAAAAAAAAATTTTTATAAAGTGAAGTTAATTTTTGAAATCATAATTTCAAAATTATATTAGGGTTAATTTTATAATTTTTAGGCAATATTTTGTTTTTTTGATGAATTGTGAAAAATACAAAATTTTAATTGAAAACTACCTTTTCTTTTAAATTATGTATAATGTTAAATTGTACTTTGAATTATTATTAAATTAATATTAGTTCAATTATATATCTTTTATACAATTTATTTAATTAGAATAATTTTCATATTTAATTTTGAAATATTTAGAAATATTTAGACCCTATGTCTAGGTCTCTATAATAATCTATTTTTGACCATTTGGAAAGAGAAAAAAAATATTACACCTTTTTCTTTTCAAAATTTATAATTGTTCCACTCACCTCAATTATAAAAGTCCACTCTCACTCCTCCCTTCTTCACTCCTTAAGATGCTTTTGAATCAGAAAATACCTACCCAAATCCCATAAAAAATTCCATAAACCCATTCTAGACGCTTTATATTTGGCATAAATACAACCTTGGAAGGCTTTGGTGAAAACCTATGGAGGTTAACTTAAGGAGAGGTAACATTCTTCAATGATCGTTATTAATTTATTTTTTAGTCTTCCTCCATAAATTCACTTTTAAATCATGATGATATAATAACTTTAATATCATCCATATATTTATATGTTTTTACATTAAGTGAATGAACTACAACCATCTCCACTTTTATCTAATGGGATAATAAATAATCATTCGTGTGTACAGTGGACTACTACCTCACTAGCTAATGTCATTCATTTTTCTATTACAACCTCTCATTGTTGGATATGATGGTGAATATATATTAAATATATGATATTTATAACAAAATTTAACCTCTAGATAGATTATATATATATATATATAAATTTTTAAATTCCATTTCATAGGGGATATGATAACCTTGCTCGTGTGTACGACGGACTACTTCCTCGCGAAGCGATGCATATTTTCTTTCACTAAAACATTACATGTAATGTGATAAACATAAATTTAATTATTATAAGTGATATAAAAGAGATAATTAATATATTAATAATATATTTATCATTTGTCAGAATATAATATATCATCTTATTTCTTACATAGAAAAATGATAACATCACACATGTACATGTGCACTACCACCTTCACAAAGCGATGTGACTCTATTTTCATCACCACACCACATGGATGATATATAGAAGTTTGTTTAAAAAATAATGTGGTATATATTCAATTATTATCATTATTTAAATATAATATATTACTTATATTATTTCCATATTGATCATTGGAAAATGAAAATATTACTCATGCGTACATACGGCTTATCATCTCCATGATTATAACATAGTTCATTATTCATAAACAACTATCATAATTGGTTTTAAATGAATAAATAATGTATAAATATTATAATTATGTCATTATTATCATTTTTCATAAGATTAAACTATATAATATGTGCAATAATCAAATATATTATGAGAAAACATGCATGTGAAAACAAGAAAACTAACACACGAAACAATGAAAATAATGAAAGATAATTAACATATTAGTGATATGATGTTATAAAAATATTATATATGATATTATAAATATTAATATGGTTCTACTATAAGGCAGTACAATGTTTAAAACCACTATAGAAGAGGTAAAATTACATTCAACCAAAATTAAATGTGAGGTAACATGTTTCATAACTCAATTTCCATTCATTGGGTTAAACATAGACTTCATTGATTATGTCATGATAAGGTTATATGTGTAATTAAGATTGACAATATATATTGTTTTATTTATTATTTTTTATGTGGATTTACATTTTATACACATAAAAAATTCATCGGTCAATTCTCACTTCAATTTTAGGATCATGGTAATGGTTTATTTCACATTCTCATTTTAATCAGGATTTTTTATACAGGAATTTAAATTGATGAAAATTATTTGATAATTATTTAATAAAACAATTTATTTTCTTATCCCATGGTTATTCATGAAAATTTTCAAGTAAACGTACATTTTTCCAGTCTTTTGTACTTATAATTTGTTGAGAAAAATTTATAAAATCTGAATTGATTTATCTCTTTGGTCGGAAATTCATCTTTTTCAAAAACCCATTTTTTCAAAAAAGTTTCTAGCCTTTTGAAAATGATTTATTAAAGAATTTTTTACCTATTTTTTACATTTTCAAAATGTTATGAAAGTATTATTCATGTCATTTTTAGAATAATTCTCACTTTTCTTTTACTAAAAAAGTAAATGGAATATTTGTTTTAATGTGTAAAACATGAATGTAATTTCTAGCCATCATGACCACTCAAATGTTTTAAAACATAATTTATATGTTTTCAAGATTATTTTCAAAGAAATATATTTTCTAAATGTTATGTAATCTTTTAGTTTTAAAAATTTATTTTCAAAATGAAAATTATATTTTTCATATGAATGTTTATAAATATGTTTTACTAATGTAAATTCCTTCTATACCAATGCTTCTATCCCAAAGATTTAGAAAAAATATTGGGATAGGTTTTCTATACCAACGTTTTGTTGAGATCCATTGGTATATGAATTTTTAGAGTGTTTTTTCCCAACAGTTTGGAAAACCATTAGGAGAGGCCTGGGTAGAGACAACTTTACCCAAGGTTATATATAACCGTTGGGATATGTGGTAGTTTTACCAATGGTTTCAAAAAACCATTGGGATAGGTGATATTTTCCCCCTTATTCCAATGGTTCATGTAAACCATTGGTATAGTTTCACCAACGGTTTTAAAAACCCATTGGGATGGACTGCCACAAATGCACCCCCCCAATTCAGATCGTGATCCACCCACATTGTGCCCTAAACGAGAGCTCTCATTATTCCATCATGAAAACCCTTCTTCCCAATAACTGATTGTATATTCTTTCACATCAAATCTATAAGTTATAACTGATTTTTATGTTCTACCTCTATTTATTCCATTTTTTCATTCTGATTTCTTTGAAGACCAGGTTGTTTTTTGTTTTTTTATTATCCGTAAAGGACAGGGGGGCTATGGGATGGGTGTTGTGTAGTGGTAGGGGTGTTGTGCAGTGGAAGGGGGTCGGATATGGGGGGTCTATGCACTGGTAGGGGGGTTCATTGTGGGGGGGTGGTGTGGGAGGGCAGCTGTGGGGGTGGAGTGGGAATGGGGGCTGTGTAGTTGGAGGGGGTTGGCTGGGCTATAGGGGGGGTTGTGCAGTGGGAGGGTGGGGGTTGTGCAGTGGGAGGGGGTCTTTAGAGGGTGTGCAGTGGGAGTGGGATGGGGGCTATGTAGTGAGAGGGGATTGGTTGTAGATGGGATGTGCAGTGGGGGGCGGGTTGTAGGGGGTGGTTGTGCAGGGTGGGGCTGCAAGGGGTGAGGCTGATGTGCAATGTGTGGGGGTGGGGCTGTAGGGGGAGGTGGGGTAGGGGGACAACTGGGGGGGCTATAAGGGTGGGGGTTGGCTATAAGGGTTTGTTTAGTGGGAGGGGGTTTGATATGGGGGGTGTAGGGGGTGTGCAGTGTGAGTGGGGGGGCTATGTAGTGGGAGGGGGTTATTTTTGGGGGATGTTGTGGGGGGGGGGGGCTGTAGAGGGGGCTATGTAGAGTGGGGGTGAGGGGGTTGAGGGGGGTTCTCGGGGTTTGGGTGGGGACTATAGGGGGTGGGGGGTGTGCAGTGGGAGGGGAGTTGTGGGGAGGGGGGTTGTGCAGTGGGAGGGGTGGCTATGGGTGGTGGGGGCTATGTAGTTGGAGGTGGGGGCTATAGGGGGTGTGTAGTTGTATTAGGGGGTTGTACACTGGGAGGGGTGTTGGCTTTGGGGGTGGGTTGTAGGGGATGGTTGTGCGGGGTGGGGGTTGTAGGGGTGAGGGGGGTTCTGTAGTGTGGAGGGTGTGGGTTGCGGGCGGGAGATGGGGCAGGGGGTCTCGAGGGGTTTGTGCAGAGGGAGGGGGATCACACACCACTAGTGATTAACATCACCCATTGTCACCTGGGCCTTTCCCCAAAACATACCCATGGAACCATCTTATTGATCATATCATGAAACAATTTCCATACCCGACATCATCATTGCAAACTAACTATAGAGTCATAAATCACACCTATCATTCCATAATTGGGTCCACTATACCATTTCTTACTTGAGACTAACTTCTAGTGTTTTCCTAATGACCGTTAAAATTTTAAGAAGATCATAAATAGTCTCACATAAATCATCCATGTCACACCTATTTACCACACATCACATAACATACATATAAATCTAGGAGAAATCTATGTAACACCTTTATTATAATCATATATTCCTAATCAAATAATACTGAAATCTAATTTGATTTCAAATATAAATAATCTAAAAGGCATAAGAGAATATAAAAATAGGCAATAATATTCATAAATACTTTAACACATCAAATTAGTGAGATAAATAATAGAATAATAGATGTATAACATTATCCTTTCTCTAAGACACTTCCTATTTCTAATGATTCTATGATCAAAAAGGAAAAGAGTGACATCCCTCACTTAGGACAGCCCGCCCACCCCCTTGGACACCCCCTACCCCCGTGGAAAGCCCCCACCCTCGTCGACTACCTGCCCACCCCTGTGGACACCCCCTACCCACTGTGGATAGCCTTCCCTCCCCCCTGGACACCCCTACCCTCTGTGGACAGCCTTCCCACCACCTAGACACCCCACACAACTTCATATTGAAAAACACCCTTAAACATCATTCCATGATGATGAGAATCCTTGAAAACTCATTACCATTCATCATATCACTCCAAATAACTACCTATAGATATTCACTAACCTGCATTCCTTCCCCCATAATCCAATTCCCCAACATTTTCCCAATTGCATACTTGAAACCATCATGTTATCCAGTCACCAATCCAACCAAATTGGATTTTCACTAAAAAATACTGCTCTAATCATTGACATCCATCGTTTTTTATATCATGAATGACAACCAAATTAAATCTCATAGCTCTCAGTCACAGCCATGTAGATATCCCCCACCCCCGCGGACACCCCCTCCCACCCCCCCCCCCCCAGACACCCCCACCCTCGGACACACCCCCCATCCCCCCGGACACCCCACCCCTAGACACCCCGACCCAAGACAGCCCCCCAATCCTATGGACAATGCCCTAGCCCCTGGACCCCCCCTGTGGACACACCCCCCACTCCATGGACAACCCTCCCCCTAGAAACCTCATACCCCCTGGACTGCCCCGCCACCCCCGTGGACAGCACGCCCACCCCCTGGACACCCCGTACCCCCTGGACAACCCACCACCCTCGTGGGAAGCCCCTCCCACAACCCCAGGAAACCCCGCACCCCCTGGACACCCACACAACCTCGTAGAAATCCCGCCCACCCCCTGGACACCCCCCACTCCACCCTCCGACCCCCCCCCCCCCCCCACCCTTGTGGACATACCTCACATACCCCTGGACACCCCCGCCCCTAGAGATCCCCTACACCCCTGTGGATAGCCCCACTACCCCCATCAACTTCCCTCCCACCTCCCTGGACACCCCCACCCCTTGACCATTATGTTAATTTTTAATGTTTATTGCTTGTAATTTTATTTGAATTGTATTTTTTAATTTGGAATTGAACTATATTCAATCCGAAAAAACCAAAATTTATAACTTGGTGAACATTTCAATGCTTCAACTATTATTTGTATAAAATTTTTATAAATCTAAGACCACTCTTTATCATTTTACCTGGTAATGTACATGATGGTTTGTATTCTTCTCCAAAACATGTATTGAAACCTGCATCATCTACCTAGTCTAATGAAGTTTATATTTTTCTTTAATTTTGACAACTGCTTTACCCCTTATGAATTCAGTAAAATCAATGTTCCATGATTTTAATAGACTGATGCCACTTAGTAAATAACCATCCTACTAAAAATTATATTTATTTATTAAATTTTTTATGAAGAAATGACTTCATTATATATCTATTCAAGCTCACCTAAAACAATGGATAGTTAAAGTATCCCTGAATCCCCCTATTCCCTCTAATTTATTTTGTTTTTTAGGTTACACAGTAGTTATCCTTTTATATTTACTTTCATATTAGTTGTCAAATGAAATAAATGAAACCAATTGAAGAGACGCGACGAAAACATATTATGGACAATAATTGTCGCATGATTGAGCTGGAAATTCCACCACTAGTGCATGCAGTGAGTATTTTATTTTAAATATATAAATTTAAATAATATATAATGTCATGTGATTAATTTTTTTTAAAAATTTCTCCGGATCCATCTATTAGGTGACAGTTATTTGATGAGTAGCCTAGTAGTGGTCACATTACTCAGGGTGTTTGTACGAGGGGGTGATACGAGAGCTAGACGATCTGGTTGGAGTACCCGATTAGACCTTGCCCCTACCACTGACATACCATCCATCCTACATTTTTATCCTTGTGTGTCATTAGGGAAACACGAGATATTTAGGCCTCCCATGTTTTCACCACCCTTTTACATCTGAGCCACCTCACCTATCTGTACCATATCTGATGATGATTCCCACTCCCCACACAGCATTCAGCCAGCCATCTCTATCATCTTCTATTACTTATGATTTCTTCTCTATGGACTTTTATATTACACCTTCTTCAACTCATGCTCCACTAGAGTCTATCCTTATGAAGCATACATTAGGACCCACTCAATCTGTACATGGTGTTACTATAGTTTCTGTAGATTCAACGGCGCCCATTGATCAGACTACCACAATGTATACTTATAAAACCCTAAAAGAATTTTACACCATTATTTATTTTCATTATAACATGTATTGATAAAATATTTTTTTCTTTCATAATAGATACATCTACTGATAGGAGTCAGGGACGGTGACGTACACACCTTGAGTGTGGTGTGGAACTTCCCACCACGCAGTTGATGGTGGACTTCAATGAAGATTGTTAAATGATGGAAAAATCAGGGTAGCAATATCAAAGTTTTCTGGAGACGCATGCCAAATGCTTCTACATCATTCCTTTAATCCATCTCTCACGGAGACAACTGATAAATGAAGTCAAGGTTGAAGCTTGGGCAGAGATATGAGTAAAACAATCTGTTTTATTTAATGCAATATATTATTTTTGTATTTATATTAATTAATATTTTGGTGTCAGCTGCGGTTTAATTTTTCCCGATGGTGAAGGTGCACGACCAGTACATCTAAAGGATTTAGGCGAGATTTAGAGAGATTATAAGCACAAGTTGTATGTTGGATAGCATGACTGATTGGGTACAGAGTTATAGGAAGTCGTTATCATGGATTATTTTCCATTAGAACAATATTGACAGATGATTACTCGTTGGACGACTAGCCAATTTAAGTTATTAATCACATTAGATATTTTTAAATGAAGATTTTCATGTTTTTTGTTAAAACTAATTATTGAATTTTATTTAGGATTCATCTAGAATAAATAAAAAACATTGATGCTAAAAATGCGTCCACACATTGGGAAGTACTATGATGTCAGATCATGAGAGGCATCAGGTATGATAGTTTATAATTTTTCTTTACAAATTGCACTTTCTATTGCTTCCTCCATAATTTATTTGATTCTAAATTTGTTATATAATTTTAGTTATACAATTAATTATTGGTATCATATTTTTAATTATGGTTTCCTATATTCAATGTTATTGTTGAGTCAAAAATTGAATATTGAAGGACATGTGCCTCGAGTGAAACTGTTTTACTTGAGTAGAAGGAAGAAGGATGGAAGTGCGGTTAATGAACTGACTCTGTCGCAGATTATAAGTTTTACTTTGTAGATTAAAATTTTAATATCTATTTTATAACTTAATAATCTGTTAATATTTGTAACAGGCTTATTTAGAGGCCTTTGATTCCTAGAAACCTGACAATTTTGGGCCAAACCATCACTTACATTAGGTGCTGGGAGATTAGCACCCTGGTAGAGTACACTGCCGACCTAGGAAGAGTATAGTTCCAAAGAGGTTATGGCCCTCCTCAGGTATGATTTGTAGTGCCAATGAGTTCCAGAATGTTAATTCACAAGAAGAAAATGATGAAAAAGGGCCACAGAGATGACATAACATTTTTCTAGGGGAAAACACTACATTTATGAATCTAATAGACGTGTTACGTCCAACACTTCTACCTAGGCCATCACAGCTTGTGATGAATATATTTCGTTGATAAATTCTATATACGGTGCAACCATGTGTAAGTTCTAGTGGTAGTCTAGATGATAGCATATAGGGGGCTGAGGCGAAAGAGGGAGAGGGTGAGGAGGAGGCTGAGGCGGAGGATGAGGGCGAGGCGGAGGAAGAGGGTGATGAGGATGTTGCAGCTGAGTACAAGGGTGAGGAGGATGGCATTGAGGAGGGTGGGGATGATGATGGGGATGACGATGAGGACAAACGTGAGGCTAATGATGATGGTAATGAGGGAAAGATTGGTCAATTACATTTTTGATTGATACATTTTTGATTGATATTACTGACCTTTTATATTTATAGATTTGTTTTGATTGAATATATGCGTGAGTAGGTAGGTCACATTATCTTTATTTTTTATCTATAAATAATAAAAGATGACATGATGATTTGTTGTGACTGATTCACTCCTCCTCTAGACAGCACCCACCCCCGTGGTCAGCCCGCCCACCCCCCCTGGACACCGCGTACCACCCTGGACATCCCCGCCACCCCCGTGGACAGCCCACCCACCCCTTAGATAATCCCTCCCCCTGTGGACATCCCCCACCCCTGTAGACAGCCCCCACCACTGGACATCCCCCATCCCCCATGGACATCCCCTTAACCCCATGGATAGCCCGCCCACCCCTAGACAACCCATACCCCCTAGACACCTCTACCCCCTGGACACCCCATACCCCCTGGACAGCCCACCCACCCCTGGACATCCCCACCCCACCCCCCTAGACAACCCACCCACCCCTGGACAATCCCTCCCCCGTGGATAGCCTCCCACCCCCGTGGACAGCCCTCCCAGCCCCCTAGGACACCCCCTACCCCCTGGACATCCCCAATCCCCAGGATAGCCCTACAACCGTCATGCACAGCCCGCCCACCCACATGGACCCACCCCGATCCCTTGGATAGCCCCCCTCCCAACCACACACCCCCATCGACAGCCCACCCACCCCCTAGACACCCCCTACCCTCCTGGACAGCCCCGCCACCCCCATGGACAGCCTTCCCACCCCCTTGACACACCGTACACCCCTAGACAGCCCTCCCCACCCCCATGGAAAACCTATTCCCCCTAGGCAGCTCCTCACCCTCGTGGACAGCCCGCCCACCCCTGTGGATAGCCAGCCCACCCTCTTGGACACCCTGTATCCCTTAGGACAACCCCGCCATCCTCGTGGATAGCCCTCCCATCCCCTAGACACCGTTTACCCCCTTGGACAGCCCCTCCCACCCCCCTGGACACCACATACCCCCTAGACAGCCCCCCCCCCCTGTGGACATCCCGCCCACCCCCTTGGACACCCCGTACCCACTGGATAACCCTACCACACTCGTGGACAGCCCACCCATCCCCCTAGACACCCCATACCCCCTAGATAGCCCCCCCCCCCACCCCCGTGGACAGTCCACCCACCCCTGTGGACAGCCCACCCCCCCTTGACACCCCTACCCCCCTCGACAGCCCCACCACCCCCGTGGACAACCCACCCACCCCCTGGACACCCTACCCACGTGGACAGCCCCTCACCCAAGGGACAACCCGCCCACCCCCCCTGAACAACCCTACCCCCTGGACAGCCCCCCCCCCCCCACCCATTTGTACATCCTGCCCACCGGCTGGAAACCCCGTACCTCACTGGGCAGCCCTGCCCACCCCCTGGACACCCCCATGCCCCCTGGACAGCCTCCCCCCACCCCCATGGACAGCCCGCACACCCCCGTGGACAGCCTTCCCACCCTTGGACACCCCATACCACCCTGGACAGCCCTAACACCCCCGCGGACAGCCCTTCCACCCCCTAGACACCTCGTTCCCCCTAGATAGCCCCCCCCCCCCACCACTACCCCCATGGACAGCCCACCCACCCCCATGGATAGCCCGCCCACCCCCTTGACACCCCAAACCCCCCGTGGACAGCCCCTCCACCCCCGTGGATAGTCCACCCACCCCCTTGGACACCCCATACCCCCTGGACAGCTTCGCCCACCCACCACCCCTAGACACCCCATGCCCCCTAAACAACCCCCCCCCCCCCCCATGGACAGCCCCACCACCCCCGTGGACAGCCCACTGACCCCCTGGAGATGCCCCCCACCCTGTGGACAGCCCCCACCCCCTTAACACTCCGCCCACCCCCTAGAAATCCCCTCCACCCCCGTGGACGCCCCCCCCCCCCTCGTACCCCCCGGGACTGCCCCACCCACCCCAAGACACCCCGTACCCCCTGGACAGCCCCTATTGCACTGGATACCCCCACCCCATGGACATCCCCTCACCCCCTGGACACCACCACACCCTGGAACAACCCCTACCCCCTAGACAGCCCTTCTAACCCCCTGGATGGCCCCCACCCCTCCTAGACACCACTCCATGATATAGACACCCCCTGGACACCCCCACCCCCATGGACAGCCACCCCCAACCCTAGTCACCACCCCACCCCCCTTGGACAACCCCCCAACCCCATGGACCACACCCACCTCCTGGACACCACCCCACCCCCTGGACACCACCCACCCCAAAGGACACCCCCACCCCCTGGACACCACCCCACCCCATGGACACCCCCATGGAAAGACCCCCCCCCCACCCCGGACAGCCCCCCTAGACACCCACAACTCCATAGATGCCCCACCCCTCCTAGAAACCACCCCACCATCTGGAACCCCCCCACCCCACCCCCTTGGACACCTCCACCCCTATAGATTGCCACCCCTTCCCCCTGGACACCACCCACCCCCTTGGACCACCCGCCAACCCCTAGACCCCACCCCCACCCCCTTGGACACCACCCCACCCCCTGAACACCCACCCCCACCCCCTGGACACCCCCACCCCTGGAAAGCCCCCAACACCCTGGACCCCACCCCACCCCTGGACACCCCCATAGACACCCCCCACCCTGGAGAGACCCACCCCCTAGAAAAACCCACCCCATGGACACCCACTACCCCCATGGAAAACCCCCCATCACACTGAACACCCCCCATGGACACCCCCAGCCCCCCAGACCCCGCTTGACACCCCCTATCCCCTTGGATAGCCCCCCAGCCCCCTGGACAGCCCCCACCCCCTAGACACCCACACCCCCTGGACAACACCCCACCCCTAGACACCCCTACCTCATGGACATCCCACCCACCACCCTAGACACCATCCCACCCCCCTGGACACCCGTACCCCTGGAAATACCCCCCCACCCCAGAACACCCCCACCCCCTGGATAGCCCCCCCCCCTCCCCGAATAGCCTAAAAGGAGAGCCCCCCAAACGAAATATTACTATCATCTAATCCAAATATTTCCCAGTGTTGTTCTTTTTGGATATTATATAATGAATTATTTCATTCATGATCATTTCATCTAATTGAACCTCTTTTGGAAGAAAGATGAGGTGACCAAACTGGAAGTAGGGGTGGATTAGAGTGATTTATGTAGTTCCTCGACTACCTAGTCTCAAATGTTAAATCACAATAGTTTTATCAATTGTAATATAAAACTTCCAAAAATTGATATTCTTCACCTGGGTCCAAAAAGTGGTATCAATTCTTGGTTATAGTTTATTAGCTGACCAAATTATCAAGACTCAGAATTTGAGATTGGTTGAAAGACTAATGAGAAAACATTCAGCTATTACCCAGTTTCAGAATTTATTAATGTGGAAGGTGAGGGTTTGGAATGTAACTACTAACACTAGGAGAAATATTCTATAAGGTTTATCTTCTGGAGAATATGGAATTTAATTTTCACAATTTATGCAATGTTGGAGTCTCGTGTATGAAATATTGGATTTTGTGTGCATGTGTGTTGGCTTGTGTCTCTAGGTGTATTTGATTTTCTGCAGGAGTATTAGAGTTTGTTGTATGGAATACTGGTGGAATATTCATATTGGATTCTATGTGTAAGTGATATTGGATTATGTGTGGTGTATTGGCCTAGGAGCATAGGATTCCTGTAGCTTTATCGGGTTCTGCATATTTGGGTGTTTGGTTCAGCATGCTGCTGTGAAATCTAGGTGAAGGATATACCAATGGTTTATAACTGTTGGTATACTGCTGATAGAAATTATAATATTATCCCAATGGTTTATTAATGTTGGTATAGGGTTGAAAGGTATACCAATGGTTATAAACTCGTTGGTATATCAAAGTACTTCGGCATTTTACCAACGGTTTGTAGCAACCGTTGGGAAACAAACTATACCAATGGTTCAAAAACCGTTGGTAAAACACTAAATACATTATAAACCAATGGTTTTAAACTGTTGTTATAAATGTTTTCCAACAGTTCTAGGTAACCCTTCGGAAGATTTGATTTTTTGTAGTATATACCAATGGTTATTTAGAAATCATTGGTATATATATATCCCTACGCAGGACTTACCAAATATGTTCCCAACCATTGGTATATTTTATACCAACGGTTTTCCCTTAAATACCTATGGTTTAAAACCATTAGTATAGTGTAACTTTCCAGTATTGTTTTTATGGTATTTATATTCATCAATAATAAATCCTTTATTCTTACTCCAATGGGTATGTTTTGGATAGATACTATCCTAATTATTTCTATGGATGGTTTATGATCATTTTGACCAAGGAAAGTATAAAAATGAACTTTCTTGATTCATTTTTTAGTCATTAAATCACCCTTGAAATTACACATATCTATAATCATTGGACATTAATTCACACCTACATATACATATTATATTATTAAGGATGTGTAAATTTACTAAATTATATATCATCTATACACACGGAGATATAAATTGAAATTTATTTGTTTATCTAGGTAAATATTGATGAATCTATATTATTTACACAATATGGATATATAATAATAAGAAACATTATTCATGAATAATATTGGTTATTCAATATATGGGGAATGATTTGGACATGAAGACATGGGTGGGTCCCAATTATAGATACCCCCTAAATGAATCAACCAGTCTCATTAAAAATTTATTTGGCTATCCTTATTTTAATGGGTTTCTAAACAACATTTATAAACTATCTTAAAGTTATATCTTGATGGTAGTGGTATCATGTTCCTGAATTATTTTTACATGAATTCATCGGTGGGTCCCAATTATAGATACCCCTAAATGAATCGACCAGTCTCATTAAATCATCATTTGGATATCCTTATTTTAATGGGTTTCTAAACATCATATATAAACTATCTTAAAGTTATATCTTGATGGTAGTGGTATCATGTGCCTGAGATGTGATATTTAATAATTAAACATTTTCCATAGGATCCGGGTGTAGCATAAGCTCATGGTTGGATGTGCCCACTTGGATTTTTGTTATTAGAAAAGATCAATACGATGATAAATGCTAGACTCCATGGATTGAATCACAGAAATAAACAAGGAAGAAGAATGGTCCTGAAACCACAAAGGAGGATCATCATATGTTGGTTATAATTAATTTAATTAATTTAAAAGAGTTACCTAGATGGAATTCTTTCTTTGTTGAAGTATCCGATCATGATCCGATGTGATCCGTCGTTGCGTCATGGAATCCAATTGTATGATTCCTCTAGCAGTTATCCACATGTGCTCCACGTATCTATGGACGTCACCAAAGGAATCACCAGGTGCTAGCACGGATAAGCCTTTACTTGCATTGCCTACCTTAGAACGCCATGATCTAATGGAAGAGGATCTCTCTCGTTCTTGAGAGCGTTCTTGTCGGAAGGAGTTCTTTTGGTCTTGAGAGGATTCTCTAGAATTGTTGTGCACAACAATTCTCTATGGAAAAGTTTTTGGGATGTGAGGATATTTATAACCAGGTTTGAGGTTATAGAGTTATGAACATAAATAAACGCGTTACAAATTTTATTTATTACATTAGATCTTATTTAAATCCCCCATGTTGAATGATTAATTCTTTCACATGTGCCCTTGGTGATTATAATAAATATCGTTTAATAAAATGATATTATTTCCTCAAAATCCTGACTGGAAAAACTACAAGGAGTTTGATCATTAATATAAGGTATGTATTCGTTTTCCGTGAAAACTACGATGAGTGTATTAATTAATACACGATGTGTTTATCTGTTTTTCATTTCCTTTCCAAAATGAAAACTACATAGCATGTAATCATTAATACATGGCGTGTACTTGTTTTCAAAATAAAAACTACAGGGCGTGTAATCATTAATACATGGCGTGTACTTGTTTTCATTTTATTCTTCCTCCAACATTAAAATGATTTTGGCTTCCTTGAATAATTATTACACCATGTATGGGAATAATCTTTATTCTACTTGAGATACTTGGATACACTTAGTGTGTAACCCTCTAGGTCTCTTTCTCGTTGGCATTAGGTGGGCTTTCCTAAAGTACAAGATTACTGTCTAGAAATGGGTCAAGGAACCCAAGAGAAATAAGTTAATTCCACATTGACGTCTCACCTCATACAAATGCTTACCATGTAATTTAATCCCTTTGTCTCAATATCTCTAATCAAGTGGGTTGTATGCTAGTGCCATCAACCCATGTACTCGATTATTCTTTCTTTGACTTTTCATAATTGAACTCTCCCATTCCTCACTATGGACATGGATTTATTTAGGCTTTATCAATTCCATCAAAGGGCCTGAGATATATAATTCCATTATTGAACAGAAGGGACACATCCTTTCTCGCATTATCTATTAATGAAGTATTACTCGTTACACACCCAATGAATCCTACCTCGCTGCAAAAAATGTGTTCTCACAGTTTTCTTCAATACATCTAAGTGTGTGAGTTGTAATACTCATTAATAATAATCTTAAAGTCTACGGACCAATACACATGTCCGCATATAGGAACATCCAATAACACTATGAAATGTGGATTTCCAACTGGTGGGTCTCTTTCTCTTAATATTCTCCTGGATATTACTAAGGGTGCCCACCATGAGAAGGTGCCTCAATGATTTATGAGTCCTCACCCCTAATGGCCTATATTATTTGTGTCCCTAAAATAACATCATTCAGCCATTGAAAATATATTCATAAATAGTTTTATGGCACTTCCGGTTTCTCATCATAGCAGGGATCCGCTATAACCCTTTAATGAAACAGCTATCCTTGGGACATTTTCACATGCATTGTCATACAGAAGAACAATCAAGATGTGATAAAGTATTTTTTAATGAATAAATTACAAATTATTTGGTTGTGGGCCACCAGCTCCAATAGAATCCCACTTGGACTAGAGCCAACTGCTAACAACCTTTAACCCGCTAGCTCTCACATGATATTCATGCTTCTACTGAGATAGGACATTTGTCATGGGGTCTGCCATGTTCTCTTCCGTGGACACTCTGCTCACTGAAACTTCACCCCTTTGATAGAAATCCATCAAGAGGTGATACTTTCAGAGTATTTTCTTTGTCTATTGATGTGACCTTGGTCCTTTTTCAAGATCCACCACTACAGTATTATCACAATACAATGTGATAGGATATTTACTGCTAGGCACCAAATCAAGGTCCTATACAATTTTCTGAATCCAAATGGATTCCTTGGCTAAATCAAAAACCAATATATATTCAGAATCTACTGTATAATTGGCGACAACTAGCTACTTTGAACTCTTCCAGCTCACAACTCCTCCATTGAGATAGAAAACATATCTAGATTGTGACTTCAGATCGTTCTGATCCGTCTGAAAACTAGAATCAGCATACCCTATGATGAATATATCTTAGTTATTCTAAGATACTTAAGGATATTCTTAATAATACTCTTATGCTGTTCTCATGGATCTACTTGATATCTACCTACCATGCTTAGTGCATAAGAAACATCAAGACTGGTACATAACATGGAATACTTGATGGATCCTATAGCCCAAGCGTATGAGATCTTATTCATTCTATCATTCTCTTGTTGTGTCTGAGGACACATTTTTTTAGAAATATGTAGTCCATGTGACACTGGAACCAATACCCTATTGGATTGTTCCATAATAAATCTCTTTAGTATCTAGTCAATGTATGTACCCTGGCTTAGTCCAAGCAGCCTCTTGAATCTATCACTAATGTTCTTGATCTCTAGAATGTAGATTGTTTCACCCAAGTCTCTCATGGAGAAATACTTGTTCAACTAGTCCTTAACTAACTGTAAGACTGGTATATCATTTCCAATAAGAAATATGTCATCAACATATACTACTAGGATAGCGATTTAATTCCCATTAAATCGTTTATAAACACATGGCTCACATTTGTTCTTAATGAAACCAAATTATTTTATGGCCTCATAAAATCAAATTCTCCATGACCAGGATGCAATATTTAATATATAAATGGATTTCTACAACTTGAAAAACCGTTTTCCTTCACCTGGTGTCACAAACCCATCTAGTTGTTTCATATAGAAATATTCTTGAAGGTTCCTGTTAAGGAATTTTGTTTTGACATCCATTTTCCAAATCTTGATGCCATGGTAAGATTATATGTAAATTATGATTCTTATGGATTTAAACATTCCAAATAGAGATAAGGTTTCATCATAGTCAATTCCTTGATGTTTTCTTAATCCTTTTGCCACTAGCATTTCTTTATAGGTTCTAAATTTACCTTCTATGTCGAGTTTTCTCTTGAATACCCATTTTCATCCAATAGGCATTACATCAACTGGTTCATCGACTAGAACCCAGACTTGGTTCTGATATATGGAATACATCTCTGAATTCATAGCTTCTAGCCATCTTGCAGCTTCTGAGATTTCTACTACATCTTCGTAGGAGAGTGGTTCATCATTGTCCAAAAATAATGATTCACCATCCTCAGTGACTAGGAAACCAAATCTCTCTGGTTCTCATACCTCTCTTGAGCTCTTATGCAGTAGTTGTGTTTCTGGAACCTCTTCCACGGGGACCTATGGAACCTTTTCATGTACCAACTCTTGTGTATCTTGAGCATCAAGTTCGTTGAAGTCAATCTTGCTCCCACTATCCCTTTTGAGGATGTGCTCCCTCTCAAGAAATATGGTTTCTTTGGTGATAGTCACTTTCTTATCTTGAGTTTTATATAGGTAATATCCTTTTGCTTCTTTGGGATATCCTATAAAGATACCCCTCGTGCCCAAGGGTGGTATTTTGTTGCCTGATAAGGCCTTAACAAATGCCTTGCATCCCCATACATGTGTATGAGACAAAATGGGTTTCATTACATTCCATAACTCAGAGGGAATTCTATTTTCCACCTTAGTTGGTACTCGGTTTAATGTGTATGATGCAGTTTGTAATGCATATCCCCAAAAGGATAATGGAATATATGCATGACTCGTCATCGACCTCACCATGTCCAACAAGGTGTAGTTCCTCCTTTAACTAACACCATTACACTGTGGTGTGTAAGGAGGAGTGAGTTGAGATAGAATCCCAGACTCTCATAGAAGATTGATGAACTCTCAGTTCAGATATTCTCCACCTCAATCCGATAGAAGTTTCGTTACCTTATTACCAAGTTGACTCTCTACATCATTCTTGAATTCCTTAAATTTCTATAAGGCTTCTGACATATACCTCATTAAGTATACATAGCCATATCTACTCAAATCATCAATAAAAGTAATGAAGTAAGAATATCCACCTCTAGCTTATACTATAAATGGTCAACACACATTTGTGTGCACCAATCCTAGAAGCTCTGTGGCCTTTCACCTTCTCCACCAAAAGGCGGCTTGGTCATTTGTCTTTGTAAAAAATTGTTACATATATCAAGTGGTTTTAGCTCAATAGAGTCTAAATAGCCTTCTTATTAGAGATTTTTCAAGTGCTTCTCATTTACATGACCTAGATGGTGATGCCACAACTAGGTGATGTTTGAGTCATGTGTGTTTGTTTCATTATCAATTTCCAACACCTGGTTTTCATAATTTAATACATACAAACCATTATTTAAATATTCTATACCATAACATATGTTTTTCTTATAAAAGAGACAACCCTTATTTCCAAACTTGAAAATAAATCCATCCATATCCATACAAGATACAAAAATAATGGTCTTGGTAACACTAGGCACATAATAACAGTTATGTAAAACCAAAATCATCCTAGTTGGAAATGAGATGTGGTAATGGACAACAACCAACATAGCCAGCCTTGTGCCATTGGAAGCTCAAAGATCCACCTCTCTTCTGGAAGTCTTTGAAAATATACTTGGTTCCTACATTTGAATACAATTGTATTCCCCACAAGCTGTATCTAATACCCAATGTGTAGAAATGGAAATATTGCACTTGATAACGAATGCACCTTTAGCGTCCCGATGCTTCTGGGTGCAGTTCTTCTTCCAGTGGCATTCCTTGACACATGAAAAACATACCACCTCTCGTTCCTTGCCCTGCCTTTAGATCTTCCCCTTCTTGGAGGGATGAAACTCGGGGGGCTTCAAACCATTTATAAGTCTTTGGCCCCTTTGCCTTGTCCTTCCATTTCTTATTCACCATAAGCACTGCGGGTTTGTAACACCCCATGTCATTATCAACCTAGAAAATCAAGTTCAGATGTTCTAATAGACTCTTCTCATTACTTCTCATGTTATAGTTGACAATAAAGCTTGAGAAGGTCTTTGGAAGTGATGATAGGATGTCATCTGTACGCAACTCATCCAAGAACTTAATCCCTAAGATGTCAAAGCGTTAAATGTATCCAATAATATTGGCTACATGAGGCCTAGCTGGCGCAGACTCTCCAAGCTTAGTTGTAAACATAGAATTTGAGATCTCATATCTCTCTTGTGTCGCCTTCTCTTGGTAGAGATCCTTAAGGTGAGACATCATTCTATACACGTCCAAGTTTTCATGTTGCTTCAAGAGCTCATTAGACATGGCCAATAGCATGAAACATTATACATCTGTGGTATCTTCCATATGTTTTGCATAGAGAGATATTTCCTCATCAATGGCCTCTTTTCCAGGTGCAACTAGAATAGGCTCTTCCAACACATACAATTTCCTTTCGTGGTGAAGGATGACGCATAAAAGTCTCTTCCACTCTTGGAAATTGGTGTTGGTGAGAAGGTTTTCCTTCTCGAGTATGGTTCACAATGATATTCCAAAAGTCATTTTTCTTGCCATTTCTAAAAAGTAAAATGATAAAAGGTTTAGTAATTTATTATAAAACTGAGATAAATAAATTAATTAATACTTATTAGTCTCCCACTATTTTAGAAAAATCCAATAACCCTCACCATTGACTTTGGAATATTCCGTTGCTTGAATATTATAGTGGCAAGGATCCATGTTGCCTTTCGCATTACCCCAACTAGGGTTGTTCAAGAAACATGAAGGGTTTTAGGTAGGCTTTCCAAATACCATTTTCATTAACTCGCAGCTCCTTGATCCGCTAAGTGGACTCCCCAATCCTAAAATCCTTTTATTTTGGATTTCCTCAACCTTTGCCTATTAGTCACACCATGTCCTGTTGTGGCAGTCAACCCTTAATTCAATCCAAGTTAAGTCAACCCAAAACCTTTGATTAGAATTCCCCAATAGTTGAAAGCACCCCAACTAGGTTTGGTCAAGCACTTTGAACTTTGGTTCGATTCTAACCAAGATTATGGAAGGCTATACTGACTTAATATTTCTTTGAAGTATTTTATCCTTGTATAAAAATTTCCATTTTATTATCATTAATTACATGAGTGTTAATATTAAGTGGGATATAATTAAGTGATTAACCATGTATAAGATAATATTTATGCATAATATGGTCCTATTTTAGTTCCATCTTGCATGCTTGTTTAATTCATTAATTGTGTGATCGTGACAACACACCCACAATAAATAAACCATGCTACTGACATAAATGAAATAAATAGTATGATCATGAGCTTGTTATATTGGTTAGTTTATCTAGAAGTTGATAAACTAACCCAAGACCTATGGGAGAAACACTTTGAACCTTTTGAGTTTGAGTTTATAGCTTTTCACCGATCCACCTTTGTATCTGCTTGGATTGGTTTCACCTTGGCTCCTGACTTGAGCCCCCTCCACTAGCATGGGAGCTCCATCCATTACATACGAATTTATCTCACACGCAGATGAGGGGTAAAAAGGGGGTTTTACATAAAAGAACCTTTGGGCGCGCAGGCTCTGCATATTAATGAGGAGAAGGCTCACAGGCCAACAAATTTAATTTAAATAAATAAATTAAAATAAACCATTCACATAAAAAGGTATTAGTATAGCTCATGATCATCCATGCATGCAATGACATTATGCATTAATAAAACTAGCATTCAATTCTTTAATCGTTCTTGTTTAAGATAAATCACGCTCGAATCAATGAATTATCGTTAATTAATCAATTTTTTTATCTTAAACCCTTTTCTGAATTTCCTTGAGATTCTCATCCATCATAATTTTAAACAAATAAATTCATTTAAAATTATATGTGTACATAACTTGTACCTTGGAGGCAACCCGGTGAATTATTATTCATCACACAGATGTTAAATAAAACACACACATATAAAACAGCTATCACATATTTTGCCTCAGCTTTACACCTGCACAACGGTACACATCTCAAGGTATTTTATAATATAAAAATAAATTTTAATAAATATGTGTAATTTTGATAAGTACACACTGTGTATTTCTGACTACACGGCATGTAGTTTTTGTTCACCGTCAATCCAAAGTACACGCCTGAGGACACGGAGTGTTTTTGTAATTCGGAAATTTTCAGAGTAAACGGCATGTACAATTGGACACACGCCATGTAGTATCTTCATTACAATGTTTCCATCCATTCAAGCCATGTACGGGGTACATGGCCCAACCATAACCCAAAGGGACTACTCGCCATGTTCATTTGGACCACACGGCGTGTAATTCGGGAAACCATGTGCCACTTGTTCTTAGTCAACACACAGTATCATAAATGACATAGATAGGATCTAATACATGGCCTGATTTAGCGAATCAGTCAATTCATTAAACCTAGCCTACACGGCGTGTACATCCGAATACACTTTGTGTATTCTGGTGTTGTATGGTCAGGAGCATCTGGCACCTTCGGATGTGTTCCTTTATTTTATTTTAATCAAAATTAAAAGAAAAATTTGTTTCTGTAAGGTGAATGAGAAATGAGAGGGGAGGAACAGATCTTGAGATTCTTATTTTAAAGAATGATTAACTTGAATTGAAACTACTAAATTATTAAATTCATAAATCCCCACTGAAAAACAAAATAATTATAATCAACGATATGACCCCTCTGATACCACTTGTAGGATCTGAGCATAGCAGAAGCTCATGGGTGGATGTGCCCACATGGATTTTTTTCATTAGAAATGAACAATCCGGGATCAATATGATGAAAAACTCCAGAATCCACGGATTGAATAATAGAAATAGACAAGGAAGAAGAATTTTCCTGGAACCACAAAGGAGGGTCATCATATGTTGGTTATAATTAATTTAATTAATTGAAAAGAATTACCTTAATGGAATTCTTTCTTCATTGATGTCTCTGGTCACGAACCGATGTGATCCATCATTGCGTCATATAATCCAAGTATAGGATTCCTCTAGCGATGATCCACATGTGCTCCACATATCTCTTAACGTCGGAAAAGGAATCTATGGGTGTTATCACGGAGAAGACTTTTCTTGTGTTGCCCACCTTAGATCGCCTTGATCCGATGGAAGAGGATCTCTCTTGGTCTTGAGAGCATACTTGGAGGAAGGAGTTCTTTTTTTCTTGAGAGAATTATCCAGAGTGGTTGTGAACAGTGATTCTCTGTGGAAAAGTGTTGGGGTAGTGAGTATATTTATAATCGGGTTTGAGGTTATAGAGTTATAACAATAAATAAACGTGTTACCCGTTTTATTTATTTCATTAACTCTTATTTAAAACCCCCATGCCGATTGATTAATTCCTTGACATGCACCCATGGTAATTATAATAAATATCATTCAATAAAATGATATTATTTCCTCAAAATACCGTCAGGAAAAACTACATGACATGTAATCATTAATACATGTCATGTATATCTTGTTTTCAATTCCTTTCCAAAATGAAAACTACACTACGTGTAACCATTAATACGCAGTGTGTACTTGTTTTCAAAATAAAAACTACACGACATGTAATCATTAATACACTATGTGTACTTGTTTTCATTTTATTCTTCCTTTAACATTAAAACAATTTAGGCTTCCTGGAATAATTATTAAACGACATACTGGAATAATCTTTATTCTACTTGAGATACTTGGATATACATAGTGTGTGACCCTCAAGGCCTCTTTCTCGTTGGAATTAGGTGGGCTATCCTAAAGTCCAAGATAACTATCTAGCAACGGGTCAAGGTACCCAAGAAAAAGAAGTTGATTCCACATTGACGTGTCACCTCATGTGAACGCTTACCATGTAATTTAATCCTTTTTCCTTAATATATCCAGTCCAACGGGATGCATGCTAGTGTCATCAAACCATGTGCTTGACTATTATTTCTTTGACTTTCTAGAATTTAACTCGCCCATTACACACCATGGCCATGGATTTATTTAGTCTATATCAATTCCATCAAAGGTCCTGAGATATCTACTTTCGTTATGGAACAGAAAGGGAAAATCATTTCTCACATTATCTATTAATGCAGTATTACTCATGATGCACCCAACGTATCCTACCTCACTGTGAACAGTGTGTCATCACATTTTTCATAAATACATCTAAGTGTGTGGGGTGTAATACTTATTAATAATAATATTAAATTCTAAGTACCAATACACACCTCCACAGATAAGAACACCCAATGACACTATGAAATGTAGATTTCCTACTCGCTGGTCTCATTCTCATAATATCCTCATGGATATTACCAAGGCCGCACACCATGAGAAGGTGCCTCAATGTTTTATGAGTCCTCACCCCTAGTGGCTTGTATTATTTGTGTCCCTAAAATAACATCATTCAGCCATAGAACATATATTCAATAATAGTGTTACGGCACTTTTAGGTTCTCATCATAGCAGGGATCTTCTATGACCCTTTAATGCAACAACTCTCCTTAGGACATTATCACATGCATTGTCATGTAGAAGAACAATCAAGATGTGATAAAGTATTTTTTAATTAATAAAGTACAAATTAGTTGTTTTTAGGCCACCAAATCTGACATTTTCTTCATTATTAATTTAGTTATTATTATTTGGGATACTTTTAAAATGATATTATACCTAGATTCATTTTATTCCTAGTTTATTGATTAAATGGAATGTGTTTTAAATTATTTACCTTATCATATTGATTATGTCATATCATATCATGATAATAAAGATACATAAATGGAATGGGTGTTCAGTTATTTACCATTCTATATTGATTATATTTATTTCTTCATGATACCTTATTTTATACTTAACCCTTACAATGAATTTGACCTCACCATTAATTTTTTATATTCCCCAAGATTCCAAGAAGTTAATTATTATTGATGTGAAAGGATATGTTGGAGGGAATAATGTTATTCTAAAAATATTATGTGGTTATTTTTTGTTTTCAAATATAATATATGAATCATGTATTTAAATTTATTTCCAAGTCTAAAAAAATTATCTAGTTCTATGGTATGTGATTCCTTGTGTCTTATAAAGATGTAATAAGGCAGACACCAGCTCCAAGCTACTAGGGTAGGGGTTACTATAGTTTTTGTCAGAGAAAGTTTAGTATAAACCTTGGGAACTAGATTAAGGAAAAAATAGATTATGGATAATAACTATATGGTAGAATTTATGGATATGTATAGAAGAAAATTATAATGTTTTGGTATGGTAGAGAATATGTGGTTTTTCTTGGAAATATATCAATGTCTGGCTACAAAAAGTGGTCCTAGTTATAAGAATGGTGTACCTAAGGGTAAAAACTATGAAAATGGATCATTATGAATGACCCAATAATCACTTAGTACATGAAAATGGACCTTACTACACATGGGGTTTAACACTTCTGGTGAATATTCATATTATAATTCACATTTTCTTTACAAACCATTATGTATGATTCAAACATAGAGATATCCAAAAAGATACCATGTAAATGATTATGAGATTATCTATACATAAAATTTTCAATTTATGTCAAGTATTTCACTAGTTTTGTGATTATACATTATGTTTCATATTGATATGATATAATATTGTGTATTACATCATTTATAAACTGTACCTAAAATAAGTAATATGAGAACATCAATACATGTAATCTTAAGAGTAAGAATTGTCATTTTTTGATGGGATTAAGCCAATATTACGAAGGGATATATTCTCTAAAACATTTTAATCATATGAGAACATAATATCATGTCTTAACAATAAATATAAATAATTCTATAATTATTAAGGATTTGAATAAAATAAATAGAATAATTGGATGGTAGGTAAATAAAATGATAATGAAAAAAGGGAAAGAATTATTTTACAACATTTTATTATCGTGTACCGAAACACCTTGGTTCTTTCCTAAAAGGAATGAGATTTATCTACAAGTGTTGAGAGAGAATAAAAAATTCTTTTGATTTAAATGGAACGAAAAAAGTTTCTAATTTATAATTATTCAACTATAATTAGATGGGTAACTATAAAAATAAAGGTGTCATGTATCAAAAAAATATACCTCAAAATAATCTAACGGATCATCGCTAAGATTATTTCATTACCATAGATGAAGTGGAAAGATTAATGTTATTGTGTTTGGATTAATGAATTATTTCATTTGTGTATTTTATAAATAACATCCCAGTTATAAGAATATTTAAATGTATAAGGATTATATTGTGGTTTTCTTTCATTAAGGATTTGAAAACATATGTTGAATGGTACTGATAACCAAGAAAAATGATTAAGTGGAAGGTTTAACTTCTTTGAAAATTAATTATTGAGGTGAAGATAATAATTAATATCTTCCAAGTGTTTAGATAATGATGATAAGATAAAGAGTTGATTGATATGGGTAAATTAAATTAGATAGTACTGACTATCTTGGGAATGATTAATTATTTATAGACTAACTGGTTTATTCCATCATTGATGACGTTTATAGAATTTCCATATTTGAGGAATATATACAGTAATTTATGTCTTATGTTATGAATAAGCAACTATGCATGTTTTTAATATGGTTTTATAGTAATATAGGTTATTACCATGTTTCAAGAAATTACACGATGGATGTATTCAAATTTTTGGAATGTGAAGATTAAAAGATAATTTATGTTGTTTTAGTGGTTAATGATAAGTTAATTTTGGAAATTTGGTGACCTTATTTATAATGTTTTATATTTTAATCTTTTGGATGGTTCATAAAGATAATAATTTATTAAATGGATTAAGTAGAAATTTTGACATGTTTTTAGAGATTAATGTATTATTTGACCGTATAGAGATTTATATATATTGGTTCACTTGTGTTAATCATTTTTTCATAACAATAACCAGAGATATAAGGAATTACTTATCATTATATTATAGATATTAAAATATATTAAAACTAAATATTAGTGCTTCATGAATAAAAAATCATTTTCAGATATTTGTTTCTTGGAGTAAGTGATGAATTGGATATTGATCAATGCATAACCAATGGATGAAACTCAGATTTTGAAATAGAAAGATGTCATGTAAGTATATTTATATATAATATTAAATAGTAAATGAATTCAAAAACATTCAAAAAAGAATCTATAAACAAAAAAAATTTCTATTACCTTCATATCTGATGAACCAAATTATTCTTTAAATCACCAATGATTTATGGTTTTCAGGTCCTTAACTTTCATTTGATCACTCACTTTATTGTGATCAATGACCTATATCGCTCACTTTAATTATTTATGATTTACTTCCATCTCCATATATTAACTTTATTAAAATTTAATCCTATTTGGATTCCTAGAAATGATTTATTCCCTATGAAATTTGTAATTTCCCATATCTCTTTTTAGATGATATTTTATTAACCCTTTTTACGATGAGGCTTTTTTAACAAAGGTATTTCAAAATTTCAAACCATGGATTACTGAGTTCCAGTTTAAATATCAAAGGAATAATTTATTTAATGTGGGGTAATTGTAACTCCCTAAAATTATAAAATAGTAACATTTTATTTAATATCATATGAAACACGTAACAACGAGCATAAATAACCCCTAAAATATATTTATTTATATTTTATCTCTTGGATAGCTTGCAGAACACGCATCACTAATTCTAAATGAACCATAATATAGTATACCATTATAACCTGTTTATTAAATTGGAGGATATTATTAATAATAATTATTTTATGAAATTATGATTATCTATTTATTATATTTAAACTAAGGGTAATTTTAAAAAATGTTTTCTAAAAACTATATTTGACAAATAGACTATTTTTCAGTCTATATGCACATAACTTAAAAATATATATATTAAAACTCCTTGAAATTTTTTCTGATAAAATGATCCTAATTTTTAAAATAATAATATCAGTATTATCTTAGGTTAAATTTTTCATATTTTTTTTGAATATTATATTATCTGATGAATATTGAAAAATACAAAATTTTAATTGAAAGCTAGCTTTTCGTTTAAATTATTTATAATATAATCTGAATTTATTTTAAAGTAAAATTATTTCAATTATATATGTATATATATTAACCAAATTTTGGTGATTAGAATCATTTTTATATTTAACATTGATATAAAATCATCGTAAACTATTGAGCATTTTCACTTTAAAAATGTGTTTTCTCATTGCGTCTATGTTATTAATTTTAAATTAAAATTTTCTACTTATATGAAAGGAATTTCTGAAAATGGATTCCATATTTGTAATCATTATAATTTATATTATCTAATAAGTTCAACTTAATATTTGACAAAAATGAATAATGAAAAATGTAAAAATTCTTTATCATGGTTATGGTAAAAATTGATTTACCAAGGGTTAAACTAAAAAGATAAGTTTAAAATATTGTATAATATTATGTTTTAGTGTTAATAATACTCCATTTTTTACCCTTTTTGAAAGTGAAAAACATGGGTACACCTTTTTCTATCAAAAATTACAAGTGTGTCACTCATATCACTTATAAAAGGACACCACTCTCCTCTATTCATCACACTTTAAAACAAAATTTTCTCAGAAAATACCAAACCAAATTACATTAAAACATCCTTAAACACATCCTGTAACCCATATTTTTTTCATAAATCCAAAATTTGAAGGATTTGGTCCAAAAATAATGAGGTTACCTGAAGAAGATGTAATGTTCTTCAACGAGCAGTTTTATTTTATTTATTCCTACACCTATATAAATAATTATAAAACCATGATGATATAATAACCTCATTATATTAAATATAATAATATTTTTTAAGGTAATTACCTCCAAACATCTCCATTTTCATCAAATGGGTAACCAAGTCAGCATTCATGTGTATGATGGAACACCATCTTGTGAACTAATGTCATTCATTTTTCAACTAAATCCTCTCATGGTTGGGTATGTTGATGGATATATTATATTAATAACATAAATATACCTCTAGAGTCATTATATCATATATAGATTTTTTACTTTATATACTGTATGGGATTTGATTAGGTCACTTGTATGTACGACGAACTTCCATCTTGTGAAGCGAAGTGATTCATCTTACTGTAACGCTTAATATAGAAAATGATGAGGAAATATTTATTGATTATATGTGATATATATGACATAATTATGAAATTAATTACATATTTTTAGTTTTTAAAATATGATATGTCATTTTCTTTATTACATTAATAAATTATAGCAATGCTCATGTGTGTGTGGGCTACCACCGTCATTGGGCGATGCGCCGCTCTTTTCATCACCATACCACTTGGATGATTTATATATTAGTATATTTAAAGAAATAACATGGTATGTATGATATTGTTATCATTATGGAAATATAAAATATTACTTATATTATTTCCATAGTGATTATTTGAAAATTGATACATTATTCATTCGTACGTATGACCTACCATTACTATGATTGTAACATAGTCCATTTTTCATAATCATATCCAATGATTGGTTTTAAATGCATAATGTATTTATAAATATGATACTTATTTCTTGATTGTAATTATGTAGATGATTTAACTATAAAATATGCACACGAACTTGATCTTTCATGGTGAAACATGCATGAGAAAACCGGGAAATTAACACCTAAAATATAGAAGGATAATGAAAGATAATTAATGAACGGGTGATAATATGTTACAATATAATCATATATGATTTTATAATTATTAACATTCATCATTTATAATTTAACTTCATTCTTAAAACCTCTATAAAATTGGTTAAATCATGATCAACCAAATGAACACATGAGGTAAGGGATTTTTTAACTCAATTTCTAGTCATTGTGTTGAACTTTTTCTTCATTGATTATGTCATGATAAGATTTTGTATGTAATAAATTTTGACTATATATTATTGTATTTACAATTTTTTATGTGTATTTATATTTTACACACATAATAAATTAATTGGTCAATTTTCACTTCAACTTTATTATCACTATAAGGGTTTATTTCACAATCTCAATTTAATCGGGACTGGTTATATCTGGATTTAAATTGAAAGAAATTATTTTATCATTGTTTAGTAATACCATTAATTGTATTCTCCTCTGGTTATTTATGAAATTTTTTCATGTAACAGTACCATTTTTTCAGTCTTTGGTACTTAAAATAATTGATAAAATGTATTTAACAAATTTAACTTCATTTCTTGCATTCCTCAGGACTCTGTTATCTTCCAATACCATGTTATCTAAAAATGTTTCCAAAAAAGTTTTTAAAATAATTTATTAAATAAATTTTTAACAATTTTTACTTTTTATGAAAAAAAATTTATCAGAATCTTCATATCATTTTCAAAACAATGCTCATTTAGCTTTTCTCAAAAAAGTGAAATGATTCATTATTTTAACATGTATGACATGAACTGAATTTCCAGACATCATGACTGCTCAAATTTTGAAAACCTACTTTATATGTCTCAAATGATATCTTAAAATAAGATTATTTTCAAATTTTTTAGTGAATAGTATGTTTTCAAAAGTGATTTTCAAAAGGAAAAGGACATTTTCCACAATAATGTTTTTAAAAATATTTATATGGTATTTATGTTAATCAAAAACAAAAACCCTTTATTATTACTCTAATTGGTATATATTGGATTTATATTATCCTTATTCTCTTATATATTATTTCTGATCATTTTGAACAAGGATAATATTGAAATTCACTTTCTTGATTCATTTTTGTAGTCATTAACTCTCCTGTGAGATACTCCCTTATCTAGGATCATTGGACATTAATTTTCCCCTAAATATAAATATTATATATCAAAAATATTTTTATTTCTTAAACCATATATAATTTTTACATATTTTTTCGTAATTGAGAAAACATTATTTAGGGAAATATCGTTCAATTTCTATTCTTTACTCAATACAGATATTTAATGATAAGGAACATTATTCCTAAATTATACCAATTATTCAATATATATAAGTAATTATTTGGACATATAGTCATGGGTGGAACCTTTGAGTATATATATATATATATATATATATATATATATATATCACCTAGATGCATCTATAGGTTTCATGAGATAAAGTGGTTAGCTAGCCTCAGTTAAAAGGGTTTATACCCATCATTTATGAAGTGTCTTGAGGATAGATCTTGACTGTATAGGTATCATATTCTTGAGACATGACATCAAATAATTTATATTATAATTAATTAATAATTATGTTATTATTATACATGATATTTTCATAGTGATGTTATCTATGGATGAATTAATTCCTAGTTTATTAGTTAAATGGAATATGTTTTCAATTATCTACCTTTCCATATTGATTATGGTTTATCTTATCATGATAGTCAAGTTACTTAAATTGAATGTGTGTTTAGTTATTTACCTTTAATTTTTTATTATATTTATTTATTAATTATAGATTCTACCACACCAAACCATTACTGAGAATTTTTTCTTACCCTAATTTTGTTTCCTTTCCCTAGGATTCCGAGAAGTGTAATAAAATTGACTTGTAAGGATATGATTGAGGGAATAGTGTTATTCCTGAAAAACAAATGTTGTCATTTTTTTTAAAATGTAATATAAGAATAATTTATGTATATATTTTACCAATACCTTTAAACTATTCAATACTTCAGGATACAATTCCTTGTACCTTATGCTAATGTAATAAAGTGGGGATCGACTCAGTGGTACTATGATCAGGGATGCTTAAAAAACCACCAGAAACTGATCAAGATAATATCTAAATACCCTATTCCTTAAATCCATTATGATAATAGGATAATTGGTATTTCCAAATTTAATTACTATAAATTCACAATGACCATAAATTATATGGAAGGTTTTCTTAGGTATATCCACATTCTTGACCAATAATTCACGATATCCAGATCAGAGATCAATATTGTGAAAATATAGATCACCTTATAATTGATCAAATAGTTCATTGATATGGGGTATATAATACCTATTCTTAATAGTGATGTTATTATGTTCCTTATTAGAAATGTAAATATTCATTAACACATATTTATAAATAATAAAAATAATTGTTTCTTCCCATGGAGAATCAGTAAGATAAATGAATCCCTTATCTCGTTTATCAAAGAGTGATTCTTCAATTCCTATAACTCAATTGAAGTAAGTCTATATGGAAATTTAAAAAAGTTATAGAACTGGGTATGGGTTCATTTTAAAAATAAACTTCATGATTCAGTGGAAGACTAGACAAGTCCACCTGAAATACATCATCATATTACCAAACAATAGGAAAATTTTCAATATTTAGTTTTTCCTCAAACATTTGGGAAACATTTCCCTCATTAATATCTAGTAAAACTCATATTATGTATGTAATTTACCTTGGGATTTTAACTTCATCCTCACACTAATTGATGATCATATTTTGACTTGGAATATAATAGGTAACTTTACATTCTTGAAATTTAATATGTGATTTTATTAGACAGAACCAATCTATTCATAAAATAGTTCAAATTCAACTAGAGGAAGAATAAATGATTTAAAGAAAGAAAATTTCCATAATCATATATCATAGAGGATGTATAAAAATGATATGTATTCATTATACCATTTGTATTTTTCAATCCCAACTAAATATCTAATCATTCAGTTGGTGATGTGATATGGTTCAAAAATTATTTAAATATTAAAGATTGGTAGAACTTGAATAAAAAACATTTTCAATCCAAAAGCGGATGATAAAGGTACCTTTCATCAAGTCTCTAGGAACTTCCTATTTGGGTATAGTAATTGCATAATTTTAGAATTCTACCCTTTTCATATTCTATGGAAAGTTACCTTAAAATTTAGTGTATTGGTTGGAATAGTTCCCCATATCCTTACAATCAAATAACAAAAATTTTATGGCTTCTTTTTTACCCTTGAATTCATGAGAATGATTTTTTATCTCTAAACATAAAGTAAACTCATGTTCTCTTCATTCATGTACCATGGTGTTGCCTTCCAAAAGTATCACATATTAAAAATCACCTGTAAAGACCCGAAAAATTCAACGAAATGTTTTTCTTAATTTTCTTGGGAATTTTACAAGAACGAAGTTTCTGACAGCACCTGATTCTGAGGCCCAGTGTGCCCAGAATCTTTTTCTGAAGTTTAGCTCGGGTACGTTCAGCGAACGAACGAGCGGGTTTTTCTAACTTTTGAACTGGTGCTTGGAATCGAATTCTGAGGGCACCGATGGAATCGCAGTGCCGGTATTTTCTTAGAAACACCTTTTCTGGAGTTGTGTTTGCTCGGGTGTGGTTTTTAAATTTTTCGGGATAAGTAAATGAATAAAATAAAATGGTGCGACCAATTTATTTTATTCTATGTCGCTTAACCTATGTTAAGTGGATGATGTGGGACCCACAATATCCTATCCACTTGGTAGGATATTTTTGAGGTGGGTCCCACACGAGCCCCGCCGTTTCTTTTCTTCTTAAGTAACGCACCCGCACTCCCCTTTTTAATGAAGTCAACTCTTGCGTTTAATCTGGATATTAAACGTCTCATTAATTGGGTGGTTTTAAACTCCTCAATTAATTGATCGTTTCTTTTCTTTTTGAATTTCAAAGAGTTGGTTTGAGTGTTAATAAAATAAGACAACACTTATTTTATTTGGGTGGGAACTTGTTGCATGGAGAGGATTTGGAGAAAAGACTTCTTCTTCAATGAAGAACGCAAAGAACACACCGATCTCTGACGAAGAACGCCAAATCCTCGGAGATCGACTACGCGACGATGTGTACCGCGACGCCAACGATGCTTCTTCCGTGACGCCTCTTCTGTGACGTTCCTTCTCCGCGACGCGACGATCCCCCTTCCGCGACGCCTTCTTCCGGGATGTGATTTTCCGCGACGAGCCCTCTCTCAACAAATTCGAAGAGGTAGGGGTTTTGATTCAATTTAATCTTTGTGATTTATACCATCGGCATATGTTTAAAATTTGTCGGAAGCCTTTTTAAACCGCTAACGCGGTGGGTGCGGACCAACGAACAAGTCTGAACCCACCGTCTCTTCGTTCTTGGTGTGCGGATTGGCGGGCGACAATGAAGCAGGCCGCACGGGCATTGTCAGGTCTTCGCAGTGAAGGATGGGTCCCGGGAGTGCCGTTGGCGAAGACGAAAGGCAAATCTGACCACCGGAGCTCATCCGATGGTCCGCGGAGCACTCTGCCGGTGCGCCGCGTCGGCACGGCGGCGCCGGCGGCCGGCCACTGGTCCTGCGACCGCGCGGGACCGAGGGAGGCGGGACGCAATGCTTGGCCGCGTCCGTTGACAAGGAGCAGCCCCCCATGGGGTCGCGGTTACGTGCTGGCGGGGGGGGCAGCGTGCAACCCCGCACCGGTCGGCTGAAAAGGCCGAGAAACCCGACCGGACTGCCAGGCCGGGCCGCGCCCAAGCGGGCCGGGCCGCGCCCAAGAAGGCCGGACCCGGACCCGAGTCGGGTACACTCGGTTCGGGCCGACCCAGGGGGTACCGGGCCGGGTTGGACCGGGCCAAAACCCCCTAATACCGGACTTTTTCGGTCTGTTACCCATAACATGGGCTACGGACCTCCGATCGATGCACTGTCAGTTGCGTAGCAATCCTTGGATCGAGACGGTCATTTAGGTATATTACACTCAAGGTTTAGGAGTACTTTGGGTTCGGCCGAGTTGGTTCGTACACAAAACCAACCGGGCCCTCAGAGCGGAAACTCTTATAACTTGAGCTCCAAACATCTGATTGATGTGTCGTAGACTTTGATGGATTAATCTAAGCGAGACGAACCTTTTGGCTTACTCCTCTTGAGGTTTGGATGCAGTTGGAGTACGGTCGGGTTGGTTTTGACTTAAAAACCAACCGGGATCCTGGGACAAAAAAGCCAATAACTCTCAGACCGGGCGTCCGAATGACGCGCCCTCTGTGAAGTTGAGTTCCTGTTGATGATACAGAACTTTTGGATACATCAACTCCAGACATTGTGTTAGTTGATGTATCATCCCTTCGGCTCGTGGAGCGGACCCTCCCAAACAAGCTTGCTGTGTGCGAGAACCCTAGAGCTGGCTGTGACTGCGACGACGATGACGACTGTGCAGAAATCCTCCGTGGATTCGGCGGCGACAACTACAACACTCAGCGATCCTACGTGTATCAGTGCTACTGATCCTGTGTGGGTCGGATCCTGTGCGGGTCAGCGCTCAGCGGTCCTGTGTGGGCCAGTGCCTACAGATCCTGTGTGGGTCATTGCGGGGGTTAGTTACCTATCAATCCTGTGTGGGTTAGATCCTTTGTGGGTCATTGTGGGGGTTAGTACCTATCGATCCTGTGTGGGTCCGATGGCTTAGATGAATCGGTGGAAATATCTAATCATCTCTATCTTCTTACAAATAAGTATACCTGTATGAGCTGAATTTGCTTTCCTATGTGGATTGTGTTCTGTTATTCTATATGGATGTGATCGAACTCGGGCTTGGATGTTGGATCCGAACGCGAATTGATGACTTAGGTATATGTATGGGCATATTCCTAAGTAGTGTTGGATGTTACTTCGTGATTGTATATTTCCTTTGTGGATTATACTTTGTGGATTCTGGGAGACCTTCGGGGTCTCGGGGTCCCTACTGAGTAGCTTATACTCACCCTTGCACGGGCTATGCCCGCACTACATTGTGTATTTTGCAGACGATGGACAACACTGATCGTGGTTGAGGCTTGCGGAGCAGGTCGATACCTGGAGGTGGACCATTGGGCGGGACGGGACGTACACGGAGCGGACGGCTGGACCCGAGGAGCTGTGGAGGCTATCTGTACCCACCCTTCAGGTGGTACTTCCAGTGGACAGCTCGAGTCTGCGGCTTTACTTTCAGTTGCTATTTTCCCTTTCCAGTTGTACTTTACCTTTAGTTTGGGTTTGTATTCTGGCCTTCTTACTTTTCCTCACTTACTGTTGTACCTAGTTTTTACTTAGTTTTTACTTTTTCTTACTTTCTCTGTGGTGTCTATTTACTTTACAAAGGTAATTCCTTCCCTTTTTACCAAGAATTACGCCTTGGTGCTAGTCGCCATCCCCTGGCCTATGGAAGGCGGGCTTGGGGTAGTCACGACAAGGGCCCTGAGGACGGGTCGTGACAAATTGGTATCAGAGGAGTTCGGTTCTACCACAGAACTTAGGACTCTGATCTTTTTCTATGTGAATCAATAGTGTTAAGAGTATTGAGTGTGGTTATCAGTCCAGGGAGTCCAGTGTTTGTGCGGTAGCTGACGTATCCGTACACCAGGACCCTGACTTCTGATTTCCATCTTAATGCATGAAAACATTGATTGCATTTATGTTTCAAGTTTTCTTTGTGATTACTTTGTGTCAGCTCACCGGGTATATTGTTTGACCGTGGTGCACCTATTTCTTTTCAGTATGGCCCCACAACAGCAGCCAGCTAGGGTTCCAAGAGTTGTGCGTGATGACATCCCACCGAGCGACGAGCCCTCGGTACAGGGCCCTTTGATAGCAGAGGCACCAGCGGTACCGCTACCCGCCGAGCCACTGATGCTACCAGCCCCAGCCACCGACGATGCACGTCGCCTTAGTGCACTGCACGAGTTTCATCGTCAGCGACCGCCCAGGTTCCGCGGGGAGATGAACCCTCAGGCCGCTGAGGATTGGCTGGAGTCACTTGTACGGGTTTTTAGGTTAGTGAGGACACCCGTAGACCTCATGGTGGTTATCACAGCGAGCCTCCTACATGCGGCAGCAGGTAGATGGTGGAGCTTGATGCTTCAGGTGCACGATGAGGCATCTCTCCTCTAGACAGACTTTGAGTTCCTCTTCCGTTCGGAGTTCGTCCCAGCCACCCTCCGTGCGGTGTGCATCCAGGAGCTTCTATAGCTGCGGTAGGGCAGCTTGAAGGTCCCCCAGTACTCGGCGAGATTTACTGATCTCTCGCGCTACTCCACAGACATGGTACGAGACCCATTCTTCCGGGCCCAGACCTTTGAGCAGGTATTGAGGCATGAGATTAGGACATCGCTGATCTCCCTCAGCATTCCGACACTAGCAGGAGTACTGAAGCGAGCCCTTCTCATCGAGAGCTTCCTTGCTAAGCCTACTTCTGCAGCGAGACCTACTGCAGGGTGGCATGTAGCAGAGTCTTCTACAGCAGGCAGTTGATGGATGACTCACGGGTCCAGGCAGACCAGACCCTCAGGCAGACGACCTCAAGACACTGGCTCAGTGGTGCGGGGTACACAGCGTGGTTCCAGTCTTTCGAGAGGTAGACAGTGCTACGCATGCGGCGGGCAGGGCCACATGGTTCGTGACTGCCCGACCCGTCGTGCAGAGGAGCATCGGACGATTGAGGGACCACCCAGGAAGAGGAAGAGGGTCGATCGTGGCGGTCCGCAGGGAGTAGGCGGATGAGGCAGAGGAGCTGGCCGAGCTGCAGGTGGTGAGCGACACTTTGAGGCTCTACCACCACCACCACCAGGAGGTCCAACCCGACCACAGTGAGCTGGCGGGCAGAGATAGGGACAACTTCAGGCAGCGGAGGCCTATGACCACGGTGCGCCCGAGATGATTCGAGGTACTATCTTTGTCTATTCCACCCTTGCTGCAGTTCTTATAAACATAGGAGCGAGTCATTCTTTCATAGCCGCTGCCCTTGTTCAGAGCTCGGAGATTCCGACGGAGCCGTTGGCTCGATCCTTACAGCTAGATATTCGTACGGGAGTAGACTCGACGATTACGCACTGGTGCCGACAGTGTAAGCTTACTCTAGGAGGCAAGAGCTTCAGCTGGGATCTTCTTATAGCGGTGTTGAGGTCTTACGACGTCATCTTGGGCATGGATTGGTTATCTACAGTCCATGCTCAGATTGACTGTATTAGACGCAAGGTGCGATGTGTACGCACCGACGGGAGCAGGTTCACCTTCACCGACGAGAAGGGAGCCTTCGCAGCACCAGATGGACTCCCACAGAGGAGAGGACAGCCCATCACTCATCAGTTGGCTAGCCTCATCCTAGGAGTAGTTGAGGTGCGGAGTCCTAGTTTTCCTGCAGTGGTGGATCAGTATGAGGACGTTTTCCCCGACGACGTTCCAGGACTACCTCTTCGCAGAGAGGTAGACTTTTATATTGATATGTACCCCAGGACAGCCCTGATATCCACCCCAGCATATCGGGTGGCTCCCACCGAGCTTCGAGAGCTACGGGTACAGTTGGAGGACTTGCAGGGCAAGGGATTCATCTGACCCAGTGTTTCACCCTGGGCTTCCCCGATATTGTTCGCCAAGAAGGCAAAAGAGAGATTGTGACTTTGTGTCGACTATCGTCTCCTGAACCAGGTGACAATGAGGAACAAGTATCCACTACCGAGGATTGATGACCTCTTCGACCAGCTCAAGGGAGAACAGTGGTTCTCAAAGATAGGCCTCAGGTCAGGCTATCATCAGCTCAGAGTTCGTAACGGGGACGTTCAGAAGACGACCTTCAGATGTCGGTATGGCCACTATGAGTTCTTGGTTATGCCATTCGGCATATCCAATGATCCAGTAGTGTTCTTGGCCCTCATGAACAGGGTCTTTCAGCCATGCCTCGATCGATTTGTCGTGGTCTTAATCGATGAAATTTTGATTTACTCGACCACTGAGGAGGAGCACGCCTACCACTTGCGGGTTGTACTAGACACACTCCGAGAGCACCAGCTTTATAGAAAGCTCTTGAAGTGTCAGTTCTAGATTCAGGAGGACCACTTATTGGGACACATCATCTCTAAGGCGGGAGTTACAGTGGATCCTACAAAGATCAAGGCAGTGCTAGCTTGGGAGTCACCCAGGAGCGTGATGGTGGTGCGGAGTTTCTTGGGACTAGCTGGATACTACCGAAGATTTGTGCCAGACTTCTCCAGATTTGTGGAACCACTCTCAGCTTTGACGAAGAAGGGGAAACCCTTTGTGTGGTCAGACAGATGTCAGCAGAGCTTCCAGGAGCTGAGACAGAGAATGACCAGCGCGCCTATCTTGAGGTTGCCGGAGGAGGGAGTAGGGTACGTAGTTTACTGCGATGCATCGGGGACCGAACTCAGATGTGTCCTGATGCAGGAGCGGGCCGTGATCGCCTATGGATCACGTCAGTTGAGGTCACATGAGATGAACTACGCTACCCATAACCTTTAGTTAGCTGCAGTGGTCTTTTCTCTGAAGATGTTGAGACACTATCTGATGGGGGAGTGCTTTACAATCTATTCTGACCACCAGAGTCTGAGGTACATCTTCTCACAGAAGTACCTGAAGCTAAGACAGCAGTGATGGATCGATTTCCTCCAGGACTATGACTTTGAGATAGTCTATACTCTTGGAAAGGGGAACGTGGTAGCCGATGCTCTCAATAGGAGGACGGGCATTCAACTACTTTGGGAGGTGATAGAGTATCTAGCCGCTTTACAGATATCCTTCATGGATAGAGATAGAGCAGCCTTTCTTCAGTCACTCACAGTCACTCCTCCACTACTGCAGCGGGTCAGAGAGGTAAAGCATGGGGATGCTGACTGTGAGACGTGGCGTGCGCAGATATCCTCAAGACAATCACCTGATGGTTTCTCTATAGGAGGAGAGCACGACGTCCTTTTTAGAGGACGTACCTTGGTACCAGTTGCTTTACGAGAGTAGGTGTTTATAGAGTTTCACACTTCTCCTTTGGCGGTACATCCTGGCGTGGCGAAGATGTACCAGAATCTCAGACGACAGCACTGGTGGCCAAGCATGAAGAAGGTTGTGGCAAAGTTCATTTCTATATGCCTCACCTGCCAGTAGGTGAAGGGAGAGCACCAGGTACCAGCAGGCTTGGTACAACCCTTGGAGTTCCCAGAGTGGAAGTGGGATAGGATATCTTTGGACTTCGTGACAAGACTTCCACGCACTTCCAGAGATCACGACTCCATTTAGGTGATTGTTGACCAACTCACCCAGTCGGCTCACTTCTTACCCATCAGAGAGTAGGGCTCAGTGGAGATCTTGAGACGTCTCTACATTCAGGAGATTGTACGGCTTCATGGTGTGCCATCATCTATCATCTCCGATCAAGATGCTCTCTTTACTTCCCGGCATTGGAAGGGGTTGCAGGAGGCGTTCGGGACGCAGCTACTTCTGAGCACCGCCTTTCACCCTCAGACAGATGGTCAGACGGAGAGGACCATTCAGACTCTCGAGGACATGCTCCGTGCATGTGTCCTCGACTTTGGTCACAGCTGGGGGGACCACCTACCCTTTGTGGAGTTTGCGTACAACAATAGCTACCACTCCACCATCGGGATGACACCATACGAGGCGTTGTATGGTCGACCTTGCAGATCTGCTCTGTGCTGGGCAGACCCTAGGGAGTCAGCACTTGTGGGACCAGAGATGGTCCAGGCTAGGACAGAGAAGGTCCAGGTCATCCAGGAGCGGATGAGGACAGTTTAGAGCTGGAAGAAGTCTTATGCTGACAGGAGGCAGAGGCCACTAGAGTTTGAGGATGGCGACAACGTTTTCTTGCGGGTCTCAACTCGACATGGATTATAGAGATTTGGCTGAGGTGGCAAGTTCTCTCCGCGCTTCATCGGACCATTCCAGGTCCTCAACAGGGTTGGTGAGGTGGCTTATCGCCTGGCTCTACCGCCTCAGTTGCACCGGGTGCACGACGTCTTCCACGTATCCCAGCTGAGGAGATACGTGCACGCCCCGACACATATCATTGACCATGGGAAGCTGGACATTGATGATGGGGCGGCTTTTGCGGAGGTCCTGGTGGAGATTGAGGATCGACATGAGAGGGTCCTACATGGATGGTCGATTCCTCTAGTGTGCATCAGATGGCAGCATGGGAACCTCCAGGAGAGAACTTGGGAGAGGGAGGCTCAGATGCGTGCTCAGTACCCACATTTTTTCCCTAGTTTTTTATGTATCTTTATGGGGGCGTAAATCCTTGAGGTGGGAGTGATGTAAAGACCTGAAAAATTCAAGGAAATTTTTTTCTTAATTTTCTTGGGAATTTTACAAGAATGTAGTTTCTGACGGCACCTGATTTCGAGGCCCGGTGTGCCCGGAATCTTTTTCCGATGTTTAGCTCGGGTACATTCAGTGAACGAACAAGTGGGTTTTTCTAACTTTTGAACCGATGCTCGGAATCGAATTCGGAGGGCACTAATGGAATCGCAGCACCAGTATTTTCTTAGAAACACCTTTTCCGGAGTTGCGTTTTCTCGGGTGTGGTTTTTAAATTTTTCGGGTTAAGTAAATGAATAAAATAAAATGGTGCGACCAATTTATTTTATTTTAAGTCGCTTAACCTATGTTAAGTGGATGATGTGGGACCCACAATATCCAACCCACATGGTAGGATATTTGTGAGGTGGGGTCCACACGATCCCCACCATTTATTTTCTTCTTAAGTAACGCACCTGCACCCCCCTTTTTAATGAAGTCAACTCTTGCGTTTAATCTGGATATTAAACGTCTCATTAATTGGGCAGTTTTAAACTCCTCAATTAATTGATCGTTTCTTTTCTTTTTGAATTTCAAAGAGTTGGTCTGACTGTTAATAAAATAAGAAAACACTTATTTTATTTTGGTGGGAACTTGTTGCGTGGAGAGGATTTGGAGAAAATCCTTCTTCTTCGACGAAGAACACGAAGAACGCACCGATCTCCGATGAAGAACGCCAAATACTTGGAGATCGACTACGCGACGTCGTGTACCGCGACGCCAATGACACTTCTTCCACGATGCTTCTTCTGTGACATTCTTTCTCTGCGACACGACAATCCCCCTTCCGCGACGCCTTCTTCCGCGACGTGCTTTTCCGCGACGAACCCTCGCTCAACGAATTCGACAAGGTAGGGGTTTGGATTCAATGAAATATTTGTGATTTATACCCTCTGCATATGTTTAAAATTTTTCAGAAGCCTTTTTAAACCGCTAACGTGGTGGGTGCGGACCAACGAACAAGTCTGAACTCACCGTCTCTTCGTTCTTGGTGTGCGGATTGGTGGTCGACGATAAAGCAGGCCGCACGGGCGTTGTGAGGTCTTCACAGTGAGGGACGGGCCCCGGGAGGGCCGTTGGTGAAGATGGAAGGCAAATCCGACCACCAGAGCTTGTTCGGTGGTCCGCGGAGCACTCCACCGGCGCGCCTCGCAGGCATGACCACGCCGGCGGCCGGAGGCGGCGGCGCCCGGCACGCCGCCGGGATGGGCCGCCGCGGCTGCCGGCCGCTGGTCCCGCGATCGCGCAGGACCGAGGGAGGTGTGACGCGGCACTCGACCATGTCCATTGACAAGGAGAGTCCCCCCATGGGGCCGCAGTTACGTGCTGGCGGGGGGGCAGCGTGCCACCCCGCACCGCTCGGACGAAACGGCCAAGCCGCCCGACCGGACCGCCAGGCCGGGCCGCGCCCAGGCCGGGCCTTGCCAGCCGGGCCGGGCCAGGCCCAAGAGGGCCGGACCTAGACCCGGGTCGGGTCGACCCAGTTCGGGCCGACCTAGGAGGTACCGACCGGGCTGGGTCGGACCGGGCTCGAACCCCCTAATACCATATTTTTTCGGTATGTTACCCACAACTTGGGATACAGACCTCCGATCGACGCACCGTCTGTTGCGTAGCGATCCTTGGATCGAGGCAGTCATTTTGGTATATTACACGCAAGGTTTTGGAGTACTTTGGGTTCGGCCGGGTTGGTTCGTACACAAAACCAACCGGGCCCTCAGAGCGGAAAGGCTTATGACTTGAGCTCTGGACATCCGATTGATGTGTCGTCGACTTTTATGGATTCCTCTAAGTGAAACGGACCTTTTGGCTTACTCCACTCGAGGTTTGGATGTAGTTGGAGTATGGTAGGGTTGGTTTTGACTTAAAAACCAACCGGGCCCCTAGGACAAAAAGGCCAATAACTCTCAGACCGGGCATCCGAATGACGCACCGTCTGTGACGTTGAGTTCCTGTTGATGATACAGAACTTTTGGATACATCAAATCTGGACTATGTGTCAGTTGATGTATCAGACCTTCGGTTGGTGGAGCGAACCCTCCCAAACGGTCTTGCTGTGTGCGGGAACTCTAGAGTTGGCTGCGACTGCGACGACGATGATGACTGTGCAGAAATCCTCCGTGGATTCGACGACGATGACTACAGCACTCAGCGATCCTACGTGGATCAGTGCTACCAATCTTGTGTTGGTCAGATCCTGTGTGGTTCAGCGCTCAGCGGTCATGTGTGGGCCAGCGCCTACAGATCCTGTGTGGGTCCGATCCTGTGTGGGTCATTGCGGGGGTTAGTTGCCTATCGATCTTGTGTGGGTCAGATCCTTTGTGGGTCATTGAGGTGGTTAGTACCTATAGATCCTATGTGGGTCTGACGACTTAGATGAATCAGTGGGAATATCTGATCATCTATATTGTCTTACGAAGAAGTATACTTGTGTGAGCTGAATCTTGATTTTCTTTCCTATGTGGATTGTGTTGTGCTATCCTGTGTGGATGTGATCGAACTCCAGCTCAGATGTTGGAGCCGAACGCGAATTGATGACTTAGGTATATGTATGGGCATATACCTAAGTAGTGTTGGATGTTATTTCGTTATTGTATCTTTCCTTTGTGGATTATCCTTTGTGGATTCTGGGAGACCTTCGGGGGTCTCGGGGTCCCTACGGAGTAGCTTATACTCACCCCTGCACGGGCTATGCCCGTAATACGTTGTGTTGGTTGCAGACGACAGACAGCGCTGATCGTGGTTGAGGATGGCAGAGTAGGTCTGTACCTGGAGGTGGACCAGTGGGCGGGACGTACACAGAGAGGACGGCTGGACCCGAGGAGCTGTGGAGGATATCTGTACCCACCCTTTTGGTGGGACTTCCAGTGGACGGCTCGAGGCTGCGGATTTACTTTCAGTTGCTGTTTTCCCTTTCCACTTGTACTTTACTTTTAGTTTGGGTTTGTATTCTGGCCTACTTACTTTTCCGCACTTACTGTTGTACCCAGTTTTTACTTAATGTTTACTTCAGCTTGCTTGCTCTGTGGTGTTTGTTTACTTTACAAAGGCAATGCCTTCCCTTTTTACCATGAATTACACCTTGGTGCTAGTCGCCAGCCCCTGGCCTATTGAAGGCGGGCTTGGGGTAGTCACGGCACGGGCCCCGAGGACGGGTCGTGACATCACCCCTATATTATTCCCCTTATACATTTTCCTCAATTTTTCACTTCTTCTATAACTTACCTTTAATTCCATAAAACAAATAAAATTCATTATTGGTCTTAGTAACACATAATAAAATATCCTCATATTATGAGAATTTTTATAATACTGGTTCCCTTTGAAGGACTGGATTTATCCCATCAAAGAAATGGTAAATCAAAATGTTATAATTATGTATGTAACCCATACCATTCCTTGATAAATATCTTTTTTAAGAAAAATATCTATTGCTCAGTAAAAAATAAATTTTTTGTTCCATTAAATGATGGTTGATTTAATCATATATTAATTCCTAACATTGTTACATAAAATTTTAGGTTAGCAATTTTATTTAAAAGATAAAATTAATTTGTTAAAACCTGAGTCAGCTTCCCAAATATAGTTATAATTTTCAATTATAGCTCTAAATCCAGATCTATCTTCATTATTATTCTTTGGAGGGAAATACATAAATATATTGTGTTAATTGGTATGGATTACATTCCTTGCACTGGGAACCATTTATAAATAAAATTATACAGTATATTATATCACTACATTATGGATTATAATATGTAATTCCAAAACAACTGAAAAACATAAAATAATTTTTAAATTTTTTATTAGATAATATCATAATCCTAATAATTGTTTATTTTAAAATATTCTAAAATTATCAATATATTTTTCAATATTTTATAATGGTTTTTAAATAAAATGGTTATTAACCAAAGATTATCCCCTAGGAGTGTCGAACTAGGTCTGTAATAAGAGACCATTCACCATGCACATAAATGATGTCTGATATATACTCAACCAACTATTTCGTGGTTGTTACCCTAGATTCAACAGGCCCAAAACCAAATCTAATTATAGTATCCAAATAGGGATTTATTTTTTATAAAACTTCAAAATATCTACCTTATTAAAAACATTGTGATATTATCCTACAATTACACATATCCTTAGTTAGTCATAGGTTTTTATTCCATAATCACTATTTTCTTAAATCTAGTTCCCAAGATTTCAACTAAAATTGCACTGATACCATCTATAAAGACCTCAACCCTAGTATCACATAGATGGTGGGTACATTAATAAATTTAAATTTTATACAAGCGATCACATATGAAATGAGCGATTACTTTTTTAGTTTTGGATAACAATATATATGATTGAATCTCACATTGCATTTGAATACATAAAATAAAACGTTGTATTTTAATTGAAAAATTCATTATTAAATATATAATATCTATAATATTAGTCATATTACACATATAAAAATCCTAGGGGAAGAAACATAATAAGGGGGGTAGCTCAGATACTCATTAAGGGAATGCGTACAATTGAATCTACCATAGAAAAAAATAAATCATTAATAATACGGAAGGAATAAATAATGAAACAAAATACCATATAAATAATATTATTGTCTTGTAACTTATCCATGGATATTTTACCTGTAATAAAATGGATGTAAACAATATATTTGATAATGATGTAACACGTAATGTGTAAAATATGTAACCTACTGTCAAGGCCTTGATCCAATACAACTTATATAAATGGGTAAGTCCTTATCCAAATGTGCAACCTATTTTTTCTCGTGAGGCCAATTGATTCATCTAGGGGACATATAATTTTTTCCCCACCACTTAATTAATAATTAGAATTCATTATTCATATTAATGAAAAATACAACAAGATCCACATGCCTTAATAATTAATAATTAAACGTATTGGAAGAACTAGAAAATCGAATGTTAATAATTTACCAATTAAAATGACCATCAATCAACCAAAGAAATATGTTGGATATTATCAATATCTTATATCCTCATTAAATCATAATATTCATCAACGTATTTTTATATTTATGGAAACACTTTAAAAATATCACTGGAAATTTTCTCGATGAAAATACCCCTTTCATTTTGAAATCACTTATTTAAAATATAAAAATTTCCAAAATTTTATGAAAAAATTTTACTTTTTAAAATAATTAAAACTTATAAATATAGATTAAATTAAAATAATATTCATTATGGTGTAAATTTTTTTTCATATAGTAAACATTTAAATGAATATTTTGTTCACACCTTGGTAAAAAATACATCTTTTGGAAATAGACAAGAAGTTACCTTATAAAAATATTTATTTAAATAGAGAAAAGGGTATGAAATTAATTTAAAAAATAATTTTATAGTATTAAAAACATCCTTAAAAACATTTTAAATAATATATTGACATTGAATAAAATTATTCTTGATTGAATTGAAAAATAAAACCAGTTTGTTTCTTAAAACATTGTTTTGGTCTCCTGAGTACATAAAAAAATAAGGAAAAGAGAGCATGTAATTTATTAAAATAAACATAATAGAATAAAATAAATAGTGTTAAATATATTAATATTACATAATTCCTCCAAAAGTAAGTATAAACATAAAAAATCTTGAATAATTATGAGATTTTTAATAAACCCTTACCTCTTGTTTAACTTTCTTTATAAGTGATTTTAACCACATGTATACTAAATTTAATTTTATTATACTAGTATAAAATAACTGTATATAAAAATATACATACTTATAATATCATATATTATCCAATTAAAACATTTCAACTCCCATTTATTAATAATTATTTATTAAAATCGTTTATTCTAAGTGTTTACTGTCTAATTTTTCTTATAAGTTGCAGTTCGGTGGTTTCAGTCCTTGAATATAGATCATGGTTCCATGTTCTCCATAGTTTTAATAATGATATAAATATAGTTTATATATATATATATATTAATTATTTACATTTTTAATATAATCCTTGAATGGTAGACATGAAAAATGAATCACATTGCTTCATGGAGGTGGTAGTCCGCACGCACACATGAGGGACGTTAACAATTTATAACAAGTGGAAGTGTAAGCAGGTAAATAATATATAATATTTATAGGAATATAATTATTTCACAAAAATATTATATATTTATTAGTTCCATATTTTTAACCATCCATTTAAAATAGAGATTAATAATTAATTACACCACTACATGGAGGTGATAAGTTGTGTGTACGGTCGAGTAACATATTTGCTTTCCATAGGATGAAAAAGATATGGGAAATGATTTTACCATAATCATAATAACATATCAATGTGTTTATGATACTATATTAATTGTTTTATTAAGGTTCTAATATATTAATATGTTTTATAACAAGAAATAAATTTACAACATTCGATAAAAATGATTACCTATTCTTCGGTAGAACTCTTAAGATTCCTTTTTAAAGACACTTAAATGATATTTTAAGAAGAATAAAACCTATAGATCAAGGATAAATAATTATATAAGATAATGGGGGTTTTTTCTAGCTATTTGGATCAATGTGGTGTAAAGAAGAGAGCAGAGAGGTGTCCTTTTATAATTGCATGAGAGAAACACCATGGATTATTTAAAGGATTAAAAACTTTTAAGTCATTTTCTATGAAACTTCTCCCATAAATATCTTAAAATCAAGAATAAAGTGTTAATTTGAAAAATAATTTTATGTAAAAAGTATTAATATGACAAAATTTGGCCTTATCAATGATTTTTAAACTTGGTTAATCAGATTTACCCTTTTACCATAGTGAAAAGTATTTGGTAATTTTACATTTCATTATGAACAAAAAATAAGTTGAACTTATCAAATAATATTAATTAAGATTATTAAAAAATAGAATTCATTTTATAATATTAAATTATATAATTTTTATATTTTTCTTTAAAATAAACCCATAAAATGTGATGAAAAACAGTTTTCTAAAAAAATGTCTTTTAACTCTAAAAGTATTTTTATTCCAACAAAAAGTATAATATTGATAAAAAATTTCTAAATTGTATTATTATTAATAAAATAACTAATGAAATTTTAAAATTAATTAAAATCAAAATGGGGATTTGAAAATACTATAAAAGTAATGAAGAATTACTGAAAAATTTTGTATTTTCAATATTAATCCAAAAATAAACTTTTTCAAATAATTCCAAAAAGATATCCACAAGCTAATTTTGATATGATGATTTCAAAAATAAAATAATTTTTATAAGATGAAATTTACATATGTGGTATAAATTAATTAAAATATTCAAGAACGAAGTGAATTAAAACCCATTTATAAAAAAACATAATTTTAAGCATAAAATCACTATACTAAAAATTGATTACTTATTTATTATGATTTAGTCAAAATATTTTAATTAAATAAAATTGCTTTACATATTTTTCATAATTTGGTTAATCTTATTCATACATATTAATCCAAAATCTAGTTGATAACTATCATATTAAAAAAATATTTTAATATTATATCAAGGTTTGTTTAATGTTTGTGAAACATATAAATAAGAATAACAAGGAAATTGAATTTATTTTTAGGGAAATATATCAAGAAAATTGGTGTGTTATGGGTTCCTTTATTTTTTTCTTTTTGGGTTATAGTAGAAAGGATATTGGATGTGTTGATATTGGTTAAGGGAATCCCCATATGCCTGACTAGCTCTTGTGGAATGGACCTCAGAGTCTCCAGTGATGGGATAACTATTATAGTTTTATGGGTTTTGGGTGTATTTATGCATCATGAGTATAAATGTGGGATCATATTCAATTAACATCTTTTTTGTATTTTGTATAGTATATCTTTAATTTAATGCATTTATCTGTGATAATTGTGGATTTATATATTTTTATTATCTATTATTATGAAATATATATATATATATATTTGAATTAGTTAGTGTAACTTTGGCATTTAGTTTTGTTCTGTATATATATGATTGTCACTAATGTGATGTTATGGAGTACTAGGCTTAAAACTTTGGTAAAACTAAATGGGTAATACCTTATGGGGGTATTTCCAAGGATATTTCATTCAACAGTAATCTATTATGGGTGCCTTAAGATTCTAAATTTACTCTATAAAGAAAGATATTCTGGTCATTATAAACATTATTTTGGAATTTCATAAAATACAACCTTAGAGACACTTGTCTATACTACTTGGTGAAGTGGGATAGAATTATATTGCTTGGTTGGATGTTCGAGTTCCACCACAATATACGTATGAGGAAACAAATGATTTTGATCCCACACATACTCCAGTTGTTTAGAAATTGGATCCACTCCAGACTGGATTCTTCTAGGTTGTACCTATCTATAAAGGAGGGTTACAAATAACTATGGTTGACTAGGTCCATGACTTTTAGCTTCAACATCCTCCAACCTTCTATGGAACTAGAAAATTATAGTATTTTAAGGACTAGATATATATCCTTGATGGGATATTCACTTCATCAAGACACTATAGGATTAAAGGGTCAAGATAGTGGGATTTATGCTTTAGATACCTTCCAGGAGATCTTGGGGTGTCATGGTACAAGTAGACAGTTGTGAGGGTTGGTCTTGGTATCCCTACAAGAACTAGTTATTTTGATAATTTTTTCTTTGAATGATGAAGTAGGATCATTCCCAAATATTCATGTAGCTTAAATAAGTATCTATAGAGGTATTTTTGTGCTCCACTCATTCACTAAACTACTTAATTTTTCTCCCCTACTATTTATAAATGTGGCATGTAAGGCAAGAAAGATTTATATCAGTGTTCACCCAATTATCAGATGACAAGTTATTATTTTTTACCTAACAACATACCTAATGGTTTTTTTCAATTCCTTGACTATTGATAAGGGTTTGGGGTAATCGAGAGATTTTACATATTCCATCCTTTAGTACATAGGTGGGTGGACCACATATTTACATGATGAGTGTAACAAATAATTATGGGAGGAGGAATACTAAGGATTTACAGTGGGTTAGTGGTAGGTAGGAAGATAAAAGTTTTTATTTTCTATACTCCTCATGAGGAGATCCATAGTGATTCTACTATTTGGAAGGTCAGATATTATAAAGGTTCATCATATAACCACAAATAAAGTGTCGATGGTGAGGAAAGATTGGACATCTCTAATAGTAATTCTCTAGAACATTGTGGTCGAGTTTCTATAAGGGTATAGGAGAGGTGAGAACCATGACCCATTGAATGAGTTGGGGTTCTCAATAGAAGGTTTATACTCCTTTTACATTGATGACTTAGGTAATTCATGCACTTTAGGGACATTGATATAGAGCTAATGCTGGTCAAGTGTATGTGATAGACCAATTTATTACTGACTGTGGAGATAGACCATGGACCGTTCAAGATATGTTCATGATCCCCTCTTCCCTTTATACTTCTCATCTGATACTTGTGTATCCCATTAGTTTATATCTATTCAAGATGTTTTTGATCTTTACTAACCTATTAACATATCTTCTGAGTTACTCTCTCTCAAAATTGTTCCCACATAAATGTGACTTCATTAGGGAAATAATTATTTCCAAATAGTTTCCAACAGGTTTGTTCATTAAACCGGAAACACCAAATGGTTATATATCCATAGGTACCTTTTTTCCAAAGGTGGGATATTTTATGTATTTGAAACCATGACCCTTAATAACATTCATTTGTTGAGAGGATGGGTGGTCGGGCTCATCACGCCCTTTGGGGGGGGGGGGAATTATTTCCTAATCAATAACTCACTTATAGATTTATGATATGTTCATGAATCCTTCATTAATTCTTAAGTATGTTGTGTGTTATCCTATTAGAAATAAATTATTAGCATGTATAGAATTAAAAATCAGCTGTATGTATTCAAGGTTCTTAATGAATAGATATATTTGTATGTATCTGAGGTTATTCATTGATGGTATCCTCTTATATGATACTTAGATATTCTTTGGTTGTTATTATGATGATGCTGGTTTTCTACCCATGTAGTGGGGAACTATGGTGTTTAAGGTCATCCAGGTAGAGAATGTTACTCCATAATTTCTCTTCATCTAGGGAGATGGAAGTTATAATGATTTCGGGATAAAATCCATAGGTGGTATTTCTATATATCCTTGTGGAAGGAAGAAGAACACACATACTTTGGTGTTTCTTAATGGGACACATCTTACCTTTTAAGGTCATTTGATAAGGACCCAATTGTACAGTTTAATATCATCTGGTAAGTAATTATAGGTCTAAGATACCTAGTCAATGTTTGGTTCAGGACTTATACCTAATCATCCCAAGAAACCTATAAGTAATATGAGCTTCCTTGTTGAATTAAACCCTATTGGGGATATGGACCAAAAGAATAGGGTTGGCTTAGGATGTTGGGTTTGATCCTCAGGGAGGATTCCTATGTATCATGTTTGGATGGTAATCAAATACTACATAGTTTTTTAGTGAGGACACAAGCCTATGGAGTCCCTCAAGGGTATGTCTCATAGGTAATCATGGCCCTTTGAGATGATAGGTTGGGGATTACACCTAAGAAGGATATCCCTTATGAAGGGACCATGAGAAATGTTTTAAATCATGGTGATCTAGGATATTAATTTAGGGTTTGTTCCTAAAGAGGATACTCAGGTTAAGGAAATTAGGGCTGGACTCCTAAGGAGGATATCCAATGAACTTGGGCCTTGGGTGAAGGCTTTCTAAGTATCCCAGTTATGGTGTGAATTGAAGTTCTCAAAGTTTATTCTCTAAGATAGATTGTGTGCGTGTCATGATCATTACAACCCTCTAAACTAATGTGAGACATGATCAGTGTGAGAAACAAGAGGATTTTAATGATTCAACAAACCACACACTTTCTTTCCTTTTATTATGGAAGTATCTAGGGCTATGCTGGATGAGGCCAGGGATGTGGAACTTACAACTCTTTACTTTACATTGGATGAGAGTCCAAGTTAAGGAATGATTGAAAATGAAGTAGTTTGAGGTGGAGAGGAGCAAGACTACAACCTCCCATATGGAAGGCTAGGGGCTTATTCCAGGATGGTTGCCCAATAATTTGTTCCACAGCTGGAGGAGTATCTAATTATTTATTGAATAGAAAAAGAAGTGTGATCCTTATCCTCTCTTCAAGGAACTAGAGGCCTCATGTCTTAGAGACGATAATGGTTGAACAATGTCCATACCCCAATCCTCCAAACTGAGAACTCCCCATCATTGTCCCTAGGGTAAGGGTCCTCGTGACCATGGGGATACATACTCACATTCACCCAGAGAACCCTGACTATACAATCGTAAAAATGCAGGGAACCTCTGACCATAGGAATGCATACCTAAATGGAGGACATGCATGTGTTCCACTCATCAAGGTTGTGTAAATCTGGGGTCCTAGGTGTAGGTTTCAACTTGTCCCTTTTTAGAGAAGGAATTCATGGAAAGAGAGTCCCTTCCATGAGTGTCTTTGAAGGGAGATTAAAGGGTGTCTTGAGTTGGTCCTGAGCATAGGATCTTGGAATAGGTGTGCCACTATAGTGTGTCATGTAGCTCCTAGGAGGAACTGAATGTGCTTTGTGTATGGTGATAAGGGTTGTGTATTTTGTATATGCCTTTTGTAATGGATTATCAATGGATAACACTTTGTTGAGGCCTTAACCTAAGCACCCTAGTTCTCCTATGGTTCCCTTGAAATGGTCGCATATAGGTCCTTGATTAGGGAATGAGGCCTCACGCAGATGGTTTCTCCTTAGGGAAGAATAGTACCCTTGTAGGTGTATAATGTATTTAGACCCTATGGGGACTTCAAACTTCCTTATCCCCTTTAATTATCTATTCTCCCATCTTTTACAGAGATACCTGAGAAATTTTGGGGGACCTGGGTGAAGGTGATGCGCAATGAGATCTCTGAGGGTTATTTCAAATTTTCAATCTTTTATGAGGTGACCAATGGTACTATTTATAGGAAAAGAGGTAACATGGTTGAAAGAGTTTTCACATTTAGTTCTTTATAATAGGTCTACGATGTAGCCCTTTGGCATAGGGGTGCAAAAAATAACACTGCCTCATAGGTCCCTGGCGTATCTCCTCCTAGTAGGTCCTTTGTATAGGTGGCTACACTAGCAGCACTTGCATTGTCTACATGGCATGTAGGTGTGAGGAATTGGTCCACATATTCTCTTAAGGTTACTTGATACATAATATATCCAACGTGATCTTCATAATTTTTTCCCTTCCCTTATTAAAATTTAGTTTCAACAAAAGCCCCCCCAGGATTGGATCTGAATGAAAGAGAAGGGTATAGTCTTGATGAAAAAGAATGAGAAAATATTATGAAGGATGAATTCTAGGCCACATAGCTACTCTACATTTCTTTCCCATGGATATATTCATTGCAAGTGGTTGGTGCAGGTCGGAAGCATAAGCATGCAGTTCCTACAAATACACCTTTACCTTTGTCACTTTCTTAACTTATATTTTTTCAATTTATTCTCACTTCACATGGATTGTTCATTCAGATGAATTGCCTTGTGATCCTATGAATGTACTTAGAAATTCTTCATGAGGTATAACCACCTAATAAATAGAGTTGTACTTGGTCATTGTTTTGAAGGAGTTGCACCGAAGGACCTCATCGAGGAACCTGTGTGGGGTACTTTGTCAAAGGACCTATGCAGTGTACCTTATCGAAGGAGATATGTGAGGATTTTCCATTTCCAAATACTTGAATTCCTATAAGTTCAAAAATTTAAGTTTCATAAGTAAACACCCCAACTTAATGGGTGAAATTGGTTCCTTCTTGTAGGTTTCCAAATAGATCATTCAATGACTTCAACTGAAGATGTAACACCCCAGGTTTAAAATTAAGTTTTATGTTTTTCCAATGTTTCCAAGATGCAATAAAATAAATTTCCGATTGCAAATTTATAATTAGCGAGCACTTTATTCATACAAATACCATAATACATCCTTGACATACAATAACTAACCCATTAAACCCACTGTTATCGATAATAAAACAATTGGAAGACCGCCAAGAAACAAAACGATGCCGATCGAGTAGTTATCATCTATTGGATCTGATAGAAGCACAAATGTTATGGCAAAGATAATAGTAATGAAACTAAAAATAAGAGGAACATATAAAACCATCTCTGAAAGCAGTTCCTTGAGCGCCGGGATATTTTTTTTGTGAGTGTTTAAACGAACCTTGAAACATTGGTATTTATAGAGTTTTATCCGACCGTTATAAAAAAAACTATCTATTATAAGTTTTCAAATAAAAATTGAGAGATGACTTATGATAACCATTGATATAAAATAAATAATGAATTAATACTCACAAAAATATAATATGAAAATATATCATTCTTATTTTAACATATATATAAAAGTATTATTATTGATATATATATATATAAGTGTTATTTTTAATAATAAATACATTTAATTGATTATTTTTATAAAAAATCAATATTTTATAAAATTATAACATTTAAGAATAATACTTGATTTTTATACCAGTAATAAATTATATTACCAAAGTTACTTCATACTAAAGAAAATCTGTTTTATGAAATTATAAACTTAAATTATTAAGAAAATGAAAGAATAATTTTTATTACCATGAAGGTTATTTTATATATGACTATTCATGTATAAAAAAATTAATATAGGTTTTTGTATGCATATATATATATGTTTATAACGAAATAATATATATATATTAAGATTATTTATTTAAATAAATAAAACTGTAATGATAATTGATAAAAAACGGTGAATGAAATAATAATAAATAAAAGAAAAAAATGGGTTTTCAATCTCAGGTAAATCTCGAGCATAGGGTTTGGATTTTGGGAAGGTTAGTCACATAGGAACTGAGCACGGGGTTGAACCAGGAGTCCGAGAATGCAATTTTGAGATAGGTAGGGCTACGTCGAACTTCGATTGAAGCATGGGCGTCGTCCAATGGTCGATTTCATATAGGGGTCCGTCGGGTTTCCTTTCGGCGTGAAGGCGAGGTCTAACCATGGAGAAGAGAACCGAATTCGAGGCACTGCATGTAGTTCGCATTGATTCGTGAAGTTCCGAGCAAGGTCGCAGTGATGAGGTTCAAGCTCGGATGAATTTCAATTCGGAAGATTAAGCGCGAACCGAAGAACCAGATCCAATTTGCGTTTAGGGTTTTGTTTTTGATGAGGTAAAACTATCTCGTTTTTGGTATTCAGATTTGTGAGTATGTTTAATGACCAAAATCTTCTGAAAAATCAACTCAATAGTTCTTTGTTTTGTCTTTCATCCATTTTTCCTTTGGAAATCTACGCCTGTTCAATTCTTCTTATCCGATTATGACGTATTTTGCAAGTTGGATTAAATTATCCGATGAATCTTATTAGTGTGGCCAAGTGCCGATTTGTTTAATATTTCCTTCAATATTTCTTCAATCTTATCATTATCATATTGATTTTTTTATGTACCGGTATCAAATATCTTTCAAAATATCATGTATCAGGACTTAATTATACATTGGAAGCATTCAAATAACCTTGTTATCATTTTCAGTGGTTTTGTGTCAACATATTACTTTAATATATCATTCCTCTAGTTTCAAGACCTTGTTTGGTAGCAACAATATATAAATTATATATATAACGCTTTTCTGTGAAGCATTCAATCGAAACCACACATTTGGATTTATCACGTCCTTCTTTCTGAAATGTTGCACCTTTAAAGAACCTCGACTGAGAAAAAGAATAGGGGTAGTCTTTGATTCTATACCTTCTTTTATTTTCAATTCTGAGAATTTGAGAGTGATTGTGAAGACAGTAGAAAGGTGAGGGCTCTGTAGGGGGTCTTCTGCACAATAATTACGTAAGGGACCTCTATCTTATTTTACACAGTTCAATTTTTAATTTTAATAATTTTTTCAATTAAAGCTTTCAAGTTTATGTTTGTTTTATCAAATATATGTTCAAATTTAGTTCTATGTAAGGGAATATTAATTTTACTCCAAATTTTCTTATGAAAAAATATTACTGTTTTTATGAGTTCTTGTTTTGTGTAAGGGACTTCTTATCTTCAAATACCTCTCTTCTTTAATCTTTAATTATAATTGATTTATTCAATTAAATCATTCATGTTTATAAAAATTATGTTCAAATTTGGTTTAGTATAATGGGTTAAAAGACTATTTGTTTATCATAATTTTAATTTTATGGGTTTGTGTGTATGAGGGATTTTCTACACATTTAAATCCTCATAAAACTAGATTATTATTATTCTTTTTCTTTTATTTCAAGGTAAATTTTCTTATGTTAAATAATATGGTTTATATTTTTTTGGTTTTGGGTATTGAAAAAAATATTGCTACAATGGTTTGTTTAATGATTCTCGTAAACCAATATTGATATGTTTGAAGTTTTGGACATATTTTGATATACTCTAATAAACTATTCTAAAATTTTTAGAAAAATTTAATTATTCCAAATTTATGGTTCTATTTGTATAATTAAAATTTATTTTAGAAGGAACATCTCATATAAAATCAAGTGAATAATATGTATATGTATATATATACCTTCATGATGTGAAAATATATGATTGTTCTAAATAAATTAATAGTCATGTAATAACTCACATATGAATTAATAAATTAAGAATATCATAATTTTATTGTGTCACATACAAGTCATATAAAAATCATGGTTATGGCCATATATGGATAATCGTTTATGAAACGTCATACATGCATAAGCATATATAGGTATATACATGTACTTGAGAACATTGGATAAACTCTACAAAGAAATGAATTTTAATGAAATTTGATGAACTGTTTATAGACATCTTACAATTTTAAGTTGCCTTGTGCATGTTTATATTTATAATTTTACTCATGAGTGAAATGTTGATTTTTTTTAAATATATATATAAATATATATATATATATAATTTATAATCTTCGGTGCATGCTCATTATTATTTTATGATTTTGAATTAAAAGTGGTTTAAGTCATTTAGTTATGAAAACAAATCATTGATATTTCTTTTATTATTTATCAGTGAAAGATCGGGTATGTTGGTGTTCATGTATATGCCATGTGACGTGAGTTTTTGGGAATCAATACTCACAAGTGTTTTTCAATAAAAAATTCACAAACACACACACATATATATATACCCTTATATATATATTAGTGGAAATGATTATTTAAATGCACTGACATTTTTAAAGGTAAAAACTCCAGTGAGAAATACTATATATATATATATATATATGTAAAGAAAACATAAAACATTTTCGAAAGATACAGGTTCTTGTTCGTTGTAAAAATAGAAGGTCATTGGTGAGTGAACCCACCCTTCGCTATGTGGGTAGGCCCAAGACAGCCTTCGACGAATTAATTTGCCTCAAAATGATGTTTTTTTTCATGAAGTTTGCTTAATATTTTCCAAAGAAAATCACTGGAATAGTTTAAAAGTGTTTTCAATGTGTAATTATTTTTCAGAAGAATTATATTATTTTATAAAGGTTTTTTACAAATGAATTTACAATTGAAATTTTTCAAATTTATTATTGAAAGGATATTTTTCTAAAAGAGATTTATCAAAGGTTTTCAAAACCACTTACTGAGCATCTTTTGTGCTCAACCCAAGATTTGAAATGTTTTTACATGTATCTTAGGAGATTATCGTAGATGTCATCGCTTATGGAGTCAGCACGCACAGAAGAAAAGTGGAAAAATTTATTATTTTTGTTCAACTCTGATAATGTAAGGTTATGTCTAATCTTCCAGAACTTAGACCGGTAAAAGATCCTCATTTCATTAAAGTGTTGTGTAATTTTTTATTCTCCTTTAAAAAAATCACAGTATTTTTCAAGAATCGAGTCCAGAAGAGCGGGCTCGGGGCGTTATAATTTGTATCAGAGGAACAATCTAGATAACTCTAGAAATTTAGAACCCCTTGATAAATTGACTATCCTTCTCAGTCAACATTCTTCTTTGTAATTTTTAGATGGAAGGAAGGAGAACTCAAACAAGTATCTTAGGCCTTTCGGATGAATTACTTGCTATGATCATGGAAAAATCATACAAAGAAGAATCTGAGCCCTATGAAGCCATGCGACTTTCCTATAAATGACTCTATAATATATCATGCACACCTGATATACTTTGTTTTCATCGTGTTTCTGGTTTCGTCTTCGAAGATATCAGGCAGATCCAACGTCACTTCTATCGACGCCAAGGGGCATATTACGAAGGACTTTTTAGGTGTTTTACAATGTTTAAGAAACCAAAATCAATCTCAAATTTTTAAAGAGCAGCTGAAGAAGGAAATATTCGAACAACTTTTATGTGCCAAATTTTAAGCTTTTTCTTCACAGGAATAATTTATGATGAATTTGAAACATTCAAAGATGAATCAATGAGAATTTCTTATAGGAATCAAATTCAAGACGAACTTCTCGGATACTATATTGATTATCATTCCTTGAGGACTGTCTTCTGGTTCCAACATCCATACAACTCCTCTTGCACTAGTATCATTTGTGCAAAGGAAGTGGAATATTTTGAAGCCACATTGAACTTTAATTTCTTAGGAAGACATGGCAGCCGTGGAAGACAACTATACAGACCTTGGGGACATCATGTGAGACTCAGAATAGATGGGAATTAAGAGCGATAAGTGTAAATGAATTTTGAGGGTGAAATTCTATTTAAGGGGGGTAGAATGTAACCCCCAGGTTTAAAATTAAGTTTTATGTTTTTCCAATGTTTCCAAGATGCAAAAAAAATAAATTTCCCAATGAAAATATATAAGTAGCGAGAACTTTATTAATACAAATACCATAATACATCCTTGACACATAATAACTAACCCATTAAACCCACTACTATCGATAATTAAACAATTGGAAGACCGCCAAGAAACACAATGATGTCGATCGAGTAGTTATCATCTCTTGGATCGGATAGAAGCACAAATGTTATGGAAAAGATAATAGCAATGAAACTAAAAATAAGAGGAACATATAAACCCATCTCCAAAAGTAGTCCCTTGAGCGCCGCAATATTTTTTTTCTGAGTGTTTAAAGGGCCCTTAAAACATTGGTATTTATAGAGTTTTATTCGACCATTATAAAGAAAAACTATCCGTTATAAGTTTTCAAATTAAAATTGAGAGATGGCTTATAATAACCGTTGATATAAAATAAATAAAGAATTAATAATCACAAAAATATAATATGAAAATATATCGTTCTTATTTTAACATATATATAATGGTATTATTATTATTGATATATATATATAAGTGTTATTTTTAATAATAAATACATTTAATTGATTGTTTTTATAACAAATCAATATTTTATAAATTTATAACATTTAAGAATAATACTTGATTTTTATACCAGTAATAAATTATTTTACCAAAGTTACTTCATACTAAAGGAAATATATTTTATGAAATTATAAACTTAAATTATTAAGAAAATGCATGAATTATTATTATTACCATAAATGTTATTTAATATATGACTATTCATGTATAAAAAATTAATATAGGTTTTTGTATACATATATATATGTTTATAACGAAATAATATATATATATTAAGATGATTTATTTAAATAAATAAAACTAAAATGATAATTGATAAAAAAACGATGAATGAAATAATAATAAATAAAAGAAAATAACAGGTTTTCAATCTCAGGTAAATCGCGAGCATAGGGTTCAGCTTTTGGGAAGGTTCATCGCATAGGAACCGAGCACGGGGTCAAACCAGGAGTCTGAGAACACAATTTCGAGATAGGTAGGGCTACGTCAAATTCGATTGAAGCATGGGCGTCGTACAACGGTCGATTTCATATAGGGGTCCGTCGGGTTTCCTTTCGCCGTGAAGGCGAGGTCGAACCATGGAGCAGCGAACCGAATCTGAGGCACTGCTTGCAATTCGCGTTGAGTCGTGAAGGTCCAATCAAGGTCGCGGTGATGAGGTTCAAGCTCGGATGAATTTAAATTTGGAAGATTAAGCGTGGACCGAAGAACCATATCCAATTTTCTTTTAGGGTTTTGGTTTTGATGAGGTAAACCTATCTTGTTTTTGATATTCGGATTTGTGAGTTTGTTTAATGAACAAAATCTTCTGAAAAATCGACTTAATAGTTCTGTGTTTTGTCTTTTATCCATTTTTCCTTTGGAAATTGGCGCCTGCTCAATTCTTCTTATCTGATTATGACATATTTTGCAAGTTGGATTAAATTATCTGATGAATCTTATCAGTGTGGACAAGTGCCGATTTGTTTATTATTTCCTTCAATCTTATCATTATCATATTAATTTTTTTATGTACCAGTATCAAAGATCTTTCAAAATATCATGTATCAGGACTTAATTATACATTGGCAGTATTCAAATAAACTTGCTATCATTTTCAGTGGTTTCGTGTCAACAAATTACTTTAATTTATCATTCGTCTGGTTTCAAGACCTTGTTTGGTAGCAGCAATATATAAATTATATATATAACGCTTTTTTGTGAAGCATTCAATCGAAACCACACATTTGGATTTATCACGTCCTTATTTCCGAAATGCTACACCTATAAAGAACCTCAACTGAGAAAAATAATAGGAGTAGTCTTTGATTCTATCCCTTCTTTTATTTTCAATTCCGAGAATTTGAGAGTGATTGTGAAGATAGTAGGAAGGTGAGGGCTCTCTAGGGGGTCTTCTGCACACTAATTACATAAGGGACCTCTATCTTATTTTATATAGTTCTATTTTTAATTTTAAGAATTTATTCAATTAAAGCTTTCAAGTTTATGTTTGTTTTATCAAAGATATGTTGAAATTTAGTTCTATGTAAGGGAATATTTATTTTACTCCAAATTTTCTTATGAGAAAATATTACAGTTTTCATGATTTCTTGTTTTGCCTAAGGGACTTCTTATCTTAAAATACCTATCTACTTTAATCTTTAATTATAATTGATTTAGTCAACTAAATCATTTATTTTTATCAAAATTATGTTCAAATTTGGTTTAGTATAATTGGTTAAAAGACTATTTTTTTATTATAAATTTAATTTTATGAGTTTTTGTGTGTGGGGTATTTTCTACACATTTAAATCCTCATAAAAATAGATTATTATTCTTCTTTTTATTTTATTTCAAGGAAAATTTTCTTATGTTAAATAATATGGTTTATATTTTTGTGGTTTTGGGTATTGAAAATAATATTTCTAAAAAGGATTATTTAATGATTCTCTTAAACCGATATCAATATGTTTGAAGTTTTGGAAATATTTTGATATGCTCTAATAAACTGTTCTAAAATTTTTAGAACAATTTAATTATTCTAAATTTATGGTTCTATTTGTAATATTAAAATTTATTTTAGAAGGAACATTGCATATAAAATCAAGTGAATAATATATATATATATATATATATATAAATTCATGATGTGAAAATATATGATTGTTCTAAATAAATTAATAGTCATGTAATAATTCACATATGAATTAATAAATTAAGAATATCATAATTTTATTGTGTCACATTCAAGTCATATAAAAATAAAGGTTATGGCCATATATCGATAATCGTTTATGAAACGTCATACATGCATAAGAATATATAGGTATATACATGTACTTGTGAACATTGGATAAACTCTACATAGAAATGAATTTTAATGAAATTTGATGAACTTTTAATATACATGTTACAATTTTTACTTGTCTTGTGCATGTTTATATTTATAATTTTACTCATGGGTGAAATGTTGATTTTTTTAAAAAATATATATGTATCATTTATAATATTCGTTGCATGCTCATTATTATTTTATAATTTTGAATTAAAAGTGGTTTAAGTCATTTAGTTATGAAAACAAATCATTGATATTTCTTTTATTATTTATCAATGGAAGATCGGGTATGTTGGTGTTCATGTACATGCCATGTGACGTGAGTTTTTGTGAATAAATACTCACAAGTGTTTTTCAATAAAAAATTCACACACACACACACATATATATATATCCTTATATATATATTAGTGGAAATGATTATTTAAATGCACTGACATGTTTAAAGGTAAAAACTCCAATGAGAAATACTATATATATATATATATATGTAAAGAAAACTTAAAACGTTTTCGAAAGATACAGGTGCTTGTTCATTGTAAAAATAGAAGGTCAATTGGGGGTGAACCCATCCTTTGCTATGTGGGTAGGCCCAAGACAGCCTTCGACGAATTAAGTTGCCTCAAAATGATGTTTTGTTTTCATGAAGTTTGCTTAATATTTTCCAAAGAAAATCACTGGAATAGTTAAAAAGTTTTTTCAAAGTATAATTATTTTTCAAAAGGATTATATTATTTTATAAAGGTTGTTTTACAAATGAATTTACAATTGAAATTTTTCAAATGTATTATTGAAAGGATATTTTTTTGAAAGAGATTTATCAAAGGTTTTCAAACCCCCTTGCTGAGCATCCTTTTTGCTCACCCCAAGATTTGAAATGTTTTCACAGGTATCTTAGGATATTATCGTAGATGTAATCGCTTATAAAGTTAGAGCGTTTAACATCCCAGGTAAATAAAGAATAAAGAATTTTCATATTTATTAATATTTACGAATTAAATATTAATTTTATTTTAAAGGGGTTTCTATGTTCGATAGCGTACCCGATACGCAACGATGAGTTTCTTTGAAACTTACGTAGCACACTAGTAATAAAATAATATTATTTTAAATGTTAGTTAACAAGTAGCCATTGTACTGGTAGGAATGGATAGAAATAACTAAAATATGATTATATATGTTTTTAAATGTTTTTACATTTATCCAATAAAAGCTAAAGGCTTAAAATACGGAAAGAATACAATTTTAGGCGTATATGCCCTAGTTTTCACTAAAGGTTCACTTATCGCCTTTTAATGGAGAACTGTCATTAAATATAGTTTTTTTCACTCTTAAACATTCTTTTGGACCAAATAAAACTCTTATTAAGAATCGGGACATCAAATTTTACTTTGTGTAAATTTTTGGTACCTTTCTGTTAAAGTTCATTTTTTTATGAATAGTGTAAAATGTTGTATTTTAATTCAAAACATCTTTTTAATCTTATTTATTTATATGATTAGATTATTATTTTAATTGTTTTTAAAGTTAAATTAGAAAATATTTTTACCAGTTAATCCAATGGTGGTCATTGGAATCAATTTCACTTTGAAATTGGACTTAAACTGGTGTCAATCTTTTGATACTTATTGTTTCAAAAAAACACGCTATTTGTCATGACAGCGGGAATTAATTATTAAATTAATTAATTTGACTTATATGTTTTGAATTTTGTAAAATGGACTTCATTTTTGAATTCGGAATATCAAATATAGCTTAGGGTGAATTTTTGGCAATTTTCTGAAAAACTTCAATTTTTGATGAATAATGAAACCACTAAGTGGTAATCAAGCAAACTGATTTTTCAGTTAAATGAAAGTTTACCACTAATTTGTTTTGAATTTTGAAAATACGACATACATGGTTGTAATTAAGAAGTAAAATGTGGTTCAATGAGATTAAAATAATTTTTTGGTGAATAGTAACTTTTTTTCATTAATCGCGATTAGAGGTAATTAGTGTAGTTTAAGGTAAAAATGGTATTATAAGAATGTGAAAACACCATGACACTTGTCCTACACCTATTGGGTGAGTCATGGCCGACCAAGACAAGCCATGGGCCAACTTGGGGACCCCATGGAGCCACTTTAGTTGGAAAATGACATTAATATATTTTTATTTAATGTTAAAGTGAAAATGACACTAACATAAATTGTTTTACTAAAATAATTTTTGAGTGGGGTTATACAAGTCCAAATTTTGATTATAAATAGTCATTGGAAATTTAAAACGATTTCCTACATCATAGTATTTTTTTTATAATTTTTAGACATTAAATAATTTAAATTATATATGACATAATAATGATGCAGCGATGACATCATTATTTGACTATTTAAATAAAATGGAAAGATAATGAAAAATCTAAAACCTAAACATGTCCAAAACCAATTGGATGAGTGGATTTAAAACCCTTATCACCTTATCCACGAATTCTATCAATGTGGGACCTTTTGAAAGCGAAACACATTTTCAAATAAAGTAATATTTCTTTACTTTCCAAAAGTGCCCCTCCTCTCCTCTTATAAAAGGCCCCCACCTCTACCTCATTTAAGACACTCCTCAAGCCTTTGGCTCGGCCAAACCCTGCCCATTTACTCTCTCAACATCCCTCTCCTCATCCTAGAGGATTCCCTTTGGGAAGAATCCTTTCAAAGGAAGCCTTTAGGCTCAAATCAAAAGGGAGTTACACTTTTAAAGGTAATTCATTCTCTCTTGTTCATTTGTTTTATTTTGCTTCTCCAACCCTCTAAACTCTTTTTATTTACTTCTTTTGTAACAACACCAGTATCTTCAATATACTAGGATGTTGTTATAATATTTATTTGAGCTACACTCTCACACAACTACATCAAATGGTTAAAGAACATACGGTTTCCGTGGATGGCGAAATTCTGCCTCCCGAAACGATGATTGTTCAATACACATTTAACACCTTCAAGGGTGGCCATTATGATGTCACTATTTTTATATATGATATATAATATGTTTATGTTTTCTTTAAGCTTCTGTATTTTTCATTTTTGGCATACCTTTATGGTTTCCATTATGGGTAAACACAATATCTTCATTTAAGGAAGTGCGGACTACCGCCCCCTAAAAGTGATGTGATTCGTTAATGCCATATGTGGGACGTGTAAAGGATGGATTTAAAGTTATTATATATGATGTTATACTGGAATTATAATATACCTCTATATCATTATTATTTATTTCCATTAAAGTATGAGATAGAAATGAAAGTAGCGTTCATGCGTACGTACAGCTTACCGTCTCCATGAACGGTGCATTTCATTTCTTATCCCCAAATGTAATGTACTATTAAAATTACATGTATATAATGTATATATATAATTAATGATATATCTAAATGATTAATATAATTATGGAATTAAAATATACATACCACTCATTTAGTTTTAACTCCACTAATATGACAAAGAAATGAAAGTAGCTTTCATGCGTACGTACGGCTTACCGTCTCCATGAATGGTGCATTTCATTTCTTACCTCTAAATGATTATGTAATATTATAAATACATATATATTCTGGATATATATGATATAAATGATATCCAAATCAGGAATTTTATTCTGGATATAAATAACTTTCGACCACACGAACAACATGTAATTGTAAGAAGTCAACTTTCGACTTAAGAACCAAATATTGACAAAACAAACATTATTAACTTAAATGGTTGCATAATGTTTATAACATGGCAATAAGTGATATAAAAAGAATAATGAACTTTAAAAAGGTTCTTAATCAAGTATAAATTAACTCAAGTTTATTATTCAGGACGTTAAAGAACGATCGAGTCAAGTCGGACCTGAGGTAAGGGAACTTTTAAACCCAATTACCATTCTTTGGGTTAATCTCCTACTTTCAAATTATGTCATTATATTATTATGTCGTATCTTGTATTTGTACTTTATTTATCTGTACTTATAGTGAATACACATAATATATCTATTTTATTTTAAAAATTATCTTTGTAAGGGGCTTTGTCTCAATCTCCTTTCATTGAGGCATATTTTATTTTATACACAACTTTCTTTTATACGGTGTATAAAACCCTTTCACTTTTACTTTTATAAAAAAGGAATCTTTTTCAACGAAGTGTTTTACAAAACGACAAAAAGGAATGTTTCTTTTAACGTACGCGGCGACAATGACCTTTTCCGCCACCGCGAGTATTATTTGGTCTTTGGCTTCCTCAACAAGCCGTAATGTTTTTAGAATAAAATAAATACCATATACTCTTTTATGTATTTTGGTATTGAAAATGGTTTTGAAAAAGGATTCTATTATGTCAATATATTCATGATATATTGTGATTGAAATGTGTAAATGTTATCATTCATTTATATTGGTTTTATGTTTTATGATTTTATATTGGTACTTGGACATTTTAACGGGTGGTTACGTTATAAACCATATGACGGGTGGTGCCGTGAATACCAGGACAGGTGGTTACGTTATAACCTCCAATGCATTGGGTATGGAAGTCGGCCGTATGGCTATTCCATTAAGTATGTATGGAAATTGGCCGTATGGCTATTCCATTAAGTGATATGTGTGGAAGTCAACCGTATGGTTATTCCACTTAAGTATGTTTATGTCCCAAGTTACCTTTATATATTCTATGTGTTCTTTATATGGGTTTTATGGTAATCCTTTGGTTACAAAAAGGTAAGTAATGATACTTTATTCAGTGAAGATTTTTTTTTACTACTTCATGAAGGTGAAGGTATTACTTTGATATAGTATACATGGTTTACTTGATGTTTGAAAAACTAACAGTTTTCATTCTTTTTGTATCCCTTACTGAGCTTTTTATGCTCACCCCAAGTTTTTCGAAATGTTTTTCACATGACTTAAAGTGGAATAAGGTCAAGGATGGGATCAAGGGAATTTCATGCTATCTAAAACATGGAATCTAGACATCTTTCTTTTTAAGAGTTTTTATTTTATAGAGACTTAGTATAAGTGTATACTTTGTAATCTTTTAAGATGTAATAGTTATGTTCTAATTCTCTAAAACTCTAAACCTGAAAAGATCCTCAATGTGAATTATTCATTTAATTCAATATTAAGTAAGGTTTAAGGCTGGGGCCTTATAGTTGGTATCAAAGGTCGGTTTAGACAACTTTAGGAGTTAGAAAGGTGTTAAATTATAATATGATTGAAATGATATAGCATTTACGGATTACCATGTTGCTTCGCCTAAGATATTTCTATGTTCAGAATGGTTTTCCGCAGAGGAAACAAAGCAGCTATGTTGGGACGACATCAGGAGGAAGATAACCTTCCAAATCAGCAACCTGAGATGGTCGGAATCGGAACTGAATAGTTTGTTGCAGTGATGGCACAATTGACTCAGGCTATAAATGGTGGTGGTATCCATGCACGAGATCAGCCAGATCAACCGCAGAGGAACATGTCAGTGGTGGAACATTTCATGAGGCAACATCCCCCATCATTCAGAGGATCATCTGACCCTGTGCAAGCTGAAGGGTGGATTAAAGCACTGGAGAAGATTTTTGATGTCATGGGGTGTTCAGAACATCAAAAGGTTAGTCTTGATGTTTACTGTTTTGAAGGTGAAGCTGATCAGTGGTGGTCGATGGTGAAAAATATAAGGGATAGTGATGAGATTGAGGATCTTCACTGGGACGAATTCAAAGGTATGTTTCTTGAGAAATGTTTTCCTAAGGTGGTTCGTCTTAGGATGGAAAAACAGTTCCTAGAATTGAGGCAGGAGGATGATTCAGTGGCTGCTTATGAAGAAAAGTTCACTCTATTGGCAAGGTATGCTCCAAACTTCATACGAGATCTTGATAGTAAAATAAACCGTTTTTACTCAGGGTTAAAGCCAAAGTATCGAAGGGCTTTAGCTTCTCGTGAATTCAAAAGTTATGAAAAACTTGTTCGATGTGCGGAGAAGGTGGAAATGGAGTTTGCCGATGATCAGGTGTTCTATGACAAACAACAGAATAAGAGATCTAGTTGGCAGGAAAAGGGGAAGAATTCATCAAAGAAGCAAGGAGGTAAGAAAACCAAATATCCATCCTGTGAGAAGTGTGGTAAAATGCATCCTGGAGAATGTTTATACAAGTCTGGTAAGTGCTTTCGGTGTGGTAAGTCTGGTCATATTGCTCGTAACTGTAAGGAAGATGATCAAGCAGGAAATGAAAAGCCAACGGTAAGATGTTTTATGTGTAATGAAATGAGTCATTATGGAAATGAGTGTCCAACGAAGAACTCAACTGGGGGAATGCAGCTAGACTACAAGCAGAAAGGGGTGGTAAAATCATTTGCAACAACTTCAGCAGATGTTGGGCCATCGAATGAAGTGGTATCAGCTCCAGGGAGCTCAGTATTTTTCAAAGATTGAATTGAGGTCGAGGTACCATTAGTTGAAAGTAAAAGAAGCAGACGTTCCAAAGACTGCGTTCCGTACTAGATATGGCCATTATGAATTTGTAGTTATGTCTTTTGGGTTAACCAATGCACCTTCTATATTCATGGACCTTATGAATAAAATTTTCCATGAGTTCTTGGATAAGTTTGTGTTTGTGTTTTGAGGTTTGGGAAGAGATTATGTGTGCCTTGTGATTCATAGTTGAAGAATAAGTTGTTATGTGTGGCTCATAGTTCTCTATTTTCAGTTCATCCTGGCAGTACTAAGATGTACAGAGATCTGCGGGAGTATTACTGGTCGGATGGAATGAAAAGAGATATTGCTGATTTTACTGTGAAGTGTTTGACATGTCAACAGGTTAAAGCAGAGCAGCAGTTACCGAAAGGGATGCTTCAGCCTTTACCAGTTCCAGAGTGGAAATGGGAAAACATATCCATGGACTTTGTTGTGGGATTACCGAGGACATCTCAAGATAATAATGCAATCTGGGTTATTGTTGATCGCTTGACCAAATCTGCTCATTTCCTTTCTATACGAGATACTTTCTCTCTTGATCAACTTTCTCGTCTGTATCTTAAAGAGATAGTCAGGTTACATGGAGTTCCTCTCTCCATTGTATCGGATCATGATCCCAGGTTTACTTCTAACTTTTGGAAAGGCCTTCAGAAGTCTTTGGGTACTGAATTAAATTTTAGTACAGCTTTTTATCCTCAATCAGATGGGAAGTCAGAACGAACAATTCAGACATTGGAGGATATGCTACGAGCTTGTTTGATGGATTATCAGGGAAGTTGGGACCAACATCTTTCTTTGGTTGAGTTCTCTTATAATAACAGTTTTCATTCCAGTATACAGATGGCACCATTTGAGGCATTATATGGGAAGAGGTGTTGAACTCCAGCTTTCTGGGATGAAGTGGGTGAAAGGAAGTTGATGGGACCAGAATTGGTAGAAGAGATGGCAGAAAAAGTTCAGCTGATTCAGAAACACATGAGAACAGCTCAGAGCAGGCAGAAGAGTTATGTAGATAACCGGAGGAAGGATCTATCTTTCGAGGTAGGTGATCATGTTTTTCTCAAGGTTTCTCCTTGGAAAAGTGTGATGAGATTTGGTAAGAAAGGAAATTTGAGTCCAAGGTTTATTGGACCATATGAAATTCTGGAGAGAGTTGGATCAGTTTCATACCGGGTGTCTTTACCTCCAAGTTTATCTCAGGTACACAATGTTTTTCACGTTTCGATGTTAAGAAAGTATATGCCAGATCCATTTCAAGTTTTGAGTCCAGAGGTAGTTCAGTTGGAAGAGAACATATCTTATGAGGAACAACCGGTCCAGATTCTTGACCACAGGGAGCAAGTGTTGCGGAATAAGGTGATTCATCAGGTAAAGGTTTTGTGGAAAACCCATGTGATTTAAGAGGCAACGTGGGAATCTGAAAATGATATGAGGGATAAATACCCCCTCTTATTTTGATAAGTGAATAAAATTGCGAGGACGCAATTCCCAAAAGGGGGGAAGGATGTAACATCCCAGGTAAATAAAGAATAAAGAATTTTCATATTTATTAATATTTACGAATTAAATATTAATTTTATTTTAAATGGGTTGCTATGTTCGATAGCGTACCCGATACGCAACGATGAGTTTCTTTGAAACTTACGTAGCACACTAGTAATAAAATAATATTATTTTAAATGTTAGTTAACAAGTAGCCGTTGTACTGGCAGGAATGGATAGAAATAACTAAAATATGATTATATATGTTTTTAAATGTTTTTACATTTATCCAATAAAAGCTAAAGGCTTAAAATACGGAAAGAATACAATTTTAGGCGTATATGCCCTAGTTTTCACTAAAGGTTCACTTATCGCCTTTTAATGGAGAACTGTCATTAAATATAGTTTTTTTCACTCTTAAACATTCTTTTGGACCAAATAAAACTCTTATTAAGAATCGGGACATCAAATTTTACTTTGTGTAAATTTTTGGTACCTTTCTGTTAAAGTTCATTTTTTTATGAATAGTGTAAAATGTTGTATTTTAATTCAAAACATCTTTTTAATCTAATTTATTTATATGATTAGATTATTATTTTAATTGGTTTTAAAGTGAAATTAGAAAATATTTTTACCAGTTAATCCAATGGTGGTCATTGGAATCAATTTCACTTTGAAATTGGACTTAAACTGGTGTCAATCTTTTGATACTTATAGTTTCACAAAAACACGCTATTTGTCATGACAGCGGGAATTAATTATTAAATTAATTAATTTGACTTATATGTTTTGAATTTTAGAAAATGGACTTCATTTTTGAATTCAGAATATCAAATATATCTTAGGGTGAATTTTTGGCAATTTTCTGAAAAACTTCAATTTTTGATGAATAGTGAAACCACTAAGTGGTAATCAAGCAAACTGATTTTTCAGTTAAATGAAAGTTTACCACTAATGTGTTTTTAATTTTGAAAATCCGACATACATGGTTGTCATTAAGAAGTAAAATGTGGTTCAATGAGATTAAAATAATTTTTTGGTGAATAGTAACTTTTTTTCATTAATCGCGATTAGAGGTAATTAGTGTAGTTTAAGGTAAAAATGGTATTATAAGAATGTGAAAACACCATGACACTTGTCCTAAACCTATTGGGTGAGTCATGGCCGACCAAGACAATACATGGGCCAACTTGGGGACCCCATGGAGCCACTTTAGTTGGAAAATGACATTAATATATTTTTATTTAATGTTAAAGTGAAAATGACACTAACTTAAATTGGTTTACTAAAATAATTTTTGAGTGGGGTTATACAAGTCCAAATTTTGATTATAAATAGTAATTGGAAATCTAAAAAGATTTCCTACAACATAGTATTTTTTTATAATTTTTAGACATTAAATAAATTAAATTATATATGACATAATAATGATGCAGCGATGACATCATTATTTGACTATTTAAATAAAATGGAAAGATAATGAAAAATCTAAAACCTAAACATGTCCAAAACCAATTGGATGAGTGGATTTAAAACCCTTATCACCTTATCCACGAATTATATCAATGTGGGACCTTTTGAAACCTAAACACATTTTCAAATAAAGTAATATTTCTTTACTTTCCAAAAGTGCCCCTCCTCTCCTCTTATAAAAGGCCCCCACCTCTACCTCATTTAACACACTCCTAAAGCCTTTGGATCAGCCACACCCTGCCCATTTACACTCTCCACATCCCTCTCCTCATCCTATAGGATTCCCTTTGGGCAGAATCCTTTCAAAGGAAGCATTTAGGCTCAAATCAAAAGGGAGTTACACTTTTAACGGTAATTCATTCTCTCTTGTTCATTTGTATTATTTTGCTTCTCCAACCCTCTAAACTCTTTTTATTTACTTCTTTTGTAACAACACCAGTATCTTAAATATACTAGGATGTTTTTATAATATTTATTTGAGCTACACTCTCACACAACTACATCAAATGGTTAAAGAACATACGGTTTCTGTGGATGGCGAAATTCTGCCTCCCGAAACGATGATTGTTCAATACTCATTTAACACCTTCAAGGGTGGCCATTATGATGTCACTATTTTTATATATGATATATAATATGTTTATGTTTTCTTTAAGCTTCTGTATTTTTCATTTTTGTCATACCTTTATGGTTTCCATTATGGGTAAACACAATATCTTCATTTAAGGAAGTGCGGACTACCGCCCCCTAAAAGTGATGTGATTCGTTAATGCCATATGTGGGACGTGTAAAGGATGGATTTAAAGTTATTATATATGATGTTATACTGGAATTATAATATACCTCTATATCATTATTATTTCTTTCCATTAAAGTATGAGATAGAAATGAAAGTAGCGTTCATGCGTACGTACGGCTTACCGTCTCCATGAACGGTGCATTTCATTTCTTATCCCCAAATGTAATGTACTATTAAAATTACATGTATATAATGTATATATATAATTAATGATATATCTAAATGATTAATATAATTCTGGAATTAAAATATACATACCTCTCATTTAGTTTTAATTCCACTAATATGACAAAGAAATGAAAGTAGCGTTCATGCGTACGTACGGCTTACCGTCTCCATGAACGGTGCATTTCATTTCTTACCTCTAAATGATTATGTAATATTATAAATACATGTATATGCTGGATATATATGATATATATGATATTCAAATCAGGAATTTCATTCTGGATATAAAGAACTTTTGACCACACGAACAACATGTAATTGTAAGAAGTCAACTTTCGACTTAAGAACCAAATATTGACAAAACAAACATTATTAACTTAAATGGTTGCATAATTTTTATAACATGGCAATAAGTGATATAAAAAGAATAATGAACTTTAAAAAGGTTCTTAATCAAGTATAAATTAACTCAAGTTTATTATTCAGGACGTTAAAGAACGATCGAGTCAAGTCGGACCTGAGGTAAGGGAACTTCTAAACCCAATTACCATTCTTTGGGTTAATCTCCTACTTTCAAATTATGTCATTATATTATTATGTCGTATCTTGTATTTGTACTTTATTTATGTGTACTTATAGTGAATACACATAATATATCTATTTTATTTTAAAAATTATCTTTGTAAGGGACTTTGTCTCAATCTCCTTTCATTGAGGCATATTTTATTTTATACACAACTTTCTTTTATACGGTGTATAAAACCCTTTGACTTTTACTTTTATACAAAAGGAATCTTTTTCTACGAAGCGTTTTACAAAACGAAAAAAAGGAATGTTTCTTTTAACGTACGCGGCGACAACGACCTTTTCCGCCACCGCGAGTATTATTTGGTCTTTGGCTTCCTCAACAAGCTGTAATGTTTTTAGAATAAAATAAATACCATATACTCTTTTATGTATTTTGGTATTGAAAATGGTTTTGAAAAAGGATTCTATTATGTCAATATATTCATGATATATTGTGATTGAAATGTGTAAATGTTATCATTCCTTTATATTGGTTTTATGTTTTATGATTTTATATTGGTACTTGGACATTTTAACGGGTGGTTACGTTATAAACCATATGACGGGTGGTGCCGTGAATACCAGGATGGGTGGTTACGTTATAACCTCCAATGCATTGGGTATGGAAGTCACCCGTATGGCTATTCCATTAAGTATGTATGGAAATTGGCCGTATGGCTATTCCATTAAGTGATATGTGTGGAAGTCAACCGTATGGTTATTTCACTTAAGTATTTTTATGTCCCAAGTTACCTTTATATATTCTATGTGTTCTTTATATGGGTTTTATGGTAATCCTTTGGTTACAAAAAGGTAAGTAATGATACTTTATTCAGTGAAGATTTTTTTTTACTACTTCATGAAGGTGAAGGTATTACTTTGATATAGTATACATGGTTTACTTGATGTTTGAAAAACTAACAGTTTTCATTCTTTTTGTATCCCTTACTGAGCTTTTTATGCTCACCCCAAGTTTTTCGATATGTTTTTCACAGGACTTAAAGTGGAATAAGGTCAAGGATGGGATCAAGGGAATTTCATGCTATCTAAAACATGGAATCTAGACATCTTTCTTTTTAAGAGTTTTTATTTTATGGAGACTTAGTAGAAGTGTCTACTTTGTAATCTTTTAAGATGTAATAGTTATGTTCTAATTCTCTAAAACTCTAAACCTGAAAAGATCCTCAATGTGAATTATTCATTTAATTCAATATTAAGTAAGGTTTAAGGCTGGGGCCTTATAGAGCGTGTGGAAGCATAGTGGAAAATTTATTTATTTTTGTTCAACTCTGATAATGTAAGGTTATGTCTAATCTTCCAGAACCTAGACCGGTAAAAGATCCTCATTTCATTAAAGTGTTGTCTAATTTTTTATTCTCCTTTTTAAAAAAAATTCTCACAGCATTTTTCAAGCACCAAGTCTGGAAGAGCGGGCTCGGGGCGTTATAGAGGATGATGGTGTGTGACAGATTGAGATGATGAAAGATGTTGGACCATACTATTATGAAGCTATTGAGAGTACACTTCCTAAATTTGTGAAGGTTTTGATCCATATTAGTGCAAGTATTTGAAAAGTGACTAACTGCCTCTGTATGGGCATGTGCTTCTGAAGGACACTCACATTATAGCATATAAGAAATATTTTCTAAAGACCTAGTTTGTGAGACACATTAAGGCACCCTATGTCAACACATCTATAATGGTTGATCTTATAAATCAATGAAAATTTCTTATTCGATACATTTTACATCATAGTGGTTTTACTCCAAATACGAATGATCGTGTTTTAAAACCAAGGCCTCAATGCTATGATTAAACATTTTGTGCTTCAAAGATAGATCAATCTCATGGTTAGAAAGATGACTGGTATCTCTTCTCTATAAGGGGATTTATGCATGAATTTAGGAGGGTGTTTTGTGTATGCCAAACCTGTTTGGAGTTCAAGAAATATCTATGCGATGTTCACATTTATGAGGCTGTTTTTCTGGAAGACTTATGTTTACAAGAATGATATCATTGTTTAATTATTTAGTAGATGGAGTATGCAAAAAAAATATTTTTATTTGAAACATGTTGACGTTTTCATTATTTTTTGGGATGTATATCAAATTTTTAGTGATCCCATTCTCTGGGAAATATATGATGAATTCATTATGCCAATGAAAATGTGGGTCGATGCTGAGAGGATGCGACCCTTGGGCCATGAGCTATTCAAAATAGCGATGAATCTATAGAATAAAAAGTATCATCATCCGAATGTCGGTGACCATGTGAAAGTGTAGAAGGAGGACTTCTTAGAACCAACCATATAAAAGGGTCCTACTTGCAAGTTTCCTACCATTTTTCACACTATAGAAAATTTTGGTGATTCAGGTACATTTTGGCCAACATTAGAGAAGGTTGATTACAAAAATTGGGGATACTAGGTTAAGCCCATGATTGATGCAAAGGTATGACTGTTCGTCTTCCTTTCCATTTGGATAAGTATTTGTCTACATCTAGTATGTGAGTCCAATGGTGGTGTGAGGCCAGTAACTTTTTTTATTGATAACATGTTAGTATAGGGGAAGTATATCAGATTGGATTTCCATGTGTTTATAAGAATCTATCTCTGACTATTGCATTTATAGAATGGGAAGTCTCTATTTGGACTGGTACATCCATTTCAGGTGTTGTGGGGATGTATTTCTGCATATTTAAACTCATATTTAGTGATTAATTCAGTTATGATCACCAAAAATTGATATATCACATTTTTCCAAAAGTTTCCGAGATTCGGCTTTTTAGTCTGAATCCTGGTGAGGTGATGAAGGAACTGAATATATCTGGAGACTTCAATTTCTTTCCATTTGGTAAACCACCAATTATAAAATTATTTGATAATGGTAAGGAAGATAATTATTAGTTGAGGGCGTATGTGATAACATTTAGGGATAGTGTTTTAGAAGCCCACATTGATAGGGAAATTATCTGTGAGGCGTATGTTGCTTATCATTTTTCCTGCTAATTCAAATGTCTTAAAAATTTAAACAACTTACCTTCCACATATGTTAATTTTGAGAAGAACCCAATGGTATCCTGATATTTATGGATCCTAATATATCTGAAGGTTTCCAAAATTTCAATCATGACAACTCCATCGGAGCCATCAATTGGATTGGATGTTGGATATCCCAAGCCTGGGATTCTTCGTACCCTTAGGGGAATTAACAAAGAGAACAAATTGGGTAGAGGCCATGACTACTTATGGTTGAGGAAAGCATGTAATGAAATAAAAAACAATGATGATGTAGAGGATCTAGAACCTTCAAAACATTCTCATAGAAAGTCCACCAAGAAATACAAGGTTAAGGATATAACAACCCCAGTTCTAAGGTGATCTAGTCTCCATCATCTAGAGGAGGTTTGTGTCTCATATTTTAACTTTTCTAAATGGGAAATGGGGTCTAAATAGGCTTTTAAACAAGAATCCCTTAAGTTTTCCCCACAGCCAACTGCATCAAAGGTAAACTACCTATGACCCTTAGCAAACCATTATTGGGAAAGAATGACTCGTAATCTCAAGGACACATGGGAGTTTCTCCAGTCCGGCCTTTGAATTACAGATTTCGGTGATACCTTATGATTTTTATCTAAATAATTACCTAGATAAATTAAAGGAGTATATCAAGGAGATATATGCTTTCATATATGAAACTGATGATTAATTCCTAGCCCGGAAAAGATTATCTAGTATGCTGGATCGAGGAGTATTTGAAGGTGTAATTTTTCACCCAAGGGAGGAATGGGACCGTTATGTTAACATTGATGATGTTTATTTCATCCACCGTCAATAATCTTTAGGGGATTTAATTTTTCAGTTTCAAACAAGAAAAGAAGAAGCAGTAGTAAAAGATCTTGAGTCACTGAAATACGGGCTTACAAGTACCCCTATAGAGATGGTGAATGAGGCCCTAGGATCCCCATAACTTTCTCTTAGTTAGAGAACCATTATGGAGGTGATGTCAAAAGAAATAATTATTCCATTACCTCTGTTATCCTCAGCAAAGAATAGTAGACAACTTCTCCAATATATTATTAAATTAAACTAAAGAGATCCTTAAAGTTTGTCCGACGAATATGTCAAACTGATTATATGTACTACCATCTAGTAGTATGACTTTCTTGACACCCTTTTCTAACCTTGTTCATATTTTTATAGAATCCACGTCACTTTATTCCCTTAAAGGATCTAGTACTGGTCCTTGATGGATTAAGAAGCACACCCTGGGGAAAGTACATATTTTTTTTGATAAATATGTCACCTTGACAGATGAAGTGTCAAGGGGTGAGGCTATGCCTACTCCCACTTCTATAAGAAGGGAAGAGGGTAAAGATAATGTCATTAATTCCTTTAGGTACCGTATATTGTTTCTAACAATCCTCTCCCATAATATTTCAGATCAGTTGTATGCACTAGAGAACTCTGTAGTGATCAATGCTAATATTCCTATTTCTTCAAGAGGGAGAAAAGGGGATCCTAGGTAGTCTGAGGAAACATTCAACGTTGATAATAACTAAGAAATTCATGTAAATATCATGTTGCTAGAAGATATGGCAAAGAGAAATGTCATCCTAGCCAATGCGGGTCTTGATCAACATTTGTTGGGTACCTTAAATATTGAGGATGGTGTGATATACAAAGTTGTATACTGTAACACTCCAAGATTCTACGGTATGCTTCTCTTTAAATAATGTGATAGCATGTGTTGTATGCAACACCGAGTTCTAACACACCATAACCAATCAAACTAGCCGTTATGAATAGTAATACCTACTTTTTGAAATTATATATATTTTATATTTCAAAATGTACTTCATTTTTGGATTCAGAATATCGAATTTAGCCTAAGGTGAAATTTTGATACTTTTCGGATAACTTTAATATTTTGATAAATAGTGAAAATTACTAAATTTTAATTAAAAACAACTTTTTTAATCAAAATAATTAATAGTGATAAATTATGAATTTGAGTGGTTTTAAAGTATATTTAGAATATATTTTTACCATTTAATATAATTTTGGTCATTGGACATAATTTTTCAATTAAACCAGACATAAACAAGTGTCAATCTTTTGATAGTTATTATATCTTAAAAACACGCTTTTTGTTTTAACAACGGGAATTAATTTTAAATTAATTTCTGCCACTTCTGTATTTGGAATTTGGAAAAATAGATTCCATATTTGGAATCAGGATGTTCAAATTGTGTAAATAGGTAACTTTTATTTTTATACATTTTGAATAATTACATCGGTAAATATTTTATTTACCATGGTTAAGGGTAAATCCGGTAAATAAGGGTTAAACAATAATATTATAATAGTAAGAAATTACCCTAAAACGTGTCCTAACCTTATTGGTTGATACATGTTCGACCATGGGCATCTTTGGGTTGATTTTGGAACCCCATGGTGCCACTTGTAAGTGATAGGGACACTTTATTTTAATTAAGTTAAAATGAATACAAAAATGACAAAAGCATATATCTTTTAGAAAAACAATTTTTACATAAGGTTATATATGTTTTATTTTCGACTATAAATATTCCTTAGAAAGATAAAAATATTTCCTACATAATTATATTTTATTTATAATTTTTTGACATTAAATAATTTAATTTATTTATGACACAATGATGATGCAATAATTACCATAATAGTGACAAATTAAAATAATTGATATTATAAATACCCAAATAAATATAATTTTAGACTTTTAATGAATTACAATAATTTTATAGGATAATATGACATATTAGGATTGATTTAATTAACGTTTTTCGAAGTAATCATTCTGTTATGAGTTTCACAAAAATCAACTATTGAATAGTGTCAAAATTGACATAAAAGAGTTTTAAAAAAATTATATTATTAATTGATATTAAATTCCTAAAAATATAGGGTTCGGCCAAGAGACTTATATAATGATAGTTTTATCATTAATGGACAACTTGTGGGTCACTTGGATGTATATAGTAAGTTTATTAACCATATAATATAAAAATACAAAGAGACATTGTAAAAGTGAAACTAATTAACTTAGAGTTAATACTTAAAGATAATGTTAATATAAGTACCCAAACCTGTCTAAATTCTATTGGTTGAGTGGTTTTCGACCAATCCCCACCTTAAAATTTAAATAATCCACTTTGGAGCCTTTATAAACCGAATATGAATTTTTTATAAAATAATATTTCTAGCTTTTCCAAAGGTGCCCCTCACCCCTCTTATAAAAGGGCACTCCTCCTTCTCATTTCTTCATACCTTCAAATCCTTTTGGTTTGGCCAAACTCTGCCCAAATACTCTCCCAACTTCCCTCACTACAACCTAGAGGCCATAGTTTGATCAGAAAGTCAACCTAAGGAGCCCTTTTGATCAAATCAAAAGGAAGAACCCGAAGAAGATGTAATGTTTTCACCACCCCTTTTCCAAGTTCCTTTCTTCTTCCACTTCTTCTTCCTTTGTTATTACCATTATAAAATAATAACTCCAGTATCATATATATACTGTGATGTTATTATAAATATTGTACAACCATATTCAGTATTCTATCCACCCTTTGAATAACATGTCACCATACGTGCGTACGTAGGGCTTACCGTCTCCACGTCGTGGTGTAATTGTTATTCAATATATTATTATTTGGATGGGTATAATAATTCTGTGTAACTAATGTAAATAATAAATATAACATGTTAATGATTCTATATATATGATATACCATCCATTTATATATTATTTTAATATCAAAAGAATGATATTGTCCCTCGTGCGTACGTACGGACTACCGTCTCCATGAACGCGATGAGATTCATTCTCCATCGTATCCATTCAAGTATAATTCTCATTTGATGATTAATAATAGTATCTAAGGACTTGATATCATTCTGTATATGATTAAGATAAAACCTATGCATTACAAACATGGCCTATGTAACAAAACATATAAAAGAAAATGAGTAAGTTAACACCCGAAACAATGATAATACTAAGATATTATTAACAAATCAATGTTAAAAGATCATATATGATATCATATTAATGTATATGATTCTTGTATAATTTAATAACAATTATTTCACCATTATACAGGAGGTTAATCTACCCCAACCAAGGAAAAGTACAAGGTAAGGGTTTATTTCACAATCTCTTCATTATCCGAGGTTGTTTATACGTAATAATCTACTAGGATCTCTTTATCATCCACATCCATGTTTCTTAAAAATTTATTTCAAAACATTTTTACTATTTAAAAGAATATGGGTTAAAGTCATTTATACCCTTTTTTGACTTTTTATAATAGTTTTATAAAGGAATCTTTCTATCTTTTTCCAAACAAGGTGTTTTTTAACCTTTTCGAGAGAATTAAGGTAAGAATGTTTTTTTAACTTATACGGAAGGTGCGGTTATTTTCCGCCGTTATAAAATAGTCAAAGCTTCCCTCACAAGATTATAAGAATATTTTCAAAGAAAATGTTTTATTTTATAAATATATGACTCTTAAATGATTTCAAAAATAGAAAGAGATATTTCTTTAAAAAGAGATTTAATTTCATCTATGTCAACATCCTTTGATGGAATTTACGCTTATTTGAAGTTTATTTATTATGATACAAAACTTCTATATTGTATTGAAGGTTTTGTGATATGTTTGACTGTGGATGTGCTATTTTTATACCATTCATAGTTTATGGTGAAAGTATTAACATTTCGTATGCTAGTTTTAATACGAATGTTTAGGTTATGTTTAAACCTTTTCATATGGGATTGCATTAGACTTAATATGTGACGGGTGGAGCCCATTATAGCTCCTCGATGCATCGGTAGGTCTCATGAGACAAACTAGTGTCTTGGCATAAGGCCTTGGAAAAATTTTATTTGTATTCTTGGCACGAGGCCTTGGCTATGTGGTTATGATAGTCTGGCATTATGCATTCCATCATTATGAAAGTGGTTATTGATATTGCATGTGATTATTCGATTAGTAGAATATCCATGTGAATAATTAAATGGAATTATTTAATTTTATTTTTTCCATACTATGTTGAAGTTTAAGTTTAAAAGGCTTTTGTTTTAGTTATACATTGCCTTAAATGTTTATTCTTATTTATGAAAGTTTCTGCTATATTGTTATCCTTACTGGGCATTTGAGCTCACCCCTTTTCTATGTTTTATTTTTCCCAGGAAGTGAAGAAGTAAATTATGAATGACCTGCAGGGATATTATGAGGGGATAATAGTGTGGATTATGGAGACAATATGTTTTTTTAGTAGTTTTTCACTTCATGATGTAATGTAAAACTTTATGAATATATCTAGTGTTTCCAGGGATACTAAACCAATCGGTCTTTTGAGAGTTGATCTTTCTTGTGATCATGCCAATGTTATGTAATAATTCACCGACTCTAGGTAGCTAGGGTCGGGGCGTTACAGTTGGTATCAGAGGATGTTTAGTACAAACCTTGGAAGCTATATTTAGATAAACTCTGATTAGAGCACGTAGACCTAAGATGAACACTGAGGATTAGTAAAGAAGAACTTCCTAGAATTTTGGTATTGTAGAGATTTTGTGAGTTTTCCAAGCAATACATCCCTGTCTGGATACGAGCAGGTAGAGGCGGCTCTGGTACAGATGTACCTTAGGGTAAAAACTGAAAAAACCGCTTTGAGCTAGACTCGAACGGGAACTGGTGCACGACAACGGGCCTTGCTGCACTCTTGGTTACGACACTCCCGGGGGATATGCTTAGGATAACTCTCATTTTCTTTAAAAATCATTATGAAGGCTTTATGAGTATATACTTCCTCAAAGAAAACATTCTTATGATTATGGATTATATCCATAAATAGTTCAATTTATGTTAAGTGTTTTATAAGTATGGGATTATGTATTTTGATTCACAAACTGATCTAGTTTATGCCATTGTTTAGAAATGAAGCCTAGTGGAAGAAATGGAAACCGTATCAATGCACGCACTCCATGTAGGGATTTCCCTCCTACTCAAGATAATTATTGTGGAGATGGTGATGCAACTAGTGCCGATCAGCTAATCACCATACTGGGAAAACTCACTCAGGTTATGAATAATAACCTTACCCGTATGGAGCACCCTGATCCGCAGTGTGGAGGATAAATGTTAGATCGATTCATGAGGAAAAAACCACCAATGTTCAATGGGAGTATAAATCCATTAGTAGCTGAGCAATGGATATTTTCCCTAGAGAAAATATTTTAGGCTTTGGGGAGTAGTGAAAGGGAAAAAGTTATCATGGCAGTTTGCCACCTCATTGGAGATGCTGATAAATGGTGGTCATTGATTCAAAATACGAAGGAAGATGATGAAGTATCAAATATGGAATGGAGAGGGTTCAATGATCTGTTTTTAGAAAAATACTTTCCTTGCGACTATCGAGCAGATATGGAAAGGCATTTTCGGAGTCTGAGACAAAAGGAGGATGAGAATGTCACAAAGTATGAGGCTAACTTTACAAGGTTAGCAAGGTATGCTGGAGATTATATATGTAACCCATGAAGTAAGATTGATTGTTTCTTTGATGGTTTAAAACCATTTCTCCGTCGAGCATTAGTCTCACAATCCTTTTCATCGTATGAATACATTGTCTCATGTGCTATCAAGACCGAAAAGTAATTCTCTAAGTCTTTGGACTTTAAAGCAAAGAAAAAGAAGAAGAGACCTGGTGATCAATATGGGAATGGAAATAAGGGGAATAAGGGAAAGGTTGAATATCCATCCTATGGTAAATGTGGGAAGAAACACCCCGGTACTTGCTTGAAGGGAATGGGAGTCTGTTACAAGTGTGGTGATAAAGGACACCAAGATTGTGATTGCAAGGGGAAGAAGGAAGCTACCAATGTTCAGTGCTAAAATTGCAGGGATATGGGGCATTATGCAAATGAATGTCCTAACCGTCAGGAGAACTTACCTCAGAAAAGGCCAAGGGATCAAGGCCAAGCTTATGCTATCACTACTACTGAGGTAGAAGCTCCGAAAGACGTGGTGGCAGGTAATTTAATGGTTTCCTCAAGTTTAGAAAATGCATTATTTGATTCTGGATCATCGAATTGTTTCATATCTTCCCAGTTTGCTAAGAAAATTAGATATTTCCAATTTGATTTAACAAGGGAGCTGTCAGTTAAAACTCTTAAGGGAATTATCATTGCAACAAAGTTTTGTGAATCAGTCCCCATTAGAGCACATAAATGTTCTTTATCTGCTGATCTCGTCGTCATACCTATGATTGAGTTTGATATAATCCTCGGTATGGACTGGCTTTCGAACTATGATGCGAAGATTTATTGTAAGAAGAAAGACGTTATGATTCTTGATGATGGTGATAAGGAACACCTTATCTTTAGAGAAGAATCGTCACCACCTAATTCTTATCTAGATCCACCCCCAGTAGCTCAACTAAATTCAATTATTGGGGAGGAAGAGAATGAAATAACTACGGGTGAGGAAAGGAATGTTCAAATAGAGGATTCACCTGTTGTGAAAGAATTTGTAGATGTATTTCCGGAAGATTTACCTGGACATCCTCCAGAACGAGAAGTTGAGTTTTCCATTGATTTAATTCCTGGATTAGGGCCTATATCAAAGACCCCTTATAGAATGTCCACTGTAGAATTAGTTGAACTAAAGAAACAACTAGAGGAATTGAGCAATAAGGGATTTATTCGCCCTAGTGTTTCTCCATGGGGAGCCCCTGTTCTTTTTGTTAAAAAGAAAGACAGATCTATGAGGTTATGTATCGACTACAGGGAGATCAATGCTATAACAATAAAGAAAAAGTATCCCCTACCATGCATTGATGATTTATTTGACCAACTGTATGGAGCTCAATACTTTTCAAAGATTGACTTTCGATCTGGATACCATCAGTTGTGTGTGAAGAAGGAAGACATTCCAAAGACAGCATTTCGAACCAGGTATAGGAATTACGAGTTTACTGTAATGCCTTTTGGATTGACTAATGCACCCTCTGTATTCATGGATCTGATGAATAGAGTTTTCAAGGAGTATCTCGATGAATTTGTGGTGGTATTTATTGATGATATCTTGGTATACTCCAAAAGCTACGAAGATCATGAAAATCACTTGCGCATTATCCTGAAGACTCTGAGAAGACATGAATTATATGGAATGTTTAGCAAGTGTGAATTCTGGCTTCATGAGATTTCTTTTCCTGGACATATTGTCTCTAAAGATGGAATCTCTATTCATCCTTCTAAGACCAAGGCAATCCAAGAATTTCCAGCACCTACGAGTATAATTGAGGTACGTAGTTTTATTGGTTTGGCAGGTTATTATCGACGTTTCATCCAGAATTTTGCCCGATTGGCTAACCCATTAACGAAGCTCACACGTAAGGGGGTTAAATTTTTTTGGACAAAAGAGTGTGAAGAATGTTTCGAAGAACTGAATAGAAGATTCGTCAATGCTCCTATATTGACTCTACCATCGGGGAATGATGGGTTCGTTATTTATAGTGATGCATCGAAGAAAGGACTTGGTTGTGTCCTTATGCAGAATGATAGAGTTATTGACTATGCATCACGACAGTTGAAAATTCATGAAAAAAACTATCCTACTCATGACCTCGAATTAGCAGCTATGATCTTTGCTTTGAAGATATAGAGGCACTACCTCTATGGTGAAAAATGTGAGATTTATACTGATCACAAGAGTTTGAATTATATTTTCTCACAAAAAGAACTCAACATGAGGCAAAAGAGATGGCTTGAATTGATCAAGGATTATGATTGTACAATACACTACCACCCAGGGAAGGCAAACAAGGTGGCAGATGCTTTGAGCAGAAATGATCATGGAGTTTTGAACAATATGAGAATTGAAAGGGATCCAATTTTCATGGATCTAGTGAAGATGGACATGGGAATAACCAGGGAAGGAGAAACATCAATGTGTTTTCAAATGGTTGCCAAACCATCTTTACTAGAAAGGATTAAGAGTTCTCAGACCGATGATGAAGAATTTCAAAAGAAGATTAAAGCTGTGAATGATGGGAGACTGAGACACTTTGTGTATGAAGATGGAATTTTGAAATTCGGGAAGAGACTTTGTGTTCCCGATATACCTGATCTAAAAAGGGAATTGCTGGATGATGCTCATAGTTCCAATTTCTCTATACACCCTGGGAGCACCAAAATGTATCGATATTTGAAGGAACATTTTTTGTGGGACAATATGAAGAGGGAGATTGTTGATTTTGTGTCAAGATGTATGGTTTGTCAACAAGTGAAAGCTGGAAGGCAACACCCTGGAGGAGTCATGCAACCTTTTCCCATACCGGAGTGGAAATGGGACAATATTACGATGGACTTTGTCATGGGGCTACCAAAGACTCCTAGAAGGAATGATGAAATATGGGTTATTGTTGATCATCTTACCAAGTCAGCACATTTTCTTGCTATAAGAGAATATCTACCACTGGAACGTCTAGAAAGACTATATATTAATGAAGTTGTGAGACTTCATGGAGTACCCCTATCGATTGTTTATGATCTTGATCCCCATTTTACTTCAAGATTCTGGAAGAGTCTTCAGAAACCCATGGATACTGAACTTCATTTGAGCACTGCCTACCACCCTCAGACAGACGGACAATCAGAACGGACTATTCAAACCATAGAAGACATATTGAGATCCTGCTCACTTGACTTCCAGGGTATGTGGGGTCAGTATTTACCTATGGTATAATTTTCCTCTAACAATAGCTTCCATTCGAGTATTCAGATGGCACCATATGAAGCGTTATATGGAAAGAGATGTCGCACACCAACCTGTTTGGATGATGTTGGTGAAAGAAAACTTGTAGGTATAGAACTGGTGGAGGAAACGATGGAAAAGGTGAAGGTAATCCAAAATCACATCAAAGCAGCTCAAAGTAGGCAGAAGAGCTATGCCAATAATCGAAGGAAGGATTTGGAATTTCCAGTCGGTGATCATGTTTTCCTAAAGGTATATCCATGGAAGTAGTCATACGTTTTGGTAAGAAAGGTAAATTGAGTCCCAGGTACATCAGACCTTTCGAAATTCTAGAACGAATTGGGGCTGTATCTTACCGATTGGCAATGCCGCCAAGTCACTCCAAAGTTCACGATGTGTTCCACGTATCTCTATTGAGGAAATACATGCCTGACCCAACGCATGTACTCACCTATGAGGAGTTAGAACTAGAACCCGGTCTGTCTTATTGCGAAGAGCCTGTCAGGATTCTTGATACGAGAGAACAAGTACTGAGAAACCGGACGACGCGTCTGGTAAAAGTCTTGTGGAGAAACCATAAGATGGAAGAGGCAACGTGGGAACCCGAGGAACTTATGATGAAGAACCACCCGAGTCTTTTCATGTGATAAGTATTCTAGAAATTTCGAGGAGGAAATTATTTTAAGAGGGGAGAATGTAACACCCCAAACTTCTACGGTACGCTTCTCTTTGAATAATGTGATAGCGTGTGTTGTACGCAACACCGAGTTCTAACACACCATAACCAATCAAACTAGCCGTTATGAATACTAATACCTACTTTTTGAAATTATATATATTTTATATTTCAAAATGGGCTTCATTTTTGGATTCGGAATATCGAATTTAGCCTAAGGTGAAATTTTGGTACTTTTCGGATAACTTTAATATTTTGATGAATAGTGAAAATTACTAAATTTTAATTAAAAAAAACTTTTTTAATAAAAATAATTAATAGTGATAAATTATGAATTTGAGTGGTTTTAAATTATATTTATAATATATTTTTACCATTTAATACAATTTTGGTCATTGGACATAATTTTACAATTAAACCAGACATAAACAAGTGTCAATCTTTTGATAGTTATTATCTCTTAAAAACACGCTTTTTGTTTAAACAATGGGAATTAATTTTATATTAATTTCTTCCACTTATGTGTTTTGAATTTGGAAAAATAGATTCCATATTTGTAATTAGGATGTTCAAATAGTGTAAATATGTAACTTTTATTTTTAGACATTTTGAATAATTACTTCGGTAAATATTTTATTTACCATGGTTAAAGGTAAATCCGGTAAATAAGGGTTAAAAAATAATATTATAATAATAAAAATTACCCTAAAACGTGTCATAACCTTATTGGTGGATACATGTTCGACCCTGGGCTTCTTTGGGGCGATTTTGGGACCCCATGGTGCCACTTGTAAGTGATAGGGACACTTTATTTTAATTAAGTTAAAATGAATACAAAAATGGCACAAGCATATATCTTTTAGAAAAACAATTTATACATAGGGTTATATATATTTTATTTTTGACTATAAATATTCATTAGAAAGATACAAATATTTCCTAAATAATGATATTTTATTTATAATTTTTAGACATTAAATAAGTTAATGTATTTATGACACAATGACGATGCAGTAATTACAATAATAGTGAAAAATTAAAATAATTGATATTATAAATACCCAAATAAATATAATTTTAGAATTTTAATAAATTAAAGTAATTTTATAGGATAATATGACATATTAGGATTTATTTAATTAACTTTTTTAGAAGTAATAATTCTGTTATGAGTTTCACAAAAATCAACTATTGAATAGTGTCAAAATTGACATAAAAGAGTTTTTAAAACAAATATTATATTATTAATTGATATTAAATTCCTAAAAATCTAAGGTTCGGCCAAGAGACTTATATAATGATAGTTGTATCATTAATGGACAACTTGTGGGTCTCTTGGATGTATATAGTACGTTTATTAACCATATAATATAAAAATACAAAGAGACATTGTAAAAGTGAAACTAATTAACTTAGAGTTAATACTTAAAGATAAGGTTAATATAAGTACCCAAACATGTCTAAATTCTATTGGTTGAGTAGTTTTCGACCCATCCCCACCTTAAAATTTAAATAATATACTTTTGAGCCTTTATAAACCGAATATGAATTTTTTATAAAATAATATTTCTAGCTTTTCCAAAGGTGCCCCTCACCCCTTTTATAAAAGGGCACTCCTCCTTCTCATTTCTTCACACCTTAAAAGCCTTTTGGTTCAGCAAAAATCTGACCAAATACTCTCCCAACTTCCCTAACTACAACCTAGAGGCCTTAGTTTGATCAGAAAGCCATCCTAAGGAGCCCTTTTGATCAAATCAATTGGAAGAACCCGAAGAAGATGTAATGTTTTCACCACCCCTTTTCCAAGTTCCTTTCTTCTTCCACTTATTCTTACTTTGTTATTAACGTTCTAAAATAATAACTCCAGCATCATATATATACTGTGATGTTATTATAAATATGGTACAACCATATTCAGTATTCTATCCACCATTTGAATAACATGTCACCATACGTGCGTACGCACGGCTTACCATCTCCACGTCGTGGTGTAATTGTTATTCAATATATTATTATTTGGATGGGTAAAATAACGCTGTGTAACTCGTGTAAATAATAAATATAACATGTTAATTATTCTGTATATATGATATACCATCCATTTATATATTATTTTAATATCAAAAAAATGATATTGTCGCTCGTGCGTACGTACGGACTACCGTCTCCACGAACGCGATGAGATTCATTCTCCATCTATCCATTCAAGTATAATTCTCATTTGATGATTAATAGTAGTATCTAAGGACTTGATATCATTCTGGATATTATTAAGATACAACCTATCCATTACAAACATGGCCTACGTAACAAAACATATAATAGAAAATGAGTAAGTTAACACCTGAAACAACGATAATACTAAGATATTATTAACAAATCAATGTTAAAAGATCATATATGATATCATATTAATGTATATTATTCTTGTATAATTTAATAACAATTATTTCACCATTATACAGAAGGTTAACCTACCCCAACCAAGGAAAAGTACAAGGTAAGGGTTTATTTCACAATCTCTTCATTATCCGAGGTTGTTTATACGTAATAATCTACTGGGATCTCTTTATCATCCACATCCATGTTTCCAAAAAATGTATTTCAAAACATTTTTACTATTTAAAAGAATATGGTTTAAAGTCATTTATACCCTTTTTTGACTTTTTATAAGAGTTTTATAAAGGAATATTTCCATCGTTTTCCAAACAAGGTGCTTTTTAACCTTTTCGACAGAATTAAGGTAAGAATGTTTTTTTTAACTTATACGGCGGGTGCGGTTATTTTCCGCCGTTATAAAATCGTCAAAGCTTCCCTCACAAGCTTATAAGAATATTTCCAAAGAAAATTTTTTATTTTATAAATATATGACTCTTAAATGATTTCAAAAATAGAAAGAGATATTTCTTTTAAAAGAGTTTTGATTTCATCTATGTCAATATCCTTTGATGGAATTTACGCTTATTTGAAGTTGATTTATTATGATACAAAACTTCTATATTGTATTGAAGGTTTTGTGATATTTTTGACTGTGTATGTTCTATTTTTATACCATTCATATTTTATGGTGAAAGTATTGACATTTCGTATGCTAGTTTTAATACGAATGTTTATGTTATGTTTAAAACTTTTCATATGGGAATGCACTGGACTTAATATGTGACGGGTGGAGCCCGTTATAGCTCCTAGATGCATCAGTAGGTCTCATGAGACAAACTAGTTTCTTGGCACAAGGCCTTGGAAAAATCATATTTTTAGTCTTGGCACGAGGCCTTGGCTATGTGGTTATGATAGTCTGGCATTATGCATTCCATCATTATGAAAGTGGTTATTGATATTGCATGTGATTATTCGATTAGTAGAATATCCATGTGAATAAGTAAATGGAATTATTTCATTTTATTTTTTCCATACTATGTTGAAGTTTATGTTTAAAAGGCTTTTGTTTTAGTTATACATTGCCTTAAATGTTTATTCTTATTTATGAAAGTTTCCGCTATATTGTTATCCTTACTGGGCATTTGAGCTCACCCCTTTTCTATGTTTTATTTTTCCCAGGAAGTGAAGAAGTAAATTATGAATGACCTACAGGGATATTATGAGGGGATAATAGTGTGGATTATGGAGAAAATATGTTGTTGTAGTAGTTTTTCACTTCATGATGTAATGTAAAACTTTATGAATATATCTAGTGTTTCCAAGGATACTAAACCAATCGGTCTTTCGAGATTTGATCTTTCTTGTGATCATGCCAATGTTATGTAATAATGCACCGACTCTAGGTAACTAGGTTCGGGGCATTACATATACTCTACAATGATGGAAACTCTTAATTGTGACATTGATATTCCAAGTTACATATAAGATTTTGGCGACATTCATGAGAAACTAAAAAGATGTGTGTTTTCACATTCTTGTATTTTTCATACATAGTTGTTATTTTATATGATATGTCACTTCAATGTTCAACTTATGCATCTTTATATTCATATAATGATTCAAAGTACCTTAAAGAATGGGGAATTAAACTCCATCCTACCTCTATTGACATTGTAGATATACTAACAGAGAATCCATAATTGGGTGATTCTCTAGAAACTTTGATCACGGTGGATGAACAAGCTCAGAGGATTGCCCCTCCACAAGAGTTGCTTGTTTAGACTTACAATGCTGGGAGTAATAGGGAGGAATATAATCAAGTATCCAAAAAACTACTGGTTAAATGACACCAACTATCTTGATCATGCTTCAATACTTTGTTTCATTTGAAGCTTACAATTATTCTGATTCATCATTTAGGATTATCGACTTCTGTGTCAAGGTCTGATGGTGAAGCTTCAGCATTGGCTCGACTAACAACAGAAGGTACAACATCTGCTTCTTCAGAGGGATCATAGCAAGGAACTTCGTTATGTCCTTTAATCCAATAATATGCCCCACCTCATGGAATTGGATCTAATTTAGACATAGAGCTACAAGTTTCTCTCAGTATCACGTGTGGCAGGACATGGTGGATTATTTGAAAAATGATCTCAAAAACACCTTTGGAAGAGATGCCTTCACATTTTGGATGACTTCCAACAATGTTTAGTGTACTGGGATTTGTTGTATTTGATTATCATTGAATATATACTGCAGTGAAGGAGACCATTCACCAGTAGGAGAAAGATAATAAACATTGGTAGGTTCATATAAAGAACAAACTGCTCACCAACATCAAGAGTTTTCGAGCCGCGGTATCTAAGGTAGAGGATAACCATAATTCAAATAAGGTAGATTTCAGATGAAAAATAAAAAAGCAATCATTTTATGTGTCATGCCTTCAGAAAGAGGTGACGTTCCTTTAGGAAGAGTTGGGCTCTCCTGAAAATGAACTTGAAAACTCCACTAATCATTCAGATAATGCCAACTAGAAGGAGTGACAACCATTGGGGATTCCAGGTAAGTGCTTTGCAGTGCCAAATATACTGAATATGGTTGATTTAATGAGCTATAATAGGTGGTTGATAGAGCTCAAGAGACTATTAAAGAAATGTAGAGTTATGCTGAAAGACTCTTGTAATATAAGATAAAAGGACTCCATTCTATGGATGTTCCTTGAATTTTTCTACATAAATGAAAAAGGATTTTTTCTCACTAATCATATAAGTATTTATCACTTCTCTATTCCTATAATCAAAATGTTAAATCTGATTTTCATAGTATTATATCTTCAAGTCAACCAATCATAATTACAATGATCGGGGTAGGAGGGAACTCTAATTTTTTTACCTAAGCCAAGGGGCCTAGTGAGTGTAGTTTAACTGTTACTAGGGTTGTTTGAAAAACCCTATAAACCTTTTGCCTTTTGAGTCACCACACCAATTCTTTCATAAGATCAATATAGAAGTGACTTATAGGGTGATAATTTTCTTTTTATCAGGCTTCCATTTGTTTGGGGTTTTAGCCTAACAAATTTTGGGTCTTTTAACATTTCATTACTCGATTTCTCTTGAACCACACAGAGTGTAAGTCTAGTAATATTATACCAAAACAAATTCCAGATTTCCCTTTGTGAGTTTTTAATCCAGCAAGTATTGTGTCTTTTTTTTTGGAATTTTAATGTCTAGTATGTCAGAAAAAAGGGTCTAGTATTTTAGTTTGAATAACATTGGAAAGGAATTTTTAAATTATAATATGAACAATTAATTATGTCTATGGATGTTCTAATATTATTTAGATATATCTAATGGGAATCTTGAGATAATTTTATAATCCCCAAATCTAGAACATGGTATTTGAGAACAAAGAAGGTCTCTGAGGACAAAAAAATTACCACTGGTTGAAACCCCATTATAAGGGCTATTTAATTAAATGCCAATTTGGGAACATACTTCATAGTCAAGTATCGTGGTCCTTAGTATAATAGGTCAGTTAGGGTGGAGACTTTTTTGATACCAACTGGGGGCTCATACTGTATAGTCAGCTAATGAATTGTTCTACAATTCTGAAATTCACTTACTGATGAATAAATAATGTTTAAGATTTGGATGTCCCAAGACCACAGTGGGTAGATTTTCCAACGAAATATGTCATATAATAAAGGAATAATCTTCACCAACATAGGCCATGATTGGGATACCACTGTAATACAAATTTGATGTGAGAAGCAGGGTACATTTTTTTAGAAATGGGCTTTCTGATATTATTCTATACAGTATAATCTCATGAAGCGAGGACACTATAGGGGTTGTGAAGCATAAATTCATTCTGCAAGTACATTATGTAGTTTAATGTCATATAAAAAGGACATTATCTTATTCAATTTAACATCATGTAGGAAGGAAATTATGGAGTGATTTAAGGTATTTAGCTTTGACTGAAGGTTTTATGATTCTCATATTATTGGTAATCTATATTGTAATGTACTACTGTTTTCAAGTATGGAATTAGAATGTTTTGATATATAATTTGGGGATTCACATATCTGATGGGTGGTGTGGGAAATAGGGATTATGTCGTTAGAGGAAGTCTCACATGATAATGAAGTTTCCACTCGTCGAAAACACCATTATGAGCGTTTTTTAATGCAAGGTAAAATGGGGGACATACAACATAGCTAAAAAGTGGCATCCTTTGGATAAAAAACCCGTTATGGGGAAGATATATTTAAGGCCAATTGGCATGAATGTTGCGTGTTTAATAAAAATATATATCAAGAATTCTGACATTTTATCTCGAAAATCCAATGAATGTTTATGGAGATTTAGATTTTCCCAAGCATGGAGTTTGGTTTTTGGAGAAAGTAACTGAATAAAGAAGGGGTATTTCAAGTAAAAATTTCCAATGAATTAGGGAAATGGATTCTCTATGCAGGTCTGGCCCAAAAGCAGGAATTATAGTGCCTGTATATTTACTTCATATAACTAAGACCAAATATTATGAAAACAATGGATCATACATAGTCAAATGGTCCAAGGTAATTTCATTATGATTTGAAAAAATTGAATGGAGAAAGTGTAAACTAGGTTCTTCGAGACTTTCAAATCAGGAGAAAGGATATGGGACAAATATAAAAGGTATGCCTTTTGATTTACGAGTTCTTGTATATTGTTGTCAAAGATTAAAGGGACAAAAGAGGCTTCTCCCATGAATAAAGTAATCACTAGCTGACAAACCCGTTATGAGGGTAGTTTTATGAAGGGCCAGATAAAGAGCATAATACATAGTTAAACATTGGAATCCTTTGGCAGAAAAACTCATTATGGGGGCGACATATGCAAGGCCAATGGGGGCACGTACTGCATAGTTAGGAAAGATATCTCTTAGGTGTCAAATATTCTGCCACAAAACACCGAGGAAAGGATAGGAAGATCTGAAGGTATTTGTGATTAGGAGTATGACATGGGTATTGGTCAATGCATAAATGGAGAAACAGACTGATATTGGTAATGAATTTAGATTCACTTGAATAGATCTGACTCATATGTAGAATTGGGACATCCCTTGTTCCCTTGGTGGGCTCTCTAAAGAGAGAACTAAAAGTAAAATTTAATGCATATATTTTCTATTATACAAAATAGAGGAGGATGTTTTTTACCCCATGGTTGGAGCTAGGGATTGAGGCCTTGTATTCACTATGTATCTCAATTGGATGAGAATCTAGCCACATGTAGTTCTAGAGGTACCGTGCAATTTGAATTCATGTGGTGAGAATATTGTCCGTCTAGTTTAACATCTTACAAAAAGGAAATGGGTGATTCTAATGTGAAAATTAATACTATGGATTGGACAAGGTATGGGTTCCAAGCATTATTATGTATCTTATCAGAGAAATAATCAATCCATACTTGGTTCTAATAGATATGATTTCATGCATAAAGTAGAAACTCAAATCTAATTTCCCCATGTATATTTGGCTATTACATGAGAGAGATGGGGAATTTTTATATTGTGATGTCCCTGGGACAAGTATTGAAGATTTGTATGTCACTACATAACATAGTGAAAATGAGAATCAAGCCACACATAGTGCTGAAATAAAGGTTATTCACCCTGATTTGAATTCATAAGTGAAGGATAATGGGGATTAATTTGAATAAAGGTTTATATATAATATGAGAACTCATATTGAATCACCTCACATTAATTTTACTTATACATGGGAGAAAAGAGGAATGGTTTTCATCATGTTGTGACTATGATCAAGATTGAGAGTCTGGGTGTCACTACATAACTCACATGAGTGAGAATCAAGCCAAAAATAGTTTTTGAAGAAGTTCCCCGTGAATGTATGATCTTTACATAGAGAGTGGGGGATTCTGAATTGTGGCTAGAGTAGGGGATATGACCCAAGTTTCACTACGTATCCCAATAAGATAAGAATCGATCCACACATAGTTCTTGGAATTACAGGCAGTTTAATGTCATGTGTTAAGGATGAAGGTGAACTGAAGTGAAGTGATACAAACATTGAGATTGGTCCCAGGAATGAAATTCTGGGTGTCATAATGCATTTCCTAGGGGTGAGAATCAAGCCTCACATAATTACTAATAGGATCATTGTGTAGATCTGATTCATGTACATGATGTAAAGGGGATTAATGATTAATCATGGATGGACCCAGAATTGGAGATCCAATAGACACTACATATCATAATAGGATGAGAATCAAGCCACACATAGTTACTAAATTTTTTACCCACATTAATTAAACTTTGATGTGGGTAGTGGGTCTTTTGATAACTTTCTGACTGATGGTTGGTCCTGAAGTATGAATTCTAGGATAGGTTCTCTAGGAAGAGCATGTTCATTCTTGGGGAACAAGAAGGGGAATTATCTTTTCCCAAAATCATAGATCGACCCAGGATTGGAGAACTAGGTTTCATTGTGTATCTTATGGGGGAAATAATCAAGCCACACCTAGTTCTTGAAAATTATCCATGTGGAGATCTAGTTCATGCACACCGGGGGTGAAGGGACTTTTTTAAAAATTGTGGCTAGACCCAATATAGTAGATCTTGGGGTCACTACATATCTCAATATGATGAGAACTACTCCCCACGTAGTTCCTAATAATTTTTCCCACACCAACTAACGTTTGATGTTAGAAGGGGGCGTTAATATTTTTTAGATATTTTCCATAATAATGGTTGGGATCAAGACACAAGATGGTATGAGAATCGAGTTATACATTCTAAAAAGGTTCCCAATATAGAATTGGCTCATATACAAGGAAAGGGGAAATTTTTCCTTTATTTTTATGGCTAGATGTAGGATTGTGGATCTAGGCATCACTATATATCTCATTGAAATGAGAATGAGGACACACGTAGTTGTAGAGACACCCTACAGTTTATCATCATGCGACAAGGATTTTGGTCAAATGACATGAATGAAACATTATGGTCAGACGAAGGGATAACACCTAGGTGTCACTACATATATTTTGGGGGAAATAATCAATCCACAAATATTTCTTTGAATGTAATTCCCTGTGCAGGTTTGATCCAAACACATTGAAAAATGGGTATCAAGTTCCACTAGGGAGTGTCAATGATATGCGTGAGGATTTTTTATAAAAGATACTCATATTTTGAGGGACCACAATAAGTTTCGAATCATGGTATCTTGGGTATTTCTCAATTTTAAATAAGGGATACTTTAACCATACAGTTTAATGTCATGTGGTGAGAAAAACTAGTGCTATGCAGTCCAGCGTCTTGCAGCTAGAACCTCATGTCGTGTAGTTTATCATCATGGGAAAGGAAAATGATGCTACATAGTTTAATTTAATTTAACTTGAATGGTGTTTCTAAATAGTTTAACGCCATTAAACATAGAAACAAATGGTTTAATGTAGTTTAACGTCCTGCTGCTAAGACGATGGTGTTATGCAGTTTAACATCATCCAACATGGATGAAAACAATGTTATGCAATTTAATGTCTTCCAACTAAGAATAACTATATTTTATTACCCAAATAACTTCTTCAAGAACCTTACATTAGTTATAGTGGTAGTGAGTTCTTCGTTCATTTAGATTAAAGAATAAGGTCCATTAGAGTGGACTTTATTTGGAGTAAGGTCCCTCCATCTTTGGCTCATGCTTCAAAGTCTTATTTCTTCGTATCATCAAATTTATAAGGACCAATACCAATTATCCTTAGAGGAATTAATGAATATGTGCGTTCTTGTTAAATTCACGTTCTATCCAGTTTTGATAGACCTCTTGGTGGTGCAAGGTATGCAATCCCTTTTTGTCCAAGAACTCCAACTCATGCAATTGTTTTTGGGGATTCTCATCTCTGGATAGTTTCTCACAAATGGAAATACAATGTGATGGAAGCTAAAACTCAATGGGAAAGAGTGATTCTATTCCATACACCAACACGTATGGGGTTTCTCATGTAGCAGTATGGGTAGTGGTCCAGTAATCCCATATAGCCTGAGAAATCTTATCAGACCAAGATTTATTATCCTTATCCACCATCATATAGAGTATGTTTGATAGGGTCTTGTTAAAATAATTTATCTATCCATTGTCTATTATATGATTATAGGATGAATTTTTGGATATGGGATTGTATTCTCGATATGGATTCTCCACATCAGATGAACATAAATGGGTGCCATTTTCCATCAAAATGGTATGAGGAACACCAAATCTGGTAATAATATTATCTTTAAGAAAACTAATAATACTTTCAGCTTAGAGATCATTGATGGGGTATTTACTCTTTAAATTTATAGAATAAATTGGTAGGAGTGAGGATATACTTGATCTATTTAGCCATAACTGGAGGATATGGTCCAAGAATATCCATTTCCCATGTTTAAAATTCCCAGGAGTATTTATATGTATTAGAAACTATGGGGGTTGATGGATGAAATTTTCATGCACTTGTTAATGATGACATTTATTATTAAATTTTATGTGATACTACATCATCGAAGGCCAAAAGTATCCAAGCCTTTAGATTTGATCGGTAAGCATATACCCGGATTGATTGGGACCACATACTCCTCCAAGTACTTCTTCCATAAAATCCTCAATCTCTTCTCCATCGACACATCTGAGAATAATTCTATTAAATCCTTTCTTATAGAGGATTTTGGTGATTTAGTCCATTATAAAGAGTGAAATTAGCTTCTCGTCGCAAGATCTATTCTCTTCCAACCATGTCTGGTTGAAGTACTCAATCTTGTAGATATTCTATGATGGAATTAATATATCTCATGGTAGGTATATTTGGCTTAGGTATGGGAATAATTTCATTGATCGCTTTTTCTCTTATCTGAACAAATGGAAAAACCATTCAGTGGTAGGAAATACTAATGATTTTTTCATCCCAATTTGGATCTTCCAAAGCTATAGCTGTATTTAAAAATTCATATTTTTGAGCATTCTATAATCATAGTACATGAGTCAATGTTGGATATGAGTGAAATCCTTCCATTAACCCTCAGACATTATCATACAGGGGAATTATCTCTTCCTTTATTATGGAATAATCCTATTTGTTATGTTTTATTTTCAATTCTAAATCACATTTCACCTCTAGGTGATTCACTGGTTCTCATATTTCCATTTCTAAGCCTGTAATGAGATCCTGATATTCCTTCTCATTGTCGGTTCCACCTTCTGATAAAAGGAAGGAAAATTGAAATAATTCTTTCTCTAGGGAGATAAGTACAATTCCTAACCTGACTTAAATATGATTACGGTCTTTTATTATCTTCCCAGTTAGAATTCCGGGATCGCCGTCAAAATATATCTCCCGTGTTTGGGGGATATCCTGAATAGAGAATATTTCTTCATCAAGTAGTTCTATATTCAATGACATATATTCTATATATGGGTTCTCAGAGATTAATCATGCTATGTCTTTTCCTTTCACTACATTCCGTGGTACAATCTATATATAAAACTTTTTCATGATAACTACCCCTATTATAGGTGCCCTGTGAGCATAGGACAACTGAGGATAAATTTGAGCGGGTTATTGTGAGATACCCAGTGTATCTCATGGTTATGTAGGTAGTGTATCTGCTTCTAAACTGAAAATATTAACCCCCTTAGTCTCTTATCAATATCTGAACATTGAGTCTCTATCTCGAGCATGGTTCGATGCAGATAAAAAATGCTATTTTCATTCATAGAATTATTCTTCTATGAAAGGAATTCACCCAGTGATCGATCCAATGTTGTCTTGTGCATAATTTATAGATTTACTTCAATATGTAAAATCAATACCAAGGGGCTCAAGAGGTATTTCTTAAAGTCATAAAATGATTCTTGGTAGTCATTGGTAAACTGATAAGTGACCCCCTTCTTCATTAATTTTTTGGAGGGTTAATACTTTTCTGTGAGGTTGGATATGAAGCATTGAATATTTTCCAAGTGTCTTTAAATTCTTCTAAACTCGTTCATGTTTCTAGGAGACGATATTCCAAGGATAGAATTAGTTTTCTCAGGAGAATATTTGATTCCACGATCACGTATGATGAAGCTGAGAAATTTTACATAGGTTACCCCAAAAGAACATTTAAAGGGATTAGTATTTATATTATAATGTCAAATATTGATAAATATGGTTTATAGGTCATCCAATTGATCAAAGAGCTTTATGTATTTGACCAATATATCATCAACATATCATTCAATAAAATTTCCCAATAAGGGTTTAAATATGTGATGCATAGCACATTGATATGTGGAACCCATGTTATTCAATCCGAGTTACCTGATAATAGAATATACCTTTAGGTGATCGAAAAGATGTGGCTTCTTTATCTTCTCAGGCCATCAATATTTGATTGTAACTAGAATATCCATCCTTTAAGGATAGGTCCTGATAACTGGTTGATGCATCAATTAGGAGTTCTCTAATTGACACTAGGAAGTCATCTTTGGGACAATGCTAATCGAGATATCTTAATCCAATGCAAACTCAGATTTTCTAATTCTTCTTTTTCACAGGGATAATGTTGGCTAGCCGCTTTGGGTATTGGACCTATTGGATAAAGTCATACTTGAAAAAAAAATCACTTCAGCCACAATTTTGGTGGTGTGAGTCAAGTGTGTCCTCTTTACTGCTTTCTTGTATCCCTGACGATCATCTGGAAATCCCAAATGATGGGTGGACACCTACGGGTCAAGGCATGGAATCTATTTGTAATTAAAAGAAAATACATCATGGTGATACTTTAGGAAGGAATTATATTAATAATATTTCTCAGGATTCAAGGCTTCTCTAATTAGAGTGGGGAGTGGATCTTCTTTTGTACCCAGGTTTATTTGTCTGAGTTCATCCATGGTGGTGGAGATGTCTTACTCAAATATTGTAGGGGTGTCTTGGAGATATTCTTCATCCTCTACTCCCTCTTCCTCTTCCTCATGATTCACTTTTTGTGCATCTTCCTTGGGAGGATTTGATAAAATCAAGTTCTTCAGAAGGAAGAGGGGAGTCATCATTCGGACATCCAGAGGATGAGGTAATCATTTCAGGCTTTCTTGTTGGAATAAAGACTTATTGGAGTCTTGAAGGGGAAACAAGGGACTGAGAATGATTCCCTTCACCTTCTCCTACAGTCATGACATCTTCATCCAATTCTGCTAATGGAGGATAGATTTTTTGAAGCTCAGGGGAAAGAATGAAGAAATTTCCATTCAAGCTTTCATTATCAACTAGAGTGTTGATTACATCATCATCACCATTGGGACCAACTATCATGAATGATATTATGGAAGCCACTAAATGAAAATGTGAATTCGCGCCTAACCCTTCAATTTGATTAATAGGAACAACGTGATCCACACCAAGATTCTTGAAAAGGGTTTTTGGGATAATCTCCAAGCCATTTGGGGCATTGATTCGGGTAGTATTATTTGCAATTGACTACTTCCTTTAAGTTTTATATAACCCTACATCAATGTATTGTGGCTCTCATGATTTGAACAAGGCCTTATCACCATATAATGTCCGAATTTGTCCATTGAGATAATATTTGATAGATTTGTGGCATGAAGAAGCAATGGATGAATGTTAATGTAGTCCAGGTCTTCCCAAAAAAACATTGAAAGTTGAATCATGTCAGACAACCATGAACCCTGAGTCAGACATAATATCTCCAAAATGAGTTCCTAGTGTAATCTCACCAAGATTTTCTTAATTATTCTTTTCATAAACTTGTAACATCAAATTGGAGGGAGATAAGTGAGATTCACTAAGACCCAGGATGAGGTTGAATTCTGAGCCATTTTAAATGAAACTCAATATACATCAAGGTAGTTTAACATGATGTATCTATACAAGGGTATGACATGTCCTTGTATAACAGCATCCTCATCTTATTCAGTGAAGGAAATGACTACGTGGAATTATACAAGATCATTCTATGCACGATATACTTTATCAGTAGCAACCTCAACATAAAATTTTTGAGGGCTTGATAATGCCATGATGAGTACTTCCCAGAGGTGTTTCGATAAACTTAGTACATCCAAGATTGATAACTTATCTGGAACATGGTCTAATTTCATGAAAACATCATAATTTTGATCTAGAGGTCTAGGATTCATAGAGTGAAGATTATCTTTTTTATGAACCTCGAGATCCAATGTTCGTGATTTGGATGGGTTGATCCTTGGGATAGTAGGTTGAATTGTTCCTATCCTTGGTGGATTATGCTAGCTAGGTACGCCTATCTTCCTAGAAGGTGGTGAAATAACCTCTCACTAGTATTCTAAGATAATCATGTTATGGAAAACCCTATCATATATGGAGGAAGAACCCCCTTTGTTCCTGTTGATATCATTGGATAGCTTTCCCATGAGTTTTGGCCATGTAGACAGTTCGAGTGGTGGTTTGGTTGAAGTAGTGTCTTCTAGCACAACCACATATTCCCTCGTATCCTCAACCCTGATGAAGTATTCCCCTAGTTCCCCAATAAATTGCAGGTAAATTATGTTTATAATTATAATAATCATTTGAGTAGGGATCTATTAATTGAATAACATTAATAGAACTGAAGATAAACTCCTCATCTAATGAACATTTTCCCTGGGGTCTAAATCATTTTGTGTCATTTTTTGGGGCGGTGCCCGTGATTTATATATTATTTGCACAGAATCCTATAAGGTAAATGAAAAATTTGGTCTTTACATGAGATCATATTCTGGTAATTTTTTCTTTATCCATCCATCAATGTTTCTTCTTCGAGGATTGGACTTTATAGGATGGGGCATTTGATACAGACAGATTTGTTGTAGCAGAAGTGGAAGGAGGCACAACTAGTTGTTTAAACTATTATTGTAGAATGGAATGAGTCCAAATAATTGTTTTTATAACCATATAGTCATTGAACTAATATGCATTCTTGATGTTGACTTCCTTCCAATCAACTTCCTCCTACGGATCGGAGACATAAATATTTTCCACCTGGGTTTGTGAATTTTTCAGTTTCACTTACCCAAAATCAACCATATTTTATAGGAGGACATTGAAAACAAAATACACATAGATGGGGTTACATAACATTTTTTGGAAAGACAAATATTTTTACAGGTCCTCATCACCCTCTTTGTGAGGCTTCTTGGGCTTCAGAAACTAGACTAAGTTGTTTTTTAAGTGTGAGATGAAGTAGTTAGGGACTTGGTCATTCCGAAAGGAATATAATTTTTTCTTAAACTCCTTAAACATTATCTTCCTCTCATCTCTTTGATCATCTTGACAAGGCATTCATTTTTAATGATACTCAAGAAGTGGGGGCCTATGATATGATATAAGATTGAGGTGGGAGTAGGTACAAGGGCTTTATTAAGTGTAATTGTAGTGGCATATTCCTTTCCTATTCTCCTTCCCTGATCTAATGGGATTACCCTGGAATTATCTTTGGTCTCTGTGATGGAGTTTTCCAATTTTTGAGAATTTTTTTCCATATCCGAAAACCCTCATGTGTATTTAGTAGGGATAAATGGTATGTACAACTCATCACAGAGAGTTTCTATGCAAATAGGTAACAACTCTTCTTAAGGGAGTGGTAAGTTCATGAAGTAAGACAATCGTTTTCACTAAGTAATAAAGTCTGAGAATCTTCCATTATCTTTATGTCTGAAAAATTTGAGATTGAAAACTATTTTCTTCTACAACATTGATCTAAACTAGAAGTGGAACTTATGATAGAGATCTTCCCATCCAATGATCTATCAGGACTGTATACTCGTATACCATACAAAAGTTGTCCCCTATAATAATTGAACGAAGCATCTGAGTTTCACCGCTTCCAGAAAATCAGGGTTTACCATCATAGGATCACAGTGGGAGACGAAATATATCAAGTGCTTCTCTATATCTCTCAAGCCATTGAAAATTGGAAATATTAGATTCCCAATGTTTGTTGAAGGAGGGGTCAGATCCATCCATTTGATATAAGCCTTATTTTCTGGGTATACTGGATTTCTCTAACATTATATAACTTCCAATAGAATTTTTAATGACTCAATGGTATCCATAAGCATTCAAGGAATATCTAGATGAGCTAAGACCTGAATAGGTATAGTAGCTAGAGCCTAAATAGATGCGACAACTGGTAGGACCACTCATCACGGCACCGCTGGTATCTATCATGGGTATCCAATAGGAGTAGGCCTATAAGGATTTTCTTGACCATGTTCTGACTGTGTACAAAAAGGATGGAATTCTTGATCGGTAGTTGTGGGATCTAAATATAATGGTGTTTGATGTCCCAAAATGAGTGGATGTTCCATTCCTGCTTCAGGTGTTGCAAAAAACCCTCTTTGGTGAGGTGCATAAAATGTAAGTGTGAGTTGAGGGTCTACATGGATGGTATATCTGGAAGGAAGATTTCCTTGGAGTAACTCTACCTTGAGTCTTTTGAACTCTCTCATTTCCCCCTCTTTCTGAACAAATAGTTCCTCTACAGAAAGGGATTGGAGTTCTTTGAGGGGAATGTGAGACATGGTATGGCCCGTATCTTATTTCTATTAGGTTCGTTTTGAGGAGGTAGAGTTGAATTATTTGAGGGTATACTCAAATTTTGGGCAAGCCTCTGGTTTTGAGTACAAACACCTTCTATATTCATCTCAGTGTGGTCCATCTCGCGAATAGGGACTTCTTCCTCTAACTCCCATGAAATGGACTCATACTCGAAAGGATTTTTAATGATGTCATTGAAAACAGTAATACATGTGTAGTACATCACATCCATTCTATTGGAATCTCTATGATATTTCCTTCTTCTGTGTCATCCATGAGACCTTGTCCTCTTCTTTGTTAGTTCATATGGGGTTTTTTGATGGACAGTGACCCAAAGGGAATCTCAAAATAGTTTAGTCATACATGTTCCAATTGATTTCAATAGATCACGGAATGGGAAAAATTGAGAGTATTCAATATATGAAATATTACCTAATTAGGAGAAAACTGATTTTTACTGAGGGGATTGTTGAGGTGAAAAGGCCCCCATCACTAAGGGCTGGGCCGTTCTAGTTCTGACTTCGCAACCCTCCAGGCTTGGTTGGATTTTCCAAAGGGTTGGATTACAAATCCACCATTAATATAGGTTGGGTTCTTCCCAAACTATTGTGTAAAATATTACAACATATTATCTTCTTAATTTATGGATTATTCTTTGAATTTTGGTTGGATGCATTATCCGGTAGTCACTTAAATTGCCTATTTTGGAAGACTGTTGTTCTATTTCATATATTTGTGAAATCTGATGGCCAACATCCTCTAAATGGGAATCCTTCTCAATGTTATCAGAAGATTTCAACAAAATTATTTCAATATATTTATCTCTCCGATTCTGACTTTGACGAGATTCAGTCAAGGATTGTTCTTATTGAGCATATCTACAATCATGAAAAAAATATGTTTGTTGTAGCCGGCCATGTGAAATAACATTACACGACACCAATTTTAGTTGGCATCACTTACTGAAGATTTTAGTGAAATTCAATTCTCAATGTGCTCCACCATCCTCTGATACATACACCAAATGGGGTGTCTACGATGAGACTTTTCAATTTCATTAATGCATTGAGGCATGCACATTGAAAGGCACTCTACTTCTTCTTTATAATTGGACATTGGGAATCCATGTGGGATTCCCAATCAATTTGTTTCTTTAAACCTTCAATTACCTTGACATGACTTTGATATTTCTCATATAGTAATACATTTACCTTTAGATGATGAAGAGTCTTCCATATTTTGAGGTGGAAATAACTAATACAATCTTCAACTAACATCTTTGTAATGTTGTATTGAGAGGTGTCCTGAGGCTAGAACATGACTAGTATTTCACCCTTATCTAGTTATTTCTATATGTTCAATATATCCTCTTCAACTTTTTACATAGGTTTCTCTACTTGATTGTACCAAATTTTTCATTTTCATACAGCATTATCAGACTCAACAAGATCTGAAGAGAGTTCCTCCATTACACTAAAAGGGAAGTGACCCAAGGGTTGTTCAGATAATGAATATCACCTTACGATATCTTTTGGATGAGAAATTATTTCACCTTATATTGATAAGGCATCATAAATGGCTGGCCTTGTGTTTGAAAGTGACTCAAGATAATAGGTATTTCTTGTTACTACATTTTCTGTTGGAAAAATATCTTTACAATGTGAATCACTACTATGGATAGAACTTTCACAGTAAATTCCATCATGGGGAGGATCACCATGGTGGATTACAGAAAGGGTAGACCCTATTTATCCTTCTTCTTCTAGACACATTGCATGTTTTTTCGGATCTCATAAAGAGATAGGATCTCGATATTGGCCAGATTTTCATGAATAAATCCTTCATTAGAATGTTTCTGATGAGTACCTTCAAAATTATTTTTACTTCTCCCATAATTTGGTTACAAGAGGGTAGGATCTTGAGCTTTAATATATAATCATCTAAGGGCTTAAATAAATCTAGAATTAAGTAAAGAAAAATCTCAAATCATCTCCTAATTCTCTAACTGTGTTTGATGAAGCTTCTTCTTGGATGCCTTCTTACACTTAGTTGGGGGGAAGTTCTGGTAGAAGTGGTTATCATGGAAGGTGTATGTGCCTTCCTTGGAGTGTCTATCATACTAGGATGATTATATCCAGTTAGAGCGGGTGTATGTGCATGATCCGGTTGTCCGTATGATATGGGGTATTATCTCGCATGACCCTCTTATACTGGAGCAGATGTATGTATCTACTCGGGGGTGACATGATAATAAGACACCCTAGGAATGGGGAAAACGCTATGTTTTCATCCCTATGATACTATTGGTGCTGCCATTATCATGTTCTAACATGTTTCTAGGATATGGGAATGAATTTTCATCTTCCATTTCAATTTTATCAGGATTTTCTTGGTGACTTTAGTGACGAGAACGGGAATATACGTCCATTTTGTATTTGGAGTAGGTGTATATACCTGCTCCTGTCCTCCCATTCCTACCAATGGGTACTGAAAGTACTCATTTGGGGGGTAGAGAATTGATTCTACCCCTATCTTATTATCATATATTTCCAACTATTTTCTCTAGGTGATACAAGACAAGGCTGCTGGTAGGCTTGGGGAGTGCAGGCAGGTGTATGTTTTTGATTGTGGGTTACCATCAAATTGGGTTAGTGGGATTATTTGAACAATTATAGATGATTAGGATGGAAGAAATGATAATTGTAAGAAATTTTATGTTCCTGATCATGGTATTCCATTGGATTTAAATGGTGGTATTGGTTGGGCGCCGCAAGACAAGTCTGATGGCTGGAAGAATAAAGGCAGATGGTTGTATGTGTCTACTCATTTTTGCCACTAAATTGGATTAGTGGGATTCTATGAAGGGGGAAATGGTAGAAAAATTATCCCTTTTTAGGTTTTCTTCTCTTGTGGTCCTTCTTTCATGCCTAGGTCTGAGGGACCTGGGCCAGACAATCGTAGGCGAAACCCTCATCATGTTATGTTTTCACTGCATTGTAGAATTTGTGATGATGATTGTTGGAAGGAGCCCTTGAGAAGGACACATGTGTATTCAGAACAAGGTATTATGTGGCCTCTTAATCCACCTCCCTACAATATGGGAGGGACTGGTCATTGTGTTCTAGGGATAATCCCCTGAAATGGTTGAAGATGGCAGTCAACACCATATGCTTCAGGACCACCGGTCATCGTTGACTGGATGACAAGGGGTGATTGTTGATTTGGAGGTAATTTTTGGAAGACTCCTGGGATAGGATAGTATTTTGTAGATGTTACTCTTGAACTAGAGAATTGGATACTCATTTTTGAAGATGATGAGTCTGTGATTTCATCCTTTCTGCGGATGAGGATCCATCTTGAGAAATAGTAAGGGCATTCATGGGTGTAAACATGAAGGAAGCCATTGGATTGAAGGGTGTTATTTGGAGGAAGTATATGTATATATGGAAAATAAAATCAATGAAATTTTTAAAAGAAGAATGTTTTGGATGAATACCTGCATGATTAATTCCTATGTCCAGTCCTCATTTCTTTTGAGAGTGGAAGGGGCCTAATAGGTAGGTGGTAGTATCAATTTTTTTTTTGGATTCACATTGTGTTCCCCATTTTTTGTTCCCAAAAAAATGTGACTTCATTGGGGAAATAATTATTTATGAATGGTTTCCAATAGGTTTTTTTGTGGAACTAGAAACACTCAATGGTTCATATCTATAGGGGCCTACTTTCCATAGGTAGGTTCTCAATAGGTATTTTGACCCACGATGCTTAAGAACTCGCATTGGTCGAGAGGATGGAAGGTTAGGCTCCTCCCGCCATTTTAGGGGGAATTATTTATTACTCTAGGACTCTCTTATCGATTTAAGTATGTTCATGAATCCTTTATTAATTCCCAAGTATGATGTGGGTCATCCCAATATTAGCAATCAATTATTTGCATGTGTGTAATTTAGAATCATCTGTATGTATTTAAGGTTCTTCATTAATGGAGATATAATTATGTATCCAAGGTTCTCCATTGATGTTATCCTCTTATTACTACATTGATATTCTTTGGTCATTATAGTGATGATAAAGGTTTTCTAGCCACACATTGGGGTACACTAGATTTTATTTTCATCCAGTTAAATGAATATCACTCTGGAATTTATCGTCATCTTGGGAGACGGAAGTTGTTATGATGTTGGGATCAAAACCATAGGTGGGATTCTTACATATCCTTGTGAAAGGAATCAGAACCCACATAGTTCAATGTCGCTTAATAGGAAACATCATACCTTTTAAATTCTTATGATAAGGACCCAAGCATATAATTTATTGTAATGTGGTAAGGACTTCTAGGTGGAAGATGCCTTGTCCATGTTTGGTTGGGGACATATACCTAAGAATTCCAAGGAATCTAGAAGGAATATGATCTTCCATGATTAATTAGACACTAATGTTGATATGGACTAAAAGAACAGGGTTTGTTTAGGATTTTGGGTTTGAAACTCAGAGAGGTTTTTTAGGTATCCCATTTGAATGGGGATCAAAGACCACATAGTTCGTCGATGAGGACCCACACCTATGGAGGCCCTAAAGGGTAGGTTTCATAGTGAAGGATGGCCCTTTGAGATGATAGGTTGGGTCTTACTCCTAAGAATTATATCCCATAAGAAGGGACCATGTGGAATGTTTTAACTCGTGGTGATCTGGGAGGTTATTATGAGGTTTTTTCCTAAGAAGGATTCTATGATTAAAGGAATTAGGGGTTGACTCTTGAGGAGGATGTCCAATGAGATCAGGACCTAGGTGAAGGCTTCTACGTATCCCAATTATGGTGGGAATCAGAGTTCTCATATTTCATTTTTTTCAAGTGGATTATGTGGGTGTTTTGATCATTAAAAACATCAATTCTCACGTGATTCAGGCTCCATCTGACAAACAAGAGGATGTGAAAGATTCTTCAAACCACGCACTTTACCTACTTTTATGTTTGATGAGATTAGGGCTATAATGGAAGAGGATGAGGATATGACACTTCCCTCTCTTCACATTACATTGGATGAGAGTCCAAGATAAATAATTAATGGAAATGAATGAGGCATAGGTGGAAAGAAGAAGGACTGCAACCTTCCATAGGAAAGGCTAGGGGCTTACACAAGGATGGCTACCCTACAATCTGTTCTGCAGTTAGAGGAGGGTCTAATTATCTATTGGAGGGAAAATAAAGTGTTATACTCAACCTCCATACTGGGAATTGGGGTCCCCAAGTCATAGAGATGAGAAGGGTCGGACATGGTCCTAACCCCAATCCTCCAGACCGGAAACTCCCAAAATTATCCCTAGGATAAGGGTCCTTGTGACCATGGGGATACATACCCACATGCACATTGAGAACCCTAACTAGAAAACTAGATAAGTGTGGGGAACCTATGACCATAGCAAGACATAGCCAAATGGAGGACATGCTGGTGTGCCACTCATCAAGGTTCTGTAAAGTCAGGGGTCTCGTTGGAGGTTTCAACTTGGTCCCTTTCAGATAAGGGAACCAAGGAAGCAGAGGCCTTTCCATGACTGGTATTTAAGAGGAATTAAAGGGTGAATTTCATAGGTCTTGGTCATTTGTCTTCTGTGTTGGTGTGTCACACAAGTGGGCCATAATTTTCCTAGGAGAGAGAGAAAGTGCTCCACACAGGGTGACAAGGATTTTGCGGGCTGCATATACCTTGGGAAATGGATTACCAGGGGAAAACACTTTTGTGAGGCCTTAACCTAAAAACCCTATGTCTTATATGGATCACTTGAAAGGATCTCATGCAGGTCAATAATTAAGGAATGTGGCCTCACGCAGGTGGTTTCTTTTTTGGGAATAATACTTCATTTTAAATCATCTTATGTATTTAAAATATTGTGGGACTTTTATCCTTCTTATTCCCTTAATTTCCCTCTTCTCTTATGTTTTATAAAGCTACCTAATATATTTTGGGGAACCTGGGTGATGGTGTTATGTAATGAGATCTCTAAGGGTTCTTCTAATTTTTAGATCCTTTAAATGAGGAACCTAGGGGTCCTATTTATAGGCAAAGAGGGGACCTGGTCGAAAGAGTTTTTATGCATAGTTTTTTAGTGTAGGTCAACGGCACAGCTCTTTTGTTTATGGGTGCAAAAAATTAGATGATCGCGTAGGTCCCTGGCATAGCTCCTCCACATAGTTCCTACGCAGAGGTGTTTACACTGGTAGGACTTAAATTGACTTCCTAGCATGTAGGTGTGAGGAATAGGTCCCTGGATTCTCTTACAGATCATTGATACTTAATATATTCAATGTGATCTTCATAATCTTCTTTTCCTTCCTTTACTAAAAAGTATTTTCAATAGAAAGACCCTTGGGGAAAACATATTATCATCTTTAGAGATCTCCATAGTGTCTAGTTTATGTTTCCAACTATGTAAATTAGTGGGATTATATAATACATGAGATTAATATCTTTGATTTGATCATTTGTATAGACTTTATGACTAGATTTAATGCTCACATTGACCGTTAACAGTTCTGAGTATCCTTTTTTGTGGGAGATGTTTTTTATAACAAATGAGTAGAATGTCAAAGCCAGTAGAGTGGGACTATATTTGAGCTATATTGGATTCATCACAGCTTAGGTATCATTATTATCTCTCACATATATGTTTTTTATAGGGTTTACTTCTGTCCCCTCTATTTTAAATCTATATTAGGATATATTTCTAGATGATATCTTAGCTCTTCCTCCAAACTGAGAAGTATAGTTTGAGATAGAAATCATACTAGGATTGAAACCTATTTTGATTCTTCCTTATTATATTATATTGATTGAGTAGAGAGATCTTAAGATTCCTATTTATGAACTATATAACAAAGTTTTCTTTAGACCAAAGACATCACACTAGGGTACCTCAACATTTTTTTCCAAGAAGGAAGATGGTAGTAAATGAATCTGTGTGGACTAAATGAAACTGAAAGAGTTGATGGTTAAGAATAAGTATCGAATAAAAAGGATTGATGATCTCTTTGATCAGTTGTATAGAGATCAATGGTTTTCCAATATTTATCTTCATCCAGGATACCATCAGTTGTAATTCAAAGAGGAGGATATTTCTAAGCAGGTTTTCAAGAATAAATATAGATAGTATTAGAACATTATAATGAATTTCAGTTTCAATAATTCCATAACAATTTTTATGACTCTCATGAAATGGATCTTCTATCCATATCATGACTCTTTCATTATGGTATTTGTTGATGATATCATTATATAGTCATAGACTTATATGTTATATGAAAAAATCCTTAAGACCATGTTGAGTGACCTCTAAGATCATCGGCTGTATTCCAAGATTTTGAAGTTTAATTTCATTATTTTAGAGGTTCATTTTTTTATCCATGTGGTCTCTAAGGATAGAATTTAGATAGACCGAGAGAATTTGATAGTAGTGATGTCTTGGGATCTCCCTTAATTTTTCTTTTGATCAAGAGTTTCCTATGGTTGGATGTATACAATATACACTACATAAAGGATGTATTAATATTGGTAGCACTAATGATAGTGAATACCAATGTAATGGTGAATTTTTAATACACTAATTGATGTGAGTAGGCTATTCTTGGGATAAAAGGGATATTGGGGATAGCTTAATCTCTTATTCTTTCAGAGCTTGGTATTACATGTGCAGTGCACTATAAAGCCTTAGGTGTTGGGTTAGGAATTTTTCTAATGAATATGGATTTTTAGTAACTTATGGTTTACTTTAACAATAACCCCAAAATTATAAATACCTGATGCATGAATTAGAGTGGAAATTTTTTGTCCCCTCCATAATGTTTTAGTGATGTTATTACTTCAGTGAGAATTTTTTTGATTATATGGAACCCAAGTAACTCTTTTATATCTTCTCTAAATTTGATCTAAATTTTAGGTTGAGGTATTTGGTGGAGTATCTACAGGAATCCATCTTTGAGATGGACAATAAATTACAGAAGGGAAATATTGTTATAGATGATCTTAGTAGAAAAATGTCAAAGATATGGGATCTTGGTGGGAATCCATCATCGAAGGAATGGTATCTATGAATTTGATGTAAATTAGATGATGGATTCATATAAGGATAATGGATTCATGAAATTTTCCCCTTTTTCATCATGTATTCCTTATTAGACCTAGTAAAGATAGACAAGAGTCAAAACCCATGTGTTTGGTGATGCATGAATTATCGGAATGTAGTGAGGAAACCCCAAGATGGTTAATATATGATGAAGACAAGATCATCTTGAATGGGAAGATTGTAGTTCCTACCTCCATGAGTGAGGATATAAGGATTTACACTTATGATTCAAAATAGACAATGCATCTAGGGTCAATGGAGATATACCATGACATAAGACATTAGTTTTGGTGGCCACATATGAAGAGAGACATTTTTTATTTTTTCTTGTGATGCCTTACCTTCTAGAATATAATGGACAATAATTAGCATCATTGTGGTATAATTAATAATCTTATAATTCTTTTGTAAATGTTGTATAATGTGATCATTTACCATGAACCCCATGGATTCAGTATGAATTTTGGGTGACATTTGAAAATATGATGAAATTTTATCAGATATGGAAAATCTATGAGACTCATTACATATATTAAGTTGAGAAAATGTATGTACAAGATATTATAAACCTATATGGGATACCCTCAATAATTTTATTTGAAAGAGGTATGTATTTCACACTGCTATTTTTCAATTCTTAAACAAGGGAATAAGTACTCATCTAAAACAAAGTATTGTATATCATCCATAGACTGATGGTCAATTAGAAAACAAAATAAAGATATTAGATGATATGATGCATTCACGCATCCTATATTTTATTGGACCATTGTATGATCATTAATCCTTAGTCAAATTGACATAAAATAATATATTTTATAGTTCAATCCATAAATAATCTCTTAATTCTCTCTATCATAATCCCTGTCATTCACCACAATGTTTCCATGCGGAAAGTTATGTAGTTTTTGTGGGGACAAGCATGATATAGGTGACCTTCAAGAGAGTGAAATTGATCAAAAAGTGGTTGAACACCACTCATGGGAGGTAGTGATCATATGATTATTGAACTATATGACCTTAGGAGTTCACTATTGGTGATAGAGTTTTATGTGGTTTACTCCTCAGTTAAGGGATAGATTGTTGTGTATATATGGAAATATAACATCGAAATGTGTTGGGAATTTTGATATTTTGGAGAATATCGAGTTTTTTCCTTACCATTTGTTCCATACTCTATGATACCAAGGTGTACATGATGTGATTTATATGTCTAAACTTCAGAAGTACTTTCATGATCGTGGGCATGTGATTTATTGTGAGCATACCAATATAGAGCCTAATGAATCATTTGTGGAACACCAAGATTGAATAATTGACTGGAGAGAGATGGTATTTTGGGGGAAGATACTTCCACTTGTTTGGATCTTGTGGAATCATGTTCAGATCTAGGACAAATATTGGGAGCAAGAGTCATATATTTAGTCTTAGTGTCCAGAGATGTTTGAGAAATATACCTATTATCAAGGATTACATTTCATTATATTGGTAGAATGTAATAGCCCAAGATATTTCAGGTAATTTATGAGTTAATTTAATCCTTTATTCATGATTTTTTTAAATATGAATTTTTTAGGATTGTATTAGGGGTTTCTTATTGGTTTTAGGGAGTTTGAAATTCCATTTTAAGTGTTCATGGTTGGAGTACATTTTTTTAAATTTTTTCTAATTCTCTATGAAACTGTTTGGATCATTATAGAGGCACTTGGGGTGGTCACGGTTATTGAGCATGGTTTGAAAAACCATGTAGCCTCTCCTCAAAATCTATAATACTTAAGATATAGGACAAAAGAATGATTGGGGTATGTTTCATCAAACCATGCGGAAAACCATGAAGGTTCCTAATGTAGGAAGAAAATATCTCATAGTCGGTGCACATAATTGAAAACTGTGTGACAAAACCATATGTGTGTGAATTAATGATCGAAAAATCCCTCTTAATGACCATAAACCATCCAATTTGACCCATTATTCTTCCAATTTCTATTCTTATCAATCATAGAGACTCCATATGATCTCTTTAGTAATTTTCGTCTCTTATGAGAATGATTATAGTGGATCTAATTAGATAGTGATTGGGAAATTAAGGTATGTGATCTATTAATCACTTTTCATATAGTTTCTTATTGATATACTCTTCTTCCTTTGAGATTAGTTATAGATTTGGAATTTCATGGCTATATAATTGGATTTTGAGGCCATCTAATGATTAATTCATGATCATTGATAGAACATAGGTGGTCCTAGTTTGATATTGGCACCTCCTTTACAAAATATCAGATCTATAATTTTTGGATTATCTTGGGATGTATGTTAGTTTAGACAACATCCCATTGGATTAGATTTTTCTTGAATCTCATTATAGAACCTTGATTTGTTTTGGTTGGTCATAGCCAATGAGGAATCGTTAAATCCTATAGGGTTTCCAAATTTATAAATTTATAACATGAAACAAAAAACCACTAAACTATAGGCTAGTATAGGAATTGAAAATCCAAGGTCAAACCCATTGAAACAAGGTTCGATAAAATATTAATAAAATCAAATAACCCTAAAATAATTATTATTTGAATAAATTAAATCTAAGATACTGGGCATGGGATTAATGAAGAAGGTTGTAGATGAAAATATAAAAAGGGTGTTAGACAGCAATGAATCTAGGTTCATGGGATGAAATGGTATAAAAAAATTAATTAACAATCGTGTAGTCATCGGAATCAGGTCTTAATGGGTCCAATGGTCATGGTAAACGCCCTCCATCATAGGATCTCCCTTTTTCATGGTCAAGTACATCATATTGCAATGAATGGGTAACCCAAAACCTAATTTAAACATAGGTTTAGAACAATCTCAATGGTCAAAACTAATGTTTAATCCCTATATATCACATTAATCAAATTAATTCAATCAACTTAGGCAATGGTCATGATCAAAGAAAGAAATAAATTAAACTCACTTATTAACCCTTCTCACAATGTTCATGCAAAAAGGAATCAAGGAAGTCATATAATTGATGATAAAAACATAAAACCCCAACATAAATTGCAATAAAAATAAAATAAAATATATATTCAATCCCCATTCATCATGCATGTGATGACATGAAAAAATAACCCCCCATCATGCTGGCCATGAGAGGGTGTAGAAAAAGAATAAATAAAACCCTAAATAATGGTGGAAGTCGGGCTTCGTAGTAGGTGTGCCTTGGTTAGATGTCAAATTTCCTCTCCCAGATGCCTCCAAATGAATGACTAAGGGCTGTATAAATATGATTTTTGTATCGAACTCTTGACACTGTCATATTTAATTTTATGTTCACTGATTCTTTCATAACATGTAAATCTTACACATCGTGTAATGTTCTAATTTTTTCTATGTGAGAAGGAGTTTTAAATTTCAGGGTATCCCATCGAAAAAAACTTATCCCAAAAATATCACATCATTTAATGTAGTTTAATGATGTGAAAATTCCATACTCCATTTCTGCAACTCCACTACATCTTCAATTTTCGAGTATCACACCGCGAGGGATATAAAGCTATATGAAGTGTCTTTAAGCTTCTATATTCAACATATATATTTTTTTATTTTCCGTTATTCATTTTTCTCACCCATAAATCATTAAAAATTTAAAAAATTCCCAATATTTTTAAGATTCATCAGTTAATTACTAAAACTAATTTAGTAAAATATATTCATAAAATTTAGATATCAATTTTGATTGGTTATAAAGATCCATTGAATGTGGGATAGATACAATTGGTGGACATTAATGACATGGGTATCATCCCTTAATAGGTTTCAAATATTACCATCAGCAAACTAAAGGTTGGTGGCCCCTTCAATACTCAATCCCATATGCATTTGTGGATGAAATTACTTTCATGATTCTATATTTCTTGTATGTTTTCATATTTATTTTATACCTATATATTGATTGTCTTTACATATATGATTTATTTTTTTGGATAGTTTGAGGAGGGTTCAAGAGGCACTTAGACTGAGTAATGAGGTGATTTTGGGGATCTAGACCCATGACAACTGCACTTGTGCAAGCAGTATTGTTAGTATCATTTGAAAACTAGGTCTCCATGTGGAGATGATTTCATTTTATTAGAATATGGACCTTGTTATGTCATTTATAATGTAATGAGATTAAAATAGACTATAAGGTGTTCTTTAAATTAGAATGGATCCATTGGGACTTGGTTCCTAAGAAGAAGAGTAGTAACCCCATGTGTTGTTTGAGCAGTCTCCCTCGAGAGATGTGTTACGTAACTAATCATAGATTATAAGTTATGGTCTTGTATTAGGAAAGACCCAGAGCTATTAGGGTATCTTGAGGGTGTTCTAGCTGAGAATTTATTGGTATTACCTAAATACATGGTATGATACATTGTCATTGGTCTTGATAATTTCCTTAGAACTTGTCCTTGGGAGCCAAGTAGGTCTTGGTTAGGAGTTGACTCTGCCTATTTGGGGATAAGGGTTGGGATGTGCCTATAGGATATAGTTTCACAATATGGTGATGTTTGATGTTAGTAACACCAATCATGGATCAAGGTTGATTAGTAATCAAATATATTTTTCTGGTGGGTGATATTTGTGATGTTATCACTTAAATAATTAGCATAGGGATAGACCAAAATATGTGAGTGGGTGAGAAATATGTCAAGTTGTGCCCATATTCTGTGATTATGTTATAGTGACCAGTGTGGTATTACATAGTATTTGGAAGTCCTCATAATATGGGGCATTGATCTTTAGTTAGTTTTCATGTTTTTTTCTCATGTGTGTGAATAGCTATAGGTTCCTTGTATGACATTACATGTTTGATGTGGGTAAACCTAACATATATAACCATTGTATGATTTGGTATGATTGTGTGTTTATGTGTATCATGTCAGACACATTATAGTGGTTTCATTCATCTGGATATATGTGATTGTTATTATGACACTATTTCCAAGTGATTTATTGAGTATATGCTATATTTTTATTGTTCTATGCATGGCACCAAAGTGATAGGTGCACCAATAATGGATAATAAGATCTAGAGGGATAGTGTGTTCATACACTGCAAGTGATATGATGATAAGAATGAGTTAAACGATAGGGAATAATATCATTATATGGCCTAACCCAGGGGCATGTTTGTCTTTAGTGACATGACCTGAGAGATGGATGTGGAGGCAGGGCATGATGGCCTTATGTATCTTGACCTTTGGCATTTGACGGGAATATAGGGCATGATAGCCTTGTGTGGATTGACCTGTGGCCATGGGTTTGTACATCTATTGATAATTCCTATGGATGTATCCTCTACATATGAAATTTCTATGACCATTTCATATATTATTCTACCAGGAAGCTGAAGTGAGTACGTTTAGTGTTTATGGAAGTTTTATTATCACATGGATTCTCGGTATGATATTATTTTATTGTGTGTGTATTTGTTTTTATGATATGAAATACACCTTTATATAAAAGTTATCTTATTATAAGGATGAATTGGTGGTTCTTACTTGGATCTACTCACACCCTGCATGGGAATCTCTATCTGAATACATATTTCATGATTGTGGATCTAGTGAAGTGAAAGGTTGTTGTGGAATAGAGCTAAGGATATAGAGGATTTGATTCATATGATATTTTGGGACATAATCTAGACTATTTGTGTTTCATTTATTTACTTTTTATTTCTTAATACATGGTTTTTACCACCACATTGGGGTTATATGTTATTTTACATGTATGACATGGGTTACATTTGTTCTTATATTATGATTTCTCAAAATTCATCTATGAACTTATTGTTTGTTATATTTTATTATGTTTATATAGAATGGATATGGTTATCAAGGGTATAGTCTCCCCACTACAACCTTAGGACCTCCCCACAAGTCATAAACATATTGTATATATACAGGTGTTCATGAGGTCTTATTGGGTATCCACTCATGCAATGTTTGGGAAATCCAGTTTTGGGTGATAAAAATTGAATCATGTAGAAGAAGATTTGAAACCGAAGTTAGAGGATTAGTAATTTGAAGGCCAAAAGTTATAATTCATAATGAATAATGTTTTGGAGTCTAAAACATAATTCATTTTAATACTAGAAGTCATATATTGAACATGTAAATAAAAAACAATGTGTAATGTGGTTAACAATCTTTTCATAAGGTACTTTTGGGGAAGACTTGTTGAAATTCCTAAAGGCATGGAATTCACTTTGAGATCTTAAAGTTTATTTTTTGATAAAGGTATGTAAGTAACTCTGATATAGTAAGGTTCATTATGTGGTAAAGGCATAGATTCACCATATAGTTGTAAGGTAAATTTTGGACTATGTATGGTTGAAGGAAGTTTCTATAAGGTTGATAGAATAATTTGTTAGATTCATTTGAAACTTTATAAGGATGATAAGTGATCTTTGTAAGGTTGATTCCCAGACTTCACCTATGGACTTCATAAGGTTAAGTTTGAACTTCATAAGGCTGGTGCATTATTTCATATTGTACATCTAGGTCCTTGTAAGGTACATTTGGAGACATCATAAGGTTCACTACCTTAATGAAATTTGGTTTTAAGGAGTAAATTAATGGGACTATTCATAAGGTTAATTCCCTTTTCCATTTTATATAGAGGATTATCTTGAACAGTTTCAATGTATTTCATTAAATATAATATATATTTAATATCTCAACTGATAAAATGAGGATAGATTCAATACAAAATTAATGCAGTATTATCTTATGATATTATTGGAGACTTAAATATAGATAATGGGTATTATCAGTTCATGAAAATAATCACACCATGACTCAGATAATCATGTTTCATTTATGCAAGAATGGAGATATTATCATTAAATATATACAATTGATAACATAATTAAACATAAAAAATGTAGTTGTGTATTTTTTTGGATATTTTAAGATCACAACATATCAAGGGAATAATTTTGTGATGATTATAATTAAAAGGGATGTAAACTATGGGATTGTTTTATTACATTTAGATAAATAATAAAGTAAATAAACTTCTACTAGATATTAATAACAGTATAATTCACATTATATAGGGAATATTAATGAAGTATTGAAAATAATATTTTATTTATGTAAGATTCATAGAGATTTAAAAATATTAGAAATAATTAGAGTGATATTTTTTGACTGGATATATTAATATTGAAAAAGTATTTCCATATTTTAAATATGGTAAAATATCTCATCATGATATGCAATATTTATATAAATAAGTTCAAAAGAAGAATAGAATATATTTTGGATATATTTAACTGTGATTATTCATATATCATTAAAGAGATAAATAGAGTCTGAGTATATTTATCACATTTAGTTTAAAATGAAAATAGTAGAAGATGATACCCTAGACCTACTCTTATATCTAGTTTTAGAATAAAATAGCAATTACTAAACAAACATCTGGTCATTAATAAGATCATGGAAACATTGTAATTCCAATAAATAATTATTCTCATCTAGAGGACTAGTGTTACTAAGATATTTTTGAAGAAAAATTATCAACCCTTCCATTAAGGTACTGATCCCATATAGTCTTTATACATATGAGTGAAAAACCCATTGATTTAAAATGTGTGTCTACCTTGATTTTAAGCTTCAATAGTCAACTATTTCTATAAAAAATATGAAAATACCTGCATAACTATAAAATTTTGATGACCTTCCCTGAAGTAGTGTGTAGAGTACAAGAAGATAAAGTATTTATTAGGTGATGAGTGACAGAGACCGAAACCTACAAACTTCTTAATCATTTTTATGTATTGAAAATGACCAAATTGTTTCCACTAAACTAGTGAAGTAGTGTATTCCGGTTCACTGACACAATGTTGTTTGTATAATCCCTTGGTTAGGACTTCATCGGGAACCAATTTAAATACATGTTTTTATGTTATTTATTTTCATGAATATATGTTTATTATTAGGTGAGTTTCTGTGAATGAGTAACCAACCCGCAAGTTGAACATTGATCTGATCAACATGGGAATAAGGTCCTAAAGAAGAATAAATGAGTAAAGGAAAATAGTTTAATTTTTGAAGCATCCTGATTCATCACCCCCACATCCCCATAGGGTATCTTATGTGTAACGCATATGGAGTTAGATTAAATTATGTACCTTATAATCACTTATTTCATTATTTAATTTTTTTTGGTTTTCATATTATTTTTTTAATTGAAAATTAAATCTTTACGTGATTACAAGTGAGGGTGATTCAATGATAAGATGTCTTGTATTTTGTCTTATCAATGTAGATATGCCTTTTTTAAGAATCATTTAATTTCCACATGTTCTATAATTTTTTAATAATTTAAGTTATACAGGGGATTCTAAATACAAGGTGTTGTTTTAGACCTAAAAAAAGTTGTATCCATGTTTTTGGTTCAGCATGGATTGGTGGGAACTCGATATAATACTCTTTGCTAATATTTTTTAATTTACATTTTTCTATTTTATTAAGTGTTATCTATTTTTTAATAAAAGAAATGAGGAGAAAGAAATGTAAAGATTTTAAAGTTTTTTTAAATAGACTTTTGATACTAGAATTTTCATAATGAATATTTTCTATTCTAGAAATACATCAAACTTCCATTGAAGAGAGTTGGGCCTTAATAAATGAACAAAGAATAATTTTAAAGGCTTGATAAAAATTTACTTGGTGTGATTCAAATGTCACTGAAATATAATTTTCCTATAATAATCATGTATTAGAGACCATAGTGAATTTGATGAAATATCATGCCTATGCATATAAATCCAACAGTAATAAACAACGCCTTCAGGATGAATTTTTTTCTGAATGAGGATTTTGAAAGGAATGACACCATATAATAATTCAAAATACATCAATATGATCTAAATTTAGTTTGAATAGGTATGATAACTTTTTTGGATATAATGAGGGATTTCTTTCTTCTCTAATCACTTCTGAAATCTTGGGATGTAATGGTTACTACTGTTAAAAAAATTGGTATGTTTGATGTAGTGATATAATATGATCATGATCTCATTCTGAATGAATATATTAGGTATAGGGACGTCTAAGAACCATCTATAATTGCACTCAATTCACAAGTAAGAGGATGTTTCATTTTATGGAAATGAAAAAAGAAGTTTGATTGGAAGTGGGAAAGAAGTTGAAGTAATCTAACTAAGCCCTAACCCATATATTGGTATTGTGTGAATAATGTGTAATTAAAGAAGGATTATAGGGATTATGTAGTTAATTATGAATAGGGATATTCTAGAAGTTCTGTAAACACAGTAGCTAATGGTGGAGGATTTTTATTACTTTATGTTAACATTCTATGTCAATCAGGGATCATTCATTCGAGAGATTCATTAAATTCTATGGTATATTGGGGATTCATGGTGAATTACGTGTATGGAAGTTCTATTAGGGTCTATCTTGATATTGATAAATCACATGAAATCATGTGTGTGGGAGATGTTAAAATTAAAATGTCAAATGGAAGCTTCCTAGTGTGGTAGAGAAATTTTCACATACCGGTGATATGGAATTATATAATTTTTATAGGTTAACTGGATGAAGTATGTTTTAGAATTGGATTTGAAAATGGAGTATGGAATATTAATCAGAAATCCATGATATTGGCCAACAGTGTTAAAGATATAACATTTTATTTAATAAAGAAGACTGATAGAAAAATGATTGTCAGAGAATCAATGTTATAAAGTTATGATTTGTGTAATTTTCCTCTTGTTCACATAAGTAAAAAAGAATATATGGGTATTATTAGATAAAGGAGTAATGGAGCTCAGTCGCATGGATTTTAGATCTTGTAATATTTGTATCCTAGGAAAGTATAGAATGGTATTTCTTATCACAAATAGAAGGAAACCTATGTCTTAAAATTTAGATCTCATACATATAGATGTTTAAGGACCAAATCTAACACATTCTCAAGGTGGGTCACTATAACTTGTAATTATCGTTGATTATGTTACCTATAAGTTATATGTATACATCCTAAAGAAAAAATCCATGGTATTATATGTTTTTTTCTATGGATATGTGTGGTAGAGAAAGCGGATGAAAAAAATCATAAATACATAAGTTTTTATAATGGTGGGTGAAACAATAGCTGGGATGTTTTTAGAATCTATTAGATAAAAAAAATCATGTTAAATAAGAATATTCCTAGGAAATTGAAATAAAATACTTTATAAAAGTGGATGATTCATACTCAAACTAAGAAGGATTAAATAATATTGTTTCAAATAGGTTTCCATAAGGAATTTTGGTTGTAATCTATCAATTATGTCACATAACTCATAAAAATAAGTCCATATACACTATTAGAGTAGAGGATTTGGGAAAAGCCACGGTTTAGAAAACTTGTTTATGTTTCCCAAATAAATTTTTTTTGAAGTTTAACATATGTTCAAGTTGATTCAAAGGGTCCTAAAATTTTTTATGGAAAGTCCAAATCATTTTTCATTTTATAATATGACAATGAAATATTTGGGATTGATATTTGAGATAATGATAAACATAATATCATTAGAATAAAAAAGATTCTCCTTAATGAGAATATCTTGTATAAAGATCAAATCATAGTGTAAGATAATGTTGATATAGAATAATCAATAGATTATATCAAAGTTGATTTAAATATATGATTGTATGTTCTATAATATTAAAAAATCATAAAGATGTATAATATCTATAAAGTATAGAAATACTAGAAAAATATGACACATTTGATGCACAAATAAGTGTTTTAGAAGATGTAATTTTGGAAGGATCTTCAATAAATAATTTTTATAGATGGAGGAGAACCCAAGAACCCAAAAGAATAAGTATGGCTTAGTGATTTGAGAAATTAAGAGTAATATGTGGAAGAGTAAATAGATTTATCGCATGAAAATGGAACCTATGAGTTAAAAGAACTACCACGAGGGGAAGAAAGAGTTGTTGAATATATTTTTATACTAGTTAAAGGAGAAAGAAAGTTATAAAAATCTATATAAGGAAAAGTTATTTTGGAAAAGTTTTTAGCATATGGAAGGAATTGATTACTTGAAAATATTTTCCCAATTGTCAAGAATATAAAATGATGAATTGTTTAATGTCTGGTTGCATTATAAATTTTTTTTATGAAATAATTAGATGTGAAAAAAATATTCTATCACGGTTATTTATAAGAGGAAATCTATTTTAAATATATATAAGGTTTCATGGACAAATATAATGAGGTCTTCGTGTTCAATCTGAAACATAGCCTATATGGGTTAAAGAAAGTATCAAGGTAGTTAAACTAGATGTTTGATGCCTTTATAGATGAGAAGGGGTTCATATGGAGTAACAAAGACCATTTTCTCTACAAAAATTTATTCAATGTTTTAAGTTTCATCTTCACTCCCATATACATGGATGAAATGATACTAGTGGGTTTGGATATGAAACATATTTAGGTGGTGAAGGTTGATCTCTCTGAAATGTTTTAGATAAAGGATCTCATGTAAGTTAAGAAGATTTTGGGGATTTGTATCAAAAAATATAGGAAGGCCAAAACATTTGTTCTATAATAATGATATTGTATCTAGAATATCTTGTAAGGATTTATATGAGTGGATATAAGCCCATTTCTACCCAAGTGGAAAATAATTTCTAGTTATCTAAAGATAAAGAACTAAAAATGGAAGAAGAGGTCGAGTAATGGAGAAATTTTTATTTGAATTAGTGGTTGGAAGTTTTGTGGAGACCATGGATTGAAAAATATTAGAAATTACTCAATTAGAGGAAGTTTAGAGTAGATTTAGGAAAAATATAATAAAGGTAGACTATGAAGTTTTTAAGTAGGTCTTCTATTATATAAAGGGTTTGGAATAAGTGATCTTATGTTTTGGAATGGTTAATTTTTTATAAGGTTTTGTAGAATTAGAATTTAATGAAGATATGGATAAACTGAAGAGTATTATAGTCTTTGTGTTTACATTCAAAGGAATAAACATAATCTATATTTAATTATTGTATCTAGAGGTTACAATTTTCATAATGGATGTGGAATATGTTAATGTTTTTGAATCTGGGAAGGAATTGATCTAGTTGAACTGTTTAGTAGAAGAATATGGAAGGAAACATGTGAATGGAATATTATTTTGCGATAATAAAAATTAAATTAACTTATACATTAATAAAATGTTTAACTCATAAAAAAGAACATTCAACTGAAGAGATATTTAATCCAAAATTTACTAGAGGATAGGGTGTTAGCACTATGAAAGATTATTGGAAATAAGAATCTGGAAGACATGATTACCAAGATCATGGTATGGGGGAATCAGGTGTAGTTTTGTGACTCTATGGGAATTTGGTGATCAAAAGGAAGGAGATATAGAATTTTTTTATGAAAATGGATAAAACAAAGTTAATTTCAATTTTCCTATGTCATGGAGGTGTCCTTTGAATCCTTTAAAGTGGTATTAATTTAGGATATTATTATGACTCAAGAAGTTTGTATTCATGATTATAGTTTACTTGAGTATGGAAGTAGCGACTCGTGAAATTAGGTATTCAGATCATGTGGGTGTCTTGTAGTACAAAATTTTGATGGAAACATTCTGGTCTAGAATTGAGGTTCCAGAATCATGTAGATAGTGACGCAAGTCATCCAGAATAAGAACCAGTGGTATGTTTTTACTAAGAAGGTAATTTATGGAAAATATATTCATTATATTTTGTGTTAATTTAGTTGTTCAATGTTCTAAAAAGAAATCATCATAGGTTTGAGTAAGGTTAAACTTGTTGACCATTCACTATTCACTTGGAATTTGAAGTTAAGTCCATTCATCCAACAGGAAGTGAGAAGTTTCTTTATTCAAGGGAGGGATTCCAATAAATTTTATATATTAGTGGAAACTAGATTACAAGCTAACCAATTTAGTTATTCCTTATTAATAAAACATGGGGTTGTCATTTATGGAAACTGAGTGGACTTAGTCTAGGGTGATTAGTGATTGCAATTCTTCCCTTTATTTTATTTCAATAATGATAGTAGTAGTATTCTACCACAGAGTAGGACTAAAGTATGAAACTCACAAACCATTGTTTTTATTAGTTAAGAGAGTGTGTGTGTTTCACTTAGGTTGTTTATTCCATAGGATTTTTGCATGAAAGTATGAGGGAGGGTGGTTTGGTGAATGATTGGGGTGTGTTTTGTCTCCTTAGTTTTAGATACGTCATCTCTTTGGTTCAATCTATTTCTAGATGTTCTATATTTACATATTTGATGTTACAAAGGGTGATTTTAGATTTTGGGAGATTGTTCAGACCTAACATAACCTTGCAGTTTAGTTCAAAAATAACACAAACAAGATATTGTTTCATAAATCAAAGTGAAATATGCAGAAAATTAGACTGTAATATCTTGGAAAAAAGTTCATTTAACGTTCCCAAAAAAGTGGAAAATAAAAATAAAAATAATAAATAGTAAATAAATAAAATAAATTTGTTATAAAGGGTGATTTTAAACATGTATTTAACTTCACCTTATTGTATCCTATTATATTTTCAGAAATAAATTTATTGAGAATGATTCTTAGAACCCATTTCTCTAAGCTTCAAAAATTATTTAATCCTAGTATAGGGGTAATTTTTTAATTTACTATATAAATTTTATAGAATTTACTATCTTATTATGGGTCTATAGTAGATATTTTATAAATATGATAATTGTATCAGGTGCTATAAAAGAGTGGGTGATATTATAGAAGATGTATTACAGTACCAGTGCTATTCAACGAAAGGTCATTTTGGATAAAATAATTTTTGATCATTAATCCATTGAAAATATTAATGTAAAACTGTAGGGTGATTCAACCCTTGAAGGGGGTGGTCAATCCTACACTAAAAAACACTCAGTGAATAACAAAGGTTATTTTCCATACTAGTGGTGGTTTAACCCGCTGAGAAAAAATAGTAGTTTTTATAAAAACCTTCATGAATTTCATGACCGGTAATAAATTAGTGATGGTTTTAATTTTTATAGGGGTGGTTTAGATATTTTTATTTTTTTAAATTTATTAGTTGTTTTTTATTTATTTAGTGGTAGTTTTTGGGTGAATTTTTTATTTAATATGTTAGGGGAAAGTAAATTAACTATCTCTATATTAGTTAGTATTTTTTTTGCGGTGGTTTATGTGAACCATTGAAAATTAAATAACTAAAAAAATTATAATTTGATAGAAGAATTTCCACTATTTTTATTAGTGGTGGTTTCTTTTAGAAGAGGATTCTGTAAAAGGAAGCTAAAAATTTTAAATTATGAAAATTAATAAATTAATAAAATATTTAACATATAATATAACAGAATACTAATTAATTAAAAGCATAAATTTGTAAAAAAGAGTCAAAAACAAGCATACATAATAATTAGTTCTACATATACGCTCAATACATAAATTATAAGGTCATAAATAATATAAATATAAAATAAGCTTAACTTCGACCATCTACCCATGACCATCACATCAATATCTCCAAATCCATTGCATCTAACAACCACCATATCTAGACTTATCAAACATGAGACTGACCACATCACCAACATATTAACTAAAATAAAATAAGATAAAAATTAGAAAAACTAAACATAGAAAGTAATAATTATAGTAGAATCAATGATCTTATTTAACCATACCACAAAAACTATAGGCCATCATGGTTTCCTTTTGAAGAGTTTCATGGATTCAAATTATCAAATTCCTACTTAATATCACCATCTTTCACCATCAATATGAACTATAATGATTTAAGTAAATTAATATGTGACAAAAAGGTATAAAGTATATACATAATTTTTCATATAACAATAGTTATTTTGTTAATCAAACACATTACATTTCATTACACAATAAATAATATATCATACATGTAACATCCCAGGTAATTATAGAATAATAAATTTTCATATCTATTAATACTTATGAAATACATATTAGTTTTACCATAATGGGGATCCTATATTCAATGGTTTACATGTCACGCAATAATGGTTTTTTCCTAAATATTATGTTGCACACAATATTGAGTTATACTGAAAAATAATATAACATTATTATTATTTTAAATGGTAATTAACGCCTAGCCGTTGTATTGGAATAAATGAACATAACTAAATACAATATGATTATACATGTCTGTTAAATGTTTTTACATTTATCTATTAAATTTTAGAGTCTTAAAATGGGAATAAATTCAATTTTAAGTATAAAATACTCTAATATTTTTAAAAGGTTGTTTTATCACCTTTTTTATGGAGAACCCTTATTAAATATAGTCCTTGACAAAATTATATGTTCTATTTGAAAAAATAAACTTCTTAATTAGAATAGAAACATCAAAATTTACTTTGGATAAATTTTGGGTCTTTTTCTAATAAAGTTCATTTTTTAATGAATATTGAAAAATTGTGCATTTTAAGTTTAAACTGTCATTTCATCTAATTTATTTATGTGGTTAGATTATCTTTTTAATTGGTTTTAAAATGTAATTATATTATGTTTTTATCATTTAATACAATTTTGGTCGTTTTATGTAATTTAACTTCAAAATTAGATATAAACAGATATCAATCTTTTGGTAGTTTTACCTTCTTAAAAACATGTTTTTGGTCTTGAAAATAGGAATTGATTTTAAATTAATTTCTGAAAATTCTATGTTTTTAATTTTGAAAATTTGATTCCATATTTTTAATCATGAGGTCCGAATTCTGTAAATAGGTACCATTTATTTTTAGAAATTATGAATAGTAACTTCAGTAATTATTTTATTTACCATGGTGAAAGTTTAAATCTGGTAAATAATGGTAAAAATAATATTATAATAATTTAAATTTACCCTAACACATGTCCTAACCTCATTTTATTAGTCATATTCGACCAAATAAACCCTTAGGCTAAACCTTTTGAAATTGGGAGCCACTTTAATGTAAAAAATACATTTAATTACTTTTAATTTAATGTTTAGGGAAATATAACATAAACTTGTATCTTCTTAATAGAACAATTTTAATATGGGGTTATACATAATATAAACTAGACTATAAATAGTCATTGTAAATATTCAAAAATTTCCTATATCATGGTATTTTGTTTATAATTTTTATACATCAAATAAATAAATTTATTTATGACACAGTGATGATGTAGTGGTTACCTTATTAATGAATTATTTAAATAATTGAGATTATAAATAATAAAATAAATTTATTTTGAAACTATTTATTCAATACAAATATTTTATGGATTCTTATTACTTTTTATATTTTAATTAAAGAATTTTTTCTAATGAATCATGTTTTTATGTATTTTTAAAATTTCATGACATAAATAGCATAAAAATGATATAAATGAGTTTTAAAAAAAATACTATTTTATTAAATGATATAACAGTCATAAAAATATAATATTTGGCCAAATGACTTAGATTATGTTTATAATGTCATTAATTAACCACTTTAGGCTCTATTGGAATTTTATAGTAACTATTTAACCATATATTATGAATATACAAGAAGACATTTTAAGAGTCAAATTAGTTAACTAAGGGTAAAAGCTAAAAGTTAAGTTTAAATTTGTGACCTAGTCTTGTATACAACCTATTTTTTGAGAGGTTTTAGACACAAAAATTATCTTATCTTTGAAATGAATTAATTTGGGACCATTTTAAACTGAAAATAATTTCATAATAAAATAATATTTCAATGCCTTAATAATGTGCCCCTCCTCACTCATATAAAAGGCCATCACCTCTACCCATTTAATCACACATCTCAAGACCCTTGGATCATCCAAAATATACCCAAATAAGATCCCAAAATCCATCTATTCCTCATAGAAGACTTCCCTTAGGCATAAGGCAATTCAAGAAATCTTTTTGGCTTCGATCAAAGGGAGTAACGCGTTTTAAGGGGTAGCGACTTCTCTAAAGTTCCTTTCCATTATTTTACTTATTCACTGCCTATTATACTCTTATTCTTTGATTACATAAAAACACCAGTATCCTAAATATACTAGGATATTGTTATAAGTATGATTCTAACTACAGTCTCACACGCATTTATCTAATGGATACAAACATATTGTTTCTGTGTACAACGATCTACCGCCTCATGAAACGATGATTGTTCAATTTTACCCTACCACCTATCATGGTGACCTTTATGATGGAACTGTATTTATGTATGATATATATTATATTTATTTTGTCTCAATGATACTGTAATTTTATTTACAAATATACATTTATTCTTTTCATGATGTGTAAATATGATAATTTCATTTGAAGAAGTGTGGACTACCGCTCCCTCAAAGTGATATGACTCGTTCAAGACATACATGGAACTTATAAAGGATGGAGTTAATTAACTTATATAACACATATATCATATGATATTATAGAGGAATTATAATATACTTATGTATCATTTATTTTCCACTTCTTTAATATGAAAAATAAATGAAAATAGTGTTCATGAATACATATGGATTACCATCTCCATGAATGGTGCATTTCATTTCTTATCTAATTTTTTTTTGGAATATTATAAATACATATATAATGGATATATATGATATTTAAATCCTGAATATTATTCTATAGATAATGTACTTTGGACCACATTGTCAATTTATAATTATAACATGATCATTTTCAACTCAAGTACCCAATATCAACAAAACAAACTATATTAACTTAAATAATTATGTAATTTTTATAATGTGGTAATAAGTGATATAAAAGTAATAATAAAATTCTAATAGGTTTTTAAGAAAGTATAAATTAACTTATGTTTATTATTCAGGAATAACAAGGAACATACGTGACAAATCAGACTCAAGGTAAGAGAGTTTGTTTATTTATTTGAAGCTATAATTTTTATTTTCAGTGTTTTACATAATGGATTAACCATTTTCAATTACTTTGAATTTAAATTTTTTTATTTTTATAAAGGAACATCTTAACCCAATTTCCATTAATTGGGTAAAACTTATCTATCTTGATTATGTCGTGCTATGATTATGTGAGAAATAACTTTTGATATCCTATCATGTATTTAAACTCGCTTTATGTGTACTTATAGTGAATACACATAATCCATCTATTTTATTTACAAAATGATAATTATAAGTAAATGCATCTCAATATCCTTTCATTGAGGAATATCTTCATGTTATGTATCTTTATTATTCAACAAGGTGTATTTACAACCCTTTTGGAAAGTCATATCATGAATTGTTATATTCTCGTGATATTGGATGTTTTGTTTATTGATATTCTTAAAGTATTATTAGTAAATTGTTTCTCAAGTGGTATGGTACTTTTTAATTAAATCCCTCGTTTTAATGTTTTTATGATTTATTATTATAAAATCATTCTATTTTATGTCCATGTTTTTAAAATGGCTTTATGGATTTATTTGTATAGATATAAATGATTTAAAATTTCAATTATCAAAATTATTTTAAAGGATTAAAAGTGGAATGGGACACTTTGATTCAAAAATCTCATTATTAAATGTTTTAAATGGTTTTTTAAATGGAGTGAGTATTTCAATATCTTATAATGATTTATTGTGATTGAAAATGAATTGTTATTAGTGAAATGTGGATATTTGAAATATTTTATGTGTTATGATTATATAACGGTACTTGGACATTTGACAGGTGGTTACATGATAAACCAATGACAGGTAGTTATTTGATAAACCAAATGACAGTTGGTTCTATGATAAACCAAGGATGGTTGGTTATGTTATAACCTCCGTTGCATTGGGTATGTAATTCGGATGTGTGGCTATTCCATTTAGTGATATTTTTCAAAGTTGACTATATGGTTATTCCATTTAAGTATTTGTATGTCCCAAGTAACCTTTATGTGTTATATGTTTCTTTCTATGGTATTTAAGGTAATATTTTTGTAACAAAAAGGGTAAGAAATGATTTTATTTTCATTGAAGTGTTTTTTGCTACTTCTTAAAGGTGAAAAGTATTACTTTATGATAAAGTTTTCATGGTTTACATGTTTTTGCAAGAGTAGCCATTTTTATTTCATTACGTATACCTTACTAATATTTTTAAGCTCATCCCAAGTTTTTGACATATTTTTCACAGGACATAATGAATAATAGATTCAAGGATGGGATAAATAAAAAGTTATGCAGTTAAAACATGAAAAAATTCCATATTTCATTTTAAAGAGTTTTTGTTATATGAAAAAAAGGATAGTGACTATAAGTGTATACTTTTAATATTCAAGATGTTATGTATACTTTATGACCTAATTCTATAAATCTCTAAACCTGAAAAGATCCTTGATATGAATTAAAGTAAAATTAACGAAATATCTCTAAATTAAGTAATGCTTAAGGTCATGGCCTTATAATTGGTATCAAATGAAAGGTTTAGACAACTTTAGGGATTAGGAGTTTTAGTTAAACACATGGTTAGTACCTATGTCTATTATTTCAGTGAAACCCTTGTTTTATAACTTTTTTAGATCAAGGAAATTTTGTTACAAATGGAAGGAGGAGGATCTCAAGAAAAATTCATATCTCTTCCTGATGAAATGCTTGCAATAATTATTGCAAAGTCATGTTCGGATGATTGTGAAACTTTTTATAACATACCAAACACTTGAAAGCAGTTGTTTGAGATATCAAAAACCTATGCTATACCTCTATACCATCCTAGATCAAGAGTTGTATTTAATCAAATCATATTTTCTCAATATTCTCATATTTTCAAGAAAAGTAAATAATATCAAGGAATTTTAAAATATTTCACCTTATCGTAAGATTTTGAATCATATTATGATTTTCAAAAAGGTTCTGAAGAAGGAAACCCTTGTGCAACCTATTTATATTTGATTTTAAAATATAGTCTCTCAGCACATGCTTATGGAATTTTAATAGGACCATTGTTTGAATTTTTCAAATCAAAATTGGTCTGACTGTTTTATAAAAATCAAGTTTTATTTGATCTTTTGAAATTATATGTCATAACTGATTATTTTCTTAAACCATTTTTATTCGAACACCCATATGATTTAAGTTTTAGAAGTTGTATTTGGATGAAGGAATAAAATGATTTTGAAGGATCTATAAATACTTTTTGCAATAAATGGACCTTATACCTACGTGAATAAGATGAAGATGAAACCATGTGGACACCATGATCATGGTATGATGTTCTTTCTATTGGGAATAGTTTTATTTTATCATATATAGGTGAAATAAAAAAATAACAATACATATAATAATTCATGAATTAAAATGTTGAGGTATTAATGAATGGGATGACAATGATAGGTATAAAAAATCTTTAAGGTTAAAACATGTAAGGGTTATTATTGAATTTTATAAAAAGTACAACCCATAAGATGGGTGACAACACGTCGCATTCAGAAAGGCCACATGAATCGAACATACAACCGAAGGGCGATAAGGGTGCATTGCCTACCACTGGCCTACATGACATCCCTAGTTAGTATGAATTATTATTTTTTGTTAAATTATTTTATAGATCAAGAATAAGTTGATTTTTGAATCTTATGTTTAATAATACAGATATCCTTAATATTATAAATGATTTGGTTATTAATTTATAAATGTTATTTTGGAAGATGTTCCCTCTTTTGGTAACACTATATTCTTAAGTAAAATAGAATACTATGGGATTTTATTTTAGGATTAATGGTTCAATTTCATTCTCGAGGAATCTATGTTTTTATTATGAATATGGAGCTCTTTGGGTTATTTATGGAAATAATTAACCATTAATAGAGAATATGTGATTAAATTAATTACTTTTAATTATGAGAATTTAAGAGTAGTCAATGTTATTTGGAGATAAATGTTAATATTTGTTGTGGAACAATATATGATCAAATATTTCTGAATTTTGGTTTTCAATCTTAGTTGGATTATTTTGAATAATTTTAAGGACAATTGATTATTGAATATTCTTTGTTGAACTTTGGGTATTGTTGGTTTAATTTTAGATATTAAGAGTAGTATTACTTTCTATAAAGGATTATCCTTTTTAGGGATTATCTAATCTTATACTAACCATTGTGGTATTGGTAAATCTCTAAATACATAGGAAATATAGAGTTCATATTTTGTGGATTATGTGATTCTCTAGAAGTTGATTCTAACGCTTCAAGTTTGACCATGTCATCACGAATACTCATCGTTTGAAGAAAAGATGAGTTTTTGGAAGAAATTTTTTAAAGGATGAAACTCTACTTGAAAGGTAAGTTTATTTCCTTATGTTCTTAGTCAATATAAGAAATAAATCCCTCAGCATTATGAAAAAGGAACTTAAAAAAAATTGTCCATTCACTTTTCCTATTGGGCAATCAAATACTATTTAACCCATAAAAAATTTATGGTTTTCTGGTAGTTAATTTTCTCCTACTCATGTTTTCTATCACTCTCCATTAGAAATTGACACTAAGTTTGTCTTCCATATCCATTTTTTCTTACATGGAATCCAATCATGTTTTATCTCTTGTGACCTTTGTACTTATCTTTATTTCTTTTAAAGTGATAGTTTTGTAGACTCTTTTAATAATGTGGGACATTCAATGATGTTTCCGAGTCTAATTTTAAAATTACAAGGATGTAATTTCCAAAAGGGGGGAAGGATGCAAAATCCCACGTAATTATAGAATAATAAACTTTCATATATATTAATACTTATGAATTACATAGTGGTTTTACCATAATGGGGAGGCTATCATCGATGGCGTACTCGACACGCAATAATGGGTTTCTCCTAAATCTTATGTTTCACACAAATTTGAGTAATACTGAAAAATAATATATTATTATTATTATTTTAAATTGTAGTTAATTCCTAGAGATTATACAGGTGGAAAAGAATAGAACTAACTACAATATGATTATACATGTTTGTAAAATATTATTTTACTCTACAGACCCAAGCTTGATGTACATAGAAATTACATTTCTTTTGTGGAATACTTAATACATGACACAAATTGACACCCAGAGACCGTATTAGTTTATTATATTTGGAAACATAGAACATAATCGTCTAATCATGGTGAAATTTCTTCAACATCTCCCATAATAATCTTCCCCATTTATTTTCCAACCTAAAACATTTCTTTATATCCTGAGGGAAAGAAACATAAAATTGGTGAGATCAAATTCTCAGTAAGGGTAAACATGGAGAACATAAAACAAAACATAAACATAAGAATATAAAAACATGAACATAAAACTAAATATCATAATCATGGGTCATGAAGTAAATCTTGGAATTTCATAAGGAATGGATCATAAAGAAACATTAACCATTATAAAATAGAATTGGTCTAAAATATGGAATTATTAAAAACAAATAAACACATAAAATGATGTCCATAGTAGCCAACACATTGCTTCCAATACCATCATAGTGGACATAGTCCATTACTGAACTGGGTTTACATTTCGTTCCAGCCATGTATTACTGAACCGGATTTACTTGTCGTTCCAGCCCTGCATTACTGAAATGGATTTACTTGATATTCCACTAATTTCTATCTCATGAGATATAAATCATTACCCAATTAATATGAGGGGGATATAGGTCACACCCATCTCATAATTAAATCATTCTTACATATGCCAGAAAAACATAAATCATTCATCACATCATAACCCATGAAATAAAATGGAATTCTTAAACATCATTCCATCATAACATAATCCATATAAAATACAATTTTCCCATAAACACAATCAAATCATAGTAATAATAGGGATAGAAACATAGACCTATTTAAATAGTGTAATCTTATATGGAAAATAATTTTTATTAACCACTTGAACTTAGTTCTTAAAGAAAATATTCTTTCTTCTTCAAAAACGCTTTCTTTTCTCAAAATGTTGTTCAATATTAAATATAAAATAATTTTTTTGAAAATAAACTTGAAATATTTTAGAGGGTCATATTTAAAATAAGGTGTCATGAAATCGTAAAAAAATCCATTCATGTCATACAAGATAAAAAAACATTCTCCTCGTACTTTTTCCAGAAACATCAAAAAGTTCCTTGTATGGTAATCCAAAAAAATATTCCTTCCATACAACATAGTAAAAGTAAAAAAGGTGTAAAAATAACTTTAAATTTACATAGAATAATATTATACATTTTATGAAAATATTTTTAGAAAGCATCGACATGGATGATAAATACATCCCAAGAAAATACTTACGAATAAACAATCTCAGATAAAAATGTGATTGGAAAAGTTATCACTTACCTCGGGTCTGATATGGTCATATATATCTAAAAATATTGTATAATGTTTTAAATAATGTTACGTATTTATTATAGAATCATAATCCTTTTTATGATAACATTTATGATCATATTTTTATCTATTTGTTAGTAACATTTCATTGTTACTCATTATTCAGGTATTAACTGTGTTATATTCTTATGTATGTTTTTACAGATAAGTTCTTATTACTCTTTTTTGTTCATAGTTATATCATTTAAAGAATAGAATTATTATAATATATTTCATATTTTTTCCATTCAATTCATTTATATAATCATGGTTTAATGAAGATTATGTAGAACGAATCACATCGCACCGTGGAGACGGTAAGTCGGACGTATGCACGAGCGATTATATCATTCCCATAATTATTGAAGGGTATTGAAGTGGATGGTTTATAGTTTGTCAGAATAAGTATAATTTTATAATAATCATATATAGTAATTATTTACAACATTATATCCATTCGAGTGAGGTGGTGGTGAAAAATAGATTACACCATGAGGTGGAGACGGTAAGACGTACGTACACACGCAAGGTGATTTTATTTTTCATAGGATGGATAGGTGAAATAGGGTTGTTTAATTTTTATAATAACATATCATTATATTATTGATAGTTATTTTATTACTTTATAATGAAACAAATAAAGATGATAATTATAAGAAGATAGAAATTTGAAAAAATCGGTAGAATAGATTACCTCTCCCTTGACGTGCCACTTTCAAATTTCCACTTAGGGCACTAGATATGGTATTTTGGGAATACAAGAACCTCTAGAGTGTAAATAGATAATTTGAGAAGATTAGTGGGTAGGGTTTTTCGGGACTTGAAGGCTCAAAATGGAGTGGAGAGGAAAGGGAGGAGGTGTCCTTTTATAAGAGAGGAGAGGGGAACTTTAGGAAACTCTCAAAATATTAATTTATTATAAATTCAATTCTGATTAAAAATGATCCATAACTTATTTAATTTGAATATAATATAATTTTGGATCGAATACCCATCATCCAATAGCTTTTAGAAAAGTTTTGAATATTTTTGTGTCTTTATCCTTTTTGTTTAGCTATTATTTTACCCTTTTTAATCTTACCGTGACATCATATTATTTAAACATTGGGGGTAAATGAAATTACCATATCATGTAAAAAGACCCAAAGAAAGTTATTTATGATATTTTGGACTTAAATTAACCATTTTAATGAATCTTATATTTTTTAGGAATTTAATATCATTTTATAAACTATTTTTTGTTTGTATTTATGAATTATGTCAATTTTGGACACAATTCATAATTGACTTTTTTAAAAAATTCATAACTACCTTATTACTTATAAAAAAGAATTAAATCATCCCTAATATGTCAATTTAATCCATAAAATCCATGTATGGAATCAAAATTTTCAAATTAAATTTATTTTAACATTTATAAATTCATTTATTTGAATCTTTCATTAATGAGGTAATCACTACATCATAATTGTGTCATAATTAAATATATTTATCTAATGTATAAATATTATAAATAAAATACCATGATGTAGGAAATATTTTTATCTTTATAATGACTATTTATATACAAATATATCATTTATATAACCCTATATTAAAATTGTTTTAGTAAAAGATATATGTTTAGGTTAAAATTATCTTTGCTTTAAATTAATTCTTATAAAAAGTCACTTCCACATCCAAGTGAATCCATGGGGTCCCAAAATTAACCCAAGGATGACCATGGATGGAAATATCTAATTAAATAAGATTAGAACATGTGTTAAGGTAGTTTAATATTATTATAATATTATTTTTTACCCTTATTTACCAGGTTTTCCCTTTAACCCTGATATATAAAATAATTACTGAAGTTACTATTCATAATTTCCAAAAATAAAAGGTACCTATTTACCCAATTTTAACATTCTAATTCCAAATATGGAATCAATTTTTCCAAATTCAAAGCACTGAAGTTTCATTAATTAATTTAAAATTAATTCCCATTGTCAAAACCAAAAAGAGGGTTTTTAAGAAATAATAAATATCAAAAGATTAATATGTGTTTATGTCTTATTTAAAAGTAAAATTACTTCCAATGACCAACATTGGATTAAATTATGAAAATATAAAACAATTACACTTTAAAACTAATTAAAAGTAAAATCTAATAATATATATAAATTATAAGAAAATGTAGTTTTAACATAAAATGCGATATTATTCACTATTTATTAAAAAATGGACTTTTTCAGAAAATTACCAAAAATTAAACATATGTAAATTTTTATGTCCCGATTCCAAATAAAAAATTTATTTTGTAAAATATTTCTTATAAAAGTGTCTAATACTAGGTTTAAAATGGGTGCACTAGCAAAAGGCAATAAAACTGCATATTTTGAAAAAGTACTTATTTTAAATGAAAAAAATTGATTTTTCTCTTATATCATGTTCTGGAAAATATATAATATGAATTATAATTTTATATAAAATTTAGAATTTGGTTAATACTATTAATAATTGCTATTTATATAATATTTTAATAATATATCATTGTTTAGTGAAACTGAGTGTTGCATACAATGTAAATTATCGAGGAAGGTCACTCTTGTGTGTAACGGAAGCCAAGTTAGTGTTGCGTTTAGTGATAGCTTCCTTCGGTGTTTCATATAACATAATAAAAAATAAACGATAATAAAATTTGATAAAGTAGTTCAAAAAAAAAACTCAGTTTAAGTGCCTACATATCCTCCCATAAAATTATTAAGGGTTACTTTCTCCCTTAACTTTAATGGTATCCAATAACCTGAAATGATATTTCCTTTCAATTGGTTTTAGAAATAAACCCAATAAAAGGACAACACTTTCTTTTTAATGTTTTTTGAAAGAAGACCAAAAATTCACTTTAATGGTAGTGAGGACCCAAGAAGAAGAATAATGAGAGGTTTTTTTATAAAAAAACATTACATAGAACACTCAATTCTCTCAAAAAGAATGCAATAAAAAATGTGATAAATAGAGAAAAGGGAATGAGAGAGAGAAATATTACAATAAATAAGCACAAATAAAGCTCAAGGGAAGGAAAAATATTAATTAGTCATATAAAATCTTTCTTAGAGGTTTATTTAAAGCCTCTTAATAGGTTTTGTGACTCCAATAAACCAATTTGGATGTGAAATAAGCTATTGGTGGCAAGAAAAAATGGCTAGTTTTACTTTCTATAAAAATTCCATCGACCATCCACTAGGAATCGTCAATTGTATGGTGATATATTCTTCCCATAAAAGCAATCAAGTCGATGAGTAAGTGTGTTTGTGACACAATATTTCTCACTACGTTTCTAGTGGTCTTCTCGGGCTAGCCTACAACAAAGCCCTGTATGGGCCATCAACATTTATCTCCAAATTCTTTTTAACTCGCCAATTTTTCAGTCGAATCCCTATATTTATATCCAAAAATAATAACTAAAAAAATATTAAATTAAATTATTAGAATAATAAGTGGTGTTTGGGGTCACTAAAACAACTAGAGAGTTTTGAATACAACAAAATATCTCTACATTATTTATGTATTTGATGAATAGAGTCACTGGAGATTACATTAAAAAAATTTATTCATTGTTAACGATACTCTAATATATTCAATGAGAAAGTAAGAATTTTAATAGAATTTTAGAATTATGATTCAGACCATAATAAAGGAACAATTTTATGTATAATTTAACAGGTGTGAATTTTGGATTAAAAAAGTTTCCTTTTTGGGTTATGTAATCATAAAAAATGATTTATTTGAAAATCCTTCCAAAACCAAGGTGATTTAAGAATGTCCTAGACAAACTATTATAATAGATATTAGAATTGTTCTTGGATTATAATAATACTATTGATTCTTTTTGATAAGTTTTTCATTGTTATCAAATCAACTAAGTTAACTTGTAAGTGAATTAAGTTTCTTTAAACAAAGGAATGTGAAGAAAACATCATGAACTTTAAAAGGTGGTTGTAATCACACTACTTTGTAGTAAATAATGTATTATTATATATATATTCATTCATATAATAAGGTATTTGGTTGTTTCCTTATAAAAAATGATAATTTCGTAGCTTATTTAAAATTTCAATTAAATTTACATGATAAACATTACCTAACACGTGATTGGTAGATATAAGTGGAAGTAGTTTTTTAATATTTAAATATATTATATCAATGGTGATAAGTGTTACATATATACTAATAATAAAATCATAAAGTACATATTTTCATAGAATTATTTCAAAATTTTATAAGGGAGACAGTTTGAGTTGATCAAGGATTATGATGGATCAATACATTACTATCCTAGGAAGGAAAATAGGATGGCTCATGCTCTAAGAAGAGATGATTATGCTACCTTATCCATGGTGAGGATTAAAAGAGACCCAATATCCATGAATATATAAAATATTTATATATAAATCATATGTGGGGTTTGAAATCATTCATTTACCAAATGATTGTTCAACAATTCATACATATAAAAATCATGGATGATTAGGAGGATGATATGGAGAGATATAAGAAGGTGAGAAATATTATAGATTTTAACATTAACAATGATGGAATTATAAAATTTGGGAAATGAATATGTGTCTATAAAATGTCATAATTTGATAAGGGTTTATTAGATAATGATCTTTTCAAATTATTCTCTATTCAAAAAATAAGTTTAAATATTTATATAGAGATTAAGGAAAATTTTATATAGGGAAACATGAATAGGGAATTATAGAGTATGAATTTTGATGCTTGGTTTACCAGTAGGCTTTTTATGAACATTATAAGTTTAAAGGGAGGATAAAAAATTACCCAAACCCATATGAAAGTTGGAAAACATATTCATTGAATTTTTAGTAGGACATACAGTGATACTTAAACTATATAATGTCATTTGGGTTATGGTTGATGAAACTATAAAGTATGAAAACATCATTACTATTTTAGATGATTTTTCGCTCGAAAAACATTAAAATTTATACACAAATAAAGTGTTAATTTTTTATGTAGTAACAAATTATATTTCATATGATTAATATATTAATTTTACCATGAATATTTGGAGGAGTCTTCAATAAGAATTGGATACAAAGTTGACATTTATAATAGTGGGTCATCTTCAAACTAATGGATAATCTGAAAATACTATTCAAACTTTATAAGATATGTTGGGATCATACTCAATGGATTTAATGTAAGGATATAAACCTCGTAGAACTCATATGGTGCCTTATTTTATTACATTGGAATGATTACAAGAAATTTGTATCCTGGAGGAATAAATAGTATAGTAATTTTGGATAACAAATTATAACCACAAGTTCAACATTACAACTTGAAATGAAATAAATAACTTCAAATATATATGACTCCTATATTATCCATGAAAGTAAATAATAATATTAATCTTCATAACCTAGGGAAAATAAAAAAAATGATATGGGTGATCTCAGATCCTTAGTAATGGTAGTTAATACAATCAAAGTTATCATAAAAATGAACAGTAGGCATAGTGAACAACTAAAAACACATGCCTTTAAAAATATACTTGAGCATAATATGGAATGAATGAAATATGATTAAATATGGTCGTATAAATGATCATAAGAGAATGAGATGTAACCATTGATATTATACTATTCTAATAATGAAATGTTTAATCAATTACTAATACTATAATAAGGGAATGCATAATTCTAGACATTTGAAACATATGTCAAGGCCTTGACCAAGATGTCTAAAAATACTAGGGTAAGGCCTCGGCCAAAACCCAATTCTGTTTTTTATCCTCAGACCTACTGATGCATCAAGTGGATATAGTAGGCCTCTCCCATCACTTTCTAAGTCCAATGAATTCCTCATATTAAATGGGATAAACATAAATAACATGAACATGTGAAATAACTTTCCCCCAGCTGTACACATAAACAGTAACCATTCAAAGTAGTAAGGTGAAGGGTATCAATATAGAACGTCCATAATAAAACCAAACATAAAAAATTTTATAAAAAATTTTAGATGATAAAAATAAGATATTAACCTCAATAATACATTAAATTCAATATAGGTGTTGAAATAGACAAAAATACTCTTATAAAATCATCGAGGAATTTTTGAGAGAAATACTATTTTACTTTGAAAAGAAGAGTTGTTTTGGAAAAATATATGAATAAAACCAGAAATGAACTAATATAGTTTTTCCATGATAAAATTATTGGTTTTGGAAAAATAATTTTGGATTAAAATAGATTATATAGTGCATTTTAAAATAGGTAATAATTTGAGAAACTTCTTTGAATCGGGCTTGTTTATCAGGAATGATTTAGAAAGAACATAATAAAAAATTAAACTAACCATAAAATAAAGATGGAATCTAATGAGTATAAATATAGAACATTAAAACATAATTTATGATGATTACATAATAATAATTAAGAATTTATTTCGTATTAAGTGTGACCGAGAGTAACCCGAAAGAAAATGGAGGTTCGGGTAGAAACCCCTTACCTTGTGTCCGAATATGTTATGCACTTGAGCTTAATGTATGAGATAATCAAATTAAATCCTTTAATTATTTAAATATAAAACTTATTTACATTTTTTTTATTCTGCATAATTTTATTAAGTTTATTTAGGGCCTTTTTATGAGTTATAAGATACAAATTTATCACTTGAGAGAGTTTGTTCCCTTGGTTTTCATGATCGGTATAATTGTATATGATAATGGAAGTTCATGTGGAATGGGTATAATTCTACAGAATTGAATTTATATTATATTTATGAACATCCAGTAGATTAAATGGTTATAAATATCATTATGTAATATTGTATGTGTATGATTCATTAGATAAAACATTTAGTGATAATCGTTTTGAATTTTACATCTGTTTTTCAATCACAACGAACTAGTTTTGTCTTATTATTAAATATCATGTATAAATTATGGATTCAGAATAATTATATAATATATAATAAATAATTTAGAATATATTTTATCCATAAAAATGGTTTCATGACCAGCCTAGAAGAATAAATTGAAGAATGAATCTTTGTCGTCTACGAAGGTTGTAAATCGGTACCTCCCAGATGATGGTTTTATTATTAAAATAAAAGAGAGTGAGTAAGGATATTGATGATGGATATTTCATTAAAATTATATAATTATAATTTATATTATATTATAGTTACCTTGATCATTTTTACATAAGATGTGAGAATATAATAATAAAATAAGGACTTAAAAGAAATTAAAAGGAAAAAGGGAGAGGATTTTACCTATTGAGTACTCATCCTTTAGAACCCCCATAAGGGAAAAAGTTTTGGTTTTTGGAAAGAACAATAGATTTTGGACATTGGGAGAGACTATGGAATAGTATTTGGTTAGAACATTGAGAAGATTAAAGTCTTATAGGAGTGACTAGAAGAGGGAGTGAGGGGTATTTTTATTATGGAGGAGAGGAGTGATTTTTGAATATTTCAGTCATTATTATATTATTTTTCTCAATAAAAGAAATAGTGTTTCATTATTGTGACAACAAATAGTAATATATTAATGTGAGTTCGAAACAATGTCCATTTACATAATCCATGACTCAATAATGATGAAAAAATTCATTTATTTAGAATATTTCATAAATTATCAAATTTCACTATTCACCAAAAAATTAAGTATTTCAGAAAAATACCAAAAATTCACCATAACCATTTTTTGATGTGTAGAATTAGAAAATGAACTCAATTTTATAAAAACAATATTCTAAATAATATAAATATAAATCTTAAATAAAATCATTATTTACATGAAGAATAAACATTTTTAATATAAAATTGATTTTATTATACTTTCAAAAATTAGCTGATGTCTCGAAAAATTATCCTAAAATCATAGGACAAAAAATCTTTATTGAGGAAGAAATTTTATGAAAAATAATTTTATTTTACATATATTTACCAATTTATAATTATAGTTAAATATTTATTACAAACAAAAATATCAACACTTAATTACTAATTTTAAAAATATTCACTCTCATTTATATAGTGCGTAAATTTTATTTATACAGACATGGGTGATGTTTCTATTAATAATCTTACATTAATATTCATATGATTAAGTTTTTATTAATAATTATAAGTTACTATTATCCAAAAAAACATAAGTTGATCCTCTCAGACTCTAAATATATTATTGATCGTAACTATGTGTATTAGTTTTTCCAAAATTCAAATCATAGAAGTGGAAACATTATGTCTAGAGGATAGGTTATAACTATATCTAATAATAAAGTGTTTTTTCTCAAGGGATCATCATTTCATTTATTCTATATTAAATATATTTTTAAAACATTGGGGTGTTATATTCTCCCCCCTACAAAAAATTTGTTATCCAAATTACCAAAATATTACCTCATAAAAAGATTTGGGTAGGTCTTTATCATAATTTCCTCAGGATCCCATGTTGCCTCTTCAATTTTATGATTTTTTCAAAGTAAATTTACCATCTTAGTCATCCAATTACTCAACATGTGTGCTTTCATATACAGAATCCAGATGGTCTCTTCACAATAATTTAAGTCAGGTTCTAATTCTATACCATTAGAAATGAGTACATGTGTTGGGTCTGGTGTGTAATTTCTCAACAATGAGACATGGAACACACTATGTACCTTATAAAGGCTAGAAAACATTACCAAACGATAATCCACAACTCTTATTCTCTCTAGCATTTCAGAAGGACCAATGTACCTGGGGCTTAGTTTACCTTTCATCCCAAATTTTATAACACCCATCAACTGTGATTCTTTTAAGATAACATGGTCTCCCACTAGAAATTACAAATACTTCCTTCGATTATCATCATATCTATTTTTCATTATTCGATCTTCTTTGATATGGATTTGAATAGTCTTGACCTTATATGTTGTTTCATCCATAATATTTGGGCCCACAATATTCCTTTCACCAACTTCCTCCCAACACATTGGTGTACAAAATCTTATTCCATAAAATGCTTCATATAGTTCCATTTGAATAATTTAATGGAAACTATTATTTTCAATAAAAACCACCAAAGTTAAATAGTCATCTCACATACCTTGAAAATCAAGTGAGCATGATCTAAATATGTCTTCTAATTTTTGGATTATCCTTATTGATTGTCTGTGAGTTTGAGGGCGATAATCACTACTCAATCAAAGCTCAATATCCAAAGATTTTTTAATACATTTCCAGAATTTTTTTGTGAATCCTGGAACACAATTAGACACAATTTAGCGAGGTGCTCCATGAAGTCTCACAACTTCATTGATATAGATTCAAGCAAGGATCTCTAGTGTAAAATCTACCCTTATAGCAAGGAAATGTGTAAATTTCATAAGTCGATCCACAATTACCCATATTGCGTCATTATTTCTTGAAGTTTTGGGTAATCCAATGACAAAATCCATGGTGAAGTCATCCCATCTCCATGTAAAAATTGGTAGAGGTTGCATGAATCCTCTTAGATGTTGGCGTTCAGCCTTCACTTATTGACATACTAAACATCTTGGTACATAATCAGCAATTTCATGCTTCATGTAGTCCCACCAGAAATGTTCCTTAATATCTCTATACATTTTAGTGCTACCAAACTGTATAGAGAAATTCGAGTTGTGGGAATCATCCAATAACTCCCTTTTCATCTTGGGTATAGAGGGAACACATATCCTCTTCCCAAATTTTAAAATTTAAACTTCACACATGAAGTCATGAAACTTCCCATCATTCACACCTTTAATTATTTTTGAAGATTCTCGTCATCAGACTGGGTAGTTTTAATTCTTTCTAATAAATATGATTGGGAAACCAATTGAAAAATTAATGATGTTTCACCTTCTTTGATAATTACCATATCCATCTTTACAAGAACCATGAATATAGTGTCCCTTTAAATATTAATTTTGTTTTAAACTCCATGATCCTTCCTGCTTAATGCATCAGCTACCTTATTTGAATTTCATAGGTGGTAGTGTATGGAACAATTGTAATACCTTAGTATATTGATGCATCTCATTTTGAGTTTTTTCTATGATAATATATATTTCAAGCTCCTATGATTAGTATATATCTCACATATTTCACCATAGAGATAATGTATCCATATCTTCAAAGAAAATATTATATATGATAACTCAATATCTTGAGTTGGGTAGTTATTTTCATGAATTTTTAACTTCCATGATGCATAGTCAATAACTTTATCATTCTTTATAAGGTCACAATCAAGTCCTTTCTTTGATGCCTCAATATAAATCATAAATCCATCATTTCTCAGTGGTAGAGTCAAGATTGGAGCATTAAATAACATCTTCTTCAATTATTCAAAACATTCTTCATATTAATTTTTCCATATGAACTTAACCCATTTATGAGTAATCTTGGTTAAGTGGATAGCTAATTGGGTAAATTTATGAACAAAACACTAATAATAACCTACTAAACTAATAAAACTACATTCCTCGATTATGTTTGTTAGATTAGACCATTCTTGAACATTCGTTTTTATAATAGGGTCAAATAAGATTCCATCCTTAGAGACAATATGTCCAACAAAAGAAACTATTTGAATACAAAATTTAAACTTTCTAAACATCTCATATAACTCATTTCTTCTAAGAGTCTTCAGAATAATACGCAAGTGATTCTCCTGATCTTTGTAGAATTTAGATTATACCATGATATCATCAATAAATACCATAACAAATTCATCAATATATTCATTGAAAACTCTATTCATTAGATCCATTAAAACATAGGGTGTATTAGTCAGTCCAAAAGGAATTACTGTAAACTCATAATGCCTATACGTAGTATGAAATGTTTTCTTTGAAATATTTTCATTCCTCGCACACAACTGATGATATCCAGATTGAAGGTAAATCTTAGAAAAATATCTGGCGCTATGAAGTTGATCAAATAAATCTTCAATCTAAGGAAAGGGATACTTGTTATTTATTTTAATATCATTGATTTCTCTATCGTCAATGAACAACCTCATGGATCCATCTTTCTTCTTGAAAAAAAGAACAGGGGATCCCCATGAATAATCACTAGGGAGGATAAATAATTTATCACTCATCTCCTCTAGTTTTTTATTCAACTAATTCCACTATGTCCATTCTATACAGAGACGTTGATATAGGTCTTTTACCAATAATTAAATCAATAGAAAACTCAATTTCCTACTCCGGAGGATGTCTAGGTAAATCCTTTCGAAACACATCAATGTATTCTTGCACAATATGTACATAAAAAATTTGAATATTTCTTTCCTCATTCATAGATATTAAGTTCTCATCCTACCCAATAATTGAATTCAGTAGATCTACTAGGGGTGGATATAGATAAGAATCAGATGGTGATGTTTCTACTCTAAAGATAATGTATTCTACACCTTCCTCAAAAATTATAATTTCCTTCTTCTAGTAATACATTTTCACATCATATTTTGAAAGAAATTCCATGAAAAATAATATGTTAAATTTAACCATAGTTAAGATGATAAAATCAGAAGATATTGCATATTTATATGCCATAATGGGGACTACGTGACACATATTTGTTGAAATGAGACTTCCCTTAGGGGTTTTGACAGGAAACTCCCTTGTTAAAGAGAATTGGAAATATCTAATTTTTTTAAAAAAATAGGAAGATATACAAAAATGTGATGATCCTAAATCAAATAAATAATTGTCCATGTTTGAGGAAACAATTATAGTACCTACAACAATATCATTAGGAACTTTAAATTCATTAGTTGTGATCGCATAAGCATAGCATTTCTCCCTTGGAATTATGTAGGGAATGTTTACTTGATTATTAGTCAAATCATTATAATAATGTATCATCTCCTTATAATTGTATTGTTGAACGTTCATAGCTTCTTTATTTCCCTTGAAATCTAGAGATTGGGTACCTCTTTCTCCAAATTTGTAATAGACTCCTTTTCCTTTTAAGAAGGCTCCAAGGTGTCTCCTTCCAAAAGTATCACATGATAGAAAACTACCTTTTTTGTTATTACCTTTATCAATTATTTCTTCTACCACCCTCTTCTTCCCTTGATTTCCTTTAAATTCATAATACTTAGATAATTCTTTCTCATTCATAATTGCACATGAGACGATATCTTCATATGATGAGAAATTTTGTGAAACCAGTTCCCTTCAGAGGAATGTTTTAAAACAATAAAATAATCAATAAATATTTCTCTTTGGATTACATATGTAGTCTTTAGAATTCCTTTATTACCTTTTGATGTTATATTTATACTTTTCAACATTCTCATCCTCTTTTTTCCTCAAATTCAGAAACTTCCTTTTCATATTCTCTCATTGTTCACAAGGGAAGTGTTTTTATATGAATATTTCCTTAAAATACCTACATTCAATATTTTCAATATCTTACTGCAACTTTTTGATTTTAAATAGTGACCATAATTTATAGGTATCTTCTAATAAATGATAAACCTCCATGACAACCTTCTCCCATTAGTTAATTCCCAAAACGAGAAATATATTCTCTAAGGAACTTATCCACTACTCTACTATGAATGGGTTTTTAGTCCCATTAAATGATTGAGTTTTTTGTCACATAAAGTGGTCAAACATTTTTCCTCCATGTTGTGGATCAGGGTGATCCATATAGGTAAGGTTATTTTTCATAACCTGAGTCAGCTGTCCCAGTATAGTTATAAGTTTCTCAGCACTAGTCGTAGCTCCAAAACCAGCATCATTGTATTGAATAGGGGGAAAATCCATACATGGGATATTAATGTTCATGAGGTTTACATTCCTTTAACTAGGATACATTTATAAATGATATCATACACTAGATTAGGTTATGAATCATATTTCATAATCTCAACTAGCAGAATACTTAACATAAATTGAAATCCTATGCATAGCTAATCTCATAATCAAAAACATGGTTTCTCTGAGACAAAATTTACTTTTAAATACTTTATAATGTATTATAAAGGATATGTGAATTATCCTAATAATATCACCTGGGATTTTCATACTAGGTATGTAGTAAGGCCCATTGTCATGTACCAGGTTACCACGGGTTAAGCCCAACAGACCTTGTCAATATTGTTACTCCTAGGTACATATGTTGCAGAATCACATCCACATGTAGTATACATACATGGATGTATTTTATAGTAATATCCACATAATATCCTCCTTAAAAAATTATATTATGTCATTGTATGTTAATCCTAAAAAAAATTCTTAGGGTTCTTTTCCATAATCTACATTTCCTAAATCTAGTTTCTATGTTTGATACTAAACTTAATCTAATACCAACTGTAATGACCCAACCCCAGTATCCCCAAGAAAGTTCCTTATTTTATTAAATTAGAATCATTACAATAAATTTTTATCCTAAAGGAAATAATAGTTTAGATGTTTTGAAAAATAAGATATAATCATAAGTTTAACATTATAAATTGAAATGGAATACATAACATCAAATCTATATAACTCCTAGATTATCCCTAAAATTCATTCCTAATATTCATCTTCACAACCTGGGGAAAATAAAATATAAGAAATGGGTCATCTCATATGCTCACTAAGGGTAAGTAATATAGTGGAAGTTATCATAAAAATAAACACTATGCATGTTGAATAACTAACAATGCATGCCTTTAAAAATATACTTTATCATAATATGGCAGGAATGAAAGATGATTAAATATGTCCATATATATGATCATAATAGAATGAAAGATAACCATTTATATTATACTAGTCTAATTATTAGATGGTTTATCAATTACTAATACCATGATAATGGAATTCATAATGTCAGATATCTGAAACATATTGTCAAGGGCTGGACCAAGATGTCTGAAAATAATGGGGTAATGCCTCATTCAAAACCCAATTTTTTTGTCTCATGAGACCTAAAAATGCCTATAGGGGATATATAGGGCCCCATATATCACTTTTTAAGTCCAATAAATTCCTCATATGAAAGTTTCTAAACCTAAACCACCCAAACATATGAAATAACCTTCCCCAATCTATACACATAAACACTTACCATTCTAAAGTGTATGGTGAATGATATCAAGATAAAAAATCCAAAGTAAAACTAATTATATATCATTTTATACAATATGTTAGATTATAAACATAATATATCAACCTCAATAAGGCCAAAAATTCAACAATGGTGTTGCAATAGGCAAAAATACTCTAATAAACATCAGTAAATTTTTGAGAGTAATACACTTTTACTTTGAAAAAAAAGAGTAATTTGGGAAAAATATTCTCATAAAACCATTAATAAACTAATGTATGTTTTTTCCTTGATGAAATGGGATGTTTTATAACAATAATTATGTCTTAAAAATGATTATAGGGTGACCTTGAAAATAGGTAATAATTTGAGAAGTTCCCTTGAATCGAGCTTGTTCATCGAAAATAATTGGGAATGATCTTTATAAAACATTTAACTACCAATAAAATAAAGATGGATTATGAATTTTAAACATATATATAACATTCACAAAAAATTTGTGAGGAGTATGTAATAATGGTGGTTCAGGTAGAAAACCCTTACCTTGTATACGAATGTGTTCTGCACTTGAGATTCACACCCAATATAATAAAATTAAATATGTTATTTATTTAATTAATGACCTTATTTACATGTTTTTAAACATAATAATTTTATTAATTTCAAATTATGGCCTTTTTATGTGTTATAATATAAAAAATTATCGATTTGGAGTGTTCATTTACTTGTTTTTCATGATCGGTATAACTGTATATGATAATGGAAGTTCATGTGTACTGGGTATAATTCTCAAAAATTTAATTTATATAATTTTGATGAAAATATTGTAGTGTAATTGTTTATACATATCATTTTTATATGTAGTGTGATTGTGAATAATTAGATAAAATATTTAGTGATAATTGTTTAAATTGTTACAGAGGTTTTTCTATCATAACGAACTAGTTTTGTTCTATTATTTAATATCATGTGTAAAATATGGTTCCAAAATCACTAAATAGGATATAATAGATTTTTTAGAATCTATTTCAACCATAAAAAGGGTTTAATGACCATACTTGAATAATAAATTGAAGAATGATACTTTTTTGTCCATGAAGGTTGTGAATCGGCACCTCCCGGACGATGATTTTGTTTCTAAAATAAAAGAGATAGAGTAAGGATATTGATGATGGATACTTAATTAACATGATATAATTATAGTATATATATTATACAAGAGTTTACATGATCATTTAGATAGAGTAGGTGAGGATAAAATAATTAAATAAGGACTAAAAAATTAAAATGAAAAAGGAAGTGGATTTTACCTCTTGATTACTCCTCCTCGAGAACCCCTTTAAGGGAAGGGGTTTTGGGCTTTTGTCAAGAAAAAGAGATATTGTACATGGGGAGAGACTAGGGAATATTATTTGGGTAGAATTTTTAGAATATTCAAGGCTTATATAATGGAATAGAAGGGGGAGTGAGGGGTGATTTTTATAGTGGAGAAGAGGAGTGATCTGTGAATATATTATTCCTTATTTTATTATTTTTCTCAAGACAAGCAATAGTGTTTGATTATTATGACCAAAAATAGTAATAGGTGCACAGAAGTTTCAAAAAATAACCATTTACATCATCCATAACTCATGCATGAAACAAAAAATTATTTATTTAGCATATTTTGTAAATTATCGAATTTCACTATTCACCAAAAATTCAAGTATGTTAGAAAAATACTAAAAAAAATATCCCTAACCATTTTTCAATATGTAGAATTAAAAAATGGAATCCATTTTATCAAAATAATTTTCTAAATAATAGAAATTTAATTTGTAAATAAAATAATTATTTACATGAAAAATACATATTTGAAATTTAAAACTTATTTTATAATACTGTCAAAAATTAACTAAGGCCTCATAAAATTATATTAAAATAATAGGAATAAAATAAATTTATTTTGGAATGAATTTTAGGAAAATTAATTTTATTTTAAATAAATTTATTAATTTAAAATTGTAATTAATAATTTGTTACTCAAAAAAATATCAACACTTAATTATTAATTTTTAAAATATTCACTCTCATTAGAATGGTGCAAAAAAATTATTTATACATACATGGGTGGTGTCTATATTTATAAGGTTACATTACTATTCATAAGGGTAAGTTGCTATTCATAAGGATAAGTTACTATTTAGAAAAATGTAACTTGATCCTATAAGATTCTAAATATCTTACTGATCGCAACTATGTATGTCAGATTTTCCAAATTCAACTCACAGAAGCAGAAAAATTACTTTTAACAACAAGCTTATAACTATCTCCTATAACAAATTGTATGTTTCTCAGGGGCTCAGTCTAATATGCATTCTATATTAAATTTATTTGTAAAACCTTGAGGTGTTACATTTAAAATGATATTGGTATCAACATATTCCCCTGGAATATTTATTATTTAATAATAGTTTTTACTCAAGAATGGAACAATATGAGGCTCTTTATGGGAAGATATGTAGTACTCTGACATGTCGGTATAAAGTGAGAGAGTGAAAGTTGTTGGGACTGAATCTATCTCAATAAATTTTAAAGATGTTTCCAAACATTCTATGGGATATAAAATCATCATAAAATCAATAAAAGAGCTCCATTGTAAATTATTGATGGGATTTAATTTTTTAATTTAGAGATAAGATACTCCTTCAAATATCACTGTGGAAGAGTTTTATAACATTTGGGAAGAAGGTAATGTTGAGCCCTTGATACATTGGCCCATTTGAGATTCTTGATCTCATGGGGACTGTAACAAATCACCTGATACTATCATCAAACATCTCAAAAGTTCATTATCTGTTCCATGTATCACTTTTGTGTAAGCTCATACTAGATACATCACATGTATCAAACTTATAAGTCATTCAAATAAAACATTATCTCTCTTATGAGTAATAACCAGTAGAGAACTTGGATTCTAGAGATAAGGTACTATAAAATTAGACCACTTTCCTGACCAGAGTTTTCCAAAGAAATAAAAATCTGTAGGAAGTGAAATAAGATCCGGAATATGTAATGTGTCAAAATTATTTTCATTGTTTCATATGAGTAATGAAAACTTTTGGGTGAATATTTCTTAAAGGGATATAATATAACACCCTGAATTTTGATCCCATGAGTATGTTGAATAAATTTTTTACATTAAATACTAATCTAAAATATACAAACACTATATTTTATTAAGTTAAAATATTATAATTAAAGATAAAAAATAATAAATTTTGAGAAATAAATATGAAAAATAATTATAAAAAATTCAAGAGGAATAAAACCATAAGTAAAAAAAACTTAAAAAATTGAAATGTCCAACCTCATGGTTCTCCATGAAAATCATAACCACAATTATAAATATGGAAATAATACAAAATATCTGATATTTTATAGAACATTTTAGAAATAAATGAAATTGGGGGGTGAATGCCTTTTTTAAAAGTATTTAAGGTTATACTTAGGGATAAAAATGGTTAATATTACCATTATATGACTTTTGGAAGTATATATAAGGATTGTAAATATACTTGGTTATTAGAGATACACATAACCAATAGGTATATTGAAGATGTTAAAATGATCATATAATCTATTTTTAGAAATTAATGACATATTAAACATTATATACTTAACAGTTATAATAAATATTTAACATCTAATAATTAAATAAGGAGTTATAATATGTAAAATATAATCAATCATTAAATAAGAATTTTTTTTCCATAAAATTTTTTTTATAATTTATTAGGTTTTTTATTTAAAATTTAAGTTTCGCTTATTTAAATATTTAATTTAATAAAATGGATTTTATTTTTTTGAATGAGTGCAATAAATTTATATAAAAGGGATAATTTTATTTTGAGTGAAAAAATAAGTTACTAGGGTGAATAGTCAATGACGTCAATAAACTATAAAAATAATAAAATTTAGTATATGGTTTAAATGATTAATAAAATTTAAAAAAACTAATAATTAATTTAATCTCTCCATCCTTTTTCCAAAAAAAATTCACCAATTTTATGTTAAAATAACTTTCCTTCACCATTAATGAATGGGAAATTGAAAATATACCACTCAACTCATCTATACAAGTACCCCCAACCCCCTCTACCAATCCCACACCACTTTTATCCTTTGCTTTTCTATTTAATATGAGACAAAATTTCATTCCATGTAGTCCTATCTCACATTGGGTAGCTACTAGTCTTAAAGAGGCCTAAATACTTTTTTACGAGGATGTTTTCCTGAGAATGTGTGATTCCATAAAAGTAAGCAACATGTTCCTCTTCTTCTATTTCATTTATATTCACATATACACACTTATAAAACTCTATAGATCACTCTAATTGTTTTTAAATTTATTTATTCTCCTATAAAAATGATATTACTATAGTATAACTCTATATTATTACTCATTCATTTGTATATAATTTTCTTTTTTGGGATAAATTCAACCACCAACAAGAATGATGTTATACCATATTCATCATTTTCATCATGGATGAGTGTAAAAATACTAATATTAGTGATATATGACATTAAATATTATTATATTTAATGATAATGGTCTTGAAATGATTTCACCAAAACAACTAGTCATTATAAATTAACTCATTAACATTGGTAAAATTACCCAAAACATTCTTGTTGAGAATTCCATTCTTGAAAATCATGCTCATATAATTATTAAAATAAAAATATAAAAATATATATTATTATAATAATTTGATTAGACTCCCTTGAATAATATGGGAATAATGAACATTAAGGGTTTCAAAGGATCTAATAACACTTGTTCAATGCAATGGGAGACAATAGAAATCTCATTTCCAAAATCATCATTCTATGAAAGACCAAAACCATTTATAAAAACAATTAAGAACATGAAACTTTCACTGAATATAGAAGTTGTGACTATCCTCAATCAAATTATTTGATGATATCCCTAAGAATAATTTTAATGGACCCATTCCTATTGGGTGTATCCATAGATCAACTGAAACACCCAATGCTTGTGTGGGACGCTCCTAGAAACCATGATATTATAGTATCTCTTGAGAGATAAGAAATGATCAGGCAGAGATACTTAGGATAATCAATAGTTGAATGAGTGTGCTAAATCTAAAACTCATCTCAGGATATTTTCCCTTCTTATATATACCTTGTGGATGATCCTGAAGTGCCCAGATCTGTGTGAATCACTTAGAGGGGGAGGGGGTGAATCGGTGATCCCTTTAAATATTTTTACTAATTGATTCTTTTCAATTAAACCTCTATGGATTGTTAAAGCCATGATCCAGTCTTCTTGTGTCTCCCAACCTTAACTCAAATGATGTTGTACATGTAAAGGAACTGAACACAATGATTTACAAGGCTAGTTTCAAAGACATACTCCTTGATGTGTCGGTTATTCCCCCCAACATAGATTCTCAACTATAATCTTGATAAAAATTATAATGGTTGATACAGAGTCCCATTGTATCTCTCCTAAGTCCCACAATAGGGTCTTTATACTACATCCAACAGTGTTACCAGAGTCCCACTATTCTTCTTCAGAGTCCCACCGAAGACTTCTTCTCGTCCCTGAATCTCAGAGTGTTCTTGTAGCTCTTGATTCACACGAGAAGCTTCCTTCTTTGTTCTTTCTTGATTCACTATTGATGATATTATGCTCTCTCCACACAGGCTTGCGGAATTACACATTACTATGTATCTCTTCAAGAATCTTCAACATCATTTGTTATTGTTTATTGGCATTACTCAATAACTATGATCACTTTTTCTGATTATTTCTCAGTCTCAACAATGATTAGGAGATTATTTCTTCTTCTGATGAAGACCTGGCCTCACTAATATGTGTTCAAGTGGTGCACACAACCTATTTAAGAAGTCAATAATGATTCTCCACAATATCAGCTTGGTATGTCTTCTTGAACTCTCAATTACTAAAATATAATACATAATAACTTCTTTAATTTTGTCTTTCTCTAGGCTCAAAACTCACATACTTCATGCATGGATTGCATGGGATCCAATACCTCTTGTATCTGGATATCTCAATGACGTTCACACGTGCATGTGTTCATGCATGATTTCATGCATGGGTATCTTTTTTTTTAACATGCACTATCTTCTCTTCTTTTCTCAATAGGCACACTCACTTTTGATTCATTCTTTACATGTGCATGTGCATGCATGCATGCATGCACTCTTCCTTTTGTTCTTCCTTGTGTGAAAACATCTATGGGTAAACCACTTTGAGAATGCACAAAATATTTTCTCTTTATTCTTTTCTCTTTCTATTCATCCCTTTTGGTTCTCAGCACACACACATTTATTATTTTATTTATATTCAATATAGGTGTGTGTCTTCAAACCCAAATGGGTGTTGGCTCTTGTGTGTTCTATTCTTCTTTCTTCCTCCATCTTCAAATGTGCACACACAGACTCCTTCCATGATTTGTGTTCTTTTCCAAACTTGAATGGGTATGTTCAATGTATGGATTGTTCTTGAACACTTGGGTCTCTCAATTCTTGCATATGATTTCTTGTGCATCATTCATTAATTCTCCTCTCTCCTTTGTGGAAGCATGAGTCCTCAGTTTTCATTAAATGAAGCACATGGGGCTTATGTTCAAATCATGAACACATAAGCTCCTGCCATCATGCGATATACCTATCCTTTAAGAACAAACCCTTTCAAACAACAATAGAAAATATATATATATATATATATATATATATATATATATATACTAAAAGAGGGTTGTTCTTCTTCTTTGTCCAAATAGGAGGGCATGCAGGGTCTTCTTCTTCGCGCAAGGAGGTGTGCATGGTCAGTCTTTACAGAACCAAATATGGTTCAGGGATCTGTCTTAGTAAGGGTGCAACAAGGGTGTCAAGCACCAATTTTTTACCAATGTGATTAATTCCATGAATATGCGGCGAGGGTTCAATGAACCTATCATGTTCTTGTGGGTAGATTTTTATAGAGGGTGCAAATCTCCTCTTTCGTGAACCAAGATGGTTGGGGTTCTCCTTCACGCAAGGGATGGACGAGACTCCTTCATGTATCAAGGATGTGGGGAACATAGTTTCACGGTGCTGTGTTTTTTCGAAAACTAAGGCATCTCTAAATGTTTTCAGAAATTGAACCTCAATCTAGGGCTCTTTATTTATAGGCAAGAATCACTGTGTATCTACACATTCAAATCTACACGGTTGAATGCTTTGAAAGCCCATGATCTTCAGGTTTAAAGTATTCAAACATGGGATCGAGATATGTTTCATATCTTAGTTGTTTTCATTCTACTATGGTCTTCTTCTCTATGGTTTTATCCTCACTTGCATGTGCTTTCGAACACATGCAAATCATCTACACCATGAAATCTCGATCGAGGATATTTCTTCCTAGCCTCGGCATATTCACATTGCCTCGGCCTCGTTCGAACTCTTCATCTCAATGAATGCATGAAAATTTTAATTCATGAATGGGTTAGGGTCTTCCATTCGATCACCATGCATTAAATTTGAACTTTAACGGTGTCCAGAGTTCGATCAAGGAGGTGTGGGTCTTCTCTGGTTCACTGGTTCACATCAGGTGGTCGCGGGTGTCCACAGGTTGAATACAACCTCAGTTCCTCTCCTTAGTCATTGGATCAATCACGATCGATATAGAATATATCATTGGACATACAATGGAGCATGCAGCCAAGATCTAACATGAGATAGATGAATGGCTCATATGGCTTCTTCATTTTTAATATTCATCCAACATTAAAACACAGATGTGGGATCCTCATGGTTTAAGTATCAACTCATAGCAACCAACCCTCAGAATTCTCCTCCTCCCCTCACGGTACCTCCAAGTACCGTGTTCACCTTGAGGTAATGCTCTTACTTCCCAATTTTCTTCCTCCAGTTGCACTCCTAGCACCCACTATGCATGCTAGTTGCACGGGTTCGCCACTATGAACGCTCATAAGGGATTATATATGGCTCGCACTCTCCTACCTCATACGGGGATGGCCTTTAGTGCTTCCCTCATGCGCGGTTGATCCTTAGGTCCCGCATGTTCTTGAGGATGAGGTCATCGGCTGGCCTCCTTGGTAGGCCCATATTTTTTATGTAAGGCCCTACTTGTTTAAAAACCAAGTGTAGAAGAGTCTTTGGCCACCTTCTTTCTACTAAGCTCATGCATGGGAAATTCATTTAGTAGGTTCCATACTAATCCCTTCCACCATTCTTTTTCTTCATCCACCATAATTCTCCTTTTATTTTTGGAATAAAAAATCGAAGATCTAAACATTCCTTTAATCCAATCATGGATGATTCATAGATCATTTCTTCATGCCTCATGCATTAAAACATAATTTATGGTTGTCTTTTTGTGAGTTATGTGTTCTCCATTAACACATATCTTGTAATTTTAGGATCATCTGAAAAAATCTTCTAGTTTTATTATAGATAATGTCCAATCATGACATCCACTATCATTTCATATTGATTATCAAAGTGACATAAGCTTCGTAACAAATTCTCCTATTCAATCATCATAATCACATCATCGCTACCTTTCCATACAAATATTTACATCTTATTGACAAAAAATTCAACACCATGTACAACAATCTCCCCCTTTGTATTTTTTGTCAATATTACTTAATCACACTTTGAATGGGTCAGTACGTGTGCTAGTATTTTATCCCCCTTATTGTCAACCAAATGCAAAGTTTTAGTGGGGTCTATTCAAAACATGTTCTCCTCTATTTGAATATTATATTCTTGAATATTTCTGAGAGAGGGATGATGTCACATGTCTCACTTAGAAAATATCATTCAGTAAATAAACTCTAATTCTACTTTGGGATAACTCAGTGTAGAAAACAAGAGAGATATGACCAAGGTTTTCAATGCTGTCCATAAACAACCATACATGTGAAATCATGCTCGGAATGTATCAACTCTTATCCTAGGGGTTTCAAATAGTCATATTTATCAATGAAATGCTAAATCATATGCATACTTCACCAAACATATTAAAAAGTTTAAGTGCAAAGATAAATATCCCCCTTTTAATCACATCTTGTCATCAATTAAGTACTACCCCTTAATTTCCATGATAAATACAATTAAGAATAAGGGATGAAAGTGTGATTGGAATACCTCAAGTTTCAACTTCTTGAGATGATTTGAATTTCAAGGTTTGTCATGATATAATCCTTGATATCATATCCTTCATGTTTTCTCACCCTCAAGGGGTGCACTCTTTTTGAATTACCATGATGGATAATATCATCAAATAAACTTGAAGATGTGAATGTTGATAATCTTCCATTGTTGATCACTTCAAGTAATTATGAAATTAGGAATAATGATTCCAACTTGTAGTTATCCACTTTTATAATTCAATTTTAATCTTTAGGATGACCTATAACTTTAATTCCCTGAAATATAAGAACATGTATATAAAAAAATATTAGGGAATAAGATGGAACACTTGTGAGTTTCTTAGTAGAAGTACCGGTGCTGAGAATTTTCTCACAACCCAAGAACTCCTTTCCTTGGAGCTCTAAAGTGTCTGGTACTCTTCATGCTGATGTCTCCTCTCCATTTGGTATTTTTATTTTCTATTTTCAGCATGGATTCTTTACTTCCATTCACCTTCAACTTGTTTGGATTGTTTGTCTTCACTTCTGTCAATAGTGAAGTAGATTTTACTGGTTCATTTTTTCCAATTTTCTCTATTTTTCCAGGTAAAATGGTTATACATTTCTTTGTATGATTTCCATACTTCAATAACCTTCCACGTAGTCATTTTTAGACACTTGGGTTATTATGTTCTGAAAAACTCTCATGAAATTTTAATTTTGCTTCATGTGGAACAACCTATTTCCCTTTTTTCCTTTTTATCATCTAGTAATTCATCTTCATCTCTTTGTAGTTCTCTAGAAATTTGAAATTGATTAGTCCAGATAACTAAACTCTCCTTCCTAACATTTTCTGATTTGGATCTTCCACATGGATTATTCATTATCTTCAAGTTACCTTTCTAAGGCAACTTATTACATTTAGGAATGTCTTTAGTCAATACCATATTCTTTTGGACTGATTATCCTTTTAGTTTTAGCTTACATCCATTCATTTCCATAACTTGTTTGCAGTGATCCATGGTATGACCTTTATTTACAAAATAGAAGAATATAATCTTTTTTGAGATGACATTCTTCAAATCTAGCTTGAACTTATTCTTGGGAATAATTTCTTTCATTGTTTTCATGACTTCATTGTATTTCATATTCCCAATGGAAAACTTTTCACCTCCTTTTTCTTTTTTCTGACTTTGGTGTGGTCTAGGATTCTTATCAACATATGCATGATGCTTGGTGGGACTAAAAAATAATTCCTGATAACTATGACCACTTCTATTGAACACATCATAGAAGTCTTCAATTTATTCAAATCTGTTCATAGTAGAAAAATTCTTCTTCATCTGTGCATTATTCCTTAGCATTGTAGGTTGCTTCATTTCTTCACATCTACTTTACCTGAATGTAGGCCTTCCAAAATTTTCATATGATAACATATTATTCCAGAAATCATTTTCTTATTTCCCAAACTTCCAAAAACACTAAAAATAGCCAAAAAAAATATACTTATTTTACTTTTAGTATCAATCTTGATAGATTTAGTGCATTTTTGTTTCTATAATTTTCTTTCTTTTTTTGGAGATTACTTTTATGAGTTTCACTTCTAAATCATTCCAGTATCCAACCTTGATGTTTTTATAGATGTATTGAAATTTTTATCAATCCAAATCTTCCCATATTTTATCTTTGAACCTGTACTTATAGATGAAACTACATTAGTAAAAATAAAAATAACTGGGTTATGGGATTCCTTATTCTTAGAGGATGTCTTCATTGGATTAGAGGATGATATGAATTTCCTTTCAGAATCATATTCCTCAATGAATACTTAAGTGGCAGCATTTCTTCTTTTTGTTGTTTGGGAAGTTCCAGCTTGGAGTGATTTTTGATTCTTCAATTTCACCTCCAGCTCTAAACACTTCATGTTGAGGAAGTTCTTCTCCTCCTAAACTAATTTCAGTTTGCTTTCCCAATTCTCCTTCATCTTTTTCATTTTTTCTTCATGCACATTTCTTAATTGTTTCACAGATATTTCAAGCACATTTACATTGTTGTATTTTCCTTCTAGTTGAGAATATTTGACAACCATAGAGACTGTGCAACTTTTTAGATGCATGGAAAGCTTCAAAAAACACAATCTCAAAGAATTCATTCTCACAAATACTTCTTTGAAATTATTCAGTAACTTCATAAATAATTTCATTAGAAATAGAAATTATTTCTTCCTTTTAATTCATATGTTTTTTTAGGTTATTGGATATGCCAACCCTTTTATCCAATGCATATTCTAGGGAATCAGCTTCTTCTTTCAGCTGTAATTTTTCATCATGAAGAGTAAAAATGCTTGCAGCAATGTTTCTTTCCACTTCTCTAGGGAATTTATTCAGATGAACTTTGAGTGCAGTCTGAAGATAAATATTTGATCTATCGTCATCACAGCTTGATATGGATTCATCATAAGAGTCATAATAATAAAATTAATTATCACATGTTGTACCTTTCATATTACCTTCAGTATAAGGTATCTCTCCATTATCAGTAAGCTTCTTATTCATCTTCCATGACTGTTTCTTATTTATGTTCTTATAAGTCCTGGAAGATATATCTATTTGAGGATATTCACACATCTCCTCAAATATGCACTTCATAAAGACTCCCCTGGTTCTTTTAGAGGTAACCTCCCTCTGATAAAAATTGAAGTTCCCATATCAATGTGAATCACTGAGAGCGGGAGGGGTGAATCCGTGATCCCTTTAAATACTTTTACTAATTGATTATTTTAAATTAAACCTATATGGCTGGTTAAAACCTCGATCCATTCTTCTTGTCTCTCTCATCCTTACCTCCAATGATGTTGTAATGTAAAGGCGCTGAACATAAGGATTTACAAGGTTTGGTTCAATGGCTGACTCTTTATTGTGTTGGTTATCCCCCCCCCCCAACACATATTATCTACTATAATCTTGTTAACAATTACAATAGTCAACACAGATTCCCACTATATATCTCCTAAGTCCCATTGGAGGGTCTTTATACTGCATCCCATAGTGTTACCAGAGTCCCACTGGCCTGCTTCAGAGTCCCACTGAAGACTTCTTATCCTCTCTAAATCTCAAAGGGTTCCTCTAGATCTCGAGTCACATGAGTATCTTCCTTAGTTGTTATTTATTTATTAAATGTATATGATATTATGCTATCTCCACATGGGATTACTTAATCACACTTTCCTGTGTAAATCTTTAATAATATTCAACATCCTTTGGTAAGTTTTGTTAGCCTTGCTCAATAACTCTAATCACTTTTTCTGATCAGTTCTCAGTCTCAATAATGCTCAAGAAATTATTCCTTATTCTGATAAATAACTGACATCAATCATATGTGTGTAAGTGGTGCACAAAATCTCTTTAATAATTCAAGAGTAATTATTCCCAATATCAGCTCAGTCTACGTTCTTGAACTCTCAATTACTGAAAACTAAAGTAGAAGAACTTCTTTAATAATGTGTGGATCCAGTCTCAAAACTCACTTACTTCATGCATGGATTTCATGGGATCTAATACCTCTTTTATTTGGATATCTAAATGATTTATACACATTGATGTGTCATGCATGATTTCATGCAAGGGTATATTTATTTTGAACATGAACTATCTTATCTTATTTTATCAATATGCACACACACACTTTTGATTCTTTCTTTAAGTGTGCATGTGCATGCATGAATGCATGAACTCTTCCTTTTATTATTCCTTATGTGAAAACCTCTATGGGTAAAACACTTTGATAACACACACAATCTCTTCTCTTTCTCCTTTTCTCTTTCTCTTATTCACTTTTAGTTATTAGAACACAAAAATTTATTATTTGATTTACATTCAATATAGGTGTGTGTCTTCAAACCAGGATCGGTGTAGTCTCTTCTGTGTGTTATGCTTCTTTCTTCATCCATCTTCAAATGTGCACACACACTCCTTCCTTGATTTTTTCTCTTTTTAAAACTAGAATGGGTGTGTTCAATGTATGGCTTGTTCTTTCACACTTGGGTGTCTCAATTCATGAATATGAATTCATGTGCATCATGCATGCATTCTCCTCTCTCCTTTTTGAAAGCATGTGTGTGCTTATTTTCAAATCATGCACACACACGCTCCTTCCATCATGAGATCTCACAATCCTTTAAGAACAAACTCCTACAACCAAAAATAGAATATATATATATATATATATATATATTAACAGAAGGGTGTTCTTCTTCTTCATCCAAATTGGAGGGCACATGAGGTCTTCTTCTTCACGCAAGGAGTGTGTATGGTCCATCTTCATAGAACCAAATATGGTTCTTGGTTGTGTCTTCACAAGGGAGAGACATGGTTGTCAAACACTGGTTGTTTACCCAAGGGATTACTTCCTGGAAGACATTGTGAGGGTTCAAAGAACCTATCATGCACTTGTGGGTAGCTTCGCATAGAGGGTGTGAATATCCTGTTTTTCAAACCAAGATGGTTCTCTGTTCTGCTTCACACAATGGATGCATGGTAATCCTTCACGTGGCAAAGGCTATGCAGAACTCAGTTGCATGGTGCTCTTTTTTTTCAAAAACTAGGGCTTCTCTCAATGTGTTCAACAAATGATCCTCGATATAAAGATCTTTATTTATAAGCAACAATCGCCGTGTATCTACACATTCAAATTTTCATGGTTTAATGTTTTTAAAGCCTATGATCTTCAGGTTTGAATTATTGAAACACGGGATCGTGATATGGAACATATCTCAGTTGTTTCCATTCAATGAGGGACTTCTTCTCCGTAGTTTTATCCTCACGTACATTCATTTTCAAATGCATGAAAATCATGGTCACCATGAATGCTCGATCAAGGAGCTTTCTTCCCAACCTCGGTAGCTTCGCATTGCCTTGTCCTCATTCAAACTCTTCATCTCGATGCATGCATTCAACTTTTAATGCATGCATGAGTTCAGTTCTTCCATTTGATCACCATGCACTAAATTTGAGATTCAACGGTGGCTAGAGTTTAATCAAGGAGGTGTGGGGGCTTCTCCAGTGCATTGGTTCATGTCAAGTGGCCGCAGGTGTCTAGAGGTTGACGACAACCTCGGTTTCTCTCCTCAGACATTGGATCGATCATAGATAGAATATATTATATCATGGGACGTGGGATGGTGTGTGCGACTGAGATCTTATGTGAGATTAGATGGATGTCTTGGATGGATTCAGCGATTTTAAAATCCATCCCACATCGAAACGCGGAAGCGGGATCCTTGCAGTTTAAGTATCAACTTGCGGCATCCAAACCTCATAATTCTCATCCTACCCTCATGGTACTTCCCTGTATTGTGTTTACCCTATAGGAGTTCTTTTAGCACCCACTCCGCCTCCTCTGGGTGTGCTTCTAGTGCCCACTATGCATGTTGGCCACACGAGTTCACCATCGTGTCCGCACCTGCGGGCTTATACACGGGACGTGCTCTCTTGCCTCAGGAAGGGCTAGCCTTGAGGGCTTCCCTCAGGCACGGTTGACCCTTGGTTCCCACATGTTCTTGAGGATGAGTTCCTCAGCTCTCCTCCTTGGTTGGACCATATTTTTTATGTAAGTCCCTACTTGGTTAAAAACCAATTGTACAAGACTGAATTCCCACCTTCTTCCTACTAATCACATGCATGGGAAATTCACTTAGTAGGTTCCATACTAAGCCCTTCCTTTTTTCTTTTTCTTCATCCACCATTATATTTATTTTCTTTTTGGAATAAAAAATACATGATCTTCAACATTCCTTTAATCTAATCATGGATCATGCGTAGATCATTTATTCATTCCTCATGCATTAAAACATAATGCATGGCCTTTGAGTTGCGAGGGGTGTGTTCTCCATTAACACATATCTTGGACATTGAAGATCAGCTCAAACAATCATCTAATTTGATTATGGATAATGCCCCAGCATGACAGCCAATATTATTTCATATTGATTCTTCAAGTGACATAAGATTTGGATAAACTTATCCTCTTAAATCATCATCATCATCAATTCATCACTATCCTGACATACAAAAATTGACTTCTTGTTGAAAAAAATGAAACACCATGCTCAACATATCCTAATGATTCCATGCATTTAATCATATGTTTAGTAATTTATTTGTAAATAGAAATGGTTTCAATTATTATATCCCTTTGAACATTCCAATTATCCCATGTGTTTCATATTATAAAATGTTTAATCAATAATATATTATGAGGAAGATGGGATATAAACAATAACACTTAAAGTTTCACTGTCAAGATCAATCATAGGGTATAATATGAATTGTACAATATGACTCACTATCATAAGTAAAAAACTCAATTATACATTAGGATTGTCTTGGAAGTATCTTGATATAATCCTATTCATTATTTATGATATGACTATAAAAAGGCATGTGATATGAATTCTTCCCATATATAGTACCATATGATACATACATGTCCTATAAAATGTTATACCTAAAAAATCATTTTCTTTATATTGGATTTATGGAAAATCTCCATCAATCCCCCACTTTCACTAAATCCTCGTAAAACTTCATTTCATTTCACATTATATTATATAATATATAATAAGTTAGTAAATCATATCAAAAAATCATTTTGAATATCATAAAAAACACTTTTGGAAATCTATCACCAAATTCATTATACATCATATCAAATGCAATACCTTATGAATATTCATCCAAGACTCCTTTTGGATAAACTCTAAAAAACTTTTGGAGTAGTTATTTTCGTTTTAAAAAACCAAATACTTATTTAGTAAACCAAAAATTGGGAAATTATGTACCTTTGTATCATTATCAAAAAATGTGAATTATTAAATTCATAAATATAATCAAAGATAAATCTCTAAAAAGGAATAAGTGATTCATAAGTTATAAATAGATATAGAATGGTCTCCATCAAACACATGTAACTTTATACTTGTGTCCACTGGATATATCATATAAAATAATGAATTTTCATATGATTCTTTTTCCCAAAACATTGAGTAACCACTGGACATGAATTATATCAATCCCATTACCAACTCATAACATCTCAATTCTATAAGTGTAAACTTACCAGGTTGTAGAATACATCACATGTCATTTATCTAAGAAGTAGATCACATCAAGTTCCATTCATATAAATAGATAACCATATCACATGAACTTTACCTAGGTATGTTTATAAACTTACTAATTCTATCTCAATCAAGGGATGGGACGTCATACTCATTATACAAGAGTACATATACCATCACTTTTAAACCTCTACTAGTGATATAATAAGCAACATACCCAACTACCCTTGATTTGATAAGCCTCCAGACTTGTGTAAGAAAATTATAAAAGTACAAAAGTTAAAATTATTGAAATCATTTCAACCTAAAGTACAAGGAAATCCAATAAGAACATAAATCCCTAGTATACCAAAGACATAGTGTATAACACTCTATGTAGAATACTTATGGGGTCATTAGTGGACAAGTGTGTCTCATGATCATTTTTTGTATCTCTTTATGAAATCCTACCCATATTAACCATAAAATTTCAACAATACCAATAATTCTCCATGAAAAACATCAGTAGGGGATAAATCAAAGTCATAATTTGAGAGGAAATTTTTAAATTTAATTTGTAAAATATATGTATCCAATCTTAATAGATTTTATAGTGGAGTCTACATTTTTTATAACAAGATAAATTTTATATTCATAAACTTCTTTAGGAATAGTTAAAAAACCATAAATAAGATCCCATTTAATCATATAAAATATGATAGACCATCATAGAGGCCTTAAGTTTTCAATATTTTTATAGTTTTGTTAAAATCGTTACATTTCTCTATAATTCATGCCACATATCTGTGTGACCATTTAATAAAACCCTATTAGTAAACTATTTAGTGAGAAACATATATGAATAAAGAATATTTTAATAATGATGATTCATAGGAACCATATTCTTAATTTTTAACACCTTAAACAAGGTATTAAAACACTATTAATTTCACAATCTAAAATGTTATAATATTAATAACATCTATTTTCTACTTAGAGATATTAAAATTTTCATCATCATCATCATTATTAGAACCTATTCCATCAAACAAATTCATTAAAATAATTTTCATAAAAAAATATAAAACATTACATTATTTTTTTCAACACATATTAAAATATTTTGGGACATAAAATGATATTCAATTCATTATAGAAACTAAATATAAATATTTCTATTTCTATTTACTAACATATCCTAAAATATTTTAGGATATTTAAGTGAAATTCCCATTTTTTACTAGAATAATCTTGTATTATTTAACTCTTTGAGCTATATAAGTACAAACATGCTTCCAAAAGAATCTAAGATAATATATTTTCTTCATATTATCAAGCTAAGATACACAATCTCACTCTTTATAGGAAAATAAAATTATTTTCTCTTAGTGGGAACATGTAATAAATAATCTATTATATTCATATTTTATATATTATTCTATGTGTTTGAATAAATATTCAAAAACGAATATTTTACTCTTTAAAATAAACAATTTAGGGTGATGGGATCTCTTTACACCATTTTTTAATAAATATTTTGGATAAAGATTTTTATATTGGATAAAACTCTTTTATCCTTATTTTATTTTCAAAAAAAATTATAAATTTAGATATAATCATAACCATATATAAAATCTTTATCTCATATTTTATATAATAACTTTTTTAAGAAATAACTTCTCTTGTCACATAAGAGAAAGGATATAACTATACACATCCTTTATTTAGATCCATCCTATTTTGATATATTCCTCTTCATCACATTTTCTTCATCATTAAAATGAAAACTAAAATATATATCAATTATTTACATCATTTTGAACCCTTGTATACATAAAACATTTGTAAATTATATATTTAGTGTCATATACCATTCAATATTGAATGAATTATTTTTATAATATAGTTAACTAACATGAAATCTCTTTTAAGATTCATAATCCCTTTCAAGTATCACTGATAATTTCCATTCTATGTAAATAATTCCCCTATATTTTTTAAACATCTTTTATCTATCAATGACTAAGGTTAAATATTGAATTAATAAAATCTTCTTTTCTATCTCAAACCCTTACCCCTCTCTTTTTTCTACAAAATACAAGATCCAAGACCAAATATTTCAAGTTTATTTATCCTTGAAAATTTGAGAAAATAGGGTAAAATTTGATCAAGATCATTTACATTGTTAAACCGTTTCCCAATAATGATTAATAAATACTTTCAATATCTAGAAAAATCCTTATAGGAAATAATCAACCTCATAAAGTCATTATCACACACAATCATATTGAGTATTTGAGTAGAGACTAAAATTCCATGGGCATTTTGCATCTAATTCATTTTGAGATCTCAATATAATTCTTTCATTCTTATCTTAAGTACCAAGATTAATTTGTTGAAAAAATTCAATGTTAGACTGTTTAAGAATTTCTTTCACAAAATTATAGAATCTTAAGAAATTTTCTTATGTTTTTCATCAGTCTGCGAAACTACATACAATAAGAAACTACATTTATTAGACTAATTGAAATTTAATTTAAGATAATAATGATACCCATATATGTAAAAAATAATCTTTTACTATATGGGTATCATGTGTTACATTTATTTAATAAGTAAATTTATTAAATGTGATCCCACTATAAAAATAGCCATTTTTAAAATAACACCACATCCATTGTATAATCCCAAATTTTCTGTGAGTTATGAAAACTTTTAATTCCAGTTTAATTTCTTTGTTTTGGCCTAATATAAATTCCAAGTGAAGATATGTAGGAAAGGGGGTGTATGGGGCTTGTTCGGATCTTGAAGATTGAGTTTTTATAAAAGGTTTCTTATCTTTATAGTTAGTAGAAACCATACATCCCAGGCCGTATGGTTTGTAATAAACATGTAGGGTGGTTCAAGACACTTTTTAGGGCCACATGTTTTGATGAAACTATGCAACTAGGGCTGAATGATTATGAAAGTTCTACAGACTTTTTGATATAGGAGAGACACATGATTGGAACATGGTTTATCAAACCATGTTCCATGACTATGCAAGGGAGGTTTTGAGGTAGATAAGGGAGCATGGTTTATCCCACCATGTGGCCAAATTGGGAAACCCAGTTTGTAAAGGGGAAATGACTACTTTCCCCTTATTTAATTAAATACCTCACCCCATCATTATTTCTCCTTTAATATGGATAGAAGCTCCCATTTCACTCGTAAAGAGGTCCTCCTCCTCCTAAGATAGGTTCTTGGATAACTCCTTGATCTGAACTTCAATTTGAATGTTTTTTATTTAATTGGATAGCTGACGGTGAGTGCTCTATTCCTATTACACCTTTTGATATTTCTCTTCTCCTCGATGGGTTTATTTTGTTATGGGAACATATGCCCTATATTTAGGGATTTAATCCTATCTTCTAATTTCATCAAATATAGATCAAATCAGAGGTTGTTACTGGAAATGCATTCCTCTACCAATCTGAAGTAAGTGGTCTACACCCTTTCCCTAATGTCTCATTGTCATTGATTATTTTCGTTATGCTGCACGCTTGACTTTCCAGGCAATGATTTCTAAATTTATTGAACATTGAGTTATATGATAAAAACATGTTTGATGTAATCCATTAAACCTTTCATCAAGGTTGTAGTTTTTTTACCTCAACCTGAACCTCCCATGGGGTAGATTCTACCTTTTTTCACAATTATTCCACCATTGGTGTGTGATAAGATCACCTTGTGTAATTTAGAATGTAATTGGTTGTTAAAGTGATTTATTAATGGTTTTAATCACCTTGTAGAACCTTTTTATTTATAGATGAAAGGTAAAAATTGATTAATCCCTTGGATTATATATGATTATGAATGGAATAATGAAATGTTGAATGATATCCCTTGTAGAACATTATTTTGATGTTTCATATGCTTTATAGATAGATCATATGATTTAGTTTATTGATCACTGTGAGATTTTATAGACTGGATAGATTCACTTATACTATTATTAATTGTACACATGTTATATCTATACACTAATTTAGCTTATATCCATAGACATGACCTATTAGAGACATTTTTGGTGATGGCCTATTGAGTGTTATATTACACCCTATTTGGGTTATTGTTGGATACCTGAATAGATTTCATAGATGTAGGTAAATACAGGGACATGATCCTTCTTACAGATGAATGATTTATTTTTTCATAGGATCAGGGTACTATAGGACCATACTTTGGCTTATGATTCTATCTAGGGAAGGTTCTGTTTTGGTCTTTTCTTACTCTGTATACATTTATTGTACTAGATTCTTGTTACATTTTTTACCAATATTTTGTATAGAATTCCATGTTCATCAATTATATATCACACTATTGTATGAGATTACTTGGTCATTTATATTATAGATTTTTATTCATCAGATATTCAGTTATTTCATATTCTTTCACTATTGATTTTTATTATTATACAATTGTGCTACACTCTGATCGTGATGGTATAGTCTCCCCACTATACCAATATAGAACCTTACTACTAGTCAGCAGCCTCTGGCATAGGGGGAGGCACGCTTGAGGCCATGTGGCCAATCAGATTTGTTTATTGTTGAGTGAACCAGGTATAGGATGTCACGAAGTGGTATAAGAGTGGTTTTTTTATTTTTTATTGTCATTTAAGAGTATTAGATAGGGTATTCTGAATGTGTCATAATTTGGTAATGAACTATGTCTGGGAGTATCTAAGACACGTATAGGAAAAATCCAAAATTGTTAGGGATGGGATATCATTTTATGGATTGTGAATTTTATAGTTTCCTTGATTTCACTATTTGGTAGTGAACTTGATGTTTGATATTCTTTATGATTACAGATGTTTGACTTTAGCCCTACTATGGTAAGGAAATATTTCACCATGCATCTTCGCAGGAACTATAGGATATATAGGCCATGAATTATTCCATGCCATGTATACTTACTGTGTGAATCACATGTAGCATGTTTTGGTCCTTATTTATCTACCCATGAAATTGTGATAATGTTTCATTCAAGGACTTGATAAATGACTAGTTTCTAATAAATGGATTCCACGCTTAAATTTATAAGGTGTATTGTCCCTTATAAATTTGAATTGGGGATTCATATATTTCAACCTTTTCTTGTTAATTTCTATGTAAATGAGAATGAAATTAAATGAAATTGGATTATAAAATGAAATGTTTACTGTTAAACGGTGATTACAATTGCAATTTAAATGGTGTTTTCCTTTATAAATTGCAACTAACACTCTTTATACCAGAACCTCTGACTTAAAGCACAGAACATGACCCTAAAAAATATTATTAGTGGGTAGTAAAAAAAATATCATGCTTTATTATGACTTTTATATCACCCAGACCTAGATTTATAAACAGACAGAGTGGTGTGACTTGTATTTATAACGGATTATGTCTTCCATATTTATAGATGTGATTCTGATGTTATCAAACCTCGACTAAGGTATGATTTTGGAATTTGTAGAGATATGCCACCATGATGACCTCTATTCATGCACCATGAGGGTGGATATGAATATTATATGAAGGTGGTGGGACTTAGTCCACCAGTAGAACCTCTCATGGTGCCTCTAGTGAGACTGCCAGTTATACTTGATGTGGGTGTTGAGGCCTGGTTTTGAGAGGTCATCTTACGTTTAATGTGGACTGTTCAGGTAACATCGCGACCTTCCTCGTCTTTGGAAGAGTTGATGCATGAGTTCCGTTAACAAAATTCACCCACATTCTTGGGGGATGGTTCACCATAAGCTATAAAGTACTAGATAGAGTTCATGCTAATTATTTTTGATCATCTGAAGATACCTCTTGAGAGGTGATTGAAACTCAATACATATATGATTTGAGTTCTATTAAGAGATAGTGGGACATGATTACTCGGATGGATCATCACTGGGGTATTACTTAAAGGTATTTATAGTCATAATTCAATGATTATTTTTATCCTAAGACACTTACATCTAATATAGCCAAAGATTATATGAATTTAGAGCAGGGATCCTTATCAATTATGGACTATTTGGACCATTTTACAATGCTCTAGTGTTGTACACCTATTCTCTTAGGTGACGAGTTATTGGAAGCTAGGATATTTGAGAATGGTATCAGGTATGAAATCTTATTCTAAGTGAATTATTTCTAGGTTAATATTGTCTCAGAAATATTAAATCATGTATTGATTAATGAACATAACCCGATGGAAGTAGGGGGTATAGAGTATGGTAGATCAGCTTATCGACCTATTTGATATATATCAAGAGGTAGGAAGAGATGATTTGGGGTCTATTGTGATGGGAATACTAGCTAGATAATGGGATATAGTATTTCTATCATCTGTCATCAGTGTATGAGGAAGGGACATATGAGGAGCCAATGTGATGGAGACCTAGTTGAGTGTCGATATTGTGGTGGTATGGGAAATATATATCAGTTTTTCATGACCTTTACTCTCATAGTTAGTGATAGAATTTCTATACTAATTACATCATAGGGAGTAGGTTATTCTATGTCTCGTAAAGTTGGGATCTATAGTGTGAATAGACAATCATGCTGAGGTGGTGGTCATAGTTGGGGTCACCAGACACCTGATTCATGGTAATAACATAGCGGACTTGCTCAGGGTAGTTGGGCTATATCTCAAGGCCACAGTCGAGGCCAGATGTATAAAGTAAAAATGATACCTAAGGAGAATAGTGTAGAACCATCAACCATGAGAGGTAGTAATTTGGTATCCTCTATGTTTGTTTCTTCTCTTTTATATATAGGTGTTTCACATTCGCTCATATTTGTACCTTTTGTTGAGAGAATTTGGATTAGTGTTAAGTGTGGTGTGATGACACTTGATACTCTATTGGGGATTCGATCATAAAGTGGATTCCAATGTAGGGAGAGTACCCCCTTGAGATAGGTGGGAGTCACTTAGTTTGGGACCTCTTTTTCCTTGAGATGGTTGGGTTTGACATCATTATGATGATGGAATAGTTGTTTTCCAAGTATATGGATTTATATCACCAAAGGGTGACTTTCACATCACCAGAGGGTGTATTTTTTACATAGAGGTTAATGGGATGTCCAGGTAAGCTAAGCTGGACCCAAGCATCATAGGCTAGGTGGGATGAAGACTCGGATTGATATCTTATATCTTGATGATCAGGGAACATGTCAAGTAGACTTCCCTCTAGTACTTTATCATTTCAAGGATGTTTTACTAGATGATTTTTCAGGAATAACTCATAGGATAGAGGTAGTTTTTTCCATAAACCTAGTGCCAAGACCTATACTAGTATCCATTCCTTTTTAAAATATGGCTATTTATGAGTTATAGGAGCTCAAGAGGAAGTTATAGGACTTTGAATAAAAAGGATTTTATATGACCAAGTACTTCTCTATGGGGTTCACTGGTCTATTTTTTCATGAAGTCATATAGAACCCTTCTCTTATGTATTTATTACTAGAAATTGAACTAGTTGATAGTTAAAAAACAGTATCCATTACCCTAGATAGATGATCTCCTCACTGAGCTCTGAGGTGGTGGAGTGTTTTTGAATATTTTTCTAAGATCAAGTTATCTTAAAGTGCATGTTTGACCTTCAGATATACCTTGTACAAATTACTATAGTAGGTACGGTTAATATCAGTATCTAGTCATCTTTTTAGTCCCATGAACACGCTAGCAGTTTTCATGGAACTGATGAACCGAGTTTTCCATCCTTATCTATATTTGATTGTGGTGTTGTTCATGGAAAATATATTAGTGTATTTACAAACATGACATGATCATTCCAAATATCTTAAGATCATTTTGGATAAAATAATAGAGAATTATTTATATGTTAAGCTCACAAAGTGTCTCTTTTTAATAGATGATATTCACTTCTAGGGTCATACTATCTCAAATTTGAGAGTATTATTTAACCCATAAAAGTTGAGAGTCACAGTTTCCTAGGAGAATCCCAAGAATTAATTTGATATATGATCATTATTGGGACTATTTGGTTATTATAGTAACTTTATATAGGACTTATCATGCCCAGAATCACCTCTTATGAGATCGGTTAAGAAGGGTATAAATTTTGTATGGTTGGATACCTATGATATAGCCTTTCAAGATATGAAAGGAATAATATCCTCAACATCAATATTGATTCTTCCAGAGCCCAGAAGAAACTATACCATATATTTTGATGTATTAGGTGTAGGTCTAGGAGGAGTTATTATGCGGGAGGAGTGAGTTGTAGTGTACAGTTATCATTAGTTGAGTTCATCTGAGAAGAACTACCAAACACATAATCGTGATTTAGCTGTTGTTGTACATTCCTTGTGTTATTTGAGGCGTTACTTAGTGGGAGAGCATTTTGTAGTGTACAAAGACAAAAAAAATCCTCAAATACAAGTTTACATAGTGTAACATAAATATGAGAAAATTATTGTTGGTTGAATATATATAGTATTTTTACATCGAGATTTACTATATGCCTAAAACTATTAATGTAGTGGATAACAAACTAACTAGGAGGAATTAGTTATGGCCAATTTAGGAGGCTAGTAGTGAGTGGCAGCTTATGGACCTTTTTTCAGTTATTCAGTTCGAGGTGTAGGATGGTAACAAGAAGAATGACCTCTCATATTTATCCGTAACTTCCACTATTCTAGATAGAGTGAGGATAATACAGCTATCAGATTCTACGGTATTGGTTTTATAAGATATCTTTTTAGGAAATGACCTACCTCTAGGTTGTATTATTGTTGATGATGAGATCTTAGCCATCCACTGACATTTCTAAGTTCTAGAATACATTTTGGAGCAGTTAATTTGAGAGTCTCAGACCTCTATATGGGATTTTCATCATGGTCTTACCAAGATGTATCCTGATTTATTTCTTCAATACTCATGGTTAGGGATAAATCAAGAGATAGGTTGGTTCGTAACGCAGTGTGAAACATGTCAGCAAGCGAAGGTGGATAACCAGTGACCAGTGGGGCCTTTAATACAATTTCCCATTCCAAAGTGTTAATTGGATGACGTCACCCTGGATTCTGTGATAGGAATACATAAATTACCTCAAGGAAGTGATTTTATATGGATGATCATAGATAGTTTGATAAAGGTTTACCATTTTATACCTATTCAGAAGAATATATCTAACGTTGAGCTTGGTAGGCTCTTCATTAGTGCGATAATATTCCTACATGGGGTTCCACATTCTATCATATTAGACGATGATGTCCCATTCACATTGCAGTTCTTGCAGGGTTTGCTTAGGTAAATGGATTCAAAGGTACTACTGAGTACATCCTATCACCGACAAACTAATGTTCAGTACATACAAATGATATAGGTTTTAGAGGAAATTCTCTGAGCACACATCATTGATTTTAGAGGTTCTTGGGAGAAACACTTACCTATCATTGAGTTCTCTTATAATAATAGATTTCAAGAGACAATAAAGATGTCTCCTAATGAGGCCATATACATCAAGATGTTTCATTCATCCATGTTTCAGTTAGAGTTGAGAGAGTAATCACTGATGGGTCCTCATCTAAATGAAACGACCTCAGAGCAGGTTCAATTTATTATGAAGTGGATGTCTATTGCTCTTTCTGGAGATAGGTAATACACCAGTTGTCATTATTGAACATTATAGTTTGAGGTGGGGAGTTGGTTTTTCTATTCAGTTTCTCCTAAACTGTGGAATAGATGGATTTATAAACAAGTGAATTCATAGTCTCATTACATGGGGTCCATTGATATTCTTGAGAGAGCTAGTCTAAGAACCTATTAGTTGTAGTTACCTCAGAGGTACTGTGATATGCACGATGTCTACCACATATCTCATATTTGTTGATATCATTCTAATCCATCGAACATTCTTTGCCTTGATGAGGTTGAGTTAGATTTTGATGTGTCCTTTAAGGATAATCATATTTGTATTTTTGATCGAGGTAGAAAGGTTCTCCAAGTCTGGTCAGTTTCTCTAGTATGGGTGTTATGGTAACACGACCACATACAGGATGATACTGGGGAGCTAGGGGTAGATGTACATTCCTAGTGGCCAGAGTAATACCCATACAATGCATTACAACCCTTGGGAGTAAAATTTGGGGATGAATTTATTTAAAGGGGATTGATTTTAAGATCTCATATTTTTTGTGAGGTAAAAAACCATTAATTGCTTAATTATGACCTAATATAAATTTATAGTGGGATATAGAAGAAATGGGGGTGTTTGGGGATTTTTTGGAGCTTGGATCCATAGTTTTTGGGAAATGAGGTTGAGTCACATGGTTAGTAGAAAACATGAAGCCAAGGTGTCATGGTTTGGATTAACTATGTCAGGTTATCTAGACCACTTTTTAGTGTCGTGTAGTTTTATGAAATTATGCATCTTGGTTTACATTCCCATGTAAGTGATGCTAACTTTTTGACAGAGGAGAAACATGTGTTCAGCGCATGGTTTCTATAACCATGTACTATGACCATGTGAGGGAGGTGTTTAGAGAGATAAGGGAGCCCAATTAGTACATAGTTTGTCCAATTGTGTGGACAAACCATGTGACCAAGTTTTTTATGTGGAAAATGACCATTTACCTTACTTCTTTAAATCTATCACCCTCTTTCATTCTCATTTCTATTGGACAACATCTCCCATTTTCAACCATGAAAACCTCCTTCTCCTCCTATGTATGGTTCTTCGATGACTCCTCAAACCAGACTCTAGTTTGAATTATGTTGGTTTCTTTGGATATCCTTTGGTGAATTAGTTATTCCTATTACACCTTTCGTTGTGTCTATTCTCCTCAATTGATTGATTTTGGCATAGTCTCTTATTCCCCATTTTCAGTGTGTTCATATATTCATCTAATTTATTCTAATATTGATCAAATCAGAGGATGAGATCAGGAAAGTGTTTCTCAAACAAGATGAGGTAATATGTCTATACATTTTCACTCAATTTCACATTTTTATAACTTGTTTTCATTGTGTTGCACTCCAAAATTTCTAGGAGATTCTTTCTAAATTAAATTAACTTTGATTTAAATGATAAAAACATGATTGATACATTCCATGATACCTTTCATCAAGGTTGGAGGTTTTTTACCACAACCTAAACTACCCATGGGGGGGATTCTACCTTTTATGATTATGACACACTTGGGGTTTGATAATAATTCCATGTATGATTGATAATTAATTAGTGTATTAAAGTGAATTTTTAATGTTTTTAAGAATCTTGTATCACCTTGTCATTTGTATATGAAATTTATAAATTAATTTATCCTTTTTTAATCTATAATTAATAAGGGAATTATGAAATGATAAATGATATGTAAGGATGCCTTGGAAATTTCTACTCCTTGGATCTCATTTAATTAGATGACTTGGATTCCATTGAAGATTTGAGTCCTTGGATCTGATTACTTGATTTTCTTGATATTTTAGGATTCCATAAACATTTATACTCCTTGGATCCCACAAACTAATAGGTTCACAGGGAAATTTAAACACTTTGGATCTTGGTTGCATGACATGTTATAATTACATGTACATTTATACTCCTTAGATCCTGGTTATATGTATTACATGTATTCCTTTGATATTTATACTCCAAGGATATAGTTAAACTAGTTTATTAGACATGGTATAATGTCTTTGACATTTCTACTCCTTGGATATGACATATTAGGATTCCTTTGACATTTCAACTCCTTGGATACCATTTAATTAATTTACTTAGAATTTTAGGATTCCATGGATATTTATAATCATTTGATCCTATGTATTTGTTTTACTTAGATTTATAGTTACCTTTGAAATTACTACTCCTTGGGGTCTAGCCCATGTAGGCTTGTTATAAGATTACACGACATAGACCATTTTTTATTCTTTCTATAATTTATAGGTAGATAATAATATTTAGTTTCTTAATCATAATGAGATTTGATAGACTATATAACTTCACTTCTATTATTATTTCATGTACACAAGTTATATATGTACACTACTTCAGGTCATATTCATGGAATGGACTTGTTATTGACACTATTGGTGGTGGCCAACTATGTTTTATCTCACACCCTATCTGGGCCGCCATTGGGTATTTTGATAGACTTCATGGATGAAGGTATGGATGGGGTAATGTGACTTCTTGTATATGCTTGATTGATTTGTTCATAGGAAAAATGGAGCATAGGACTTGACTTTGGATCATGATCTTATCTGTTGATAGTTCCTTTTTGGTCTTTTTTTACTTGTTATACATGTATTTTACTGGATTCATGTTCCATGTAATACCTATCTTTTTTATAGCATGCCATGATCATTATTTTTATATGACATTGTTGGATTCTATTACTTAGTTACTAATATGATTAAGGTTTATTGTTTAATTTTTTATTTGTTTCATATGCTTTTGTTATTGATTATTAGGATTATTACATTGTGATACACTCTTATCATGAGGGTATAGTCTCCCCATAATACCATTATTGACCCTCACTACTATTCAGAAGCCTCTAGTATACAGGGTGTCATGCTTGAGTCAATGTGGCCAACTAGGTTTGGTTACTATTGAGTGAGTTAGGTCCATGATGTCACATCTATAAGTGGAACATGATCCATAATTAACTAATAAATAAGTCCTATTTAGTGTTCCTCTGACCACTTAGTTATTTAGGTAGTCCTTCATGCCAAATATATCATATATAACTCTTGTATAGTTGAGCAGACAACTCCTTTCATAATCAATCATATAGATGAACTCAATAATATTCCTCTAGTATTCTTCCCAAGGGTTTTCCAACTAAGTGTAACCAAAAACTCACAATGGGGTTTGTTTGCCTAATTATGAGGATCAGACATTTACACCATTACTAACATAGGATAATTCAAGGGAATCCTACTTTATAAAAACCTTCCCAGATGAATAGATAAGATCTTAACAAGTGTTTTATTTGGAATGAATTTAACACTTATTAATTTTAAGGGGGATTTAATCTCGCCATCTTGTCTCAGGTGTTCCCTTTACATGTATGTATGCTTTTAATGATTTATATTGGAATCATTATTCCTTATAATAAATAAATATATTCAAACAATATTGATGTGTCAATATTTACACAAATCATATTATATGTTACTAGCCCAAATTGAAAACTCTTCTATATTCACACATAACAAAATGAATCATTTTCATAAGGTATATAAAACCCTTTCACCTAAGGTCTTAGAATCATATGAAACTAATAATCCCCACAATACAAATCATGGAGTGATAGAAATCCAACCCTAAATTTTCTAGATAACTATTAATCCTCTAGGATAGTTATCCATCCAAACTTAAGTCCCACTACCCATAATTATTTACTGAGTACGTATGGCATACACACTTGTTATTGCATAAAATTTTCATTACATGAAACCAAATTCATGATAATTTAATATATAGTATCTTGGAAATTAGGTACATAATACTAGAAAAAATAAAATATTATTCTAATCAGCAAGAAATGATTCTTAATGGGTTCACCATAATATACTTTTAATGCATCTCATGTCCTGGGGACATGCATCAACAGAAAGGGGTGAGCATGAGCCCAATAAGAGAATAAGTAATGGAGACATTTAATATGTGATCATGAGGCATAGCAATAAGAACATAAGGTATAACAATATAATATGATCAAGAAAGCATGAAGCATATCATAATAAAAAATATATGAATCATAAAATGGAAATTTGGATACAACATTTAAATGAGTATTTCATAATCATATCATCACGGTTTCATAAATAAAAATTAGAAAGTTTATTCAAAAAGGTATTATAAAACATGTCATCTCTAGAGATTAATTATTTACCCAATGTATTGGAGTGATATAAGAGAACAAATATAATATGTATTTATTAATTTGAGACACATATATCATAATAAATTATTTCATTAATAACTCATGGAGAATAAATAATGGTTTTCTTTTCAAAATTAGGCCGTATAAAAGTACTTAAGGACATGATCATTATGTCATTTTTAACCCAAAAAAAGAGAATGTGGGTTTAATATATGTAAATTCCCAAATAAGTAAATCCTTTTTACATCAGGTTGGATACCCATAAACAAAGGAAGATGTTTGGGTATTCACAAAAATAAAATAAATGCTACTTTCTCAAGTAAAAGAGAGAAGTTTGAGAAGTAAATTTAGTAACATGACGGGTATAAAACATGGTTTTATAAATGGTAAAATGATAGAGAACATGGATCTCCTATTGATAAAAGACTATTGTTATTGTAATGGTCTAATATAATGTGTAAAAAAAGAAATTAGTTTATCAAATATAAGACATTCTGTAAAAATAGGACTTGAATGGAAAAGAGAAAGTGTAGATTTCCCTTACCTTGAAGAGTTGATCCTAAATATTGAGGATTGGAACCATGTGGGATTACAAATACCTTGGGGGACTCATTGTTGGTAAAATTCCTAGAACATCATATAGGATGGATTGGGAGAAATGGGGAAAGTTTAAATTGGTTGGTATTTATAGAAAATGTGTAGTAATTGTTTAATAAGTTCCAAATATAGGTCTTAGAAATCTAGGTTATGGAGAAAGAAACATCATTGGCTTACCCATGGTTATTGCTCATGGTTTTGGATAGTTGGATCATATTTTATGATATTTTAATCCATTAGAGTTGAAAATAATTTTTAATACTTATTTGGACATGGAAGATTAAATATTTTACAAAATAATGTTTCTAAAACCAAATTTTCTATTTTAGACTTTGGAATGTCACCTTTAGGTTTGGAAATGGATTAAAAACTATTAAAATATTTATTATTTTAAAAAAACAACATATTTTAGGTCATAAATTCTAGTTAATTATTTATTATATCATTATTACATATATATGAAGTTATTAATCATACAGAAAACCCATAACTCAATTTTTACTATTAACTGAAAAAATAAAGTATTTTTGAACATTCTAAAAAATGCACCCTAAAATAATTTTGGTGTGCTGATTTAAAATATAATATTTATCTTATAAAAATAATTCTCTATGTTTTATAATTTTAAATATTAAATATTAACAAACTTATTTAATTAAAAATATCATTTTTTAAGACACAATCAAATTTATGATACTTATAAAAAATTACTAGGACATTATAAAAATAGTTTATCATTTATATTTAAAAATTGTGTTTTAAAAGACTATTTAATTTAAAAAAACATTATTCAAAATACCAAAGTTTATTGTAAAAGTGTATATATATTTTCTAAAAACATAATAATGTTTTATTTGCATCCAATAATCAATTTCTCTAATTAGTATTACTTAAAAAAATATTTTATTAAAAAAATATTCTCCAATTGGGATTTATAGAATACCAATTTATTTTAAAAAAGGAAAATAAATTTTCAGTTACTAAGGCTTGGAAAAGTGACACTTTATTACACCTATGTACGCCCTAATGGTAAGGTGTGTGATGGTCATACTTTTATCAGGTGGATTGGCTAATATTTACCAAGTGGTAATCTATACTAACTTTCACTTATCCCAAAGGTGATTTTTGTTAAATATTTACTTTTTGAAGCTTGTAGTGGTCTTGTTCAAGGGAGGAAACCAGTGACACTACCTCCCTCCCCAGTTCTGACAAATGGGCTTCAAACGGCATGACTCTACTAGATGAGGCCATCGTTTCTCCTTTCTGCATCACTAATCCTTTGTCATTACTAATTTTAAACACTAATTATAATGGTAAAATTATTACCAATGGTTATAGTTCCCAATGGTCTAATAATCTAATGGTTACGTTGACCAATAGTCATGTTTGACCAATAGTCATATTTGACCAATGATCATATTACTAAACCAATGGTCACATGGATCCTTACAAAGAACACTTCATTCTTTCACTCAATATTAACTACAGTTCCTATAAGGATATATTTTTATCTTATAATATGTTGATTGGTTTACTAATATTTTGTTTTATTTATATAGTGTTTCTCACGGCGGTGAATATTATAGAACATTGGGGCAATCCATATTTTCCCATTTTTTCTTTCCTATTTTATATTTTTTGTCCAATTGTAATGTTTGTAATTTTCATTAGTTTCATAAATGACTAATGTAATTATATTTATTAATTAGATAAGGTTTTCTTATTTCCTCAATATTTTTTACATGTATAATATTATATAATATAACAAACATGTTCTAAGAAAATAGATATAATTTAAAAAATGTGGATCATTGCATTCTTCCCCACTATAGAAATATCATACCTTAAATTTCAACTCATATTCTCGGTTGAGAAAATGGGAGGGAACTTTTATTATATTTTTCCCTCTAGTTCCCATGTCACATATCCAAATTATGGTTCTTCCATATCACTTTGATAAGGTGAGTTTTCTTGTTGCAGATAACTCTGTCTCTATAATGTAAGATCTCCACCGGAGGCTCATTATAAGATAGGTCATGTTGTAGTTGTAACGACTTCAGTACATGTAAGGTATTATGTATGTACATCCTCATGAGATATTGATCAAATATATCATGTATTTCATCAGATTTGGTTGAAGTTACAGCTGATATTCCACTGATCCTATGTGATCAAGGATTTAAAGGGGCCAATATACCTAGGGATAAGCTTCCCTTCATTTCTAAATCGCATGACTCTTTTATGTGGAGATTTCAAAAAGAAAACATTTTCTCCAATATCAAACTACAAGTCCCTTCAATTGTTTCCCACATAGATCTTCTACCAACCCAGGGAATATTTTATATGTTTTTGGATAGCATTAACCTTTATTTTCATCTCATGCATTATATCAAGCCCAAGTAGAATTCTCTCACCAATTGCATCCCACCAATTAGGTATTCTACATTGCCTCCAAAGTATAATTTCATAGAGTTCCATTTGAATAATCTATTGGAAGTTGTTTTTTATGATAAATAAACTAAGGGTAGGTGTTGGTCCCATCCACATTTAAATTCCATCGATCATGTTCTCAACATGCCCTCAAGAGTTTGAAGTGTCCATTTCAGATTGGACATGAGTTTGGGGTGAAAGGTCGTACTATAATTTTATTCAGTATTTCGATCATGTTGAAGACTTATCCAAAATTTATATGTGAACCATGGATTACAATTAGAAATTATTGAAATTTATACCCCATGCATCCTCACCACTTCCTTTATGTATATCTTATAAAGTTAGTCAAGATACAAATATTCTTGAATAATGATGGAATGGGTATTCCGGGTGAGTCTATCCACGCCAAACCATATCTAATTATTTACCTTGGATGTTCTTGAAAGACTAGTGAAAAATTCCATAGTAATATTTTTCTGCTTCAATGATCGTATGATTAGTGGTTGCAATACCCCTTTAGGAATTTATTGCCCCACCTTCACTTTTTGACTCCCTAAGTAATTTACAGTGTAGTCATAATTCTCCATTTTCATATTATCCCACCAATAATGATCATGACGGTCCCTTTAAATTTTAGTGCTTCTTGTGTATATAAAAAATTTAGATCTATGATGTTCTTTAATTAGATCCATATTTATCTCTAGGGTAGATAGGAAACATACATTGTATGAAATTTCAATACATCTTCTTGATCAATATTAAACTCATTAAACTTTCCATTCTTAATAACCTCTCTCTTATTTTGTATCAAATGATATTCTCTTTGATATTTATTTATCTTCTCTAGTAATTATTGTTAACAAATCATTTGGGGTACGATTGATGATGTCCCTTGCCATATGATTCCCATGTCCAAAATTACTAGGTCCTTTATCAATGGATCGCCTTGAATCCTCATCATTTCCATTACAATAGGGTCTTTCTTAATTAATGCATCAGCAAAATTATTTAATATTACAGAGTGATAATGGATTACAAAATCATAGTCTTTAAGAATCTCTAACCATATTCTTTCTCTCGTGTTCAATTACTTTTGGGTGAATATATACGTCAAACATTGGTGGTCAATGTATATATCATATATCTCCCCATAAAGATGGTGCCTCCATATCTTCATAGAAAAAATGACTATAGATAACTCTAGGTCATGCATAGGATAATTCTACACATAGGGATTTAACCATCGAGATTCATATGTGATAACCTTATCATTTTTCATAAGGACACACCCAATAGCTTTTATATATATATCACTATAAATAAAAAATTCTTCTTTGATAGAGAGTATAGTTAATATAGGTGCAATAACTAGTCTCTTATTAAGTTTTTAGAACCTTTCTTCACACTCCATTTTTCATATGAACTTATCTCCTTTTTCTCTTTAACTTGTAGAGTGGAATATAAATTGTAACACCCCGAGATTTTATAAAAAAATATTCTTTTTAATTTCATTAATGTCTTGTGTTTTACGCTACACCAAAAGGATCTTGTACAACACGCATCCTTGACTTGCCTTTCATTACATGCAATCGCGACCTTCCTCGATAGCGTGTGTAGTACGCAATACCAAGTTTCACTAAACAACGATATGCTATTATTAAAACTAGCCGTTATGAATAGTAATAACCACTTTTTGAAAATTTTATTTTTCAAAATGGACTTCATTTTTGGATTCGGAATATCGAAATTAGCCTAGGATGAAATTTTGGTACTTTTCGATAACTTTCATATTCTGATGAATAGTGAAAATTACTAAATTTTAATTAAAACAACTTTTTTATTCGAAATAATTAATAGTGATAAATTATTAATTTGAGTAGTTTTAAAGTATATTTATAATATATTTTTAAAATTTAATACAATGTTGTTCATTGGATGTAATTTCACATTTAAACCAGACATAAACCTGTGTCAATCTTTTGATAGTTATTATCTCTTAAAAACACGCTATTTGTTTGGACGACGGGAATTAATTTTTAAATTAGTTAATGTAACTAATATGTATTGAATTTGGTAAAATAAAAATAATTTTTTAATTCATAATATCAAATATATCTTAGGCCTAATTTTTGGTATTTTTCTGGAAACTTTCATTTTTTGATGAATAGTGAAACCACTAAGTGGTAGTTAAAAAACTGAATTTTCATAAAACTTAATTTTACCACTTCTGTGAGTAGAATTTCGAAAATCCAAGAGACATGGTTAATATCAAGGACTAAAATGTGGTTCAATGAGATGAAAATAATTTTTGGTGAATAGTAACTTTTTACTTTTATTTACCACGGTTAAAAGTAAATAGGGTAATTAAGGGTAAAAATGATATTATTATTACCCAAAAACATGTCCTAATTCTATTGGATAAGTTTAATTCGACCACAAACAACCTTAGAAAAAAAATGACCATTTAGGCCCACTTGGATTAGATTAGGACATTTATTATTAATTTATTTAAAGAAGGATTAAAATAGTTAAAATCAGAGTTTAATAAGTAAATCGTTTTTAATATGGGGATATATATAAGATAAATTCGACTATAAATATTCATTAGAAATATAAAATAATTTCCTAGATAATTTTATTTTATTTGTAATTATTAGACATTAAATAATTTAATTTATTTATGACACAATGATGATGCAGTAATTATCTTATTAATGAAATATTGACATAATTGATGTTATAAATACCCAAATAAATAAAATTTGAGACTTTTTATGAATTCCACTAATTTTCTAGGTTAATAGGACATGTTAGTATTGATTTAGATAACTTTTTTTGATCTAATAATTATTTTATGATTTTCACAAAAATCAATTACCAAATAGTGTCAAAATTGACATAAGATAGTTTTTAAAACAAATATTATATTATTAATTTTTATTATATTCCTAAAAATCCAAGGATTGGCCAAGATACTTATATCATGATAGGTGTATAATTAATGGAGTACTTGGTGGTCTCTTGGATGTATATGATAAGTTTATTAACTATATAATATAAAAATACAAAGTGACATGGTAAATGTCAATCTAATTAACTAAGAGTTAAAACTAAACGATAAGGTTAATATAATGACCTAAACTTGTCTAAATTCTATTGTATGAGATTATTTAGACCCATCCCCACCTTAGATTTGAAATATATCAATTTTGAGCTATTAAAAACCGAATTTAACTTTATAATAAAATAATCTTTTTGGTTATTCCAAAGGTGCCCCTCTCCTCCCTTATAAAAGGGCACCTCCTCCCTCTCTTCCTCACACCACTTGGAGCCTTCAAGCTCATCCAAACCCTACCAAATTATCTTCTCCACTTCCCTAGAAACATCCTAGAGGTCCTGGTCTTCTTCAAAGACCAATTTTAGTGCCCTAAGAGGAGGTCTCAAAGAGGTGCTTCAAAGAAGAGGTAATGTCCGTTTCCGATTCTTTCAACTTTATTTCTTCTTCCACTTCTTCTTCTTTAGTTTTTTCATTATGAAGTAATAACATCAGTATCACTCATATATTGATATGTTATTATAAGTATGAAACAACCATATTTCACCATCTATCCATCCTACGGAAAACGAAATCATCGCACGTGCATACGTACGGAATACCGTCTCCACGCCGTGGTGTATTCTATATTCCATCACCACCTTACTTGGATGGGTATAATGGTTTAAAAAATGAATATATATGATTATTTTAAATTGATATTTATTCTGAAATAGTATAAATACACTCCAATACAATTCCATGATCATGAGAACGATATCATCGCTCGTGCGTACGTACGGACTACCGTCTCCACGACGCGATGAGATTAATTCTCCACATTAACCATTCATGAATGATTATAAAGTATATATAATAAGTAATAATTACATATATGACATAATAATGATACTGTATTTATGTGTATATATATGTATGTCATCTACTTCATTCCATTCAACTCAATAAGGAAATGAAAATAGCGTTCATGTGTACGTACGACCTACTGTCTCCATGAATGGTGTATTTCTTTCCATTTACTGATCTATTATATATATGTATATTCTGAATATATATTATATATAAATCATGTTTTATATTCTGGAATTAATTAATCATGATTTAAGTAAACATATAAATAATTACAAGTCAAAACACAAACAACAAATGAAACGATTTTACCCAAAACGCTCTTTAACATGGAATTTACAAAAGAACGGGTAATATAAAGTCATCAGTGAACCATATATAATATCATAACAATGAGTATGATTCTGGAATAAGTCAATGACATTATTTAAATCATTATACAGGAGGTTCGGACACTTACGAAGCAAATCGGACCTAAGGTAAGGGAAAATATCACAATCTCATTTTATCCGAGATTGTTTATTCTTTGGTATTTAATGGGGTGTATTTTATCATCCACATCCCTGTTTCCTCGATATGTAATATTGTTTCCATCCACCTACAATTTTTTAAATCCAATTTTACCCTTCGGTGAGTTTTTAGTAAAAGATATGAAAGAATCTTTTGTCGTTTTTCGTATGAGGTACTTTTTGACTTTTCCGACAAAAGTACGAGAAGAATGTTTATTTTAACTTATACGGAATGAATGGATTTTTAAAACGTTATTTCAAAGAAGCTTCCTTTAAAAGTTTTAATGTTTATTTTTAATCAAATTCTTTTAGTTTAAAATTTTATGACATGTTAATAAAGGAAAATGTTTTGAAGTAGAAAGGATATTTTCCTAAAGAATGGAGTTCAAGTGTTTTATCAAAATTATTTTCTATCTAAGATAATATAGGGTAATATTTCTATCCCTATTATTACATTGATTTGATTATGTTGTGATGGAATTATTTTTAGTAATTCCTTTATCTTATATGAATTGTTTTATGATGTCATGATGTTTAAGAATCCCATTTTTATTACATGGGTTATGCAATGACGTATGATTTATGATTTTGTGTCACACATAAGAATGGTATCCTTATGAGATGGGTGGTACCTATATCTCCCTCCAATGCATTGGGTAAAGCTTTATATCTCATGAGATAGACAAGGATGGAACAGTAGGTTATACTGGTTCAGTGAAACAGGACTGGAATGAGGAGTGAACTCGGTTCAGATATGGACTTTGTCCACTAAGATAGTCTTGGCAATGAGTCTTGACTAATAAGAAATGATTCTCTATGATTATGTGTGTATTCCACAAAGTTTCATGTTTTATGTTATGATTATTGGGATTACATTTCACTACCATGATTTATCCTATGTTATGATATTATGATCTCTTTTGCAGGATAAGATTTCTAAAATGTTATGTTCTTATGAATATGATGTGATTGATATTTCTTTTGTTTACCCTTACTGAGCATTTGAGCTCACCGTTTTATGTTTTCTTTTCCCCAGGATATAAAGAAAGGTTTTAGGTAAGAAAAAAAGGGAAGATCTTTATGGGAGATGTTGAAGATCTTTCACCACGACTAGAACATTATATTCCAAGTTTCCAAAAAAACTAAACTATTATGGTACTTGTGTGTGTGTTTTTGTAATATACTAAGTATTCCGCAAAAGTAATGTAATGTCCATGTACGTCAAGCTTAGGGTCTCTATATAAATTCATGAAAAAAACATAAACCTCCTATAATATCCAACTAAACCAAGAAAACTATGAGTATCATTTACTGTTGTAAGGTTTTTCCACCCCTGTAAAGCCTTTATCTTTGCAGGGTCAACTGATATTCCTTTATTGGTTATAATGTACCCAAAGAATTCACCATACTATAAACAGAATTCACATTTTCTTCATTTTCAAAAGAGATTCTCCTTCCTCATATTTTTCAATATAACCCTTAGATAATCCTCATACTCTTGTTACTTTTGTAATATATCAAAATATAATAAAAAACCTCCATGAATTTCTTAAGTTAGTACTTAATGACTCTATTCATCAAATCTGTAATTGTAAATGGAGAATTATTCAAGATAGAGGGAATAAAAACAAACTCATAATTCTAATATCTTATTTGGAAGGAAGAATTTAGAATATCCTCTTTCTTTACCTGAAATTGATGATACCCAAATCATATGTTAATCTTAGAGAATAATTGATCCCCATGAAGTTCATCAAATAAATCATCAATACTTGGGAGACGGTATTTTTTTCACAATGATCTTGTTAAGTTCTATATAATAAATTCATAGCCACATTGATCCATCCTTCTTATTTACAAAGAGAACAGGTGCTCCAAAAGGAGACACACTTGGTTAGATGAATCCCTTCTCCATAAGATCATGAAGTTGTTTCTTTAATTCCTCTAACTCCACATTTTACATTCTATACTGGGTCTTTGATATCATCTTGGACCCATGTATGAGTTCATTAGAGAACTCTATCTCTATTTATGGGGGAGTTCAAGGTAAATCTTTAGAAAATACATAAATTATTCTCGAATAATGGGAACATTTTCCAACATTATACTTTCATTTATTTATCCCTCTTTACTAATCATATCCAAAAATAATTATACGAGAGGTTCTTCTAGAGAAAGCTCTAGTCGAGATATCTCTCCTTTGAAAATAACTATAGCTTTTCTATTGAAGACTAATAGAATTTTCGTTTTCTTTCAATTGATATTAGCATTATACTTTGAGATCCAATCCATACCTAGTATATTTTCAAATTCCACCATGTGAATGACTACTATATTTTCAATGAGATTGTACTCTCCAAAGTTAATACTAGAGTTTCTATACACTATTGATGATAGGATAATCCCTATAGAAGTATTTAATAATAACTTATCTTCTAGTGGCTCAAGGATTGATTCTATATTATTTGTAATCTTGTATGAAATAAAGAAATTTTTAGAACCAGAACCAATCAAAGAACATTCTAGATTTGAGATCATAATGAGTGTTCCTTACACTAGATCATTTAGAGCCTCTACATTAGCTATCATGATAGAAAATTCCATAACTTTATACATTATCCTATTTTTAGTTTTATGAAGGTTTCTTACTATTATCTATTAATTTGGACATTTATTGGAATATTTATAAAATTTTCCACACCTGAATCATTAAACTTTAGGCTGGGCATGAACCATCGTCCCTTTTTCATTAGTGTTAAAAAGCTGAGGCTACACCTCACCATGATTGTTCCATCATAAATTAAAATATCTTCCAATATTTTAGGACTTTCTAATATTGGTAAATAGGTTCCCTAAATTCATCTTCCTACAATAGTTGTATGTGGGAAGTTTCACTTTCTTCCCTCCTCTTTCATGATAAAAATTATTCCATGATTTTAGCTCTATTTATCTCTTTTTCACAGTCAACCTATGTGACCACTTTATCTCTTAAAACATAGATTTATCCATCATATAAATTCACATTGTCTCCACAATGTTTACATAGTCACGGTTTTTTAAATTTATCCAAATATGGGGTATCAGTCCACCGAAGAATGTATTTTCCTTTCCCTTATGATACATAACAAATCTATAGGTGTATTGAGTAAGTCTTGTAAATTAAATTCCATATATTCTAAATTATTTCCTTCTAATTCATCTTGGGGAATTACTTCACCATTTTTGTTCCCATCGAATGGGAAAATATTTATTGAAAAATATTCTCCTAAACTCTTCCCAATCCATAACATCAATCTCCCTTCTTGTATTTTTGTTTTTAATCACCATCCACCACTAATTAGATTCTCATTATAAGAGGTATACTACCATGGTGACTTTCTCTATAACTGAAATATGCAGTAAAAAAGTTAAATTTTATATAGAGGTAATCCACTATTCAGAAATCAATGGGTAGGTAGATCCACTAAAAGAAGGTGGTCATTAATGCATGAAGGACTCAATGATAAGTTGTTCCCTTTGAGGTGAATATGTTCTATCAACATGACTCAAGTTATTATTCATAACTTGATATAGTTTATTCAACATCCTCATGAAGTTTTCCATTCCATTATCCATTGGAAGTTCATCGGTGCATCATTCATTAAACTCATCATTTACGTGGTTCCTCTTATTTCATGCCTTTTTTCTAAAAGAAGAGAACCATAGAGAGAATTGTGTTACTTTTATGAATATAATAATTCTAAAGGGATTTATATCCTAAAAAATCATGCTTAAATATGTTATTAATATCCTATAATAAAAATAAAAATTTTATATATCCTTCATAAAGTTCATAAATAGCTAATGATTAACCATAAATATCCCCTAAGAGTACAAACCAAGTTTGAAACAAGGACTATTATCACGCATCAGTTTCTAATCAGTTCTATCTCAATATATTTTTTGGGGGTTATTACCCCTAGGTACATCTATGATAGATCCAAATCCACTTGTAGTATCCATACACGGATATATTTTCTTGTAAACTACTTAATACTTAACCACAATACAATGATGTTTTAATATATTTGGACTTATCCCTGAGGTTTATACTAACTTTCAAGTCCTAATTTTTAAAAATATGTAAACCATACTCTAATACCAACTATTTAATCCTTTGTTTTTTCTTATATAAACTTTTCATTACATACAACAGAATACAATATATTTTAAGCTTTAATTTCTTATAAATTAGGAACACAATACAAGAAAACATATAATTTTATTCTAATCCACGTGAAAGTATTATTCATGGGTTTAATATAATTTAACTTTTCCTTGTCTCATATCCTAGGGATATACATCAAAGGAAAGTGGTGAGCATGATCCCAGTAAGGGAGTTAACAAGGAAGACATTTAGCATGTGATCCTGAGGTATAGGAATAATAACATGACTTATAACAATATAACACAATCAAGAAAAAATGAAATGTATCATAATAAAAATAATTTAAATCATTACATGGAAATTTGGAAAAAACATTTAATTTAGACAATTATAAAAATATCACCCAGTTTTATCACCAATGTCTCATATATCAAAATTACCATGGTTATTCACAAAGGTATTATAAAAATGTCATCTTTAGAAACTAATTATTATCCTAATTCATTGGAGTGATATCAGGGAGAAACCATTATATGTATAAATATATGTGATATGTGTAGATTATAATAAATAATTTCATTAATAACCCATGGAGAATAAATAATGGGTTTCTTATCAAAATCCTGGATTACAAAAGTGCTTAAAGACATTATCATTATATCATTTTAACCCACCAAAAGGGAATGTGGAATTCATATATGTAAATAACCAAATCAGTAAACACATTTTATATCAAGGTTAATATCCTTGGGAAAAATAATATGTTAGGGTATACAAAAAAAATAAAATAAATAATAATTTATCAAGTAAATGAGAGAAATTTGACAAGTAAATTCAACATCATGATGGGTATAAAATATGGTTTAAAAAAGGAAAATAAGGGGGAACAAGGGTCTCCCATTGATAAAATATAATTATTTTTGTAATGGGATAATATAATATGGTCAAAAATTAATTAGTTTCTAAAATAGAAGACATACTATAAAAAAGTAACTTAATACAAAAAGAGATGTTGATATTTCTCTTAACTTGAAGATTCAATCCTAAATCTTTAGGATTAGAACCCATGTGGGATTAAAAACCTTGGGGGAATAATTAGGAGGAAAAATGATCATAAATTTATGTAGGATGGATTGGGAGTGAAGGAGAAAGTTTAAATATGTTGGTATTTCTAGCAAAAGTGGAGAAATTGTTTAATAATTTGCAAATATAGGTATTGGGAATCTACGTTGTGGAAAAAGAAAAACCATTCTCTTACCCATGGTTTTTCCTCATGTTTTTAGAAATTTGGGTCATATTTTATGATATTTTAATCCATTATATCTAAAAACATTTTTTAATACTTATTTGGACATTGGGAAGTAAATTATTCACAAAATAATATTTTTGAAATCAAATTTTTTTATTTTAGACTTTAGAAGTCACCTATAGGTTTGGGAATGGATTAAAAACCATTAAAATACTTAATATCATTATAATTACATATCTTTGGTCATGTATTGTGGTTAATTAATTATTACATCATTATGAAATAAATATTAATTCATAAAACATATCGAAAACCCAAAACTATATTTTTACTATTCATTGAAAAATAAATTATTTTGTAAGATTATCAAAAATTAACCTGAAACTACTTTATAAATTATTATTTAAAATATAATATTTATTTTATCAAATAATTATATAAGTATGATAGTGTAAAATTTTAAATATCAATATCCATATTTATTGAAAAATAGTGGTTTTTAAGACACAGTCAAATTTCGGACACTTAAAAAAATTTCATAAGACATTATTAAATTATTTTATCATTTAAATTTAAATAAGAGTGTTTTAAAATAATATTATAGAAAAAAAAAATATTATTCATAATATATGAGTTTTTTTATAAAAGTGTGTATATATTTTCTAAAATTAAAATTATGTTTTATTTGTTTCCAATAATTAATTTATGTAGTTAATCTTACTTAAACATATATTTTTTTAAAAAATATTATTCTAAAAATGGTATTGATGGAATAACTATTTTATATATAAAAATTAAATTAAATTTTAATTAACTAAGGCTTAGTCACATAACCCCTTATTACACCCACATATTCCCAAAGGGTAAGTTATGTAATGGTGGTAGTTTCATGGGGTGGATCGGCTAATATTGACTGAGTGTAAATCTCCATAAAATTGAATTTATCTTATAGGATATTTCATTCAATATTCACTTGTTTATTCTCATCTTGGTCTTGGTCAAGGGAGAACTTCATTAATGCAAACTACCTCCCATGTTTTGAAAAATGGGCTTCAAATAGCATGACTCTACTAGTTGGGGCCATATTTCTCTTTACTTCATAAATTATCCTTTGTTATTACTACTTTTAACCATTAATTATAATAGTAAAATTATTAATAATGGGTATAGTTTCCAATGGTCAAGTAGTCCAAATATTATTTTGACTAAGGGTCATATTTGACTAATGGTCATATAACTATTCCATCTATCACATTTCTCCTTATAAATACCACTTCATTCCTTCACTCAATATTCACTATAATTCCTCTAAGGTTATATTTTCATTTTCAATGATTTTGATTAGTTTACTAATATTTTGTTTTATTTTTATAGTGTTTTCAATGATGGAGATCATTCTAGCATATTGGGGTGATCCATATTTTCCCATTTTAGGTTTTCTATTTTATATTTTTTATCCAATGGTAATGTTTTTCATTTTCATAAGTTTCATATTTGGATAATGTAATCATATTTATTAATGAGATAATGTTTTTTTGGTTCTTAAATATTGTGTAAGTGTATAATATTATATAATATTACATACATTTTCTATGGAAAAAATTTAATTTAAAAATCCGTGGTGGTTAGAGTATAAACCTTAATTCCATTTCAATTCTAACACCTAATATGTACAAACTATTATTAACTTATTAATTAAATCTCATAACTTAGTGGAAACTAAATTCAAGGTAGAAGATAACTAAATCATTTATCATACCAATAATGTAATTCCTTAGAAGCATGTATAAAAAATTATAGAATATGTTTAACTAGTTAAAATAGATTATACATCATAATTCATAATATAAAAATTTTATTCATTAATAACATAGTAGGGAATAACACTAAATAAATGAAAAAATTCATAATTCTTCACATGAGATAAATAATCATGAACAATTCATAATTAAATCAATTTTAAACACTTTATAATATAGTCGTGAATTAAAGGTATTATATAATTAAATAAATATAAATACTTTACATTTATTTCTAATATGACCCTATAATATTTTACTTTTATATGTAATTTACCTAAATATATGACAATAAAAGAAATATAAATATTTTATATTCTATGTATACTATGTAAATAATTTAAATAATATAAATATCATATATTTATTAATATTTTAAACTTGATCATATCTATTATACAAACCCCTTTTGAAATAGTTTAAATAAATTCTTAAATAAGGCCTTTAATATGAACATTTCAAATTAAATATTAGGATTAGTTTATAATATTAAATATAAACTCCATTTTTTTAAATATATAAACAATTTAAATTACCCTTATAATTTATATATAAACATTTTATACCCAAATTATAAGTCACAACATATAAATTAAAAGGGTATTTAATATTATATGTATTTATTTAATAAACGTTTTATGTACATATCATAGTTAATTATAAACACATTATAATTAATTAATTTATAAACATTTCATTAATTAATTAAATATCCCTAAAATACTTTTTCTCTTATTTATAAAAAAATATAAATTATATAATTAAATTCATAACTGTAAAAATTTAATATTAAATATTTACTTGATGTCGTGTTTTATGATATTAGTATGTCATAATTTGTGATTAGATTTAAAATATATATCATGTATTCTGAATAGCTATTCATGGACTGTAATAGATAATAAAATAGTATCTTTCATATTTTAATTTATTCTTCAATATCGCAAAAGCGATACGATGCTTTGTTTTTTGATTTCACTCTAGCACCATTATATGATACGATTGGATCTATCAAAAACTAAAATATGTTAGAAACTAAAGGCTTTATACTATTACATTATTTATGGTATCCAATATCATGTAACATAGACGTATCATGGCTTATGATATCAGGTGTCATAAAAAATCCATAGTTCAAAACGCATATCATTTCTTATGATATGTTATTTCATAAAGAGAGGCATAATTCATTTTATATAATATATATAGCGATATCACCTATGATATCAATTTTGAAATATAAAATCTATATCCTAGACTATGGTATCCAATACAATGAAACTAGTTTCTTTATTTTTAACATGATTTCATGAAATACAAAGCATGGTGAATATTTAATACCACTAAAGGGATTTTTGATGATAGAATAACACTTATTAAATGTAACAGAATACATTATAAACATCATTTTCAAGATCACCAAGTTATACAAAACAAAAACTATGTTATACAACATTAAGAACATGAAACTTTTATCAAAATGGATTATACGTTTATCTTCAGTAATAAAGTGTGGTGAAGATCTCTGAGAAACAACCAAAAGAATCCTTCCTACAGGGTGTATCCACAGATCAACTGAATCACCCAATGATTAGGTGGTGTCCTATTTACCACATTTATATGTTATTATCTCTTTAGGGTTAATTAAGGTAATGAAATTTATACATAATATAATTAACACAAATAATGAGCGATCATAATTGAAAATCCTTCTCAATAGAATTTCCTATTTATATATCCCTTAGTGATCCTTATCATGTATCTATGAATTTACTCATATGTTTTATAATTTGTAAGTAAATGGGTATGTTCACAATTCTTGTCACCCTTTGGCTATGGAAACTCTCTTATGCATTTCATCTCATTAAATATTTCCTCAATGATAGCTTCAGTGGAAGATAGATATGAACATTTACACTAAACATTTGTAATACAAGATCAATCATAGGATATAATATAAAATATATAGTATGATTCAATTCTATTTTATATATATCAATATTAAATTATGATTGTATTGTTAGTATCATAATATAATTATAAGGACCTAACCTTAAAACATTACATAATCTTTAGTTTCTAGTCAAGAATTAACTTTAATTCATTTTAAGGATCTTTTCATATTAATATTTTTAGAGATATAGTTCATAACTCATACATAAAAAACCATATATTATAAATTCGAAACATTTGCTCAATATACATTTTTTCAAAATATAATACTTTAAAAAAAGAAATGTGTTTTCTTTTCATGAAATATTATTATGGCTTTCTATTTTACTTCTTCTATATTATTTCACATACTTAAAACCTATGAATAACATTTTAAAGAACGGTATGATGTCAAACATATTATTAAGGTACATATAAAATATTTAAATAAACCAATTATTTTATTATAAAACCATGATATCATAAAATATATTTTTTGTTATTAGATAATAAACTTTAAACTCAAATAATCATTTATTTACTCATAAAATCATCTTTATTGCCCAAAGTTTTTCATAAAACACTTTATAAGAAATAATAAAGGAAAAATAATATCCATGGGGGTTTCTTAGAAAACATAAGAACCTTTGAAAAATAATTTTTTTTTAAAGAAATTTTACCCAAAAAGGGAATAATCATTGATTTAAAACAAAAGATCCTTAGATTACCTTTTGAAATAAATTGATTTCTATGAAATCCCAAAAGGAATCATAGAAAATTTATATATGTTAATTGGTATATCATAATCATAAAACCCTTATAAATTTTAATAACTATTATAGTCAAATTCTAAAATAATTTTCAAGAGAACATAATCATTATCCAATATATTGGGGAGAAATATCGGGCTCACCCGTCATCGTGAGCTATATCAGGATCATCCATTAGGATTAGATATATAGAGATCACCTATCATTATAAAACATTTCCATGGACATATAATGAACAAAAATAATAATATTTCACCTTTTCATTATAAAACCATTGAAAAAAGCTTTTAAATCCCCATGTAAAACACTTTCAAATATTGAAATACCATTTCCTGTTAAAACCCCATTTTTAATACTAAAATAGAAATAAAATGGAAGTAGGTTTATTATTTTAAAATTAAATGGAATCTTATAAATGAATCCAAATATCAAATAATTAATTTATTGGTGGAAAATCCATTGGTTTCATATACATTAAAATAGAACATTTCTTTTTTCCTTTTGTAATGAATGTCATTACTTTTTTCCAAAAAGATTAATTTTTAGAACCATTGAAATAAAATAAAAAGAAACAAAAAACATCATTTATAATTTATTTATTTCCATATAAATAAATTCATAAAATAATTTTTAGAATATATACATAGAATAAAAAGATTTAGAAAATAAATCTTTAAAACATTTAAAATGAATTTTTTAAAGTAAAGTGTCCCTTACCTTGAGTCTGAATCATCATGTAAGTTATATATATTCATGAATGATAAACTTATGTAAATTATTTAATTTATTAGGAACATTTTCATGTTTTTTATTCCTTTTACCATGTTATAATAAACTTGTTAATAAATTAAGTACACATCAGATGTTTTGATAATATTCATCTTATATATCCAAAATTGCTTCAGTAGGTTGAAAATGGCCAAAGAGGTCATTATTCAATCATATAAAGAATAATAATCATGTCATAATTAACTTTTTTATATTTTCATTATACTTTAAAACCCATCCATATTGTATGATTGTCAAAAATTAACTATTCTACAATCATAAAGACAGTAGGTCGTACGTACGCATGAGTAATGTTTCCATTCTTCAGCAATCATTATGGAAAGAAGGTGAGTATTATTTTACCTTTATATTAGGATAATTATATCATAAATACTATATAATTTATTTAAATACATTTATATTTATGATAAATGTGATTCGACAATTAAAAATGAATTGCATCGCTTCATAGAGGTGGTAATCCACACATACACATGAACTGCATTGTCAATTTTCAATTAACGGAAAGGAAAAAAAATATGATATATTAATTTGAATAATTATATATATTTCATGAATAATATATATATATATATTAAATTCATCATTATAATCATCTGTGAGAGGCGGTAATGAAAAAAATTAGATTGGTTCGCAAGGCGGTAGTTCATCGTACACATGAATGACAATCTCATATCCTATTCGATAGAAGAGGATATGTATGTAGGTTATTAAATTAAAAAAATATAATTATATTTAAGATATATTTTTTTATTTCATTATATTGGAATAAAATTTTAATGAAAATAAGAATAAATAAAACTAAAACATTCATTTATAAATTTACCACTTCTTTAGACAATATCCACTTCCTAATACCTTAATCCCTCCATGGTTGGTAAACATACAAAACTAAGACCTATAGAACATTGGGATGTATTTTAGTAAGTTATTTGGATGGATATTAGATGAAAAAATGGTTCTTAATGTGTGATGAAAAGATGATATAATGTTTTCTTTTATAAGTGAGGGGAGGAGAATTTTTGGAATTACTACAAATATTAAATTTATATGAATTAATATTCATGAAAAAAATGTTTAAAATTAATATAATTATAATATAGGGTGATTATGGGTTTAAATAATCCAATAAAATAAAATTTGGAAATGTTAGGTGATTTTCTCACCCTTGTCTCTTTGTTTTAAATCCCCCCATTAGCCCTTTTGATAAATAGAGTAATATTAATATTTTTAACTCTTTAGGGGTTCAGAAAGTTAATATTAAAGACAAATTTACCCATAAATGAACCATATTTGATATTATAAACCACATAAAATTCACTTGGATTAATTTAATATATTTTAGGATTTTTAAATCACTACATAAAACATTATTTATTATAAAATATCATTAATATCATTTTTAGAACTATTAATTTACTTTAACGTTGAAAACCATATCTCATGAAATTAATTTGAATATAATCAATTCAAAAATCCCAAACATGTATTATTTGTCTAAAAATCCATGTAACATAATAATTCTTTCAAATTAAATTAATTTTATTATTTTTAAAATCATTTATTTTATTTTTCTATTAATTGAATAAATATTGTGTTAGTATTGTGTAACCATTTAGAGTAATTATTTTATCACTAAAAATTAGAAATAAGTTTCTATAAAAAATATTTATATTTCAAATAAATATTTATAAATAAACATCATATATTTTTATCCCTAACTAAAAAAATTGGAGATAATAAAACAAATAGAATGTCTTTTTTTTACTTTTCATTATATAAAAAAATAGAATAGTAAAAATAAAAGATAAATAGAAACAAATGTCATAATTTATAAGTTTTGATGATTGTGAAAGGTATATACTCATATAATGAACTAAATAAAAAAATTAGGTTTGTTATTTATTTATTATCAAGTTATTTTTAACCTTAATGAGCTGATTTACCCTTACCAAGGTGACAAAATGTTACTGAGGTTACTATTCATAATGCCAAAAAATAGAGGGGACCTATTTAATTTATTTTTACCACCTAATTCCAAATATTCAATCCATTTTTTAATATTAAATTCATGTAGTATAATATATTTTAAAATTAATCCTGCAAAACGTGAAGAAATTAGTTTTTCAGGAAAACACCTTTTAATTATAAAACCTTTTTTATACAAAATTCATGTGTAAAATTCATTTAAAATACCTTAATTAGATTATTTTTAATAAAAAATATCTAATTAAATTCTATATCAAATCCAAAATAGATTTTTAATTTATTAATACTTGAAAGGAAAATATTGTTTTTAATAAAAACTAACATTTTTTATTATTTATTTAAAAATCAATCTTTTCAAGAAAAACTAGAATATAAAACTATGATAATTTTTATATTATGATATCAAAAAAAATATCCTTTTTATAAAATACCATTTATAAAATTTCTAGGAATCAATTTTAATGTTCAATCTCAAAAAAATAATTTTTTTTTGAAGAAAAAAAATATTTAAAGAATAAAATAACATTACAGATAATTAAGTGCTTATTTTATTATTAATAAATATTTTTTATTGGTATTAAATTTATAGATATTTCATGATGTGGTTTATATTATTAATACTCACCAATGCAATGCCTAGGTTATAAAGGTCACATTTAAATAATATCATTTTTATAGCATATCCCAATTCTCTTAAAGTTCATTGTGGCATGTTAAGAAACCTATCGAGCATAGTATTATTTTGAAAACATTAGATGATGAATCCCCCTAACCCTTAGTAAATTTTATCCTCTTAATTTTGATTTTATCTAATTAATCAGGGTTTTATAATTTGAAATACCATTTTTGAAAACCCAAATCATAACAAAAGTTAATAAAACATCAACTCAAAAAGAGGGAATGGGAAATATGAATGTCATATAGAATAAAACATAACTAGGCTTACAAATAGGAGATAATTTGTGGAAAGAAAAAATATAAACATTGAGGAAGAACATAATGTATAAATAATGGTGAATATTGATAATGAACATTGATCATAATAATGTGAAGGATCATGAAAAATTAATGAACACAAAATTGTAAATTAAAGAGATGTGAAAAGAACATTGATTTATCATTAATGAAGATAATATGATAATATTTTTGTTACAAGATCCTTTTAGAAGGAAAATTTATTTTTTTATCTTCAAGATGGCCACTTTAAGGGTAATTGGTAACCAAAGTTACAATACCCAAAGTTATTATATCCAATAGGTTGGGATCCAAAGGTTCAAGATCACAAAACATAACCAGTTTCCAAATTTGAAATTCAAAATACAACACAAAACTTGATTCCTCGATCCTTGAGTCGCTCATGTCAACTGGGGTCATGTCACTTTCCATGAACCATCATTATCATTGGTAATCCACCATCTTCATCAACACCCATAACTTCTATTGGGGGAGGAATCCATCATAATCCATCACATTCATTGCTAAGAACTACCATCATAGTCAAAAAACCAAAACATACATTGAATCACCAGGAAGGGGACATCACATGGAGAGAAAAAGGATAAAATATCATGTTATAGAACCTCCTGGAATTCTTTCAAACACTTAAACAACACCCCCCCCCCCCCAAGCCTTCATTAGAACCAACACACTAGACTAACTCGGATGGGAGTGTTAGACCAGGAAGCCAAGTTAGAGTTGAGCATATGAAGGGAACCGCAGCGAGTCTCACTATGCAGGAAGGCTGAACCAAAAACACATCCAAAAAAATGAAAAAGCTAGAAAAAACCAAACACCATTTCCAATGAGAAAAACAAAATAACCAATTTAAGACCTCAATGTCGAGGATAAAAACAAATAACCACCAAAAAAACGAAAGAGACCAGAAGAATGGATGAAGATCCAGACAAGACCCCTTGCAGCGAACCTCAACCGTGAGCCACCAGCACCTCCCAAACCATGGTGAAGAATGAATAAAAAGACTAAAATGGATTTTGGTATGGTAGATACAGTCTGTATAGTGGTGGTGGATCATAGTCGAAGGCCTGAAGACAATAGGCCCAAGACCATAGAAGGAACGAAGACAAGAAAAACCAATAGGGGGAATAATGAGGGAATATAGAGCGTGAGGTCCACTCACCATCAAAGAGTCACGCCTGGGATTGAGGTCTCTAAATGGGAGAGATTCATCCAAATGAAGCAAAATCATAGGAAAAGAGAGAGAAAGCATTGGAGGCTGGAGGAAGGTACTCCATCACTAGGTGAGGAAATCCTAGAGGAGGAGGAGAGCTCTTGAGGGATATCTCTAGGAGAGAACAATGCTTTTTTAGTCAATATTTAAAACATGGTTGTCAATTAATTCCCACTTTTTACCTAAATGTGGGACCTCCAACCTTGGAAGATGCATGTTCCCCAACTATGAAATGGGGATGCATTTTCCTTTTTACATGTATGCACACACACAACCATCTTGATGTAGAAGTGTAAAGGGAAAGAGTAACAGATGCAACACAGCTATAATGTAAACCAAGCATGCATAAACTCTAGGGTGTATGAGAGTATTAAATTGAAAATATAAAATTAGAGGGGGAAAATACACAACCAACCAAAAATGTGTCCCAACCGAACAAAACTAGAAAAGGAAACTCTTGAGAGAGTTCTGCTCCTGAATCCCATGTTACGACCACAGTATGTGGTCTAAAGTATTAGGTATCCCTAAGCTCTATTACACTCATCGACGAATTCTCAATAATTTGTATAAAACATGACATGTGTGAGAAAATCCCATACATTGGTGATTATATACATACCTAGTAGAACACCTTCATAGTTTAAGGGGGAGGTTTACGAGATACAATTAGAATAGAAAGATAGTATATGGAAGATACGATTAAAGAGAACATCTCAACCCAAATCAAGATAGAAAGTAACCTCATCCAACATGAGTTTCTCAACATAGTGAGTATATGAACTACACATTGAGTATCCTCGACCTATAGAATGATAGTAAACTCAACCAACCATGATAAGATAAACATAAAAAACATGTGGCATACCTCGCTTATCTTCACCTCTCCTAGAAGGAGAGTAACCAAATACAAGGTTATGGATATAGAATATAATATATATATATATATATTCTTAGTTAAATGAATCCCAAATGAGAGAGTAAAGGTATATACATCTCATATACCAACCTAAGAAGAAGAGTAGTCAAAAGTTACAAAAGTACATCAATCACTACAAAAAAAACATGGTTTAGCGGTGGTTTTGTGGCGGTGGTTCACAAAACTGCCGCTAAACCTTTTTCGGTGAAGGTTTCACGGTGGTTTTTAATAAACCGCCGAGAAACCCGAATTATTTTACACAGATGCTAACCCTTTCCCCCTTCCCCTTCGTGATCCCTAACCCTCGCAACTCCGCACCCCCCGCGTTGTCGGCGACTCCCCACCCCCCGCGCTGCCGGCGACTCCTCACCCCCGCGCTCTCCGGCGAAACCCGCACCCCCCGGCGCCCCCCTCGACCACCGGTGACCCCCTCGACCACCGGCGACCCCCGCGCCCCCCGCGCCCCCCGCGCCCTCCGGCGACCCCGGCACCCCCCATGCCCCCTGCGCCCTCCGGCGACCCCCCGCACCTGATTTGTGAGGTAATATAATGACCTGATTTGTAGTAAAACATAAAACCCACATTGGAATTTTACACCATTAATTAGTAGAGATTTAATGTTTAACATACTAGTGCATCCTAAATTATCTAATTAGAAGGGGACATGTTCTTACTTTTTTGAACTATGTTTTTCTATTTTGAATCTTGTTACAATTCATTGTTGATTTGATATAGGGAGTGGTACAATATTGTTCCTTTTCATTATTAATTCATGATTCCCATTCCATGTGATTTGAAAATGCATTATATTCATTTTTTTCATGATTTATTTAGTGTACTAATGAATCTAATATTGAGATTATATACATCAAATAGTTTTTTACAATTCATGCCTTGTGCGCAAAGATTAATTAGTTGGGTTGTGAATAATTGTTGATATATATATTTAATTACACATATATTTTTGAACATCACAATGATATATTTATGTGGTCATAAAATAATAGTGTTTCTTGTTAATGAATCATAGTTTGTTTTAGTCTTTAAAATTAATTATTCTATATGTTATTTGAAATTTAGTTTCATTGTAAATATATAGTCACCACATTATATTAATTGATGATAAATCATAGGTTATTAACTTTTCTTTTTCATGTTAATTGAGTACATGTTTTTAGTTGTGAATTAATGCTGTAATAAATGGCATTCTTATCATTATTTTCCATACGATGTATTGTTGCATGCAGCCCTCCAGGACCTGTACATAGAAAACCAGTTTGGGTTAGAAAATTTCTCTTTAAAAGGTTGAATATTCAACATCCTTTATTTGAAAATGAACAAAAATGTGTCTAGAGATCATGAACACTTGGTCAATAATGGATTCAGTTGATGGAAAACTATTTTTCTTTAATAACAATCTCAACATATTCATACTACAATATTTTGATAACAAGAAAACATTATTAATAATTAGTTACTGTATAGAGGTATGTTACGACTTTAATATACTCTCTTAAATAATTTATTCCTTTATTAACTGATATCAGTATGGATCAAACATTTTAATTTCTTATCATAATGCTCTGTTGGGTTTTGATCTGAAATTATTGTTGTCATTGAACTTTTTCCAGCATGGCATTCTTTTGTCACTATGTCCTAAGTTGCAGTTTCTTGGATGGCAGTTCTTGCGCATCTCTTGTTTTTCATCCAAGATCAAGTACTTGCATTATCTGTTATCTATTAATGTTATTTCAGTTGTGTTTTAGGCCAATGATGTCATCTATTTCATTTGGGAAATCTTTTTGGTTCCAACAGTTTGAGTTGTGGATGAATTGCAGATTTGTTTGTAGGTTCACTAATATTTTCATTTACTATTATTTAGGCCCATCTGGAGTTTTTTTTTTTGAATTTTAACTGTTATATTCTACTGGAATGAGTGTTCTTATTTGTATTTTAGGAATGAATGTCAAGCTTCAGACTAGTTGCAGGTTCCACGTTATTGATTTGTTGTCGTAGTGCTGTGAATGCTTTGTGTTTTGGTTTTCTTTTTGTTATTTTGTTTCTTTTCATTTATTGCCTTTGGTTTATTGGTTCTAATGTAATCCCCATGGTGTTTCATGGACAGTCCAATGTTTTCTTGTCTGTGTTTGTGTTGTTTTGTTTGATTTGAGTGTACTTCTTCTCTATTTATATAATATGACTTGAAGTACCATTCTATATTGCACCAGGGTGTTGGTCCTATATCCATTAATATTGTATCCCCTTTCACACTAGGGTGTAGGTTCACAATAAAAATTATGTAGAAATATATTATGTAATCCCTATAACCCTAGGAAGAGGGCCCTCCATCAAACAGGATGGTTCTCCCCATGAACATGTTTTGTGGATCCACCATACACATTATGCCGAAACAAAGGAGGTAATACACTATTACACAATGTAGAGATTCCTCAATCCATGGTTGTTATGATCCATAAGATTATAGAAAATTGATGAGGTGTTGGACCTCCTCAATAATTCCCTGAACAAATTAGCATGATACTGGGCATTGATAAAATTTCATTAGAGAAGTTGTGAAACCATTATTTTGGACTGGTATTTGAAATAGATATAACCTTTCTCTCCTTTTTGGTTTTCATTGAAGAACATATCTCTTTATTGTTGGGTTAGTTTTTCGTCAATCTTTAGGCTCAGATGTCTAATATTAACATGTATTCTATTCCTCCTATATCGGGTTTGGATGTGGAAGGTTGGGTATATATGTGTTCAAACCTAATTGAGTTATTCCCACACATGTCATGTATATATAGATAATGTACAAATTAGTTGTGTATTATGTTGGGAAAAGGGATAATTGGGTTAATTTGACCTTACATGGTGGTCGGTGATTATAGATCAATAGTCGATCTCTCTATAATTCATTCGTTTCATATTATTGTCAGGATATGTAATATTTCCCTATTAGGTGTATATTTTTTCCATTTGTTTTCATATTACCTATTGTACTATTTTTTATTCTCTAAAGTAAATAACATGATAGAATGTAAATATTTAGTTTATTTTCTCTTATTTTTATTATTATGAACATATTCATATATATGGTTGGGTGCATGCCTACATGTACATTATGAAGAGGCCTACCATTATAATTATTCATTCTCGTCACTTATCTATAAAAAATGGCCTATGGTGGAAAGAATTGGGTTTGGGTGGCCTAGTCTTCCACCGTGAGGAGGTCATTACTGCGTCGAGTCTCAAAAAACCATAATGGGAAATAAAAACACATGGGTCATCAAAATAATGAAATATCTAAAAAATTATTTCAATTATGACAAATATACATTCCACCTTATCAACAACTACATGACTTAAATATTTCAAAATACCAATATATATTCCTATGATGTAAACATTGTTTTTGGGAGAGGCAGATATATAGAGAAGGGAAAGGGGAATAAATTATATGGTTAGGAAGAAGTATATGTAACCAACACTTCAAAAAGGTGATGCTAATGTCAAATAGGACATCATTTGATTATAAACTACTTGCATCAACCTTGGATAAATTCCTCTACAACATCATTTATGGCCATGGTTGGGGTCAAACATGTAGTATTATTTCCATTATGTATGACTACATTTGATGTTACCTTTACATTGTTCTTTATTTATTTTTGGATTTTTTGGTTAGATTTTGGAGATTATTTACACTGGATCATTATATAAATCATCTGATCTGATAATTATTTTTCTCAATACTGATATGAGATGTCCCAACATTATTATCTCATGTTGTAACATGTCATTGGGTTAGAGGTACATCACCATTTATAATTTTTAAATAGTTTTAATTAAAATTAGCTTAAGTTAAGTTAATTTGTTGATTGACTTGGTTCAACTTCATAGGTAATTTTTTTGGGATAAAGGTTGGAGTTCACCACAAACAATACATAAGTGGTTGGTTATTATATAGGTGTGATGAGGTGGGCTGGTGATTTTTATGCAATTATTCCTTGTTGGTTTTAATTGAAATAAACTATAATTTTTATAATAAAATTATATAATTAACTATAAATTGTATATAATTATTTATTTGGTGTTGTCCCTTGAGATAGGTACTAAAGATATGATTTCAGATTTAAAAAATCATAGACAAGAGTTATAAGGTTGTTCTTAAAAAGTGAAAAAAATAGAATTGATGTGAGTAGTCCTTCTGCATTTCCCATGTGTTTATGAATTTGATGTATTTATGTGTTTTACATTCTCACCACTATAGTGATCAAACCCTTTTAAAAAATTAATTTTTTTTATTAAAATAAAATTGTTATAAATGAGATTAATAATGTTTCAATGTCTAAGACAACCCTTGAATAAAAAACTGGTTCTTTATATGTCGATGGTTGAAGACATGATTATAAATGTCTGACTTGTAATACTCAAACCTAGAGAGGTGACACTTCGATGAATAAAGTGAACATAGTGGACCTCTTTATAGTTGGTTGTGTATGAAACCATTGAGAAACATCATTCCTCTTGGAGGACATCTAAGGTCAAGCCTAAACAATCACATAATGTCTCAGGTTTAAAATGCATTATGATCAGTTTCGATCACAGATCAATGGGGTGTTGTTTGAGGCAACATAAATGTGTGATCGATAGTGTTAATGTAAGTGTGTAGCCCGATATTCTTATTCCTCCTCAATGAGGTGTTGATGTTGCCTCCTATGGACCAGACTTGTTCTGTTGGTCTGAAGTGGTAAATGTGATCAATGAATCATCTTTATTATATTATGCATACTTTATGATCAACGGTTCATCTTTATTATATTATGTTTCTGTAATCTTACACTATCGTATATTTTTGTGTAGGCACATTGTGATATACATGGATAAAAGCTGGATCACATTACCGAGGAACACACCTCAATATGTTAACGGTTTGAATGAGTTTTTAGATTTTGCAATTTCTAATCGATCTGTTGAAGGGAGAATAAGATTTCCATGTCCTAAATGTAAATTTAGAACATGGTTGAAGAGAGATTAAGTTTATGAACATTTAATACTGAAGCAATTCCCTGATCAATATTTGTATTGGATTTGGCATGGAGAATCAAACAATACAGAAAGATTGAGGACTGATGTTAATCCACAGAATGAGGTCCCAAGTTTGTTGCCAATGGAAAATGAAATGCAAAACCTCATAAATGATGCATTCGGCACTGCAAGACACCACTATGAGCACCAAAACATATCAGAACAACCAGAATATGATGCTACAAATTGCAACGTGACAAGTGATGTTTTTGAGACTGTAACACAAGAAGATCAAGATTGTAACATATCATTGGATCCTCCTCTTGATTCTATGGAGCCAAATGTAAGGGAAAACCTCAGTGAGGAAAATGTGTTTCATGATTTAGTTGATGATGTAAATCAAGAGTTGTATAGTGGGTGTTTGAAATATTCAAAACTTTCATTTCTGCTGAAGTTGTACCATATCAAATGTCTTTGTGGAATTACAAATAAGGAAATGTCTATGTTATTGGAATTGATTCGTGATGCATTTCCTGAAGCAAAAATCCCAGAATCGTTTTATGAGATGAAAAAAGTTGTAAACAAGCTTGGTCTGAATTATACAAAAATACATGCGTGTCCCAATGATTGTATGCTTTACTGGGGAGAGGATTCAAGTAGACAGAATTGTAAGAAATGTTATTCATCTAGATGGCAGTCAAAGGGTAATGTTGGAAGTATGACTGAACATAATTTCATTGAGAAGAAGAAAAGGAACACACCTGCAAAAGTTTTGCGTTACTTTCCTTTGAAGCCTCGATTGCAAAGATTATTCATGTCATCAAAAACTGCTGAACACATGAAGTGGCATGCTGTAGATAATAACAATGATGGGTTAATGATACATCCACAAGATTCCCAATCTTGGAATACATTTGATTCATTACATCCAGATTTCCCAGCTGATCCTAGGAATGTTCGATTGGGATTGGGTGCCGATGGATTCAACCCATTTGGGACTTTGAGTACGAGTTATAGCATTTGGCCAGTTGTTTTGATCCCTTATAATCTTCCTCCATGGATGTGTATGCAAAAAACATATATTATCATTTCGATGATTATTCCTGGAAAACAAATGCCTGGAAATGATATTGATGTATACCTGCAGCCTTTGATTGAAGAATTGCAGGAGTTATGGAGCAACGGTGTTGAGACATTTGATGTTTCTTCTAAAACAATGTTCAAAATGCATGCTGCTTTAATGTGGACCATTAGTGACTTCCCTGGGCTTGGGAATTTATCTGGTTGGAACACTTATATAGGTTTGGCTTGTCCTGTTTGTAACTTTGATTTCGAGCCCAAACGGCTACCTCACAGTAGAAAATGGTGCTTCTTGTGCCATCGAATATTTATTGATGTATCTCATAGATTTCGGATGAACAAATCAAAATTTAATGGTTCCATTGATCGTATACCACCTCCAAAGTTGTTAACCGGTTCTGAAATATTGACACAGCTTGAAAATGTTAAAACAGAATTTGGGAAGGTTCATCATTTGAATGATAGCGGAAAACGAGTGCGAAGTGCATCGTCAAGTGAAATCATAATGCAACAATGGAAGAAAAAAAAGTATATTATTCAACCTTCAGTATTGGGTATTTAATTCTTTGTGCCACAATCTTGATGTGATGCATATTGAGAAGAATGTATGTGATAATTTGATTTTCACATTACTTAATGAGCATGTAAAGTCGAAGGATCATCTCAATGCTCGCAAAGACTTACAAGTAATGAACATAAAACATGATCTATGGCCAGATGATAATGAAAAGTATGCTCCGGCCATTTTTTCAATGAAAAATAAGGATAAAGATACGTTCCTTAAAATTTTAAAGAATGTGAAGGTATCTGATGGGTATTCGAGTAACATCTCGAGGTGTGTTGACTTGAAGAATCGTAAGTTATATGGATTGAAAAGTCACGATTCACATATTTTGTTACAATAGTTACTACCATTGGCATTGCGTACATTATTACCTAAAAAAGTTACTGCTGTTGTACTCCAATTCTGCACATTTTTCAGGCAATTATGTTAGAAATCTCTACATCCATTTCAGCTTGACAACCTACAGGAGAGGTTTGTATTGACCCTTTGTGCAATGGAGATGATCTTTCCTCCATCGTTTTTTACTGTCATGATGCATTTAACTGTGCATTTGGTTGACGAAGCTAAATTAGGAGGCCCCGTTCATTATCGATGGATGTATCCAACTGAGAGGTATTTTATTTATATGTTTCCAGTTAAGTAAACAATTTTTGGCATTTAAATAAATGCATAATATTATTATTTTTTTTCACAGATATCTTGGGCATTTGAAAGCATACGTGAGAAATAAAGCTCAACCAGAAGGCTCTATTGCTGAAGGCTATTTGGCCAAGGAGTGTCTCACCTTTTGTTCCAGATATTTGGATGATATTGAGACAATATTTAATCGAGTTAGACGTGTTGATGACACATCAACTCATTCTCAAAGGCATCAGAAATCAAAAATATTTCCTGCTATTGGCCGATCAGTTGGTAGGACCTCATACGCGACACTAACAGAATTGGAATTATTACAGGCACATAGATATGTGCTGCTGAATAGTGAAATTGCAGATCCATTTATTAAAGAGTTGAGGATAAAAACAAAGAGATGAATGAGAGTCCGAACACGAAATGAAAAAGATATAACGAAAGCTGTGAATAAAGAGCTGGTAGAATGGTTTGCACGACGTGTATGTTTATAAATATTGCAATAAATACGAATATTAGTTTGACACATACAATTTGCAAATCTATTAATTTTTTTTTAGATCATGAATACTGATACTCGAGCAGACTTGTCAGAAGATTTGAAGTTTCTTGTTATAGGTCCTATAAAACAAGTTAGAATGTTCGGCGCTTATAATGTGAATGGTTTTAGATTTCGTACAGTCGATCGAGAAGTGGGATTGAAAACACAGAATAGTGGTATATTTACATTTGCTGAAGTGGAATACTATGGAAAGCTGCATGATATTATTGAATTAAACTAGCACGGGCATTTTTCTGTTGTTTTATTCAAATGAAAATGGGTCGATATTATCAGAGGTGTTAAAAGAGATTCCTTGCAATTTACTTCTGTAAACTTCTCTCACTTGATGGATGTTGGTGATCGTGAACTGCATGATCCATATATCTTATCATCGCAGGAAAAAATGGTATATTATGTGAATGATGTTGTGGATGATCGGTGGAGTGTAGTTACTCACGTAATACAAAGAGATTTGTATGATATGGGTGATGAAGTGGAAGATTTGACCACTGCAATTGAATTTCATCAACAACAGGAAGCAGAATTATTTGTCCATCATGATATTGAAAATATTATTCTAGCAAGGATAAATGAAGTGGATGAAGCAATGGAGTAGGAAATCGACATGATTGAAGGGGAAAATGATTGTATGTACAATTATTTATTCATTCAGCAACCACTTGTTTCATTTCTGTAGTCATTCATTATCATTGTTATATATATTTTGTTTGTTAGTACTGGGCATCTATTATCATTTTTAATTTTTTTTTCTGCATAAATTTTTTGAAATATATATTCTGAACGTAATTTTATTTTATTAAATGACAGGAATGCCAAGGAAGAAGCAGTACACCATTCCTTCTACTTCTACGACAGATGACGATTCGTCTGTCCCCACGACATCTGAGGCAGTAGCTGCCTACATCCCTGCATCATCTCCCCCTGCACCATCTCTGACACCATCAGTGGATGCCTCATTAGAGGATGAGTCATCGCCTCCCCCTACAGGAGCCTCAGTAGTGGGGCAGCGACACGCCCCTTCCAGTTCATCACGGACATTCTGGAGCGTCACAGTCATAGGTACAAATTTTAATTAAATAAATTTATTGCATTTTGTTTATAGTAATTGTTTCCTCATTGCAGATGAAAACAATGCAACCGTGGAAAAACACATAAAAAGCTCTGATGTTTAGAACATGCATGGCGAGAAGATAGTGGTTCCATTTGATTCTTATGGGGTCCCGACGGATGACGCTGCAGGTTTACTTGGTCAGATTATAGGTCAGCTGGCAGCGGAGCCCATTTCCCTGCCTATTTCATATGATGATTGGAGGCATATGCCTCCAAACTGGAAAAATGAAGTTTATGATTCTCAGATAAAGGTAATTTTATTACTTTATGGTTTAATTTAATGTCATGTTACTAATATATTCAAAATTAATTTCTGTATACATATGTTCTTCCACTTTACCGTTGCTGATGTGATAGCACAGAAGTGGACATTGAAAAATCTTGGAAAAAAATGGAAAGATTTCAAATGGAGGTTGTGGTGTGATGTCAATGATACTTCATTGACCTTGCAGCAGATGTATGAGAAGCTACTCAGTGGGGTACCGAAAGAACAGTTGAAGGTTTTTGTCGATAGACATCGTGATGAGAAGCGGATGGTATTGAAATATATTTTATTATATTATCCTCATTTTACATTTATACATGTACATGAAGAGGAGATAGACATTGAATACAATACTGTTAAATTGAATTTTATTTATTTCAGGATCTCTCAAGACAGAATGCTTCAAACCGGGCAAAGCAGGTCATCCCGCACACTGCGGGTTCAAAAAGCTTTTCAAGAAGCCAAATGTCATTGGTAATATTTTAATTAGTTTAAATATTTATAAGATAATATTATCTATTTAACTTATTTAATTGTTGAATTATCTTTGTTTAATGCAGTCACAGAGTTTAGGGCATGACTCATCCTGAACAGAACTGTGGCTGGATGTTCATAAAAAAACAGAAGGAAATTTTGTTAATGAACCTGCTAGAGAAGTTGGGGTATGAAGTCAATTATTTATTATAATAACTTATTATCAGTTTTTACTGTGTTAATATATATTGATATTTGATTTATAAGTAAAAATTAAAGAAATATGGGATGCCAATCCTGGGCAATCCTACTCAGTCTCCCAGGATGACCCGGTTGGTAAAGTCCTTGGGAAGGAGCATCCTGGTAGAGTGCGCGGGATGGGTTTGGGACCTGTACCATCTGAGGTCTTTCGCATGCCATCCGGGATTTCGGCTACATCTACTCCTGCTTATAGTCATTTCATACCTGAAGATGCTCAGAGGGAGATGTCTTCTCTACGAAACACAGTTCACCAACAGGGGGATCAGATATCTTCTTTGTAGAAAGAGTTTCTTGAAATACATCAGTATATGAGCAGATATGCCCCCAGTGGTAGTGCATCGGGTAGTGGTGAGTAGGTAAATCACAAAAAAAATCAAAATCATTTAGTTTGAAAACCATTATTGGTTTTAATTTTTATTATAAATATGAAACAATATTTAATTTTCAATATAATGTTCTTACAGGTGGCAGCAGGTGGTGGAGATGAAGGTGGAGAGGGTGACGATTCAGCATCAGATGATGAGTAGTAGTATTGTTGATGTGTTGAACAAGTATGATAACAGTTGGTTTGTATATGTAACATTTATGGCACATAGTTTCCACCAAACATTTCCATATATGTAACCCATATTAATACCATTTCTACTATATAGTAGCATTCAGGTAGCCCCATTGTGTAAGCTCGATTCATAAACAGATTGGGTGTTCTGACATGCTGGTCGGGTTGGTTTCATCTTTTATGACAAATGTTATGGAGTTTGTGAGTGTGAATCAGATAACTGTCACATGTGTGATTAAGGTGAATCTAACCTAGTTCTCTTATGAGCAGTTGGTCTATCTCTTCTTTTCATGACTAGTACACTCCTAATTTGGGGAACATCGTGTCAGATATAGTAAAAATGTCCTTCTAGGTAGTAGAAGTGATGGAAGTGTCTTAGAGGTGATGGAAGTGTCTCCAATCTTCTGATAATATTTATACTATCTTAGTGTACTCTTGCTTAGCAACGACCATTTCCCCTATCTTTACGTCATCCTCGATGCACTAAGAGAGCATCGGTTATATGGTGGGTCGAAAATGTCTTCTGAGAAAGATTTCATGACTACTTTCAGTTAGGCTGACTGGCATTTGACTGTTTCTTTATAGTAAGGTCCCTATTATGGCCTCAGAAGTATTTAGGATTTCCCAATTAGAGAAAAAATTCCAATATTATCATTGGAAATCTTTGGATATTCTTTATATGAAATTACAATGGTGAAGAATACTATGGTTCATAATTTTCTGTTAATGTTAAAACCTATAGTGGGGAGCACCATCGGTTGGATGCTTATAGGGATGATGATGTGATCATTTATCTAGTTGAACGGGCCTAGGTAAGAACCAAAAATATCAATTTTGGGTGGTATGATAGGTGCACACAGTTTGTCTAAAACTGTGCGAACCTATAGTAGAAAACCATGCGGCTGGAGTAGGTGAGAAGAAGTGCCCCACACGGGCTGCACACAGTTTTCCAAACTGTGTTCCTAGCTCACATGGTTAGTGCCACTTAGGCATTATTATCACACAATTCATTACACATTTCTCACATGGTTAGGGTAAACTATGTGGGGAAACCATGTGAGGTAGGATTCCTAAGTAGTGGGAGTCTCACGGTTGGTGTACGGTTTGGAAATTCATATAGCAAAACCATGTGAACTATTCTTAAGGGTGAAATTACCATTTTTCCAATAATAGGTTAAATGTTTTAACTCCCTTTATTTCCTCCTCCTTCTTCCCCAGCATTCACATCTCCCTCCTCTATGGGTTTCTCCACCTCCCTCCATTAGGATTTGATGGTTCTCCTTCATCCATCATCATATTTTATCACCATCGATCCCTAATTTATCAAGGTACAATATCTTTTCCCCTATTTTCAGGGTGGATGTATGTTTCTTATATTTCTTCCCTTAGGGATTTTAGTTATTTTATTTATTCATGTGCTAATGTGTATCATGCTACCTTCTATATGTATACTATTTTTTAGTTTTTTATCTTCATCTGGACATGAATTCATGGTTGTAAATTGTCATTGGCCTTTTATATTTAGTTTATATTATTCATCCAATGCTTTGTCTTTCATTTATTGTTGATTTAATTATTGTATGTTTTTTCTCTATTTATTATACCACTATCCTACACTACCAAGAAGGGGGTCGAGATCCCCATGAAACCTAGGTGATCTCTATATTCTGGTTTGATTTATTTTTAAGGGCAGTGGTGTAGTAGAACCAAATTTTTTTTTCCATTTCAGCATTTAGCTGCGGTTTTAACCGCCGCTAATGCCATACTTGGTAGCATTTAGCGGCGGTTAAACCGCCGCTAAATTCCTTGTTGGGCAGCATTTAGCGGCGGTTAAAACCGCCGCTATATATATTACTTTTATATTTAGCGGAGGTTTTACCGCCGCAAAATAGGCACATCAAACGGCTTAATTTTTCGGCGGTTAAAACCGCTGCGAATAAAAAAGTGTGGCATAGCCATAAAACCGCCGCTAAATGGAGAGAAACCGCCAGGAAATGAGGCATCTACGACACATTTTTTTTAACTGCCGCGAAATAGAAAAAACCGCCGCTAAAAGATTGCCGATGCCAAGTTTAGCGGCGGTTTTTGTAAACCGCCGCTAAATGGGGAAAAAACCGCAGCTAAGGGATGCTTTTGTTGTAGTGAATGATGCCCAACATCTCACACGTCTACCTAGAATTAATTTCACCAGTAAAGTCGCACATTACCACTATGTTTCACATTTGAGGAGCCACAAAATCAATGTAGAGGACTCATGAATGGTAAAATAGGATGGATTCACTATGATATTCATCGAGGACCCACTTCCTAGATATATTGGAGGGTACCAATTGGTAATCATCAAGGATGCCAATGCCTAGCTCTATTGGAGGTTATAACTCGGTAGTCATTGAGTACTCCATTGCCCATCTCTAATAGTGGGTACAACTTAGTAATTTTCAAGGAATCCACATTATATATTAGAATTCCAAATGGATGCCACCATCGTGTTCTATGTAATAAAACACTTATGATAGGATACTCATGGGAAAAAATAAGAGCTCAAACAAAGGATATAAGGAACCTTGAAGTTTCCTCCAAAGATACCAAGGGGTATACTTTATGTGAGGGGAACCACACAGTGTGTGCTCCCGCCCCATCATCTAGTCATGTCTCTAAAGGTACACGATCTCAAGACCAATATCCTTACATACCATGTAGATAGACTACATGGAGTGTCCAAGCTAACTGGGACCTGGGATGGATTATTTTTACATGTCTGTGTAGATGGCCTGGTGTTCGTGTACATCGGTACATGGCGTGTGGCTTCACATGGGGATTTTATCATGTCCCCAACCCATTTTTGTGTACTTTGATACAAATTTGTATGCCTAGACATGTACTCCTAATTGGATTCATGTCTGTGTAACCCATTACATGGGTCGTCCAACTGGGGAAGAGGTATAGGTCATATAGGAGAGATACACATCGTGCCATGCTTATGATTTCCCAAAACCCTAGTCACTACACTTAAGGGGATACCACTACTAGAAATATTTCTTTTCACAATTATACTAAAAGGGATTTATCAGTGATTTAGAAGTGCTGGTAATACGAGCGATGTTAATGGGTTGGCTTCAACATTGCTCGGAAAATGCGCTATTAAAGGCCCCCTTTAACAGTGCTAAAAATTGATGATTAAGGGGGGTCTTTATTAGAAATTATTTGTAGTGATGATGAAGGGGGACTTTAACAGTGCTTTTTTGGCATTGTTAAAGTCCACACTGATAAAGGGGGGAAATTATTTTTCTTCAAACCTCTTCCTTCCCCACCTTTTATCATCTCTTATCATCCCATTTATCTATGTTTCCCACCCCCTTTATCCAATATTTTGATAATTCCACCAACCCTCATGCGCCCCTACCTCCATCTAGTTTCAAACCCTAGACCTCCTACTTATATCACAGTACCTTTTCCTCTCCCTTATGATTTTTGTCTTTCTTTTTATGATATATCTATATATTTATATATATATATATCATAAAATTTTTTAATCCATATATTTATATACATCATTATATATATTTATATTTATATTTATATATTTAAATACATGTATAAAATATGATTGTGTGTTTGTGTGAATATTTAAAAAATATCTATATATTGTTATATATTTTAGTATGAATAATAGTACATTATGAGAAATGATAAAAATTCCAAACCATAATAAAAATATGAATGTAATACCTTGAAATAAATTCATCCCCAACTGAGAAAATAAAATAATACCCTGTTAAAAGAAGATGAAATTCCATTGAATGTTATGAAATTAGGGTATCCTGGATAAAAACTCAATTTTGGAGGCCTTACATGCCTCTTTTTACATTAAAAAACAGTGATCAGGGTACCCCTAGTCTACATGGCATAGAACACATTGCAGGCTAAGATTTGATATATAGTAGAGCCCAAACAGACACCCAGATCAAAAGTTATGGTTGTTTCATATTCGAGTAACATTTTTAACTTATTTAAGATATTTTTTATTTTTTTATTTTTTTATTTTTTTGTCTTCAAATTGTTGTGAAGCTACTATTACAAGATAATAATTAGAAAATTAATAGTTAAAAATATTTTTTTAATTATTTTATAAGACATTTTCACTAAATATCATATATATTAAGTGTAAATTATTATTTAGCCTTATCTAAACATATTTAGAAAATATATAATAAATTTATATCAATATAAATATATTTATATATTAATATATTACTTTAAATGTTTTTTTAATATATTATTTATCAATGCTAGTCAAAAAGTGATAAAAAAGTGGAGGACTTTATCAGTGTTTCTAAAAAATAGCTGATAAAGATCCACCCCCCCCCCCTATTAGTGCTTATTTACAAGAACTAATAAAGGTCCCCCTTTATCGGTGCTTTTTTACTAGTACTAATAAAGGGAACCCCTTTATCATTTCTTTTTTAATAGCATGGATAAAGGGGGGACTTTATCAGCCTTTTTTTACAACTCCTGATAAAGGGTCCATGTAATGCCCCGACCCCAAAAACCCAGAGCCAGTGCATTATTTAAATACATTGGAAATATTGTAAGGAATCATGTCCCTAAGGACCAATCAATTTTTCAGTCTTGGAAATACAAGATACAAACATAAGTTTTACATTACAACTTGAAATTAAAAACAACATATTATACACTTTGAAAGCTCTTTTATCACTTATACTATCATTGTGTGTAAATAATAATGTACTTCTTCACATCCTAGGGGAAAATGAAATAAAAGAAAGGGGTGAGCTCAGATGCTTAGTAAGGATAAAAAATACAAGAGAAGATTTCATAAATAAGAATACATTTTAATTCAACATATAAACTAATACACAAGCCTTTTAAACATAATCTTCAGCATAATATGGAAATAATAAGTCAAATAATTCCATTTAAAATTTCACAAGGATATCCTAAAAGTCAAATAATCACATGAAATATCAATAACTAATCTCATAATGAGGGAATGCTTAATGTCGGACAAATAAAACATATCATTGATGCCTTGGCCAAAACATCTAAAAATAAATTGTTATGGCCTTTGCCAAGTCCATATCTAGAAATAAATGGGCAAGCCCTTAGCCAAGTCTATATCTAGTTTTTCTTAATAGACCTACTGATGCATCGAGGAGTTATAGAGGGCCACTCCCATCACTTACTAAGTCTAATACATTCCTCATATGAAAAGGGTGAAACATAACATAATAATTCATTTTAAAACTATCATACTAAATGTTAATAATTTAACAATAAACCATTAATGGTATCAAAATAGCACATCCATAGTCAAACATATCATAAAACCTTAACTATAATATGGTATATTTTATCCTAAAAATCAACCTCAATTAAGCCTAAAATCATACAAAGGATGTTAACATAGAGGAAAATAATATAATAAAATAATTAAAACTCTTTGAGGGACATATCCCTTTTTTACTATGAAATTCATATAAAAGTCCCACAATTTATAAAAGAAGACATTTAAAAGAGATTTTTGAATCAAAGTTTCTTGTACAACTTTGAAACTTTTTAAATGAATTAACATTTTAAAACATTTATGTCCATGTAAATAAATCATTAAAACCTTTTTGAAAAAATGTAAATTAATAAGATAAATATTTAAAATATTTAAAATGATGTTTTAGTTAAAGATTCCCTTACCTAAAACCATAAAAATATTCTTTTTGAAATTTTTTTAAGATACATGTACATGAATGATCAATATGTCCCATTAAATACTTATGCACAAACTATCTCAGATAATAATGAGATTCCAAAATAAACCCTTACCTTAATTCCAATAATATCCATATCTGTCCAAAACTCCTTTATAATGGTTTTTAAAATATTATTAACTTTTAAAAAATCATAATAATATTTATCATATCATATATGATTGGTTTATGACCTTATATTACTCATTTATTAATAATTATAGGTTAATGCAATGTTTCATGTAATAATCATTTTCTTTATTGTATGTGTTTTGACTTTTTATTCTTGATCATGTTACTTAAATAATGATAACTTTATTTATTTGTCATATATATTCATAATATACAAATATATAATAGATAGATATATGAAATTGAATACACTGTTCATGGAGATGGAAGGTCGTATCTACGTATGAACGTTGTTTCCATTCTCTTATCATATTGAGTGGAAGTAGGTGAATGATATATATGTACATATAGATATATATATATATATATATATATATTATTCCAATATAATAATTTTTTATTATGTTTCAGACTTATTCTTAATATATATTTTTATAATCATTCTTGGATGGTGAACGTGGAAAATGAATCTCATCGCGTCGTGGAGATGGTAAGCCGTACGTACGCACGAGCGATGGTATCATTTCCATAATGGTTAAATGATATATAATAGGATTGAATATTAATTGGAAATAAATAATATCATGTTATATTTATTATTAAATTCTTAAATATTAATCATTATAATCAATGAAATAAAGTATAGATGAAAAACAATTAACACCATGGCATGGAGACGGTAATCTGTACGTGCACACTCATAGTGATATTGTTTTCATAGTATGGGTAAAAGGAGGAATATGGTTTTCCCATAATCATAATAACATCTCATTATATGTTATATTATCGAGTTAATATTTTATTATGGTAACAACTTAGGAAGAGGAAGTAAAATAATAAAAGAACTTTTAAATAAGAGGTAAAACAATTACATATTCTTCAGGTGTCTTATTTTGATTCCACAGAAGAACTCCCTAAGTTGGTTTTATGACCAAATGGTGGCCTATTGAATGAAGTTAGGGAATATGGGAGGAGATTTGGGTAGGTTTTTATGCCCCAATGGTCTTTGGAGGTTTGAATAAAAGAGAAGGAGAAGTTCCCTTTGATACGAGAGGTGAGGGGTACTTTAGGAAAGTCTTGAAATATAAATTTATTATAATTTTATTTTCAATTTTAATGGCTAAAAAGTGATTTATTTCGAGGATAATATGAAGATGGTTCAAAATCATCAAAAACCAACAGGTTTTAGAGAAGTTTAAGTCATGAATTTAACCTTATATGTTGGCTTTAACCATTAGTTAAATAAGTGAACTCTTACCATGTCTTCCTGTATTTTTATACTATAAGGTTAATATATTTACTATAAAATGACAGGAAAACCTAAACTGGATCATTATTGAAATTTTTAACACTATATAAGTTAGATTTCCTAATATTATATTTTTATTACTATTATATCATTTAATAAAATAGTTTTGTTTTAAAAATTCATTTATATCAATTTTGACACTATTTAGTAATTGATTTTTGTTAGTCATAAAAACTTGATTCCTTCGAAACAAAAAGATTTAAAGAATCCATAAAATGTAAATTTTGTACAAAAAAATCATGAATTTCAAAAAAAAATAACAAATGACATTTATTTTAATAATTATAATATCATTTATTTCAATCATTCATTAATTAGGTAATCATTGCATCATCATTGTGTCATAAATAAATTTATTTATATAATGTCTAAAAATTATAAATAAAATACCATGATTTATGAAATATTTTTATCTTTATAAGTACTATTTATAGTCTAATATATAATTTATATATACCAAATTAAAATTGTTCTAGTTAGGAGATACATGTTTAAGTTATATTTCCCTTTTCTTTAAATTAAACATTATAAAAGGTCATTATCACACCCAAGTTGCTTCATGGGGTCCTAAAATAGACATAAGGATGATCAAGGTCGGAAATATATCATCCAATAATATTAGGACATGTTTTAGGGTATTTTTATATTATTATAATATTATTTTATTACCCTTATGTACCAGATTTACACTTTAACCATGGTAAATAAAAATAATTACTGAAGTTAATATTCATAATGTCAAAAAATAAAAGGTACATATTTACTCAATTTGAACCATATTATTCCAAATATGGAATCGAATTTTCAAAATTCAAAACACATAATTGGCATAAATTAATTTAAAATTAATTCTCATTATCAAATCCCAAAAACAAATTTTTAAGAAGTATAAACTATCAAAAGATTGACATGTGTTTACGTACCATTTAAATGTGAAATTTATTCCAGTGATAAAAATTGGATTAAATTATAAAAACATAATACAATTATACTTTATAAATAATTAAAATGATAATCTAACTATATAAATAATTTAAATAAAAAATCAGGTTTGAATTAAAATGCATTATTTTTCACTATTCATTAAAATATAAAAGTTATCATAAGAACAAAAAAAATTATCCAAACTAAATTTTTATGCCCCAATTATAAAGAATAAGTTTATTTTGTCAAATTTAATAGATAAAAGATTCAAATATTGGATTTAAAAAGGTTCTGCCATTAAAAGGCAGAAAAACTGCATTTTTGAAAAATACTTCTTTTATCTGAAAAATTGAATTTTTTATTATATTATGTCTAATACGCACATAATATTAATGTTAAAATTATATGGAATGTATATAAAATTTAAAATGTGGTTAATAATATTCATAACATCTTCTTAAACAGCTAATTTGATAGGTCGTGGTATGCTCGAACACGGTGTTTCATGTAGTGAAAGCTATATAATTATTTAAAAAGAAGCATATTGTAGAAGCTTGGGGTGTTAAATTATCCCCTACTTCAATAAATTTTGTTCTCGCATTTTTTGAATTTGGGTTCAGTAACTAAGGTTTGATTATTATAAATCCTTTTATTGGAATTCCACATCGGAAAAAAGGTTGATAAAAGTTACACTTTAAAATAAAGAAAGGGAAGTAATAAGGTTATCAGAAATAACACATACTAGGGTTATATATTAGAAAACATGGAAATTAAATAAAATGTAACCATCAAATTCTTATGGAGAGTGATAAAGAACATTATTACGATAATGTTAGCAACCATAAATCTATAAATCTGCGATGATCTAAGGGGTCATTTGATTCATCACAAAAGAAAGTACTAGGAACACATTTTTGGTTTTATGACCCTTTACCTGGTGTTGTAGAATTAATTTACTTAATATACTAACAACAAAAGGAATCTTACTTAATTGATATATAGAGTTTCATCCTTTAACTAACTTTTACCACAAACTCATCTTTCTCTTCAAAAGATAAAAAAACACAAAAATATTCTATTTATCTTAATCGTATAAGTTTTTAGATATAAAATTGTACATTTAAATAAATAAAAATATTTTATACTCACCAGGACATCACGTAGTCCAGTGGTAGGTGATGCACCCTTCTCACCCTTCGGTTTGGGGTTTATGTATTGCAGCCTTGTTGGACATGACAGGTTGTCTCCCAACCTATGGGTTTTCCTTTTCTTAAAAGTATAACATTTCAAAAAAAGTAATATTAAGAAATTTTTTAACCTTAAACAATAGTATCCAATTTACAACATAATCCATTCCAACTTTTAGGCTTAACCAAAATACTTCTGTCCAAACTCACAATCCAAAAATTTATAAGGAAGGTCACATAACATACATGTGAATACCTTTATCATGTATTCACTTAAAACATGGTAATAAAATGAAATACCTGAAAAACATATTGAACACATTCATTATTACTTATTCCTTATGTAAAACATAGAATACTATATATAAACCTTAAATCCAAAAATATTGAAAACTCCCAATAATGACGGTATAAATCACTTTTTAAACAAACCATTAATCAATTCCAAGGATGTAAATAATATCCAATCTACTTTATCCAAATAAATTATCTCATATTTTGAAATCATTTTCTTAATGTCAGAAACATATTAAGGGTTATATTTCCCCCAACCATATATTCTCCAAAATGTTTAACTTGAAACAGTGTCACTTTACTTGGTTCCATACAATCTCAAATCCTTAATGAAATAGTATTGCAGTACAATCCTTATATACTATATAATTCCTATAAGTAGTATATCATTTATACAGTACTCAAATGAAACAATTTATCAATAAAAATATAAGAAAACTATCCATTCATCTTCATCTTTGGTAGTATCATAACATCATTATTGTCCAATAGCATAATTTGGGGTATACTCTGATGGTTGAGACATTAATTCGTGTAATATCCCAACTCCTTTCAAATGAATCATTGTACATTTGAAATGTTTTTCTTACCCTTGAAATCATGAACTTTGTGTCCTATTTCACCAAACTTATAAAAAACTCCCATTCTATTCAATAATTTACCAAGGTGACTCTTTCCATAGTTATCACATATGGAAAATTCTTTCTTTCCCTTCTTCCCTTTATCCAAATTTTTCTATTCCATCTTTCTATTCTATTTCTTCCATTAAAATCCATAGGAATAAGAGAATTCTTTACATATCTTATTAAGACATGATACTATTTATTCATATGATGAGAATACGTGGGAGACTATTTACCTCCAAACAGTTGTCTTAAGACAATAAAAGATATGATCCTTAATACTCTTTGGATCATGGGTATTGCTGGATTTCTCATTCCTTCTACTGGGAACCATTTCTAAATGAAAACATACACTAAATTAGGTCATATCATAATTTATGATCCAAAAACTAAAAAAATCTCATAATTAATTAAATATTTACATGTATCTAGTCTCATAATAATAAAAATGGTTTCTTTGGGGAAATATTTACTAATAAATCCTTCAAAATGGTTTGTAATTAAAATTTGAATTATTATAATCATATCCCCCAAGAGTGTCAAACCAGGTGCACAGTAAGGCCTGTTTTCATGTACCAGGTTACCCTGAGTCAATATTGTAACACCTTTTCGGAGTTGTTACTCCTAGATTCATATGTTCCAGAACTGCGTCCACATATAGTATCCGGATAGGGAAGTATTTTCTATTAATACCCACATAATCTCTATATTACCAAAATTATAGAATGTTATTATATATTTGTCCTCAAATTATATCTTTGGGAAATGTTCCCTGATCAAGTATTTTTCTAAATCTACTTTCCAAGGTTGTTTCTAAAATTAATTTGATACCAACTGTAATGTTCCAACCCCATAAACCTAGATCTGGTTCATTATTTTAATAAATTGTCATGATTATAAGGAATCAATTCCCAAAGGACCGATCAGTTTAGTAGTCTTGGAAATACTACATACAAACATAAGTTTTACATTACAACTTGAAATAAAAAACAAGATATTATACCCTTTGAAAGCTCATATATTCCTTAGACTATCATTTTATTTCAATCATAATGTAATTCTTCACATCCTGGGGAAAATGATAGGTAAGAAAGGGGTGAGCTTAGATTCTCATTAAGGATAAACAATATAGCAGAAGCTATCAATTATAAACATAAAATTTTAAGGCAAATATAAAACTGATACACAAGCCTTCTAAACATAATGTTTAGCATAATATGGCATGAATAAATCAAATAATTCTATTAAAATTTTCACATGGATATTATACTGGTCAAAAAATCACATGAAATATCAATAATTAATCTCATAATGAGGTAATTCATAATGTTGGACATCTGAAAGATACTGTCAAGGCCTCTACCAAGACATCTAAAAATAAATGGTTATGGCCTAGGCCAAATCCATATCTGAAAATAAATGGGAAAGGCCTCAGCCAAGTCCATATCTATTTTGTCTAATGAGACCTACCGATGCATCGAGGGGCTATAGCGTGCCCCTCCATTCACTTACTAAGTCCAATACATTCCGAATATGAAAAGGGTTAAACATAACATAAACATTCATATTAAAACTAGCAAATGAATTGTTAATAATTTAACCATAAACCATGAATGTTATCAAAATAAAACATCCATAGTCATAAATATCATAAAACCATCAATATAATATGGTATATTTTTTCATAACAAATCAACCTCAATTAAGCATAAAATCCAATAAAGGATGTTGACATAGATGAAAATCCTCTAAGAAACTCTTTAAAACTCTTTGAGGGAAATAATGATTTTTTCTTTGAAATTTGTTTAAAAGTCGTGAAATTTATAAAAGAAGATATTTAAAATATGTTTTTGAATCATAGTGTCTCGTACCACTTTGAAACTTTTTAATGGAATTAATATTTTAAAACATTTATGTCTATATAAATAAATCGTTATAACCATTTTAAAAAGATGGAAAATAATAAGATAAATATTTAAATCATCGAAAACATCACTTTAGTTAAATATTCCCTTATATAAAACCATAAAAATATTCCTTTTGAAAATATTTTTATGAAAAATGGACATGAATGATAAATATGTCCTAGTAAATACTTACACACAAAAAATCTCGGAAAATAATTAGATTTTGAAATTAACCCATACCTTAAGTCTGATACTCACAGTATGTGTTTGAAACTCCTTTATAATGGTTTTGAACATATTATTAACTTTTTATAGAATCATAATAATATTTATGATATCATATATGGCAATTTTATGAATTTATATTACTCGTTTATTAACAATTCCATGTTAATGCAACGTTTTGGGTAATAATCAGTTTCTTTATCGCATGTTTTTTGACTTATTATTCCTGATCATATTAATTATAACATGTTAAAATGATTTATATATAATATATATTTATAATATAAAAATATATAATAGATATATATATATGAAATGGAATACATTGTTCATGGAGATGGTAGGTCGTACGTACACATGAACGTTGTTTCCATTTTCTTATCATATTGAGTAGATGTAAGTGAATGATATATATGTATATGTATATATATATATATATTATTCCGGTATAATTTTTATTTCATGTATTTCATACTTATTTTTAATATACATTTTTATAATAATTCTTGGATGGTGAACGTGGAAAATGAATCTCATCGCATCGTGGTACGGTAAGTCATACGTACGCATGAGCGATGGTATCATTTACTTAATGGTTAAATGGTGTGGAATTGGGTGGAATATGAATTTTAAATAAATAATATCATGTTATATTAATTATTTAAGTCATTTATATTCATTATTATACCAGTAAAAATTAAGTATAGATGATACAAAGTTAACACCATAGCGTGGAGATGGTAAGCTGTACGTACGCACACATGGTAAAATTGTTTTTCATAGGATGGGTAAAAGGTGGAATATGATTTTCCCATAAAAATAAAAAAATAACTGAATATATTATATTATAGAGTTATTATTTTAGTATGGTAACAACTTAGGAATATGAATTAGAAGAAGAAAAGAACTTTGAATGAAGAGATAAAATGATTACATCTTCTTTGGGTGTCTTCATTTGATTTGAACAAAATGACTCCTTAAGTTGGTTTTTTTAAAAAAGAGGAATCTAAGATGACGTGGGGGAATTTGGGAGGATATTTGGTCAGGTTTTGTCTGAGTAATAGGGCTTTGGAGGTGTGAATAAAAGATAAGGAGAAGTTCTCTTTTATAGGAGAGGTGAGGGGCACTTTAAGACAGTCTTGAAATATTAATTTTTTAAAAATTTATTTTTGATTTATAATGGATATAAAGTGATTTATTTTGAGTATAATATAAATATGGGTCAAAATCCTCTCAAAAAATAGTTTTTAGACAAGTTTATCTCCTGAATTTAACCTTATCTTTTGGCTTTGACCCTTAGTTAAATCAGTTAACTCCTACCATGTCTTCTTGTATTTTTATAAAATATGGTTAATATAGTTACAATAAAATGACAAGAGAACCTAAAGTGGATCATTAATAAAAAATTTAATACTATATAAGTTATTTTTCTGAGTCAAATATTTATATAACTATTATATAATTTAATAAAATAGTGTTTTTTTTAAAAAATCATTTATGTCAATTTTGACACTATTTAGTAATTGATTTTTTGTTAAAGTAATAACAACGTGATTCCTTAAAAAATCATTAAATCATCCCTAACATGTCAATTTTATCCAAAAAATCATTAATGGAGTCAAAAATCACAAATTACATTTATTTTAATAATGATTATATTATTTATTTCAATCATTCATTGATTATGTAATCACTACATCATCATTGTGTCGTAAATAAATTTAAATATATAATATCTAAACATTATAAATAAAATACCATGATGTATGAAATATTTTTATATTTGTAATAACTATTTATAGTAGAATATATCTTTTATATAATCCAAATTAAAAATTGTTTTGGTTAGGAGATACATGTTTATGTTATATTTCTATTTTCTTTAAATTAAACATTAAAAAAGGTCATTATCACACCCAAGTGGCTCCATGGGGTACTAAAATCGATCTAAGGATGATAATGATCGGCTATATATCATCCAACAGGATAATAACATGGTTTAGGGTAGTTTTATATTATTATAATATTATTTTTTACACTTATTTACCTAATTTACCCTTTAACCATGGTAAATTAAAATAATTACAGAAGTTACTTTTCATAATGTAAAAAAATAAAAGGTACCTATTTATTCAATTAATACCTTATGATTTAAAATATGGAATCCATTTTTCCAAATTCAAAACATATAATTTGCAGAAATTAATTTAAAATTAATTCTCATTGTCAAAACCAGAAAGTAAGTTTTTAAGAAGTGAAAACTATCAAAAGATGGACATGTTTTTATGTCCCATTTAATTTTTTAAATTTCTTCAAATGAACATAATTTAATTAAATAATTAAAACCTAATTCAATTAAACTTTAAAACCAATTAAAATGATAATATAACTATATAAATAATTTAGGTGAAAATATTGTTTTTAATTAAAATGCAGTATTTTTCACTTTTCATTGAAATTTAAATGTTATCAAAAAAATGTGAAAATTTTATCCAAAATAAATTTTTATGCCCCAATTGTAAATAATAAGTTTAGTTTTCAAATAAAATATATAATAGTTTCAAAAATTTGATTTAAAAAGGGTTCTCCATTAAAATGCGGTAAAACGACATTTTTGGAAAATACTTCTTTTATCTGAAAAATTGAATGTGTTCTTATATTATGTCTAAGAAACACATAAGTTGAATATTAAATTTATATGGAATATATATATAACTCAAATTGTGGTTAATATTATTCTTAATATCTTCTTAAATTGAAATGTTGATAGGTCATTATTTTCTTGAACTCATTGTTGCTTGTAGAAAAAGGTATTAAATTATTTAAAAAGAGGCATATTGTGGAAGGTTGGGGTGTTACAACCCCCTTTAACATCATTTTTTAGAATTGTTAAAGACCCCCTTTATCATTGTTTTTTATCACTGACAAAGGTGGTATTTTACAGTGATTTTACCTAGCACTATTAAATCCCTAGAGCTAAATAAACCCAGTTTTGTAGTAGTGTACATGTTGTGTATTCATCCTTGTTCACAATGTGAAGTCATGATTTTTCTATAGATTGAGATCCATGATTAACACTTTAAATCAAGCCTCAGCACTTTGAACCCAACTTCTATTTTAGTTGTGATTTTCATATATAATGTTGATCGATAGATTCCGGCCCCCTGGTGGCTAGAAAATCGAATCCAATTAGATTTTGAGCTATCCCATACTCGTCACACATCTAGAATCTTCTGTCATTGAAGATATATCCTACAATAATTGAAACATTCAAAATATCCTCACATCAGTCCCATATCTATCCTTACTTTATCGATCCAAGCCTCATTTGTTTTTCTGTCAGGATTTCGGGGGTCTGATCAGGCTCAGTCCCGCCTGACAATGTCGAACTGGGTCCATGGGGTCCTACCAGTGATGAACACAAAGAAAAATTGGGCGAAAGGTGCCATAAAAAGGGTTAAATCATCATTTTCTAATCATTTTTGGCCAAAAATAATGAAAAGTGATACCAAGATTATAATCCAATGAAATAATAAAAATAAATCGATATGTAAGTGCATAATTAGGCCACAATTGGTACAGATTGATTAATGTGATCAATATAATCAATCAATTTAATCAAATAGGTTATAAACCACAAATTGATGATTCCTAACTAGAGATTAGATTGTTATTTAGTGAAGTACATACTCAAAAACAAATTGAAAGAAAATGTAACATTTTTTGCACTCTGATATGCTTCAATTCAGCATTTTGTCACCACTCAAGGTGATTTTCCAACAAAGGAGGAAGAAGAAGCTCTGGAATTATCCTAGGGTTTATGAGTATAACCCTAGAGAATTAACCATGTAAATATTCATATATAATTTAATTTTTTTTCAAAATGAATTAAATAATAATTTTAATAATTAATTAATCCACTGAATGTACCTCCAATGAATGAGGAGTCTGAACTCCTCGCACTGATCCATTTTATGTCCTTCTAAGGGTAAACACTACATTCTAGACGTAACTGTGGTCTCATGTTTCTAATACAAGTTTCTATTTAAGATTTACCTTGTTTTATTTATGAAAATTCATGTGAGAAATATAAAATATATTTAATATTTTTATAAAATTAATTCTGTGAACAATGGGCCTCGGAATCACATGCCATCTTCATGCCTAGATCTAGAAATATATATATAAATATTTTAAAATATTACAATGAAATAGAATTGGGTCTCTAGCTAATTCCCTCTTTTAATATTTTCATCCCAAAAAAAGAAAAAGTGAAAAAAAAAACTTGGGATACTCAGCCCGCACCGAGCTCTCCCACTACCAAGAACTCTCATGCACAATTCTATGTTACCATGGAATGAAAACCAAGGGATGGTCTATCCACCCAGGGTCCTCTCCTACCAGTCCTCGGTCGCCACAAGGTACTCCATAAAGGTGTCTCCATCCTTGATGTTTATCTCACCCCAGTCGATAATGTGCATAGGATCATGCACGTATCTCCTCATCTACGATATGTGGAAAACATAATGCACATACGCTAGCTGTGTGGGTAGTGCTAGGTGGTAAGTAACCTCCCCAAATCTCTTCACAATCTTTAATTCCCTGATAAACCGTTGGGACAGCTTCACTCTACATCTAAACCATTGAAATCCCTTTCTTGGTGAGACTCTCAAGAAATCATGGTTTCCCTACTCAAACTTCAAGGGACTATAATGGATAAATAATTAATATTTCTATCTACTATGGGCCATTCTTATCCGCTCTCAGATGACCTGGATTGTCTCCATCATTACATGCACCATCTCTAGCCCCACAAGAGATGTATCAATGATATCTTTTCTGCACAAGTGTGACCTATAGGATCTCCTATAAAGGGACTCAAAAGCTTCCATGCTGATATAAAAGTGGTACCAATTTTCATACGCAAACTCTACCAAGGGAAATCGATCCTCCCATCTTTGGATGAAGACCAACATGCAAAACCACATCATATTCTCCAACACCTAGATAGTGCACTTGATACACCCATCAGTTCAGGGGAGAAAATATTTGATCATCCTCATTTAGGTCTTGAATTCCGCCTATAGTCCCCTATAAATTTTTATTTAAACTACATCTCAGGATTAGAGACAATCTTCGAGGTCATCCCATGAAGTAGAATGATATCCAATACATAAAACTAACCCAAACTCTCTACAGAACTCTTCTCCCTATTAGTAAGGAAGTTTTCCGAATTCATGAGTCGTTAAACTATCACCTAGATGGAATCATGGACCTTTGTTGTGTGTGTAATCCCTATCACAAATTCTATGGATATGTTATCCCACTTTAACTAAAGTATCTTAAGGGGATGAAAAAACTTTTTGGAACAGGTTGCTCAACCTTCACCTACTAAAAAGTGAGTCACTGAGAGATGAAATTAGCTATGCTTTTTCTCATTCCAAATCACCAAAACTACCACTGAATATCCTTATACATCTTCCCCACAACTAGATGTACATCCAGTAGAGAAGTATGTAACTCTCACATCACTTCCTCCTACATCGTGACTGGAACAATAGTTTGTCCCAGGAAAAAGATAGCATGATTCCCTCCATCACAATATACATTTGGTGAGTCACCTATGGATATATGGTCATGTAAGGCCTTTTTTATGTATCTTATCTAGAAAAATATCACACACTCAAGAAGCGAAGGAGTCAATACTATCGACTGAAGAAAATTTTTACCCATGATCCACCATGTTCAGCTGCAGGGAGGACAAATTCTTTGAATCATCCTTCACCAAATGAACCTAGGACATTGTACTAAGGGAATATACAACAACATTTACCTTCCTAAGAGTATATACAATCTTGATGTAATAGTCCTTCAAGAACTTCAACCATCATCATTGTCTCTTGTTCACATCTCTCTATGTGAAGATGTACTTGAGTCTTTGATGGTGTGAGTAAACCACAAAGAGATCTCCCAAACGGTAGTGACTCCATATCCTTAGGGTCAAGACTACCTTTTCCAGATCTAGGTCATGAGTCACATATTTTTTCTCATGGTGTCTCAACTACCTCCACCCATATGTGATAACTGTCGGCCGCTGCATCAACACGTAGTCAATCCCAGCTCTTGAGGCATCGCAATAAACAACTAACTCTATGCCTTCCTCTTGTAGTTATAAAAATGGAGAACTCATCATCCTAAGACTAAACTAATAAAAATATCTCTAGCACTACTTATACTAGGTAAATGTCTTCCCATTACATGTCAGGGTGGTAAAAGGGGATTAAATTCTTGATAATACTTCCAAAAAACTCCAATGGTGCATTGTCAAACCTAGAAATATATGCACCTATGACATGATCTTCGGTGTCTCCTAAGTAAGAACTATATTGATCTATGATACTTCCGGGGATAAACCATTCTCAAAATTTATATTCCCTAAAAATTTATCCTCATGAATCCAAAACCATCACTTCTTGATCTTTTCATAAATATGGTTCTCTCAAAGAAAATCTAGAATCATCCTCATGTGCTCTGCATGCTCCTCCTCTAATGCATAGTTGACGAGTATGTATTCAATGAAGACAACAAATAATTAGTCTATGTATGGCTAGAAGAACAGATTCAACAAATCTATAAACATTTTTTTGGCATTTATCACAGCAAATAACATCACTAGTAACTCATAAGGTGAGAAACGATATAGTAATTCCATATTTAGAATATCAACCTCACAAACCCTCAACTGGTGGTAGTTGGAACTAAGATCGATCTTTGAAAACCATATCATGCCTTGTAAATGGTCAAAGAGGTCATCAAATCTCAGTAAGGGGTACCTATACCGTATCATGGCATGGTTCAGGTCATAATAATCCATGAAAATCCACAAACTCTTGTCTACCTTTTTCATGAACAACACAGAAGCTACTCGGGGGGGATACATTGAGCCTAATGAAACCATTCTCTCAAAGGTAATCCAACTAAAACTATAGATCTTAGAGTTTTATAGAATCTATCAGATATTTCATATAAGATATCTAAGCGGTGTAGGGATGTAATTCACTGCAAAACTTCATCTCTCTTTTCAAATGTAGTACTAGAATACCCTCATGGAAGGCATCCATATAATCATCCATGACTGAATAAATCTATATTCCTAAATATATTGATGAAACAAGGTCTAAACTCTCCAAATAATGGTTGACGGTCTGTATCCTCCTTCTCACAAGACCCAATAATCTCACCATGAGATCTCTCTTTCTAGAAAAGGAGAATCTTGTATCATCATTTCATAGGCATCTGACTTGTCTATGGTGATATTAAATATGGTCTTGCACCATGAAAAACCAATCAATACTTAAGATGAGGTCATAGGGTTTCATTATGACAACCAAAAGGTCCCACATGAACCTATCACCACCAAGTTATGGGTTGCACTACCGACATATAAAAGATATAGAAGAAGTGTTCCTTGTAGGAAACTCAAAATGAAGATATTGGGCAAGTGGCTCAATTGGGAGCTCTATATCTCTCACCATGAGTAAAGAGATGAAGTAATTAATGGAACATGTTTCTACTAGTACTGAATAAAGAGTATAATAAACATATATCATATCTATCATCATGTGCACTATGGGGTCATAAGCCTCTAGAGCATGTAGTTGTCCCTGACCCTGACCGCCAGCTTGTTGAGCTTGAAGTGGGACACCTAGTAGTGGAGGTAGAAGGACCTCATAGCTTCATCCACCACCCATAGCTTATCCTACTCCTCTTCTTGCTTTTCATCCTTGGGTACCACCATTCCCTTACCTAGGAGATCCCTTATCATGGTGTTTCCTCTACTATGGTGGTCCATCAGCTATTTTTCTATGCTACATGACACAAATGGTTGGGAAGTCTTGTGCTACGTGACATAGACCATTATAAGAAAAATACTTCCCCTATACCAGATTCCCTTGTTCTCTTTGATTTCCCTACACAGCATGACCTCACGCCTGAGCCTAATTGTAAAAGAGCTTCCTCTGCAGAGATCCTGCCGACTGGTGCCCGCTAGGTATTGTAGATGACTCAACTCTCTAATTCACACTTCCAAATCCATCTCATTGTCATCCCTCTAATAAAAATATCTCTATCACTAGTTCCTACTCTATGACCCCAGAATAGGTGAGGATCTACAAGGGTACCATGCTATCATGGATCTCTCTATAGATTCCCTCCTCAATCTTCCAAGACTATAATTATTTGTCGCATATCATTTAAATGGAATTTCGGGTAAGTTCTATAAACCCTGATGGATACTTATTCACTTTCATCCCTCGTTGTTACTGCACTATATGCTTATGAATCTATACTGAGTCCAAGAAGGAGGGGTATTACTAATCATGGAACAATTATTGTAATTCAGTCCATGATATTGTCAACTCATCATGTATCTACGTAAAAAGACTCTACCAGCTCCCAACTTCTTTATAGAAAATACTAGCTTCCAATGTAATGAATTGATTCATTGGGTTCTGAACAATCTTGAAAATATGGACAACTAACTCTAACCAATCCTCCATTTCCAAAGGATTTGTCTCACCACAGAACCTCAGTGGACTCTGGTGCTAGAACTCGTGGAGCGTATTAAGACTGCATGTATCCTAATCAAACTCTCCTGAAATGATATGATGATAAATAGGTGGAGGTGATTCTACATTCCCACCTTGAGGAACGGGTTCATAGGATGGACCCTAAAATGAGGCTTCGCTACTCATCGGATCATTGTTACCATATGAAACTGGTATTTTGGATGGCTATCATCACGGAGGTATCCTGATATTTATCAAGATGTATCATGGTCAGATGAGCATATATTTATATATATATATATATTAATAACAATAATGGGGATCTGATTCAATAAGGAAAGTAAAATACACAATCATATATGATGCATGTACCATTGATCCCGGCAACCACTATCTCGGTATGATGAGTTGACAAGTAGGTAGGAAAATTCCTAGAGAATGGATAAGTTATCCACCCACACCATCACTAGATTTCATAGCCTAAGATTTTAACTTGAGACACTTTGACATTTTTCCTTAAATCCCAACCTCATAAGGTTACTATTCCGAACAACATCCCAAGGAATGAACTTTCTATGATACCAATCTGTCATGACCCGACCTGAGTCAGGTCTTGAGTCTCAACTACATGAAGCCTTCCTCCATAGTCTATGGGTGGAAACCAGTGCCAACGTAATATCTAACATGGATAGGCCTTTCCCTAAGTACATGTACACAAATAAAGAGCCATCTCCATGAAAAATTGCAGAGCGAAAGAGTAAAAGATGCAACACAGGTAAAAAGTAAACCAAGAAGGAATAACCTCTATGGTGTACATGAGTAAGACAGTGAAAAATAAAATGTAAAGGGGAAAATACACTATCATCCATAAATATGTCCCAACCTGAAAAAATTGGAACTCTCATGAATCCCAATTTGTGACCATAGTATGTGGTCCAAAGTACATAATATCCCTACACTCCTTTGAAGTCACTGCCAACTTTATTTTATCTTCATAATACATGACACATGTGATAAAATACCATGTAGGTGTGAGTACATACATACCCATTAAGAAACCTCTAAAGATAAAGGGGAATCATTAAGAGATTCAATACGAATAGAAAGATAGTAGATGCAGCATACAGTCAAAGAGAAAAACTCAACCCAAATCAAGAGTGAAAGTAACCTAATCCAAACACAAGGGGATTAACACAGTGAGTCGATGAACTAAAAGTTGAGTCTTCTCCACCTATATAAATAGAGTAGACTCAACCAACCTTGATAATCTAAATAAAGAAATCATGTGGAATACCCTGCATGTCTTTTCCTCTCCTGGAAGGAGAGTAACAAAATCAAAGGGTATGGATACAGAATAATATATATATATATATATATTATTAGTAAAAATAAAATAAAATGAAAGATTCATGGGATATCCATCTCACATCTTATACTAAGAAGAATAGTATCCAACAGTTCCAAAAGTACATCAATGTTGCCCAGCCTCTCACGCATCTACCCAGAAGTAATCGTCCTAGTCAACTAATTCCTCGTCACGGTGTCACATAGTTTATGGTCCAAAAACTTCAAGTAGAGGAACCATGAACTAGTAAAATAGGATGGATTCACTCTAACAATCATCGACGACCCACTACCCAACTTTTCTAGATAGTACCACTTGGTAATCATCGAAGTCACCACTGCCAATCTTTACAAGAGGTTATAACTCGGTAGTCTTCGAGGTCACCACTTCATAGTTTTACTAGAGGGTAAAACTTCGTGCTCATAGAGGACTCCACTGCGCAGCTCTAATAGAGGGTACAACTCAGTAATCATCAAGGACTCGACTGCCCAGCTCTACTGGAGTGTATTACATGGAAGTTGTCGATGACTTCACTACCCATCTCTACTGGAGGGTAAAACTCAGTAGTCATCAAGGAATCCACTACCTGACTCTACTAGAGGCTACAACCTAGTAGTCATTGAGTACTCCACTAGCCATCTCTACTAGAGGGAACAACTTGGTAGTCATCGAGGAATCCACTACCCAGCTCTCCTGGAGGGTACAACTCGGTTGTACCCAAGGACTCCACTACCCAGCTCCACTGAAGGTACAAATTGGTAGTCTTTAGTGATCCTATGTCATCACTCCCATCATCGAGCATTTCCTAACTAAGAGTCATGACTAGAACATTCCATATCGTATCTCAAAAGTCACAATAAAGGGAACTATCACATTTTATGAAAAAACATACTCTGGATAATCTACTCACAGGAAAAAATACAAGCTCAATCAAAAGAGATACAAAACCTGTGAAGTTTCTTCAAAAGGGGACAAGGGGTACACAATGTGTGAGGGAACCCACACGGTGTGTGGTCCTGATCTACCATCTGGTTGTGTACCTAGAGGTACATGTATCACAATCCATGTATTAGTACATGTCGTGTAGGTGGACTACAAGGTGAATCCAATATAATTGGGACCCATTTCGTGTCCTTCTAAATGTGTCTGTGCACATGACCCCATCTCTTTTTGCATTATAACATGGAATCTGGCTTCACATAGGGTTCTGATCGTGTGCTCCAGTCATGTCGGTGTACGTCAGTACATGAACATGTGCCTGGCCATGTACTCCTACACAGATTCATGTCCAAGTGACCCATCACATATCTCATCCAATTGAGAATGAGATACATAGCGTGTAAGAGGGATACACATCATTCCATCGTTATGATTTCTTAAAACCCTATATTCCCCACTTAAGAGGGTACACATCAAGTGTTCATCCTTATACATGGTGTGTAGTTGGTATTTTTTCAGAAACTGATTTCTATTATTTGTCCCTTGAATCAAACCTTCCTGCTTCAAATCTATCTTTGGCTTCACTTATGATTCTTGGATCTATCCTTAGTTAGTTGATTTCAAGCCTTTGAAGGCAAGAAACTTAAATTTGGTTGGATTTTGAGCTATATTGCACGCCGCATTATATCCCAAATCCTTCATCATTGAAGTTCCATCCTCTGGTCATTGAAATGATCATATGTGACTTGAAATGATCCTAGATCTGACCGTATGTCATTGATCCATGCCTCATCCATTGATCTGTCATGATTTTGAGGGTCCAATCGGGTTCAGTACCACCCAATAAAGTCGAATAGGGGTTTTTGGTTCATACTGGTGACGAATACAAAGGAAAATTATTAGAAAGTCACCATAAATAATGTTTAACCAACATTGGCAAAGTTTTCTTGGCCAAATATCAATAATGGGGATACTGAGATTATAAACCAACGAAATAATCTAAATAAATAGGTACATAGGAACATGATTAGGTCACAATTAGCACAAATCAATAGAAGTGATAGATCGTATCAATCAATTTAATCAAATATGTTGTTAAAAAAAATTAAAATTCCTACCAAGATTTTGGATCGTTCAATGCTGAATAACACACCCACCAATGATTGAGGGAATTCACTGCATTCTCTTCACTCTAGTTTGCTCTGATCTAGAATTTCATCTTCATCTGAGGTGATTCGCTAATGAAGGAGGAAGGAGAAGCTCTGGAATTATCCCTGGGTTTTTAAGGCAAACCCAAGAGAATTTCCCATGGAATTATTCTTATATAATTTAATATATGTTAAAAATTAATTAGTTAATTAATTTAATAATTAATTAATCTCTTAAATATACTTCCAATGAGAGAGAATTCCAAACTCCCCATACCGACCGATTTTATGTCACACCTAGGGTAACAATTGTGTTCTTGAAGCATTTGTGGTCTCAAATTTATGCTCCAAGATTCCATTTAATATTTGTTCTATTTCATTTAAGAATATGAATGATTTAAATATAAAATATATTTAATATTTTTATAAAATTAATTCCAGACACACTGGGCCTTGGAATCACATTCCATCTTAGCCCATATCTCATAAAATATATATATAAATATTTAAAATTATTACAAGGAAAAAATCAGGTCTCTATATGATGATTATTCAAGACGATTTTTTCTTTCTTGAAGCACTAAAATCAAATTCTAACAGAACGCATGATTCACAAAACTATAACAAGTTATTTATCCTCGATTTAGAAATTAATGAAAACCAAAAATTTTATAACAAAATAAGATTATTCTCAAAATAAATAAACCCTCAAATGAATAAATACAACATTAATCTCCAAAGACATTAAAATAACCACAAAAGTTCAACTTAGAACATGTGATAAATAAATAACCTTAAAATTCTATAAAATATTTTTAATCAAGTTTAAAACTAAAAATTCAAAAGGATTTGATCAAATAATCTTTCTATATTAATTTAGAATATATCCTTAACCAGCATTAGTCATTCATAAAGTCATATAACCAAAATTATATATTCCATAATCATATAATCTAAAAAATCTTTTAATCATACCCATAAATTACCTGAATATCCATAAATCCACATTAAAATTATATATGATTCAATAAGATGAATCAAACATTATTCATAAAAAAATACAATAATGTTATATTTACCTTAATAATATAATGTTCCACAAAATTAGAGTGAATTTATTCCAAAATTACATTAATCAATTAATCACCAAATTAGTTGGGGTGTTTTCTTAGTGGATAACCCTATAATATTAAATCCAAAAGAACAGGTTTCAAATCCTGGAAAGCCCCTTGGGGGATTTATAGTTTAGGTTGGGATGCAAACATGACATGAGAAGGTGGTGATGTAGGAATAATGTATGTAGGTAGTTTCACAAGCATGACGCAGGTAGCATGATGCATACTTGACGCCACACTGGACATTTGATCCATGTTTATGGGCCACTTGGCCTATACCTTATAGGATATATAATGGGTCTCCCTCCACCCATATAGAAACATGACTTTGCTTTTATAATAAAATGATTCTTTAACCCCAACTTTAAAAAAATTAAAAAACAATAACCAAATTACTTTTCAATCTTACTGTTATATATAGGATAAACCATGTTTCCCTAAAATCAATATAACAATTTTCTATAAGATTGTTTAAGTAAAAAAATGCCATACTAACTAGGGAATCATATAGTTTAATGGTAGGAAACATACCCTTATCCACATTTTTTGTGGGTTTAATCTTCGTTTCCTTTCAAGATGTGATGGGTTGTCACCGGGCCTACAAGTTATCTTTTTTAATAAAAATATATTAATATATTTCCTATAAAATTCCCAAAAGTTTGATGACCACCCTCAAGAATATCCTTAATAAATTTTACATTAAAGAATGTTTTAGTATCAAATGTAAACTCATTCCTTTAATATTATATCTCCTAAAATGTAATATAATTTTTCCAAAATAATCCTTCATGTTAAAAATAATGGTTTTATATAACTCATCCTAATAAAATGAATAAAAAAATATCATTAATCAAATTAAAATCCCATAACCTAAAACCTAAAAATGGAGTGTATATGCCTTTGAACTTATGATCAACCTTAAACTTATAAACCCATGATGGTATCCAAGACTCTTAAGTTAAAATCACATGAAAACATCCTAATATCAAAGCTATTTAAACCATTCCTTGAATATCAACTATAAGGACCTGACTTTAAACATTACAAAGTCAAGGGTTTCTAGTGAATAATTCTCCTTCATTCATTTTTAGGGTCTTTTTAGGTTTAGGGTTTTAAATAATTTGGTCATAACTCATACATAACAAACCCATATATTATAAATTGGACACTTTTACTCAATATCAATTTTTTCAAAATATAAAATGTTTAAGAATAATCATTTTTTATTTTCATGATAAATATTAATGACTTTCAACATCACTTATTGTTTTTCTTAATGATTATTAAAACATGTTATAAAAATATTAAAACAAGAGATAGGAAGAAAAATCTCAGTAATGGACATATAAAAAGAAACAAATAAACCTGTTATTCAATGTTAAAACCATTATGTCATAAAAAATTATTTTTTGTAAAATAATAAACATTAAGCTTAAATAATAATTTACTTACTCATAAAATAAAATTTACTACACAATTTTTTTCATAAAACACTTTATAAGAAAACATAAATTAAAAAACATAACCATGAGGGTTTCTTAGAAAATGTGAGAACCCATAAAAACATTTTCTAAAAAACATGCCATTTTACTCTAAAAGGTAATAATCAATTCTTTAAAACAAAGGATCATTAGATTACCTTTTGAAATAAAATGATTACCCTGAAAAAAACATAAGAATGCATAGAAAATTTATGAAGGTGTATTTGGGAATAATATTCAAAAAAAACATTACAATAAACCTTAAAATTTTTTAATAATCATTATGGTTGACTTATAGCATAATTCTGTAGAGAACATAATCAGTACCCAATGCATTGGAGAGAAATATTAGGATCACCCATCATCTAAGCTGTATTAGAAACACCCATCATCTAAGCTGTATTAGAAACACCCATCATCATGATCTATAATGGGTAAACCATTATTAAAGACCAATATCAGCCTCACCCATATTCATAAAAAATATCAAAGGACTAAATCATGATTAAAACATTTTAATATTTACAATTTTCATCATAAAACCCTTGAAAAACACTTTTGAACGCATATAAAAAATAATTTTGAATATAAAAATACCCTTTCCTTTTAAAAACAATATTCAATACCAAAATACCTATAAAAAATGGAAGGAGGTATTTTATTTGAAGAAAAAAATGGAAGATTATACAGTATTCCACACATAAAATAATCGTTTTGGTGGTAGGAAAATCTATTGTCACCTTATATATTAAAATAGAATATTTATGTTTCCTTATCTAAAGAAAGTCAAAACATTTAATAAAAATATTTTTTTTGGAAAAATATGAAATTAAGTAAAAAAACATAAAATGACCTTTATATTTAATTTATTTACATTAAAATAATTTAAAAAATAATTTTAAGAATATGTAAACAGATTAAAAATATTTGGAATATAAATATTTAAACATTTAAAATGAGGTTTTTAATATAAAGTGTCTATTATATTGAGTTTGAATCATCAGGTACATCATTTGTATTCCTGAAGAATAAAATTATGTTAATTATTTACTTGATTAAAAACATTTTTCAATTTTATTATTCATTTTTCCATTTTATAATCAATTACTTAATTAATTAATTTCACATCAAGTGTTTTTAAGATATTCATATCATATGTCCAAAATGACTTCATTAGGTTGACTACGGTTAAAGTGGTCATTATTACTTTATGTGTTGAATAATAATCATCAAATAATTATCTTTTTTATATTTCAATTATAATTTTAAAACCAATCATGAATTTTGATTATGAAAAATGAACTATGTTACAATCATGGTAATGGTAGGTTGTATGTACACATGAGTAATCTTTCCATTTTTCAATCACAGTTATGAAAATAAGGTAAGTATTATTTTTTTATTTACAATATTTTAATTATATCGTAAATATAATATTATTTCTTTAAATACACCTATCTATATCATTCATGTAATGTGGTAATGAAAAACGAATCACATCACTTCATAGAGATGGTAATCCAAACGTACGCACGAATGAAGTTATCATTTTTCAATGAATCTAAAGGTAATAAAATATATTATATATTAATTTTAAATAATGATTAATATTTTTTCTCAACTTGAATCAAGTTATTATTCATAACTTCATATAGATGATTCATTATCCATATGATGTTTTCATTCCAGCATCCATTAGAAGGTCATCGGTGCATCATCCATTACACTCATCATTTACACAGATCCTCTTATTTCCTTAAATTTTACTAAAACAAGATAATATTAGGGATAAATTTTTTACTTTTAGTAATATTATAATTCTAAATGGTTTTTAGGCCTTAAAACATCATTCTTAAAGATGTTATTAATCTCCTCTAATAACAATTACATTTTCTATATATCATTCTATATAAAATTAATTTAAAATACCATAACTAGATTATTTTTAATTAAAAGGTACTAAATACATTTTCAACCTAATAAAAAATATAATTTTACTTTTTAAATACTTGAAAGGAAAATATAGTTTTCAAAACAATAGTATTTCTCATTATTCGTTTAAAAATCAATCTTTTCAGAAAAATACCAAAACCTCCCCATAAGATAATATTGATATTTTTATCTAAAAATGAGATTATATTTATCAAATATGATTTCTAAATGTTCTATAAATTAATTATAATATTCACTCATAAAAAATAAAAAAAATTCTTGAAGAAAACATATATTTGAAGCATAAAATAACATTACTGATAATTGTGTGTTTATTTCCTAATAATTTATCAATATATGAGTATTTAGTAGAAACCTTATATATATTTTATAAATCAGTTGATCATATTTATACCTATTAATTCAATATATAGGTTATAATATTCACATTTAAATAATGATAATATTTTTCTAGAATATCTCAATTTTTTTAGAGCTCAGAGTCGCATGTTATAAAAGCTATCAAGCTTAGTATTCTTTTAAAAATCAAGGTGTTAAAATAATCATATACACTCAATAATATATGCCTCTAAAAAGGTATATTATGAACATTTTTTTGGGTTCCCTCAAATGATTTTTCTATTTTGTTACTAATTGAAGCATTGTGGCTGGCCTAGGTTATTAACTCAAGGAGTAAGTGAATTAAATGGCACTTTTAGGATTTTAAAAAACAAAAGGATTAAAATTAATTAAGGTGAAAATTAAATTGGGGATATATTTTATTAATGTTTTTTAAACAAGAAAATAAGTGTAGTGAAATTAAAATTTGGTGACAATGAAAATGAAATTTCAAGAAAAAGAATAGTTCTTTTTTTCTAAAATTTGATTAATAAAGAGTAATTGGTCAAAAACTACACTTAAATTAAATAATTTTTATTATATAAGTTATTAAAATTAAATTAATTATGATATTTTAAATTTTTTAAAACCCTAAACTCTATGAAAATTAACACAACCTCCAAAATTGATGTGTTTGAACCGTAAATTAATTATAAAATATTAAATCATGGAACACTCCTTTGATAATCATTCTAAATTAATCTTATGGTAAATTTCCAATTAGAAAAACAATAAACAATTTTAATGTGAATTAATTTATATTTTCAGATTATATTTCTATCATAAAATTATATCCTTGGATGATTAGATTTAAAAATTTGAGTTTTTCTCTCATGATTAACACAAACTTAGCCTCACGTGTTATGTATGCATCAATTAAGTTACTTACTTTTAATGAATCAATTAATTTATCATATTTCATTGAATATAAATATTTTAATTTATTAAAAACAGTAAATTTAAGAAATTTTAAATTATATTGATTATTAAAAAATTGTTCTTCCATGGGTGGATGGTTCATCGTATAGACAGTTTTCATAAACAAAGGTCAAGATGGGGAAGACGCAATCATGTATCAACTAATATATTCCTAACCAATGAATTAAATGAAATGAAAATGTAGATAAGTAAATAACAAAAAAATGTAATGAATCTTATATTATATATGTGGAAACAAAACAAGGTATTGTAGAAGAAGAAAGTGAATGTCTGTTGGAAGATATCTTTGCACGCAATATTTCCTTACTCCAGTTTTTTAGAAAAGTGGAATGGGACCACTATATTCTACTTATCACTCTCTAATAAAAGAATCATTCCATTATAATTTGAATAATAAATCATTATATAGTGTATGGTAGGTTATAGTAATAAATGTTATTAAATGGAAAGTGGAAAACCAAATCAAATGAATTCTTATTTTTGTATTGTGTTCTTTACCATCAAAACAAGAACTAAGTTTTTATATAGTTTAATGAAATATTCATATTTGAGTCTTATATATCATCAAAAAAATTTATCCCAATACAGGATTGGATTTAAATTTTATGGGCCAAACATTGATGTTGAATCTAGATTGATGAATCCAGTCCAGCATTGAATTTAGGACCCATAATCTCTGTTAAAATATATGATCAGGTTTGGGGTATTTTATAAAAACATATATCATAAAATGTTTAAAATTTTGTAAAAATATTTTAAATTAAAACTAAAAATGTATAAAATTTTAGGATAAAAATACTAGAGTACAACTAAAAGGGCAGAACTATAATTTTTGTCAAATTTTGAAATTCAAGTACAAATTAAACATTTTTATTAAATCATCACATAAAACACAATGTATGAGAATTAAATAATTTATTATCAATAAAATAATTGATGAATTTTTTTTATTAACTCCCTCATATTTAAATATTTCACTCATAATAAATCAATAAATATCCATACAGATTTTTTTAAATATAATTTTCCAAGGTCGTTTCCAAAAACGAATCCATCACATGTCATTTAGGAAACAAATTCATTTTATTCTATCTCATTTAAATTTATTCAACCTAAAAATTCCATCCATAACCCAATGAAAACTTACCTCACTTGGAAATTCAAGTCACGCATCACTCAAAAGAAATTTAATCTATAGTTATGACCATGTTTGGAAAATTCATGTATCGTCATAGGATTGTGAATAACCTCATTACTCTACATTATGAGACATAAAAATGTAATATCTAATGAGTAAATTTCATGGTGTGTTGTGGATAATTGTTCGGGGTAAAATCATTAAAAAATAGAAGATTTAAAAGGGGGCGATAAACTCATAAATAGAGTTGCATAAATATTCATGTGAAACATTTAAAATTCCTCACTCAATTCTCTTGACTAATATAAAACACCACCCCCCCCCCAATGGCATGGACCATGAGTCAAAAAATAAATGAAATTAATTATTTCACTCTAATTATCTAAAAAAATAAACAAAATCTCCCTATATGAGATGAAAAATCAATGTAATGAATGAATGATAGTTCATGAGGTTTATTTTTGAGAGGGGTATGGGTCATAAAAGTAATATCATGGAATAATTCAATTTCATCTCAATGTTTTCATTATTTTTTCATTTTTTAGAGAAAATGATTATAATAAATGATGTTAAATAGATAAAATTGAATCATGCTCATTCCTATAACAAATTACCAAAATAGTAACACCCACCTCATACAGCCAACAATGATGTACTCCCAAAAGAAAAAACATGAAACTCCCCTCCCCACTCTAAATATTGAAATATTCAGGAAAAAATATTATGGGTGATGGTAGGTAAAGATAAATTTTCTTGTAATGTGTCTTAAACTGAGAAGTAAATTCTTGGATTCTAAGGGATAATAAAGATTTACGTAAAGGGTATGTATAAAGATAAAATATTTTTTTCTAAAGAAATTTCACAATCATTTAAAAAATAAATCATTAACTCCAAATATTTGAAATATAAATAATCATAAGTTACAGTTTTATACAAATTTCATGTTTCTCTCAATAAAGTTATATTATTAGGAAAAATATGTCAAAATGGTTTAGAATGCATCATAAAATATGAAAATTTATTTTTCATCAGTGTTTCAAGGATATAGATTTAAAAAATTGGTCAAAATCATCAAAATAATCTTAAAATAAAATTAGAAAAAATGCATATCAATAATTATTTAAAACCAATTTTTTAAAAAATCAAGTGAAATATATAAGAAAAATCCAAATGTGGAAAAATGATGATGTAAATTAATTTAATCTTAAGGATCTTAAAATGAAAAAAACTAAAAAATGCCAAAAAAAAACCTAAATAATAATCCCATAATGTTATCCCATTCCCCAAAGTTAAAATGTTACATTTTCCTTATTGTGTCCTTATTAATGATGTATTCACAATATAAATTGAATTTAAATTAGGAAAAATGATATAAAATTGAGAGGATAAGGGATATTCTAATGTGATTATTCAAGTGGTAATATTTATTAATACATCTACTATCCATCAGGATTATTACATACTTATAAGGGAAAATAAATATACATTAAAAATTATTTTTAAAAAAAATAGGAAAAATAAATTGAAATAAAAGAAAATACAGAAATATAAACTAGTTTTTACTTACCATAAGCACTAAATTTGGATTTTCTATAGATGTATATTATTATAAGATCATTAGAAGTTTAAAGGTGGTATGGATTATTTATTTTGAACCACTACATCGTTGAGACTCCAATGATACCCCCATAATATATGTACAACTACTCAATGATTTACATAGAGTTTAATAGGGGTGGAAATAAATTCTAGGGCTCCTAATTCTTTTCTTTATCTAAGTAAATTTAATTTTCTAGTGATTACCAATTGGTAGTACTAGGAAGTGTCACTTCTATAAATTTTTCTTCAATAATTTATTCCTTAATTAACATTGAGTATATGAAATCATATCGATGTTCCACAAAGAAGAATTCAATGGATTTCTCTATCCTTTATTCAAAATTTACTACACCATGTGTGGCCAACTCTTTGTCATTAAGAGAATACAAGAATTTAATTGGCCTCTCAAATTAACAAAAAAAGAATATTATTTTTAATTTAAACATAGAAAATATCAAGATAGTTTGTGTGTGAATGTATAAGCTCTCCCTTAAATTATTCAATAATTATCTCATTTTCATTATTCTAGGATTCTAAAAAAAATATAAATGATATATAATGAGTGGTATGTTTTCAAATATTCCCATATATCGTGTATTTCTTCATCCCAAATTGGAATAACAAGTTATTATTCATTCTTCTCCAGTAGTTCTTATGGTTGATTCTCTATTTTTCTCTCGTACTCTTAGAGGGATATGTTCGTATTAAAAATTTGGATTTTCAATTGCACATTTTTTATTTTTTGGTTATGAAAACATTCTTTTTGTTCTGTCTAAATATCACATAAATTATCATCAAGGGTTGGGGTGGGTTATTATTGTACTTTATGAAATATAGTGATACATTTCTCTTATTGGAACATTGACCATGAGTCTTGAGGTTGAAAAAATTCATAATATATTTATTTAGTAATCTTCCTATCCTTAAATGTATATTTATTATGGTGGTGGTTCTGAATATTATGGTGAAATATTCCCGACTAATATTTAAATCACTTCTAATCGAGTGTGGGTTAGGTAGGAGTGATCGAAATAATCCATTTTTTAATGGTTTGGTCAGAAAATAAAAAAGTTTAATAAACAATTATGTAAAATAAAGTGAAATAATTGGTGAGTAGTATAAATTTATAATCTAAAGAAAGAAAAAAATGGAAAGGAAATTAAGAAAAAATAAGAAAGAAAAGAAAATGTAAATATTTTTTTCTTAAAATAGATTTAATAAAACACTTTCCTTCCCATAAATAGTTCCATTTTGATGAACATTATCTAGGGATCTCTCAAAATATATCTTTTTCTAATAAGTGTGGCACAATGGATAACCTTGTTTGTTCACTTAAATAAGAAATGAATTAAAAAAACTTTTAGGATTGAAAAAAATGAAAATATTAATGAAAGAGAAAAGAAATTTTGGGGAATAATGTATAATATTTTAAAAAAAAAATTAAAACAAATGAGAAGTTGGTGATTATGAAAAATAAATTTTGACAAAGAAAATAGATCTATATTTTTTAAAAGTTTTGATTAATAAAGAGTAATTGATCTAAACTATAACCTCGAGTAATTATTTATCATTATCTAAATTTTCAAAATTAATTAGATTTTGATCCCCTAATAATTTCAACCCCCAAACTATATGGAAATTAACAAGTCTATAAAAATTTATACATTTGAACCCTAAGTTAACTCTACATCATAAAATCATGGTTTCATTATTTAATAATCAATTTAAATTCAATTTATGTTTATTAGGCAGTTATTATATAATTTTAACTCTTTAAATGTAAATTAATTGATTATTTTGATTATATTTGAACCCTAAAACTATACCCCAATTTATTATATTTGAAAATGTATTTTTCGCTCTCATAATTCACCCAAAATCAGCCTTGTGTGTTATGTGTTCATTGATTGAGGTCCTTAATTTTAAAGGCTTAATTAATTTATCATATATTTATGAATAAAATTTGGTTCATTAATTAAAAATAATCAATTTATGAAGTTGGAAATTATATTTATTACTAAGTTATTACACTTCCATTAGTGGGATGGTCATCATATAGACATTTTTTATATGAAACATTTTATTTGGGTAAGATCCAATCTTGCCTCGGTAATTAAACTCTTAACCAAAAAAGTAAAAGAAAATAAAATGAGGTGAAGTGAATAATAAATAAGTTTTATTGAAAGTAAATAGTGATTACAATTGAGTAAATAAAATAAATCATTACTGAATAAGAAATTGAAAGCCTCTTGGAAGAGATCCTTGTGTGTGAGTCATACTTATCCTAATTAGTTATAATATTAGAATTTAACCACTCCCTTTTTATAATTACTATCTAATGCATAGATCATACCCTCAAAATGTGAATAATACATATTTATAGAGTATATGGGAGGTTTGGGAAATCAAAGTTATAAAATTGAAAGTGAAAAATTGTGTTAAATGAATTATTATTTTTTATCATTTCCTTGACCATACAAATTATTGAACTAGTTCTTTCTATGGTTGAATTAAATATTTAGATTTTAGTCCTCTAGCTTATGTAAAAAAATCATCCCAATATAATCATGGATAAAATATTTATAGTCTAAAAATTGAATTGATATTCAAATTGATGAATCCAATCGATCACTGAATTTAGGTTCTATGTTCTCCCACAAAACTTATAATCCTACATTAGGTATTTAAATGAAATATCCATCCCAACATGTGTAAAATTATTTAAATAAATTTAAAATTATAATTCAATACATATTAAATCTTAGGATAAAAATACTATAGTAAAATTAAAATGTAAAAAAAGAAATTTCATTTTAATTTTTAAATTAAATATCTAATTGAAAATTATTATTCGATATCATATAAAACACAATGTGAGAAAATTAAATCATTTATTATCATGAAAATCAAGGACTATCAGTATATGATATGCCTTTTCCCTATATATCATACTATATGACATATACATGTCATATAAAATGATATAGCCAAAACATAATATGATGTATAATATTTTTATGTAATATCTCCATCCGAACATAAAAATAATGAAGATCAAAACTTCCATACTCGAAACATTTTGAAAAAATCTATCCTACTAACATATGATGATGAAAATAAACAATAACTTACTAACCTATATATGATAAATGGGTATAAATTAATAATTTAATAGGTGTTAAATATAAATGAGGTTATTAAATAGACTATTAAGAAGTCTAAATTGACTATACATGTGGGTTGATGTGTTTATGAGATTTTTAAGTAAAGTTAAGGGTTCCTCTCCCAAATTATCATATTAAATGAGATTATTTGAGTTTATATTTTCATTGATGAATTTTTATGTACAACCCATAAAAATAATAATTTATTTTCTTTTCCTATTGTTATTTTGGTTCTTTAGATATCTTCTTAGACCATTTCTCCTCGCATTAATCCATAATTCACTCGAAATACTGTCTATAAGGGGAATTATTTTATCATATATTTTCAATTTTAGCATTTTTCTTCTATGTGTGTATTATTTATTTTGTGACATCTATGTATTATTTATTCTTACCTCTATATATAATGTTTCCTAAGGTTTTTTCAATTTACTTTGACTTAATCTAAATGTACTATGGGAATCTTTTCAATACATCTCTCTCTATCACTTTATCCCACTACATTCTTATTTACAAATATTCTATTTAAAAATTTACTATTCTATCATTCATTAAAAATAATATTTATTCCCTTTATCCTTTTAAAATATTTATCCAAAAACCTATGGGTTTTTAAATGATAGTTATTAAAATGTTTCTTCTTTATTTTATATTTTTACCATCCTCTAAAGTATTTTTCATCAATATAAATAACCTTTTATGTTATAATACTTTAATATTTATCATATTTGATTAGGGATATGTTCTAATGATACTATTTACTATCTTTATTTATATTATTTATTTTTATGTAATTTGGAAAGTTTTATGAAACTCAATTATTATCAGGGGTAAAGTATTTTATAATGGATTTAGGAAAGTATACATGTTCATGTGGCACACATATGTATGGTTTATTATTATGTTATGGGTTGTCCTATAATTATATATCCCTCCAATTAATTGGTTAAAACATTATATCTCCAGATATTACTATGTAATGGGACACCATTTGTTATCCTAGTCTATTATGTTTGGGACGTAGGTGGTTAATGTTGTCCACAATGATATGAATGTCTTGGTGGTTTACCATGACATATGTATGTGTCATGTTTCTATGTTATTCCAAAGATTTATGTCATGATTAACGTTATTTATTTACTCCTTTGGGTATAATTATTTGATTATATTGTCATACCTATATAATTGTTTCATGCTTACTCAAGTATAATATTGTTTATAGTCACCTATACGGATTCGATTGAAAACTCTTATATTGTGTCAATTAATTATAATTAGAGATCATCCTATTATTATGATTCCATTCCTTAGTTTATGAATAAGAATATTAAATATGATATCTCTATCTTGGATTCAAGTTTTATGCATATGTGGAATAAATGTGTAATGTGTTATAAAATAAATTTTTATATAGTTTATCTCTAAATAAAATAAACCATTAGGTTCCAGGGTCGGATTTACTATGATTTATATTGGGTGATCATGTATAATAATTTATTATAGGTGTTTGTTATGGTTGGTTCATCTCAATTTACCCTTAAACTAAGATTATTCTCTGGGGAAGAACACCCATCATGATCAAAAATCTATATAAAAAATTATTTCCTCATATAATTGATGAATGTTTATTTATGGAGATTGAGATTACTTTTTTTATGTTTTCATAAAATATAAACATATCCAAAAAATCATAAATAAGGGTTGAGTAAATAATATTTTAAGATATTAAAAATGGAGAAATTTACATTGACAAAAATCATGGTATAAATTTTTCATATAGTAAATTTGAAAAATATTTTATCAAAATTGATATAGAAAACTAAATAGACTTTACACTTATTCTAAAAAAAATATGGTTTCACATTTTTGGTGGTATCTAATGAGGATATTGATACACATATGATTCTTTATATAGTAAATATTCTCCTATTTGATGTAAAAAAGAGCATTAAAGTTCCTAAATTTTAGTTTTGATAATGATTTTTGGTAGTTTAAACTAAAATAATGATATAGAGAAATATAGAGAAAATTAAAGAAATAAAAAACCCTAGTAATCATATTTTCATGCCTGTATTTTTAATGAATAAAATAAGGAAGTTTGTATTCACTTAAAATAGCCAAATTATTGAAAATAAAATGAGATTCTATTATTGAAACAACTTTCAAAGCATCAGACTGTGGTTTCTGAATATAAATTCATTTATAATATTATCATGGTGAATACATAAATATAGATAAATTCCTATTATTTTATTGAGGAAACATTGAAAATATAGTGTGTTTATATGTAAATATATCCCATTATATAAATCATGTCATGGTCAAACCTCATAGAGAGTGGATATGAGTTCAACAAAATGATATTTTATAATTTTATCAATATTTTGGTAGAGTAAAGACCATTTTTGTATCAATATAGATGTTTCATGGATTGGTGACTAGAGTCATTACATGGTTTGTTTAACTTTATAAAAAAAATCCCATTTTTATAATAAATCTAGAATCTAGTCATTTGTATTCTTTTTTTCATTTCATGGGGAGATATTTGAACATTTTTCACATTTATATTTGTAATTTGTAATTTTTTCATATTCTTAGAACAATTTAATTCATGTTAATTAATTATTTATTTATGATATTTATTTATCAAGGTAATTTATTTATTTTTAGTCTAATAACATTTAATCATGGGTGGATAATTCTCTTGATAGGTAGTAATATAACAGTAGAATCATATGCACATAAGTCCTAAACATGTTTAAAAATGAATATTTTTCTATTTTTTTTTATCTGAATACTTGATTTATATTTTATTCCATAATAATTATTTTAAAAAAAAGAGTTATTAATGGATTAAATCCAAGACTATAGTTAAAATTAAATTAATAAATGTAATTTCGTTTTTTATTTTATTAAAAGGTTTATACATTAACTAATTTTAGTGGATTTATTTATTGGGATAAGGGAATTGAATTTATTAATGTAGTATTGGTATTTTTCATATTTAATTTGATTAACATTGATAAACCTGTAAACAATTTATTGAATATAATTTATGATTGAATGAGAATATAATTATAAAAAACCATTCTTTGAAATTGAATTCTTAAATATTTTTTTCATTAATTTTTTATATCTTTTTTAGTTTTAGTTATGAATATAAAAACCACTATATTTTAAATGTTTTCATAACTTTATAAATTATTGAATAAATAAACTTTAGGATTATTAGTGTTTTCATGGGATTAATCTATGAGTTTAATTTATATTACTATTCAATAGTTTTAGTGTTTAGAAAATTTTTAATAAATTTATAAACTTTAACCAGCTTCCATAGAAGAAAATTATGTGTTTAGAAGCACCATGTTTTTTTTGGAATCTTTTCTAGGGGAATAGAAACTTATGTTTTAAATTTAACAGCTAATTAAATCTCAACATTTTTTATCTATTTTTTTGTTATTCCTTTATATGATTAAGGTTTTTTTGTCTATTTATTTTTATGTTTCAGGTGCGTGATCTTTACACCTATTACTAAAATAAGGAGAATGAAACTGAATAGAACCTTAATCAAAATCCATGATATTGGCCAGTACCTTATTAGTAACCAATGGTCTTCGTGAATAGAGATATATTTTCTAAATATTCCAAAAGAATTTATAGAGTAATACCCAACAAAATTCTAAAAAATGGGTAACAAACCCAACCAAGGAAAATAATCATTATTGTGGGTCAAGGTATGGTTAAAAGAGGTGGTGAATTCCCATTTAAAAAATTAAAAAAAAATTAAGTTATAAAATTATGCAATTAATAGAAAAATAAAATTAAAAAAAGTAATAACAATATATATGAATCAAATTAGTAATATCCATGGATATTAAATATTAATTATAACACAATTTGATGAAGTCATTTAGAAATAACTCAGGATGAGTCCCTATGTCTCCTCCACTCAATAGCTTGAGAAATTTTATATTAATCCACTGATTTTAATGGTAGTCGATAAACCTTTGAATAAATTTCATTTTCCATATAGGTGTTCAAGAAATTAGATATGTAAAACACTTTATTTTTAATTTGATTTATTAATGGAATCAATAATGAATAAGAGACAATTTTTATACACGGTTTTATCAAGAAACCCAATTCCATCACTTTAGTGGTTTTGATCACCCAAGAGAATAATATGTGGAGGAGGTTCTTATAGTGGAAAACACTTTAAAATTAACTCTTTAATTTCTCAAAAGGAATAGAAGAATAATAATGAGAGAAATATTGAATAAGATATTAGAGAGAAGTTGAGTATAATAATGAGGCACAAGAATATTCTCAAGATATGGATCAAGATACTTCGATTCACATCAAATTTTTATTTTAATTCATTTCTATTAATGTTTAATTATCTTTATGGTTAAATTTATAGACCAAAAAACTAATAAAGTTTTTTTGAAGAACTCTTGGTTCTTAAATAAATTTAAATAGTGTGTCCAAGATGTGAGGTCCAATAAAAATGGATACTTTAAAAGGGCATGCAGGCTAGCTGGATGATCTCATCATAAATCCTCTAGGACCACCACTTAACTTTTGGGTGCCCAACGTCTAAACACTAGGTCATGGTAGGAGTATGTATTCAATTATAGCTTCTGGTTGGCCATTTCTTCTCCATCGGGTAGCCAGTGGACTCGACAGTGGCCTGGTGCCACTGATCATTCCATTGTCTAGCTGGTGACTCTACTCTATCTAATCTCTAGTTCCATCTATTGTGAATCTTCAAGGAAACATTAAATAATTATTTTTATGAATTCATTTGTTCTATTTACAACCAACCTTTATCCCCAAACATGAACACTAAAATCTCATGAAATGAAATGGTTATATTGATAAATGGTGTTTGATATCCTTTAAAACGATGTGAGGAACAATAATATCCACATTTTTTATGATCGAAAACACTTAGTATAAAAAATAAACTTAATAAATAATGGAATATGAATATTTTCTATAAACATATTCTAAAACTAATCTCAAGAATAATTTCAATATTTTATAATGAAATTTAAAAAATATTTTTTGAAGATATCTTTAACAAAGAGAAAAATCGAACCTTTTATAATGACTTATAAATATAATGTTATTTATTTAAATAATATCCCTCAAGAGTATCAAAATAGGTTTTTAGTAAAGGCCCTCAACTCATGCCTATGGTGAAGATTAGGTTGAAACCAAACTATCCATTTTCATGGATAATACCTCTTAGTGCATATACACCAGAACCACGCCTACTTATTTGTATCCAGATAGGGATATTTTTCTTAGAAAATTGAAACTTGATTTCCTTTACCAAATTAGTGTGATATTTTTATCCCCTTCGTATTAATATATATATATATATAAACATTTATCCCCCTTTATAAATGTGAAACAGTTCACCCCCTTTGTGTTTATCATGAAACAACTCATAAACATACAAGTCTTTTAAAACAAAGTAAATAGATCCTCCTTTAAAAATATCAAAGATTAAAATATTATTTAAAGGATAAAAATTCAAATAATTTGAAAAAAATATATTTCTAAAGGAAAAAATATTAAAAAAATTCTTTACCTCCCTTTAATAAAATCAAAACATTCTTAAGTAAGGTGTTTTTAAAAATATTAGCTAATAAAAGATATATCCTAATAAACTCTAACATGATATCTCCTTTTTGTAAGTGGTATCCCAGAAAATGGTGTATAAGTTCAATGTTCTTAGTGAATGAGTGTTGAATTGGATTTCTAGAAATACTAATTGCACTAGTTTTATAAAAATAAATTAGAACATGGTCATAATTTTTCCAATAATCTAAGAGAGTGTGTTTCATCTATATAATTTGGGTGCAACAACTCCCTAAAACTATATATTCAATAATGGTCATTGATATAGAAATATATTATTTTAATAATATAAGATATAATGGTTTTTACTATTAGGTGACAAGTCACACTTTTATTTTTTCTATCTAATTGACATCCTCCAAAATCAGCAGTGGAAACATTTGTATGTTCAAAAGAGGCATCTTTTGTATAAAATAAACCAAGATTTTTATAACATTTTAAATATCTAAAAATTAGTTCAATATCTTTTAAATTTTATTCTTTCGGATTGGATTAAAAGTGAGAACAAATAAAAACATTGAACATGATATCTCGACAGGTCATAGTAAGGTAAATAGGGCTCCCAATTATACCTCTATAAATCTTGTTATCGACCATTTTATATCTTTATGCAATGTTATTTTACAAAACTTTATCATAGGTGTAACTATTTACTTTAATTATTACATTCTAAAATGTTTAAAATTTCATTAGTGAATTTTATTTTTCTGAGAAAAATTTTATCCTTATTTTGAGAGATTTTTAAAACCAAGAAAATATTTTAACGAACCTATTAATCTAATTCTGAATTATTTTCTCATTAAATTTGAAAAATCATTACAAAGAGATTCTTTTATAAAACCAAAAAATATATCATCATTATAAATTTTAACAATTAATAAATCATTTGAAATATATTTTAAAATAAAAATTGAATAGGATTTTTCCATTTTAAAATTAATTTATAAAATAAATTTATTTAATATTTCATAACAAGCCCTAGGGGAATGTTTTAAACTATAAAGATTCGTGTTTAAATTAAAAACCGGATTTTAAAATTTTCAATCTGTAAAAATGGTTTGTTATTAAAAATAAATAATAAATAAATACATTAAAAAATTTCTTTCAACATCCATTTGAAAAAAAATGAGTGGAAATTTTAAATAAGATTCTATTGGATTCAACCCTAGGGATAGGTGAAAAGGTCTCACAGTAATCAATGAATTATTCTTGATTATATCCTTTGGAAACAACTCTTTATTTTTTATGAGTGATTTTACCTAACTCATCTAACTTATTTCTAAAAATTCATTTAGTACCAATAATGGGATGATCATTGGGTCTTTCAACAAGAGTCAAAATATTATTCCTTTTGAATTGCTTCCATTATTATTACATTATAAGTACCCAATTTTTATCATTATTGAAATCATAAATATTTAAGGGTTTTAGGTTAAAAACAAAAGGATGGTGGTCAAACTCATTTAAAACCATACTTCTAGTATAAGTATAATCTTATAAATCACGAATAGAATTTTATAATGGATGGTTTTTATTTTACCCATACATTGGATAAAGGTATATATTTTGATTTTTACTCAACATAAATTTCCTTAAAAGTAGATAGATAATGTAAGGTCAAAAATCCTAGTGCAACCACAATATCATCAATTTGGGGATGGGGTTTAGTAAAATTACCATCAAATATGATGTGGATTGATTTTCCTATTGTATTGGTGTTTTTATTAAAGACTTGGTATTATATAATTTAGTAATAGTTCCCAATAGAAATACATTCACTAGGTTCTGGTTTGAATTTTCCTAGTTTTTCTTTGGTGTTAAGAATATAGAATTTACATCCAAACACTTTAAAAAATCCAACTTTTGTAATTTTTCATTTCCAAAGACCATAGGGGTTATTTTAAGGAAAGGTATCATGAGAAAATGATTCAAGGTATAGCTAAAAGAATTTACCACCTTGGTATAAAAATATTTAGGAATTTAAATTTATTTAACCTATTTTTTCAATAAATTGAAGAGTTTTATTCCATCTTTAAACAACCCTATTTTTTTGGAATCTATGGAGTGGAAAAAGAATGACTATAACCTTGGGAAGTAAAAAAGTTCATAAAAATATTTATTTTTAGATTCTCCCCCATGATCACCTAAAATGGATATGATATTATTATCTTTTTTGGAATTTGAGGGTATATTTAATAATAAATTTATAAACCCCATTTTTAGAAGCCAAGAAATAAACCTAGGTAAATCTTGTATAATCATCGATGATTACAAAGTGTAAGATTTACCTCATATGCTTGACACTTGGGTTCGTCTAAAAATATCAAGACTAATAATATAAATGGACTGTGGATACTTCCTTTTGATAATTGTTTTTATTTCTCACCAATTTGGCCACAAACAATGTTATTTTTGAAATTCAATTTAGGTAAATATCATATAAGATAGTTTCGGTTGTGTTTGAAAAGTGTGTTTATACTACAATGAGTGTGTAACTTATTCCCAATTAATGACTCTTTATCTTGTGCACTGAAAGATTTATCATTTTGACTAGAAATATATATTAAATAAATAACATAAACATTTTTTAGAATGATAATCAAAAAATAAAATGTTTCCTTGGTAATAAAAAAAATTAAAAAAATAATTTTCAAAAGATACTTTAAAACCATTGTTTCATAATTTACTAATACGTATAAAAAAATAAACCATTAATAAATGAATTATATTTTATAACATTAGGATTTTAAAAACCAATAGTACCTATATTGATGATCTTAATCCTTAAATTATCACAAAAAGTGACATGGACTCTATCAATATTTTCAATATAGTTGAACTCGAAGTAGTCATCATGCATGTGTCTTGATAGCCCGCCATAAATTTATTATATGGATATTTTTAATTTTCTCTAAATACACTTTTCTATATAATATTCAAGAAACTAATGAATTTCATACCAAAATTTTCGATCCATATGTGTTAATTAAAAGATATTTTGGAGCCCATAGTTGTTTTAAATAAGATATTCTAAAAATATTTAAAGAGATATGAACACTTCTGGCTCTTACATAATGATCATTTTTACAATTTCTTTCATAAATAAGATTCCTAGTTTTACAATAAAAATTACAAAATTTATCTTATGATCATTCTATTATAAACATGTGATTTTTAGAGGTGCTAGTTCGATTTAAAAAGAAATTTCCAAAATTATTTTTACTTGATATTGGGAATACAAGAGTTTATTTAAATATTTTTTTACCTGAGTTATCTTTGAAAGAGAATTTTTAAGACCTTTATTCATATATTGTAATTTTTCAACATTGTGGTTTTTCTTTAATTTCTAGGATAACTCCTCTTTCTCTTTTTAGAGTTGATCCCTTTAAAAACTACTTGATTATACTTCTTTCTAATTTCTTTGAATTTTGAGATGAATTTAAAAAAACCTTCTACTAATTGATCTATAGAATATTTAATAACCTCATAAAACATATAATTTTAATAACTTGAATAAAAAGAGGATAAAGAAAATGAATTTAATTCATTACATACCTCAATTTCAACCATGAGAAATTTTTCAGCATCATCACTTGATTCGGCTGAGTAGAGGGTTTCACTAATTGCACTCCATGTGAAAACCTTGAAGGATTTATTACTTTTATTTATATCCTTAATAATCTTATTGAATTTGGGGTACTCTATTTTGATGTGTCACTAATTTTTTCATTCTAAGAAAGTTACCCCTGTTTCTAATAATTCACTATACTTTTTGGTATGATGAAAATATTTCTACCCTCTTATGAGTTTTTTCATCTTATTTCCAAGGTTTTCATGATTTTAATCATAATTTATAGAGTCTTATTTAATTTCATTGAATTAAATATTCTTTTTCTCCTTTACTTAATTGGATTCCTTTTTAGATTTCAGTTTTATAGAAATCTCATATATCGTGAGGGATCCAACAAGTTCTTCATGTAGAATTTTCTTGGTATATTTTTATTCCTAAATCATCATTACGTTGGGTGACCATGAACATGGAAAAAACCATATGATATTCTGTGAGATTCTGAGGTCTAGTGAACTCGGTGTTGATATAATAAAATTACTAAAAATATTATATCGCGTGTGTGCAGTTTTCTAAAATAATGGAATAACTCATGAATGGATTCTCAGATAAAAAATATGAGACTTTCATTGAGTTAAAAATGTGGGTTTTAACTTAGGCATGACATAATCTTTTTTGGTATCGGGAGGTTGGATTTTACCATGTTCATATTCAATGATAAATTAATTATTTTATTTATTATTTGTTTAATCACCATGACCTATCCTTCTCCAATATATACATGCTTATGGCCAAATCCTAGGGTTAGAAACATAACCCTAAGATTTGATAAGAGAGTGTATATGAAAATTTTCAGATATTGGGATTGTGTATAAATGATCAAATTTCAACAAGGATCACTAATAGTAATGGATTTTGTGGATCTTGCCAATAACAATAGCCCAAAACCATTCTTCACCAATTATTGATCCAAACTAGAGGTAGGGAATTTGATTTATTTGGATTTATCCTATGTTAATATTTTTTATACAAGATGAATAAATTCACCTAAAAAATTGGTTCATGGATTGATGATTTATTTTAGTGGATATTATTTGATTATTTATTTGTTCTTCATTTGTCATTCTGATGGAAACAAATTGTGGACAACCCGAATATGGCCGAGGATCATTACATTTTTTTGGTTTATTATTTTCTCCCACATTTATTCACATGATTCATTATTAGTATTTCCTTGGATGTCTTTTTGACCAATCCCCAGTATTCAATCATTGTGAAAATTCTCTTCTATGAAACAGATTGATATTGTGGGTTAGGGTTCACTATAGATAGAGTGATCAAGGTGACACAATGATGGTCGATGATCAGAGGTAGATCAGGATTGAATTGGTGTTTGTTTGTTTTGGTTTGGTGCACGTCTTGTGATTTAGTGAGACAAGATTTTATTATAGAGAATATTAGGTGGCTGAAATACATACACTAGTGATATAAAAGATGATCAACCCCATATCTATAATTTTCGATCATGATTGTAGTGGAGATGATTATGTAGTTGGTGTGGAAAGATGTGTAGTCTAGCCTATGATTCTGTAAAAAATATTGACTACATAGAGTGTAGTCCTAAGAACACATGTTTTTTAGTCCCCCTTTACAGTGATAGGGTTTATTCATAGAGAAAATATCACATGTCTTGTGACACATGTCACACACCATGTGATCCAATGCTAGTAGCTCGAAATGTACCATGGGGGTACACGAGAATGGACATAACGAACAACACAAGCATAGGTTGTATACACGGTCACGACTATGTACTCAAACACGACCAGAGTACTTGAAAACATCCAGGTACACATGTACATACAATGTATATAGGAATATCCATAGTTACATGATCATGGTATGTCATGCACGGGTAGACTAAGGGTAAACAATATACGCTGTGTACTAATAATACACATCATGTGAAGGTACTGTGGCAGGATGTGGAAGATGTTGGGTTGAGGATTTAAAAAATTTCATCATTGGAGTGACGAGACTTCATCTTGTCTAGAAATTCAAGCCTCAGTAGGGGTATGATGGTCTCATGTGAATTAATTAAGAAAACATTTTAAATGGATCATTACCTCATTCAGATCAAAGATGTGGTCGACTGTAGATCATTACTAGAGATATTTTCTCAATGGATCTAAGCTTGAACCCCTCTAGGTCATCCACACATTATACAAGAATCCATACTGACTCTAATTATCAAATTTTGGGTACTAACATGGATATATGATGATTCATTTAAAGTCATAGTGATCACTGTGATCTCATCCCTTCAATCCATGAAAAATATTGAATATTAGAAGCTTGGATGGAAGATTTATCTCTCTTGTATGTGGGAAGGAGGAGAGGGAGATCTCAGATTCGTGGGTATAAATAATTTCCCTGAAAAGAGCTCCCTATTTCTTATATAGTGTGTGTTGATTACCTAAAAAGGGTTCCTCGACCATCGTATAAGTAACACCCACTTAATGATAAATAAATTAAGCATTATGATGAACAACTTTCATCATATATGTCATTTATATTTTATCACATGCGTATAATATATAAAAAATATCTTATGTGATAAAATAGAGCCACTAACTCAACTCATAATTCCCATAAATATTAAATGAATCAAGAATATAAAAAATAATATTCGTTCATATAATATTTTTTTGTGTATTTACTTAATAACTTTTGAATACTTTTAATAAATAAATTCAACCTATTTATTCTATACTTGAATAATAATGAATTTATTTATTCATTGAAAATTTTTTATTCTTGAACACATCTCAGGACTCATGGTGGGTCCCACCATGACATATAGACCTATTAAACTGAATATAGAAGACTCTTGAATATTCCATTTTGTGATACCCACTAGGTTCTTATCTCGATAGTAGTGAATAGTATTCATAGAACAAGAGTGGAGTCTAGCAACCCATCAATGCCCCTAAGGAGACAAGAAAAATTCATAGAAATGACTACATATCCTATGAACATGTATTATTTAATATAATCTCTATGTCTCATGATATCTCATAAATCAAAATTAATAACTTATGTTATCATCCATTCTTACTTTATTATTATTTGATTAAACTAGAAAAAATTACCTTTGACTACTGTGGACATGAATTTATGAAGGTACTACCATCCTAATCAACTAGGCCGGAGATATAACTTCCTCAACTCCGAAGTGAAAATTTTTATCTTGACCATTCAACTAATTTCATACTACCAAAGATTCATCCAACACAAGTTACCTCTCTATGACTTCAATGTCATTATTTTTTCCTTGAATCAAATTATGTGATCAAATGGTACACATTGTTAATAATCTCAAATCAGGAGACCAGTACACATTTTCATAGATAGAAATAACCAATAACAATAGAAACATGTGGTATTCCTACTGGAGGGTATTTCCTCCTGATTTAACCTACTAGATATCAACAAGTGTGAACTTCATGCGAAGAAATATCGATGCTTATGATCCCCCAGCACTTGATGGTCTCACATCATCTATGTCCTATCGTATGATATATTTAAACCATTTGACATATCTTCAAGATTACTATCATAGTATCTATAGGTTATCATTATAACCTATGATCTTTTATAACCATTGGATATGACATATAATCTAAGTAAATTTCTATAAATATAGTGGAGATGGAAGTATCAATACTATTCTGGTCAGACAAATATATATATATATATCAAACAGTATGCATGTAAAGGTAATCAAATTACATACATGAGTCGGTTCTAGGGAAACCAATTTTAACACTCCCACTTTCACTAGATCTAATTGATAACAAGTCTCAATAGACTATCCCTCTCATGTGAATCATTATTATGGTGATATATGGATTTAGTTAGGGGGTCTTCCATGTTATCCTCTACGGCTACTCGCTTAACTAAGAATTCACTTCTCTATGTAAAATCACTAAATAGATGAAACTTATTAAGTATTTTCTTTGTCCTCTAGTGTCACTTTGGATCCTTGTAAATCACCACTATTTCAATAATATCACAATAAACTATAAAAACTTCTATTCTACTAGGAACAACACTAATATGTGAGACAAAGCTATATATCCAAACTACCTTCTTAGATTCATATAAATCCATGATTTACCCATATTTTGTTATATAATTGGAGACCATGGGTTGCTTCAAGCATATCCATCTCATTGCATCACCATTTTGGAAAAATATATATCTTGACTATGATTTCAAATCATCATGATATATCTAGAAACTAGCATCAATTTATCCTCCCACTACTAGTTCTTCATCTCTTCCATACACTAGGAACATATCTTTTGCACATATCAAGTACTTAAGTATTTTTTTTATAGTTGATCAATGCAACTCACATAGATTAGCTTGATATCTTGCCACTTTTCTTATTGAAAAGATAGATCCCACTACTAAATAAAAAGGTATTATAATCATTTATTCAATCTCCTCATGTGTTTAGGGGTATATTTTTCATAGAGATATTAATACCATGTCACATTGACCACAAACCACTCTTGTATTGTTCTATTTTGTACCTCTTAAGTAATTTATAAATATAAATATTTTTACTTATCCAAATAAACATCTAAGATCGATCTTAACAGATTTTGATCCCAACAATGTTGGCTACATCACCACAGTATTTCATAGAGAAGAGCTCATTTAACCAAGACTTAACTGATTGTAATACTTTCACTTTGCTTCCTATTATTAATATTAAATCAACATATAATAGAATGAAATTGATGTAATTCCCATTAACCTTCTTATATACATATTGATTGGTTCAATTCTTGATGAAACTAAATTCTCTTAAATCCCCATCAAAATGAATGTTCCATGGTCATGATGCCTTCATAAACCCATAAATGGATATTTATAACTTGCAAAATTTTCACCCTTATTTTAATTTATAAACCCTTTAGGTTGAGTCATATATATGTCTTTAAAAAACTTAACAATTAGAAAAGTAATTGGGACATCCATTTTTCAAATCTCATAATCATGTATGGTTTTTATTGTAAGTAATATTTTGATGGGATTTAGCATTACTACTAGTGACAAGGTTTCGTCAAATTATATGACTTGATGTTGATTGAAACCCTTTTCTACCATTTTTGTTTTTAGGTATTTACTTTACAATCCATGTCCTTATTTTTCTTGAATACCCATTTACACCCAATGGGTTTTACATTAGCTGGAGGGTCTTCAAAAATCCAAACTTGATTTAAGTACATAGACTCCATCATGGAATGTATAGATTCTTTCTATTTAGCAGCATAATTTCTATCTACTTTTTCTTTATAAGTTAGAGGTTTATAATTATCATAGAGTAATTTATCTATTTACTCAGGGATAAGAAAACCATAATTCTCTAGTTATCTAACCTATAAAGTTGACAAAAGAAATACTTTTGTCTCAAGAACATCTTCATCTACCACTGTCTCTTGTGAAAATTTTTCTCATACCACTCTCGTTCATCTTGAGCATCAACGTCATCAAAGTAAATCTTTATCTCACTATTTACATTGGAAATGTGTTACCTTTCTAGAAATATGTAATCCTTTACGGAACTCAGTTTTATATTATAAAAATTATATAGGTAATATCATTCAGTTCATTTATAATAACCTATAAAGATAAATTTCATGATTTTGGATGAAACTTTTTCACTAGGTATAGTATTGAAAAATTCTCACATCCTAATAAAAATATATATATAATGAGTATTTCTTTACATTCCAAAACTCATATGAAATCCCATTTTCCACTTTAGTTGGTACTCAGTTAATAGAATATGTCATTTTCTACAATTTATATCCTTAAAAGGATAACGGAATAGTTTCCTAACTCATCATTGTTCTGACCATGTCAAGCAAGGTTTGATTCCTCCTTTCAATAGCACTATTCCAATTTGGTTTGTAAGGATGAGTGATTTGGGATATTATCCCACACTCTTTAAAGTGATCAATGTAATCTTGATTAAGATACTCTCTTCCTTTTTCTGAGTGAGTGCCTTAATCTTCTTACCAATATAATTTTCTTTTCATGTCGGTATTCCTTGATCATCTAAAAGGAATGTGACGTATAATTAATTAAGTAGATAAAACCATACCAACTATTGTATTTGATAAAATTAATGATTTATGAAATCACTCCCCTTTACTCTACCAAAAACAATTCACATACATCAGTATGAATTAATCCCAGTAATTCAGTGGCTCTTTATCCTTTCCTAGAGAAGTTTGATTTAGTCATTTTCCATTATAAAAAAGCATGATATATATCAAGGGAATTTAACTAAATTGATTATAAATACCTTACTAGATTTAATTTCTATAAACTATTATCATTTTCATGACCATGACTAAAGTTCCACAGGCAGGTGTTATATTATTTATGTTCATTGGTTCTGTCATTTACTTTCATTCAGGGTTTTTCAGTGTAAGTATATAAAAGTAATTATTAAGATGCATTGTACCATAAAATATGTTATCCTTATAAAAGAGACAAAAATTATTTCCAAACCTAAAATAATTACCATAGTGTCCAAACATGACACTGAGATTATGTTTCTGTTAACCAAAGAAACATAATAAAAATTATTCAATATAAGAACCAAACCACTAGGCAAAGTCAGATGATAATATACAACTTCCAAGGCTTCTAGACTCTCACCATTTGTAGCCTAGAGATCCAAATCACCCTTTTTCAATACTCTAAAATATACTTGGTTCCTTAATATGAATACAAATGTGTGATTCACATGTTGTATCAAATAACCAACTTGTAGATAATGAAAGATTTCATTCAATGATAAAAATACCTGAAGTAGAAGCATCAACTTACTTATTTTTCACATCCTTTTAATTATTATTCTAGTTTCCTTTATTTACAAATGAAAATTAGACATCCTTATACTCATTTAACTCACTATATATTTATCCTTTTGGATGTATGGTGGATCAATTTCTTTTTCTGGTACTTCTCTTTCAACCCCTTAGCCTTTCCCTACATCCTCTTGTTCACTATAAGGACTATAGAATTAATATTCTTAATATCCTTATAATCATGGATAACTAAAATAAAAATATATGGGAGTGACTATTTAACATTATTCATATTATAATTAATAATAAAAGTCGATAATCTTGGTTTTAAATAGGTAATAATGATATCATTTTCTAGTTATTTGTTCAGTTTGAACCCAAGGGATTTAATTCTCTCAATTTACATGATCATCTTTAGTATGTGAAGTACTTATTCATTCCCCTATGTTATACTACACTTATAAAGTGCACTTGATATATCATACCTTTCTTGACCAACTCTCTCCTGATATAATTGTTGGAGATGAGTTAGAATCTTGTAAACATCTTCATCCACATACATTTTCTGTAAATGAAAGTACGTTGATGACAACATGATACACTGTACATATAGTGTATTATCTATATGATTCTTCCACTTATCTTTATCTACATTGCTTTCTACCTAAGGATGAATAGTAGTATGTGAGGACACTAGCACATAAATCTTCCTATCTTAGCATAGTATTATATGTAAGTGCATGTACCTCTCCTGGAAGTTATAGTCGATCAAGATATTTTCATTATCCTGAATAAATCACTGTGATAATGTTCTGGTGGTATTGGTGATTTCCATTTTTATCTACAAAAAAAAATAGCAGTTAATACTTTATTTTGATTACCGATTTATAAATTATTGACAATTAATTAAATCATTAAATTTCTCCCACTATTTTATTGAACCCAAGTATCCCTCCCTAATAGATTTAGAATACTCTACATTTTGAGTATTCTAGTGACAAGGATCCTTGAAACCTCGCTTAATAGTTTACAATATCTGGATACTCCACTATTTATAGAGTCTCAAGGTAGGCACCAGGTTGGCTAACTGCATTGAATTGTAGTTCCTTGAACTGTTAATTGAAGTCCCGACTTCTCAGAATTATGCCCTTGATTACCTCAATAATTTTCCTCTAAAGAGATATCAAGGTAGATTTAGTTATTTATTTGTAGATAATTTAGTTAATTTAACTCACCACTCTCATTATAACTCCTTCATGGTAAGAGGCACCATCAACTCGAATCGATGAGAACTTCGTACACCCAGTTTTGTTCAAATTTGAGTGACAGAAGGTGTTCCTGACTTAATCATACTTTAAGAGTTTTTAATATATCTCAATGAATGTGATCCAATTCTATTAAATATGTTCATACTATGTTTCCACACTCAAAAATGATCATTTATTAGTAGAATACAATCATTTATTCTATATGAATTTTTTAACCTATTATTTTATTTGTTTTCTGCACACATTTTAATGCATAAAATAAAAAACATTCATAAAGGAAATAAATTATCTAACTGGTTTTGAGCATATAATAGTATTGATCTATTTAAAATAAATGGATCAACTATTAAATTGAGGTATAAGACTTAATTTGGGTATTGACTCGTATCTTGGTTCGCCCCCAATCTAGTGTTTTCTCTACTCTTATAGGGGTACCACCTCATTTTGGCATGATCTATGTATTACATTATCATCATTAGTAGTACAAATGTACTTCCACACATAAGAAATGAGATCTCGGAAAGTGCAACATACATACAAATAAAAATGGATGCACAGACACTTATACATATTGAATGAAAAAGTATGATGTGCATACCATCAATAAATAAATAATTACTACTGATATATCACAAAGTTATTATAAATATTTAAATAAAAATAACCTAGAAAAACATAGGTTTGGTCATTGAGAAATACCAATCAGTGAGAAAAAATAAAAATTTGATAAAAGTTAGAATGAAATAAATTTATGTTTGGGGAAATTTAATAAATTATATGAATTATTTAAATTCAAATAATAACATTCCTTTCAGTATCATTATTAATTTAACTTTTTTAATAAAAAAATTAAATTAATATATTTTTATACCAAAATTAAATAAATTTTTCAAAAAATTAAATGATTATTATTTTTTAATGTAAAATTAATAAATTAATTTTCATTATATTAATATTTTCCCGAGCCCTAGAAGCCCATACAGGCCCAATACAGATCAAGATAAACCTACACAAACCCATTTTAGGCCAAGAACACCCCATTCTGGGATGTTATAGGCCTGGTAGACCCACCTCGACCCATTCTGAGTTGGGTCGGCCACCCCAAATCCATTGTGGGTGGGTTGGGTTAAACATGAAAAAAGGTAGTTTGGTTGAAGCTCGATCAGGGAAATTCAGATTGAGGTTGGGTTGGGGTTTACTGTTAAGGCTTTGGTCATGGATGGGGTGCGGGTACTCAGGGTGGTCAGCATGTGAGGGTAGCGGTCATAGTGTTTTGAGGTGGTGGTGTGCACTCGGGTCTCTAGTAGTGGTAGAGATAGAATAAGGGGGTCAATTAGGGTGGCAACTGGAAACGATCAGTAAGGATAGGGAGGTAGTATAGAAACAATGTTGTGGTTGGGTGGAAACCTCACAATAGTGGTGCATGGTTCCAGACAGGTGGAGGTCGGTCGGGAAGGGAGGTAGTGGTCACAGCAGTCACCGGTAGTGAGGAGGCATGTTGGGGTTCAAATCATCCAACATAAGTTCAGATTCCTTTTTTTGTTTTTGAGAAATATTTTTATGGAAAACGTTTTCCCCTTTTCCAATAGCAACTTATACCACTACCCCTTTATTGAATGTTGATTCTATATAGCCCGTTGCACTCTATAAAGCAACATCCTATAATTAGGGTTTATTTTTTATGATTCCACATCCATGGTTCTCGCTCCTCCATTAAAATAATTTTTTTAATAAAATTATCAAAATTTTTATTGTTTTAAATTCCACAATTGTCTAGAATTTTTCACCAACATCTAAAAAAACTATTTCGGCCTAAATCTTGGTCGAAGAAATTATGATTCGTAGGAAATATCTGCATAAACAATATATATATGTGTGTGAAAATTTTATTCATTAACTCTACTTGTAATTCCCACAAATATTAAACGAACCTTGAATATAAAAATAATATTTTTTAATAAAATATTTTTCTATGTATTCACTTAATAACTTGTGAATACTTTTAATAAATAAATTTTACCCAATTATTAAATAATTAAATAATTAATAATTTATTCATTCTTTAGTAAACGTTTATTCTCAAAAAAATATATAACCCCATGATGGGTCACACTGTTTCCTATACACCTATTCAATAGAATTAGGTTGACTCTTGAATATGCTTTTATGTGTGACCCTTTGGGTCCTTATCTCAATAGTAGTGAATATTATTCACAAACCAAGAGAATATTATAGAAACCCATAAAGGCCCCTAAGAAGATGAGGAATTTTCTATAAACAATAATCTTTCCTATGAAAAAATTCCATGTAATATAATATCTTTGTCTCATTATATCTCATAAAGTATGTTGCACATCTTGTTTCATCATCCATTATTTCTTTATTGTTTTTTGATCTAATTGAAATAAATTACCTTTGACTACCATGACCATGGATTTATGAAGGTATTATAATCCTAATCAACTAGTCCTGATAAACCGCTTCCTCAATTTGAAAGTGAAATAATCTATCTTGACCATTCGACCAATGTCATACCACCAAAGAAACACCCAACACAATCTACCTCTCCATGACTTTAATTTCATTGTTTTTCCTTTCATCAATGAATGTGATCAAATTATGCACATTGATAACGATATTAATTTAGGATACTAATACACAAGTTCATAGATATGAACAAAAAATGACACCTAAAACATGTGGTGTTTCTATTGGAGAATTTAACCTCGTGATCTTACCTGTTACAGATCACCAAGTGAAAACTTCATGATAAAAAGTCTCAACGATTATGAGTCCCCTACACTTGATGGTTTCACATCATCTTTTTTATATCAGTATGATATATATGGACCATAGGACAAAACTTCAAGATTACTGTCATGATATCTCTAAGTTATAATTGTAGCCTAAGAACTGTTATAATCATTTGATAAAACATGTAATCTAAGGACACTTCCATAAATATAGTGGACATAGAAGTATCAACACAATTCATGTAATATAAAAAACATGTATATATAAAACTGTATATATGTAATTGTAACCAAATTACATACATGAGTTAGGTCTAGGGAACCTACTTTTAACACTGTATATTTTTTTAGGGAACTATGAGGGCCTCTATATCTTCAGTATATACCATGTTTAGTTGGGTGAGTTCCCTTGGTCAATGCCTATGAGGGTATAGTGTGTTCTTAAGTCCTACGAATAGAATTTTGACCCCCTCTATGAGATGAGACTGTATGGATTTTTTATAATCCCTCTATGAGCCCCGGGGTGGTATCCTATATCGTATAGTATTTCTGAGGAGGGGTTCATGGTATTAGAGTGGTCACTATGCACAAGGCAATGATCCCCTATCTAGAATATTGGTATGATAGGTTATTTGGAATCCCCTAGAAGTTATAGGAGTGATCCACTATCTAGGAAACGTGATCTTTAGAGATACAATGAGTATTTCATATGGATACCTAATGGGTATGATCACTCAAATGAGTTCTGTTAGTGATATCATGGCTTATTGTATAACACCCCAATATTTTATTGTATGTTTCTTCTTAAATGGTTTCAATACAATAAAAAACTTATTATGCACGAAACATTAAGTCTATGTGAAACAACACTTCGTTATTTATAGGATGTAGTTATAACTTAGTGTTTAAGCACAATTTTCCCACTTTTATGATTTGAATTCTGAAAAACTAACACACATGGTTCCATTCAATAAGTTATTTAGAATCTGATAGGATCAACATAATTTTTTTAATGGTAACTTGACCCTTAATAATATTAATGTACCTTTACGAATAGTAACTTGACCCTTTTGAATAGTAATGTACCCTTATGAATAGTAACCTCTCCCATGTAAGTATAAATAAAATTTAGGCAAATTATAAATGATGGTGAATATTTTTTGAAAATAATTAATTGTTGGTGTTTTGTGAGAACTAAATATTTAATTACAATTTTATAATTAATAAATTAATTTAAAAGATAATTAATTTTCATTAAATGTATTCATAAATAAATATTTTATTTTCTTAATATTTTTGAATAATTTAGTGAGACCTTAGTTAATTTTTAGGGTACTATAAAATCAGTTATAATTTTAAAAACTTATTTTTTTGAAAAAATTTTGATTTTAATTAAAAATTAAATTTGCTATATATATATAATTATTTTTATATAATGCAGTTCATTTTTAGATTTACACATCAAAAAATGGTTAGGGTGAATTTTTGGGATTTTTTTGAAATACTTGAATTTTGTGAATAGTAAAATTCGATAATTTACGAAATATGTTTAATAAATGAATTTATGAATCATCATTGAGTCATGTATGATGTAAATGTCCATTGGTTCAAAATAAAATATACTTATTAAAATTTTTTGTCACAATAAGCAATAATATTGCTTGTCTTGAGTAAAATAAAAAAAATAATGAATAAAATATTGAGAAATCACTCCTCTCCTCCACTATAAAAACCACCCCTCACCCCCTCTTCTACTGACTCATCAAAGCCTTGAAGCTTCTCAAAGTTCTTCCCAAATACTATTTCCTAGTATCTCCCCACATCCAAGAGCTATTGGTATTTCCAAAAGACAAAAATCGATCCCCTTAAAGAGATTCTCAAGGAGGAGAATCCAAGAGGTAAAATCCTCTTCCTTTTCCTTTTATTTTCTTTTAAAGTTCCTTCTTTATTTATTATTATCTCCTAACTTCCTCTATCCAAATGATAATTATAACTATATTATCATATTTATACTATAATTTTATCATTTTAATGGATGATAAATCATCAATCTCCTTACTCTCTCTCTCTCTTTTATTTTAAAAACGAAATCATCGCCCGGGAGGTGCCGATTTACAACCATCTTAGACGATGAAATTACGTTCTTCAATTTATCCTTCAAGTATGATCATGAAACCATTTTTATGGTTTAAAAAAATTAAAAAATATGTATTACCTCTTATATAATATTATTTAACCATTTTATATACATGATATTAAATAATGGATCAAAACAAGTTCATTGTGATCGAAGAACTGCTAAAATTAAGCTAAACGATTCTCATTATCATTTTATCTAATGATTCATACTCATACAATATAAAGAAATGATATGTATAACCATTTACACTTATTTATTCTCATTAATAACATTTAATTTCAATTCTATAAAATTATACACATTTTACATGAACTCCATTACTTATAATTAAGTGAACCAATCATGAAATCAAGTAAATGACCACTCTGGAACGACAGAATTCAATCTTATAAACTATCAAGAAGGACATGAATGAACGTAATAAAACTATAATTAATAAAATAAATGTAGAAAAGGTTATGAAAAAATTAATTAAAATATTTAATTTTATTATTTAGGACATTAATATCAAGTGAAGAACACATTTAGGCACAAGGTAAGGGGTTTCTCATCTCACTTTTATTTCCATGAGATTTCCATTGTTCGCCACTTATTTATTGTATTTGGTGTATGTATGCTTCCGTTTGATATATAATATCATTATTCTATTCGTATTCATGGTATTAAATGATTTATTTGATGATTATTAATTTGTGTTCATGTGATTTGATTGATTACAATGTGGTAAAGGACTTCATATCAATTTTCATTTCTTTGAGATTTACTTGGTATTGTGCACCAAATCATTTTTATGTAGTTTATCTAATTCTTATTTGAGATTATTTTTCATTTTAAATTACATTCCTATTAAATATAAAAATTATTTTATGATTTATATGACTATTATCTGAGTCATATACCCTTTTTCAAATGGTGTTTATTTTGAATGTTGTTTTAACTGTGGAACTATTGATGAATCTGTATCCTCTACGAAATACAGAAATTGATAAGGCATTTTTTTCTAGAAGTAAATATTTTTATAGGAATTTTTTTGATTTTCTTTGATGTTAGGGGCCTGTTATAGCCCCTCGATGCATCGACGGGTCTCATGAGACAAAATAGTTGGCAACATACCAATCGATTTTGTTTCCAAAGAATAATTAGACAGGTTTCTACCCATATAATTAAACCGTCTTGACGGTATGATGGTTCATGTTCTAGATACATGAAATCCAAATTATAATAATTCTATTTATTCATTATTCATTTATTACATTCCATTAGGTTTTCACTATGAAAAACCCTATGGATTCATTTTCATTCTCTGTTTATTAATGGTGTGTGGTTTTCAATTAATCACCATGTCATATTGATTATGTATAATTGATTATGATTTACTAGTTATTGATTCATGATTCAAATTTATATAACCCTTACTGAGCATTTGATCTCACCTCTTTCATTTTTTCCTTCCCTAGGTTATGAATAAGATACTTTTTATTGAGTTTTCAAGGATATAGTTTATTATCTTTTGTTATATATTATGTTTTGTTTTATTTTCCCAAGGTAAATGGGATCCATGTATATATATATATATATTATTCAAGGCTAATAAACTGGTCGATCCTATGGGATATTATTCCTTGTAATCATGCTAATGTAATAAAATAATGCACTAACTTCAAGCTTTTGGGTTTGGGGCATTACAGTTGGTATCCATTGAAGTTTAGTAGAAACTTTGAGAATTAGATTTAGAAAACATAGATTAGGGATCACAACCCAAAGATAGGCAATGATGATAAGTATAGAAAAACATCCTAGAATTTTTGTAATGTAGAGATTGTGTGGGTATTCCTAGAAATACATCCTTGTCTAGATACTACTAGTTGATGTGAGTCTAGAACAGATGTACCTAAGAGTAACAACTTCGAAAAGGTGTTCCTAGCCTGACATGGTGTAACCTTATATGAAAACAGGCCTTACTTCACACCTTATTTTACACTCTGAAGGGATATTCTTATAATAATTCACATTTTTTTACAACCCATTATGAATAATTTTAAAGTAAATATAATTCATGTTTATGACTATGAGATTAGCTGTGCATAAATTTTCAGATTATGTTAAGTGTTTTTCTTGTTTGAAATTCCGCATTATGATTTATAACCTAATTTAGTGTATGTAATTGTTTAGTGATGAAGCCTAATGGAAGAAATGGAATCAATACCCAAAAACAATGTAGGTATTTCCCAACTGAGAAAGTCAACATAGTTAGTGTTGGAGCTGAGTGGATCATGACCATATTAGGACAACTTATTAAGGCTATGATGAATAACCATGCTACACCTATGTTGTATCTTTTAATACGACATAATCCTCATATTTAAGTGGGACTACTAATCTAGTGGTAGCTGAGTAGTGGATCAAGTCCTGTGAAAGTATATTTCGGGAATTAAGATGTAATGAAAATTAAAAGGTAGTACTTGCAGTATATTGTCTCAAGGGTGATGTTGATCAATGATAGCCCTTGATCCATAGTACAATGGAGAATGATGAAATATAATATATGGAATGGATAAATTTTAATGAAGTATTCTTAGAAAAATATTTCCCTCATGTTCAACAGACTAAAATGAATAGAAATTTTCTTATCTTGAAACAAAGGGAAGAATATAGGGTTGTGGAGTATGAGTCTAATTTCACAAGACTGGCCAGGTATTCCATAGATTACATATGTGATTCTAATGACAAGATTGATCATTTCTTTGAAGTTATTAATCCAATTCTTCAAATAGAATTGGCTTCTCAATCATTTTCATCATATGATTAAATAGTATTAAGTTCCATCAAAATGGAGAAATGATTTTCTAGATCAAATTTGTTCAGGGGAAATAAAGAAAAGAATGGGTCTTATGATAATCATGGAAATGTTGAATCTCTAAATAAGAATAAGGGAATGAAGAAATTCCCATTATACGTGAACTATGGAATGAACCATCTAGGAAAATACTTGAAAGGCATGGGAGTTTATTATAAGTGTGGATAAAAGGGTCATAGATCTAATGAATGCAAGGGGAAGAGACAAATCAATGATGTTCAATGCTATAATTGTAGGTATATGGGACACTATGAAAATGATTGTCTTAAACATCAGGGAAAATTTCTTCAAAAAAGGCCACAGAAGCTAGGGTAGGCTTATGCAATCACAATTGTGGAATTTTAAGTTCCTAATGATGTGGTGGAAGGTACTTTAATCATTTTTTTGAATTTGTGAAATGATTTATTTGATTCTTGATCATCTCATTATTTTTTATCTTACCAGTTTTCTAAAAAAAATAGACATTTCTAGTTTGATTTAATAAAGGATTTGTTATTCAAAACTCTTAAGGTAAATATCATTGCAATATTGATGTGTCGGCCAGTCCCCTTTCTGATACATAACTGTAATTTAGTTTTTGACCTTATCATCATACCTATGATTTACTTCGACATAATTCTTGATATGAATTGGCTTTCAAGTTATGATACAAAAGTCTGTTGCAAGAAGAACAATGTTTGAATATTTGATAATTATATAGAATCATTTATCTTTAGAGAAGAAACATCATCATCTGGATATTATCTAGATCCACCTTTAGTAGCTCATCTAAATGAAATTATTGGGGTGGAAGAAAAAAATCATCTATGGATCTTTACATTTAAGATGTGTATATTCTGTAAGAATACATTGATGTATTTCCAAAGGATTTAACTGGACATCCTCAAGAGCAGGAAGTTGAGTTCTCTATTGATTTAATTCCTTGGGAAAGACCTATATCAAAGACTCCATCTAGAATGGCCACTGTTGAATTAGTAGAGCTGAATAAACAACTACAGTAATTGAGTGAAAAGATATTCATTCACCCTAGTGTTTCTCCATGTGGATCCCCTGTTCTCTTTGTAAAGAATAAAGATGGATCTATAAGGATATGAATTAATTATAAATAAATCAATGATATTAAAATATAGAATAAATATCATCTACCTTGCATTGATGATCTATTTTATCAACTTCACATAGATCAATATTTTTTGAAGATTGACCTTTGGTATAGATATCATCAGTTGCTTATGAGAAAGGAAGATAGTCTAAAGACAGGATTTCAAACCAGGTATGGGCATTACGAGTTTACAGTAATTCCGTTTGGACTGACTAATTCACTCTCTTTTTTTATGGACCTAGTGAACAATGTTTTCAAGGAATATCTGGTTGATTTGGATTTGGTATTTATTTATGACATCTTGATATATTCTAACATCTATGATAACCACGAGAACCACTTTCAAGTTGTTCTGGAGATTCTTAGAAGAAAATAGTTATATGGGAATTTTAGTAAATGTGAATTATGGCTTCAAGTTGTATCTTTTCTTGGTCATATTCTCTCTAAGGATGGAATCTTAGTTGATCCTATGAAGATAAAGGAAATCCAAGAATAGACTACTCTAATGGAAAAAACCGAGCTATGTAGTTTTACTAGCTTAGCAGGTTACTATAGACATTTCATACAGAATTGTCCCCGATTAGCTAACCTCCAAACCAAGATCACACGTAAAGGGATTAAGTTCGTATGGAAAAAAGAATTTATGGAATGTTTTGAAAATTTTAAAATAATATTGGTTAATGCTTCAATTTTGACTCTTCCATCTAGAAATGATGAGTTTGTGATATACAGTAATTCATCAAATAATGGAATGTGTTGTATCCTTATGAAAAATGATAAATTTATTGCTTATGAATCAAGGAAGTTGAAGGATCATGAACAAAATTGTCCATCTCATGATCTTGAGTTGGTAACTGTAATCTTTACTCAGAAAATATGGATACACTATCTATATGGTTACATATGTGAGATATATATAGATCACAAGAGTTTAAAATACATTTATACATAGAAAGAAATCAACATGAGGAAAAGGGGATCACTCGAGTTACTCAAATAATATGATTGTTCAATACACTACCACCCATTAAAGGCAAATAAGGTAGAAGATGCATTAAGCAGTAATGATCATGGACTTCTGGCCCAAATGAGGATGGAGAGAGAACTTATATTAATGGATATAGTAAATATTGATATTGGAATTGTTAATGATATTAAAACATCATTAATTTTTAAAATTATTGAAAAACATATTTACTATAGAAGATAAAAATATCTCAATTTGATGATGAGAAACTACAAAAGAAAATTAAAACTTTTAAGGATGAAAAATTAGAAAATTTTGTATTTGAGGATGGAGTTCTGAAATTTAGAAATAGGTTATGTGTTCCATCAGAACCTAATCTAAAAATGGAACTATTATATTATGCTCATATCTCGAATTTCATTATACACCCTGGTAGCACCAAGACGTATAGAGATCTGAAGGAACATTTTTGGTGGGATAACATGAAGTGAGAAATTTTTTACTATGTGTCAAGGGGTCTTGATTTTCTACAAGTGAAGGTAGTGAGACAACATGCTAGAGGATTTATGAAACCACTACCTATTACTATGTAGAAGTGAGATGAAATTACGATGGAATTTGTCACGGTACTACCAAGGACACCTACATGGAATAATGAAATATGGTTAATTGTTGATCATCTTACAAAATCAACACATTTCCTCGCTATAAAAGAGGATTTAACACTTGAACACCCAAAACAACTCTATATTAATGAATTTTAATACTTCATGGTTCACCTCTATTGATTATGTCTGGTTGAGATCCCATATTCAGAACAAAATTATAGAAAAGTATTAAAAAGGATTTGGATACTGAGCTTCATATGAGTACTTCTTATCACCCCCAAACCAACAGACTATCTTAAAGGACTATTCAAACACTAGAAGAAATTTTGAGATCATGCTCACTCTACTTTCAAGGTATGTGGGATCAGTTCTTACGTTTTGGTGAAATTTTCCTACAATAATAGTTTCCATTCAAGTTTTCAAATGGTGCCATAAGAAGCATTATATGGAAAGAGATATCAGACTCCAACTTGTTGGGATGAAGTTTATGATAGGAAACTTATGGTCGTAGAACTTATTGAAGATACAAAAACAAATGTAAAGACAATTCAGGCCCATATTAATGTTGTCTAATATAGGAAAAGGAGTTATGCTGACAACCACAGAAAGGATTTGTAATTTCAATTGGTAGATCATGTATATATAAAATAATCTCTATCAAAGGGTTTCTTAAGGTTCTCTATAAAAGGGAGATTAAGCCCCAGGTACATCAGCCAATTTTAAATTCTGCAAAGAATCGGAGCTATAGCTTACCATTTAGTTATTCCCCCAAATTTATCCAAAGTTCATGATGTGTTCAATGTGTAGTTATTAAAGAAGTACATGCCAGACCCAATACATGTACTCACCTATGAGGAAATAGAACTAGAAATTGAATTGTATAACTATGAAGTGCCTATCAAAATTCTCAACACAAGATAGAAGGTATTGAGAAATCAGACAACTCGACTGGTAAATGTTCTCAAGAGAAACCATAAAATGGAGGAAGCAATGTGGGAACCTGAGGATGTTATAAAGATGAACCACCCACATCTTTTTAGAGGTCTATATTCATGAAAAATTTCAAGGAAGAAATTTCTGAAGGAGGGAAGAATATAACACCCCAATATTTTATGGTACCTTTCTTCTTAAATAATTCCAATTCATTAGAAATATTATTATGCATGAAACACTAAGTCTCTATGAAATAACACTTCCTTATTTATAAGAGATATTTATAACCTAGTCTTTAAGAATAATTTTCCACTTCTATGATTTCAATTTTGAAAAATGGACATACACGGTTGCATTCATTAAGTTATTTAGAGTCTGATAGGTTCAACTTGATTTTTGGTGAATAGTAACTTGACCCTTATGAATAGTGATGTACCTTTAGGAATAGTAAATTTACCCTTATGAATATTAATGTACCCTTATGAATATTAACCTCATCCATGTAAGTATAAATATAATTTAGTCACCTTATAAATGATAGTGAATATTTTTTAAAATTAATTAAGTGTTTGTATTTTGGTGAGTAATAAATATTTAATTACAATTTTATAATTAATAAATTAATTTAAAAGATAATTTATTTTCATAAAATGTATTCATAAATCAATATTTTTTTTATCCTATTATTTTGGGATAATTTAAGGATACCTTAGTTAATTTTTTAGGGTATTATAAAATCAATATAGTTTTAAAAACTTATTCCTTAAGAAAATGGTGATTTTAATTAAAAATTAAATTTATCATGTCTAGAAAATTATTTTCATAAAACGGAGTTATTTTTTGGATTCTTCACATTGAAAAACGGTTAGGGTGATTTTTTTATATTTTTCTAAAATAATTGATTTTTTGGTGAATAGTGAAATATGAAAATTTACGAAATATGATTAATAAATGAATTTATGCAACATGATTGAGATATAGATGATGTAAATAGTAATTGGTTTGAACTCAAATACACTTATTAATGTTTTTTTCATATTAATCAACTCTATTTCTTGTCTTGATACAAATAATAAAATAATGAATAAGATATTCAGAAATCACTTCTCTCCTCCACTATAAAAACCACCCATCACCCCCTCTTCTCCTCACTCTTCTAAGACTTTAATCTTATAAAAGTTCTTCCAAAATACTCTTTACTAGTCCCTCCCCACTTCTAGGAGATATTTTTCTTTCTAAAAGACCAAAATCAACCCCCTTAAGGACATTCTCAAGGAGGAGTATCGAATAGGTAAAATCCTCTTCATTTTCCTTTTATTTTCTTTTCAAGTTCCTTATTTATTTATTATTCTCTAATCACCTAGTATGTACAAATGATGATTATGATTCCATTATCATCTATATACTATAATTATATCATTTTAATGGAAGATACATCATCAACCTCCTTACTCTCTCTCTCTTTTATTTTAAAAATTAAAACATCATCTGGGAGGTGCCAATTTACATCCTTCATGGATAAAGAACTTTTGTTCTTAAATTTATCCTTAAAGTATATTCATGAATCCATTTTTATGGTTCAACCATATTATAAAATATTTATTATCTCTTATAAAATGTTATGAAACCATTGTATATACATGATATTAAATAATGGATCAAAACTAGTTCATTGTGATCGAAAACATGCAAAAAATAAGCTAAACGATTATCATTAACATGTTATCTAATGATTCATCCTAATAACTTATAAAAAATTATATTTAAAACCATTTAAACTTATTTATTCTCATTAATAACATTTAATTCCAATTCTGGAAAATTATAAACATTTTACGTCAACTCCATTACTTATAACCAAGCAAACCGATCATGAAATAAATTAAACGAGCACTCTTGAATGATAGAATTCAATATTATAAATTATCAAGAAGGAAATGAATTAACTTAATAAAACTATAATTAATAAAATATATGTATAAATGGTTCTTAAATAATTAATCAACAAATTTAATTTTATTATTCAGGACATTGAGATCAAGTGAAGAACACATTCGTTCATAAGGTAAGGGGTTTCTCATCTCACTTTTTTTTATTTGATATTTCCATTGTTCACCACTTATTTATTGTATTTGGTGTATGTATGATTCTAATTGATATATAATATCATGATTCTCTTAAAATTCATGGTATTAAATGATTCATTTTATGATTATTAATTTTTTTCATGCGATTCGATTGGTTACAATGTGGTAGGGGACTTCATGTCAATTTCCATTTATTTGAGACATACTTGGTATTGTGCACCTACTAATTTTTATGTTTTGTATATACTTCCTCTTTGAGATGATTTTTCATTTGAAATTATATTCTTATTAAAATCTATATTATTGTATAATGGATATGATTATTTTCTTAGGTTCATGCCCTTTTACATATTGTGTTTATTTCGAATGTTGTTTTAATTGTGGAAGTATTGATGAATCTGTATCCTCTACTCAATATGGAAATTGATGTTGAATTTTGTTCTAGAATTAAATCTTTTTATAAGAATTATTTGTACTTTCAATGATGGTTGGGGTCCACTATATCCCCTTGATTCATCGATAGGTCTCATGAGATAAAACAGTTGGCGACAGACCCTACGAGTTTGTTTCCAAAATAGAATCTGACAGGTTTCTACCCATAGACTTAAACCATCTAAATGGTAAGATGGTTCATGTTCTAGATACATAACGTCCAAATAATAATTATTATCTTTATTCATTATTCAGTTATTAATTTTCATGAGGTTTTCATTATGAAAAATCCGATGGATGCATTTTCATTCTCAGTTTATTGATGGTGTGTTCTTTTCAACTAATCACACTGCCAAATTGATTATTTCTAATTGATTATGATTCACTCATTATTTATTCATACTTCCACTTTATATTACCCTTATAGAGAATTTTATCTCACCGATTTTATTTTTTTTCGTCCCGAGTTTTTTAAGAATAGATCGTTTATTTAGTTTTCAAGCATGCAGTATATTATATTTTGTTATGTATTATATTTTGTTTTTTTTAATGTGAAATGGGTTCCATGTATGTATCTAGTTTCTTAAAGACTACTAAACTGATTGTTACTTTGGGATATGATTCTTTTAATCATGATAATGTAATAAAATAATTCACTAACTCTGGACTTCTAGGGTCAGGGCGTTACATGTGGAGTGAGTTATCCTATATGATTGTACCTTGAATCCTCAATCAGTATCAACTGGCTAATAGTGGTTGTGACTCATTGAGAAATGGAGTCTATTATGAGTATATTTGGGTTATATTTTAATCTTATTTTTATGTCTCATGTATTTATTGACCTATCTTTGTATTTATGATATTAATACTCTCTATTCTTTATGTTTAGTGATTTTGAGGTGTCTTATTGGGTATTTTTATACACACCCCTGAATGGTCACTGTCTACACATGCCATGTATTATAAAGATGATTGACCTTTTAAGAAATTCTTGGGGGGACCAAGATAAGGTGGATCATAGTTTGGCCTACATAGAGCAAGGTTCATTTTGGTGTTGCATTTTATAGTAGTCCCCTATTTTTGAGAGGATTGGGATCCTTTCTAGTTTTTGTAGGCTTGTATTAACCATTTATGATTTTCAGTATCTTAGGTAGTACACTAATGAGGGATTGATGTTATAAATGAATTATTGTATTGGTTTTATTTACTTTTTATAATTTTATGGACTTTTAGAGATGTGTGTGTGTGTGTTTACATTAGGCTAAGGCCTCCCATATGTGTGTCATGCCTACTCATAATTGGTCGATATCCCCTAGCCTATTGGAGGTGGGATTGTGGTATCACACTCAGTTGACCATCATCCATGTGGGCCCCAATGTATCAGATTATGATAGAGTGGTATCATAGTTTTTTATATTAGGAAGAGAGTTTGGATATTTTCTAGTTGTGTGGTTTTGTTTGGGATTTATGGAAGCATTATTAAGTTGTTTCAAGTTCTTATTTTAGGTTGGGGACTCCAATATTGGTGCAATAGGTAACATATATATACACCAGGACTATAATGACTATATTATTAACTCATTACATTTAAATATTGGTTGTAAGGAAAATATTTGTATATGCATCATGTATTAATGGGTTGTGGTTCCATTTATTTCTTGAGTCATCTCCCTGGATATACTCTTTGACTGTGTTACTTCATGATCTTATTTTAGGATTACTCAATGAAGATAGCTGGTTAGGATTCTATAGTGGGGTCATGATGATGATATATTGAGTGAAAAGTCATTAGTACAATGCCTAGTATAGGTGGTGGTAACTTCTTGTGGTTTAACAGTTATTCCACCACCATTTGAGAAGAAGGTTGGTCCAATAATACAATATGAGAATGTGTGAAGTATGAGTGTACTTTATGAGTTTCATAGGAAACACCCTCCTTGGTTTTGAGGTGATCCATACCCTGAGGTAGCTGAATACTAGTTAGAGGCAGTCACCCAATTTTTCCTACACATTAGAACACCTTCAGATTAGATGGGGGTCTTAGTGGTGGGTCTTCTTCAGGGCTCCTCTAGTTGATGATAGAGTCTGGTTACTCAAATGGATGATGTGGTAATAGTATATTGGACAGATTTCATGTGAATTTTTAAGGAGTATTTCTATTTATCCACACTGCGATCAATGTATATACAAGAGCATCTATATTTATAGTAGGGCGGCTTGATTGTGGTAGTGTATTGGTTGAGATTCACTCACCTCTCTCAATACTAACTAGATATGGTTTAAGATTTTTTCTTCTAAGAATATACCTTTGAGTCAGGATTATACTAAGATATTAGGGATGGAGTGATATCTCTTTTCATTACCCCATCTATAGAAGTTATTGAGTGGGATTTGGTGGTGGAGATATTTGTAGTATAGCATATAGTTACAGTTAGTGATGGTAGTCAGAACTCATAAGAAGAGAACTCAGAAGCCAGTATCCAATGCAATGAATAGGGATCTAGGTGTATAAAATGATTCAGTAGGAAATCCCAGGATATAGGGTCTATAGTTCTAGTCTCTTAATATGGTTCTATATATCCTAGATAAAGGCGATGTTTCTCTTATGATGTTCGAGGAAATCTCATGCAGAATTGTCCAGCCATTTGTACGGATTATCAAGAGACAATGGATGTACCACCCAGGTAGAGGAAGTGGTATGATTAGGGAATTTAATAGGGTAGAACATGTGGTAGAGGATAAAGGAGATCATTTGGAGGTAGAATATGTTTTTCCTTATTTCCACCACTATCCCCCAGCGTTTGGTGCCATGATAAGGGAGATGGTGGGTATGGGGAAGTAAAGTAGTATTCCATAGATTCGTATGACCTAGATACTCCCAAGATTATTACAGGTAAAATTTGTTTCATCTCTACTTTAGTTGCAGTACTGATAGATAAATGTGTGATCCACTCTTTTCTTACTATTTCTCTTGTTTGAGTCTTAGAGATTTCAGTTGATCCCTTGGCTTGACCCTTTTACTTTGAGTCTCCTACCAGATGGGATTCAATGATCACAAAATTTTGGTTATAGTGTGATCTAATTCTCATAAGAGAGAGATTCTTATGGGATCTCTTTTTATAATTAATGTGGCCTTATGATTTCCTCTTTTGTATGCACAAAGTATTTGTGGTTCATTCTCAGATTGACTATTTCAGGTGGAATATATTATGTTTCTATGGTGATAGGATGATTATTTCCATTATGGGTGATAAAGAAACCCAATAAGAGTGAGATTGGATCATACAAAGAAGGATATAGTAGATTACATTCTAGTTTTCTATTATTACTCTTGAAGTAGTGAATGTTATGGGTTACCAGTTTCCTATGGTATTGGCAGAGTATGAGGGTGTCTTTCTTGAGGAAGTCCTAGGATTATCTACCAACCAAGAGAATTATATATATATAATTACACCTATGGGTATTTATAATATCTAAATCATATTATATGTCACTCAAATAGCTTCATGATATGAATGTGCAGTTGGTGGACTTGTATAGGAAGGGCTTTGTCAGGCCTGGTGTGACAGCCTTTGTATTCCTAGTTTTGTTCACCAAGAAGGCATATAAGAGCTTGAGGTTTTGTGTGGGTTATTTTTTCTATAACCTAGTGACTATAAAAAATATGTATCCACTACCGAGTATTAAAGACCTCTTCAACCTGTTGAGTGGTGTGTGATGGTTCTTAAAGATTGACCTCGGATCAAGATATCACCATCTATGAGTATGGGATGAGGATATACCAAATATGTAATTTTGATGTATCTATGGTCACTATAATTACTTGGTGTTCCTTTCAATGTGATTAATTCCATATCAGTGTTCATGGGACATGTGAATTGGATCATTCAGCCTTTCCGAGATCGGTTCATGGTAGTATACATCAATGATATCCTAGTGTACTCAGCATCCAAGGAGGATCATGTGAGACACTTGAGGATGGATCTGAACATACATTGAGAGAACCATATTTATGGGAATCTCTAAATTTTTCAGTTGTAGATTCAGGAGGTCCCCTTTTGGGGACATTCCATCTTGGAAGAGGGTGCAATAGTGGACCCAATGAAGGTTGAGGTAGTGTTGTCTTAGGGGACACCCAAGACTGTGAAGGAGGGTTCAAGATTCCTTGGGTTGGTAGGGTATTACATAAGATTCATTCAAAATTTATCCAAGATATCAGCAAATTTGACTAATTTTACCTATCATGGGAATCCTTTAATGTGGATGGAAAGGTGCTAGCATTCTTTTCAGGAGTTGTTGCAGAGTATGAGGAGTTATCTCATATTAAGATTTTTAGGGGAGAGTGTTGAGTACATAGTGTTATAGATGCCTCAAGAACCAGAATTGGTTATGATATGATGCAAAGGAAGGTATTGATCATTTATGGGTCCTAAAATTTGAGACCTCACAAGTATAAATATGTGACCCATGATCTAGAGTTGGTATTTTTAGTCTTCAACATGAATATGTGGAAACACTACCTTAAGGGTGAGTGGTTTGTCATCTATTCTGACTATAATAGACTCAATTATATCTTCTCTTAGATTGATATTAACTTGATACATTTCATGTGGATATATTTCCTGCAAGATTATAATTTTGATATAGTATATACTCCCATGAAGGGGAATGTGGTGGAAGATGCTCTCATCTGGAGATCTTTCTCACAATTGTTGATCGAGGTGTCTAACTAATTAGCCTCATTACAGTTTTCCCTTATGAATGAGAATGATGCAAATTATATCTAGTAAATTTTTGTTATCATATAACTTCTATATAATTTTAGGGAGTCTTGACATCGAGATACTGACTGTGATACCCTATGTGTTCAAATATCCATTGGACATGCCCCTAATGGATTTTATGAAGGTGGGGGTCACGTCATCCTTTTTAGAGGAAGGATGATGGTATCAGTGACATTATGGGAGGAGGTTTTGATAGAGTTTCATACATCTTGGTGGTATATCCAAGTGTTTTGAATATGTACTAGGACCTCTGATGTCAGTTATGGTGTCAAAGGATAAAGAAGGGTGTAGCGAAGTTTGCCTCTCGATGCCTAACTTGTTAGTAAGTGAAGGTTGAGAACCAAATTCCAGTGGGTTTAGTTCAACCCATTGAGTTGTTAGAGAGGAAGTGGTATGGTATATATATGGGATTCATGATGGTGTTACCACAAGTGTCTAGAGGATATGATTTCATATGGGTGATCATAGACTGCCACACCCATTCAACCCAATTCCAAGTTATTCAGGAGAAGAGTTTAGTAGATAGATTGGGATGCATTCTCATGTAAGAGATAGTCTAATCAACTTAGTTCCCTTGATGGTCATTTCATACCATGATGATGGATTCACATTATGATTAAAGAGAATATTCTAGGATTCCTTTGGGACTCAATTTCATTTGAGCATGGTATTTAACCCCCTGGACTGATGACCAAGCTGGGTGGACCATTCAAGTTTTGGAAGACATGCTTCAAGCTAGTGTGTTAGACTTTTTCCATAGTTGGGAGGATCAACTATACGTGGTGGATTTTTCATACAATAATATGTACCATTCCACCATCGATGTGGCACCATTTTAGGACTTTTATGGGAGATTTTTCAGGTCACCGTTGTGTCAGAATAACCCAGTAAAGACAGCACTTATATGCCCATAGGTGGTGTGAATGATGAAAAATAAGGTGTAGACCATCTAGGAGTGGATGAAGAATACATAAATATATTATAAGTCTTATTCATTCTAATGATGAATTCATTTGGAGTTCGATGATGGATACCATATATTTCTGAGGGTCTCACTACTATGTGGATTCTAGAGATTTGGTCGGGGTGGAAAGTTATCTTTGAGGTTCATTGGCCTTTTCTAGATACTACATAGGGTGAGTGAGGTGGTGTACCACATAGCCACACCACTATAGTTAGACTGGGTGCACGAAATCTTCCATGTGTCACAGCTGATGAGGTGTGTTCATGACCCATCACATGTTATCAGTTGAGGTGAGATGGACATCGAGGATGGAACTACCTTTGTAGAGTATCAGATGGAGATCATGGATTTGTAGGAGAAGATCATTCATGGGATATAGATTCCATCAGTGTATGTTTGGTGTTAGCATGGTAATCTTCAGGAGAGTACCTATGATCATAAGACCCATATGTTATCTCAATACCCTCGTCTTTTTTAGTAGTATTTTTCACATTTTAGGATGAAAATACCAAAGTTAGTGAGAATGTAACGTCGCTTTTTTCCTTATAAGACTTTTAAATATATTAAGGAATATTTTCGATTCTAGGTGCTAATATAGAATGAGATTCAAATGATTGGTGGGCCTTGGTGTTTATATAATAAAAAAATTATCAAATTATATCACATACAATTAATTTTTATAAAATAATGGAATAACTCCAAAAAAATATTCTCATATAATAAATCTAAGACCAATGTTGAGTTAGGAATGATGGTTTTACCCTAGGTACAACAGAATATTTTTCAGCATTGGTAGATTGGATATAGCATCTTCATGGGTAAAAAATTAAATGATAAATTATTTATTTATTTATTTATTTATTTAATCATAATTACCTAGATGTCATGACCCGATCCACTAGGGCCCTCCTTTTCAGAGATAATCTGAATATGACTACCCCAATCTCACCTCCAAAAGGCCATGGACCATATACCAGGGATGAGTAGGAATATTCAGCACATGAAATTCATTATCCTGATATACATTTACACACCCACACGTCTCTAAATCCATACAATGCTAAAGTAAAGTAAAACTAAAACCAATGCATTCATAACATCTATCCAACAATCAGAGTACACTAATAAGGTATTTAAATCATTAAAGGAGAAAAATATAATCCCAAAAAAACACTATAGTGATTCAAACCTAATCAAAAGGAGGTGACTAATATCAAATGAAACCACCAAAAAACACATCGGTCCGTCTAGGCCAACTATACTCTACCTGCTTTTTGGATTACTAGGACATCGTCAAAATGTTCATCATCTATATAAGACATGACATGTGTAGGTAGATCCTATATAGGGGTGAGTTCAAAAATACCCATTAGGTCACCCCTAAATCACTAAGTATAAATCATAAATAGTAGTCACCTCAACACAATATATGTCAACAAGATAAGAGACAAACAATTACAGATATACTCATAACATACAACTGATCTTAATTGGTCTCAACCAATACTGTTATCCAAAGGCTACTATTTCAGGATTCTAGGTAATGCTCTTTCTTAGAGAATCCACTCCATTAGCCATGATATCACTAATTATGATCCTATAAGAGGTAATGATCAGTGGTCCCCACCCAAGAATTACTAATTAGATCTTTGAAGATCTCCATACACAAATAATGGATCATGACTCGGACCATTGGGGGAAAACAAAAAATAATAATTTGGATCAACCCTCTATCAAGGGTATAATATTCTCAATGATACTGTGAACCCTACTAAAATGGACTACTAGACGGGGTATTGACGCTTTGTACATAGAGGTAACACTGATTACAAAAACCCCACATAGGGTATAAGAAGGAATGATTGAGTATCACAAAAAAATCTCATAGAAGGACACCAAAAACTAAATCCAAGACTCATCCTCAAGAGGGGATCACAATCCAGGGATAAGGATGTAATTCCTCATTGTACCCTTGAGGGGATAGACCAAGGGAATACACTCAACTGGAACTGATCTAAACTAAATAGATGAAGTGATCCAAACTATCTCTGAAAAAGTAAAAAAACATTATATAGAATACACGACATGTACTACTAAATTAAGACCTTCATGTATATGTGATAGTGTTTCTCTACTTTTTCTTGTGTAAACAACACATGACATTGTATCTGGATAAGTTTGTGTACTTGGTCATGAATGATTATTGGGACATTCCCATGTACTCTACCCATTCCCATGTGTTTGGATGTGTACATGCTTGTGTACTCCCAGATTATATGCCAAGCCTCCATCCATGAGTCACATTTCATGTGACACATGTCAAACAGTGTGTGATATTTAACTTCTATGTAAACCCTTTCACTATAGCTAGGGGGTCCCACATGGTGGGAATATCAGCATTACATGCCATGTACCACATGATTTTCCGGAACCAACAGTTCCTAATCCACATACACCCATATCATTATAGCCTTTAGTTCCATAATGAATCTAATTGGTGATGGTGGATATGTTTTGATTGCGCCTCATCATTTCCACTTGCTAGAAATCGGGATTCGGTCTTCTTGGTAATTGGTCTATCGAGTCAATTGTTTCCACATCAAGTTTCCATCATGCATCCACCAGGAAAATTAAAACCATCATTATGATCCTGATCTATCTATGATCATCCTCTATTATAATAATACCTCAATTTAACCCTCAATCATAATTTTCATCTGTGGTAGTGATCTGTTATGCCGATAAACAGTCGACCAGTGGTCAAATGCCCTATATTTTTTGAACTGTGAGCCAAAGAAATTTCCCGAGATGAATTTATGAAGAATCAAGGGAGAAAACCATAAACCATAAATATGATGATCAAACCTTGGATTTTTTTCATCTTGATCCATATTTGTTTTCATAGAATATAAAAATGAAAAGGAATAAGTATCATTAAATAAGTAAATCAACCGTTGATGTCAGAATAAATTATTGTTTTTAGAATTGATCCATGTTTGACATGGTATAAACAAATGGGATGAATCCACATAAATAAAAAATCCTACCTAGAGTTTGGATTGATAACTAAAAAATAAGGATTCTATATTGAAGTCATTAGTGAGATCCATAAACTCTGTTGGAATAGATGATTTGTGTGGTACCGATCTAATCCTCTGATCTAATGTCATCGGTCAATGACTCCCCAACAGATCCTCTATATGTATTCAGGGCTGTGTGGATAACATTAATAATTACCCATAATAGTTTATTTATACAAGAGTTCTTTAGGTCATTTCACCAATTAAATAAATAAATAAATTTTATTTAATTATTTATTATTCGCACATGTGATACATTTTTTCCAAACACCCGACGCATAAAAAAATTTTGTCATGACTAGAGTAAAGGCTATATTCTAATATCAATGGTGGCCTCATATTTCTGATCAGAGACTCCACTTTGGAATTATTCTAATTTTTCCGGAAAATTGTGTGTGTGATATTAATATTTTTAATATTTTATAAATATCAATTCTAGGCTCATCAGGTGTCGGAATCTCATGTCATCACAACGCATAGATCTGAAAATATTACGAGATATATTTAAAATATTTACATAGAAAAAACCAAGACATTAAATATTTTCCACCTTAGGACTTTTCATCCTAAAAAGTGAAAATGTCAACTCAAAAATATATTGGTACTGATCTCGCATCAGGGAATCCCACTCCAAGGTGTTCTCCTAAAGATTCTCATTCTACCATTAGACACGCACCCAGGGAATCACTCACCCACATAGGATATTCTCATATTGATAATCAATCTCGAATAGGTACTTTGAAAAGATAGTGCCATTTTTTATTTCTATTTCTCCCTAGATGATAACATGCGATGGGTCATGCACATACCTTATAAACTGCAACATGTTGAATATTTCATGTACCCAGTCTAACAGTGGTGGTAGATCCAAATGGTACGCCCCATCAAGGACTCCAAAAAGTATCTACAAAGGGACAATGAATCTCAGATATGGATTTCTGCCCTGGCCAAATCTCTTCAATCCAAATCTAGGTGAGACCTTCAATAACACATGGTATCCCTCCTTAAACTCCAAATAGCATCGTCATCAGTCTGTATAGAACTTTCGAAAACTATGTGGTGTCCTAATCTATTCTTTTTTGATATCTACCTCCTTTTTCATAGCTCTCACCAACACTGGACCCATAAGTTTTGAATCTCCTAGGTCTATCTAGTATATTGGTGACCATTAGGGGTGATTGTACAAGGCCTTGAATGGTTATATACTAATGGTGTAAGGGTAGTTGTTTTTGTATGAAAACTCCACCAAGGGAAGATGATCTGCCCAAAAATGGAAAAAAATTTATCATTAAAGCTCACAACATTTCCTCCAAAACTTGAATGGTCAGCTCAGTCTATCCATCAGTTTGGGGGGGAAAGGTTGTTGTCAAACCCAATTGAGTCTCAAAGTCTTTATGTGATTCTCATCATAATCATTATGTGAAGCGATCATCATGGTCTAAAACAATCATCAAGGGAACTCTATGGATTCATACTATCTCATACACATTAATGTGTCAAAATCTCTCTATTGATCTATTCTCTCATATATCTAGGAAGTGGTATAACTTTTTGATTCATTCTATGATCACCCAGATGGAATTATTTCCTCTATACATACGTGTAAAATCTTTCATGAAGTCCAAGGATATATTATCCCACTTTAACTCAGGAACATGAAGGGGTTAAGTTAAACCTATTGGAACCTGGTGATCAACCTTCACCAACTGACATGTGAGGCATCAAGAGAAAAACTTTTCTATTATCTTCTTTATTTATGGAAACCATAACTGACTCTAGAGTTCCTAGTACATCTTCACCACACTTGGATGTACCACCAAGGGGATATATAAAACTCCCTCATCACCTCCTCCCGCAACATCACTAGTACCATTTTACATAATGTGAAAAGTATAACATGGTCACCACATTTATAAAATACATCAGAAACACATCCAATGTATATCTGAGTACATAAGGTCTCATAGTCATTATCTCTATATCAATCTTCCATAACACACTATAAAAGTTTTGTGGTAACAACCATCAACTATAGATATAAATAACTATATTTTTTCATAAAGGAAACCTGTAATGAGGTTAAATACTCTAAATTTTTTTTCAAAAAATATGATAAATATCTCCTACTAATATATTTTTCTACCACATTAACCTTCCAAAAAGTATAGATTATCTCAAATTCATAGTCTTGGAGAAACTCTAGTTATCACCTTTGTCTCAAATTAAGATTCTTCTGAGATAAGATACACTTGATACTCTTCTGATCAATGTAGATGATAAAACACTCACCCATAAGGTAGTGTCACAAAATTTCATAGAAAATACTATAGCTGGTAGCTAAAGATCATGGTTTGCATAATTCTTCTCATGCAGCCTCAATATCTAAGACACATACGAAGTCACAACTTACCTCTGCATCAGAAAAAAACAATTCCAATTCATGAGAAATCACATAAAACTGTGTAATAAACACCCTCCTTTGGAAATATCAAGATGGGTTCACTCATCAATATCTGACTCTAATCATGAAAATCCTACCAAAACCATTTCGTCCAAATGAAAGGATACCCCTTCATGTAAAAGTAGTCATATCCTAGTGAAATCAGGCATAAACGTACTATATTATCCTACCAACCTAGGGAGTATTCAAACCTTGATCATACTTGGGTTGATCCCAAATTTTTTGGGTTCACTACTACACCATTAGCCAAGATGATATGTCCTAACTGACACTTTGACAGCTTACCAAGAAGCTAGGTCTCTCGGAGTATGTATGGGGCCATCGTTAAGTTTATCGCATGTTCTTCCTTGGATTTCGATTAATCTAGGATATTTTTGATAAAGACCACCATAAAATGTTCTATGAAAGGATGAATGATATGGTTCATGAGTCGCATGAACACTACTGGGGAATTCATCACACCAAAAGGCATCATCAAGTACTCGTAGTGACCATAGAAACATATGAATGCCATCTTCGGTATATCCTCATCCAATACTCATACCTGGTGATTGCCTAATCTAATTTCAATATTCAAGAACCATTGTGCCCCTATAAAATAATAGAAGAGGTAATTTATCCTCATAAGAAGATACTTATTCTTCATGTTCACCTCGTTCAAGCACCGAAAATCCCTACACAACCTCAACCTCTTTTTTTATTCTTAGTGAATAAAACTTGGGCTGGACAGGGTGAAAGAATGGGTCTCATTAATCCCTTCCTATAAAATTACTCTAACCACACCCTCACCTCATGAATCTCTATGGGAGCCATCTGATATGTCAAAATAGTTATCGGGTCCATCCCTGGGTGCAATTCAATACTAAAGTCTATCTTCTGATGGGGAGGTAATCCTGGCACATACTTAGGATTGAAATCCTCATACTACGCCACCATCACTAGAAAATTGAAGCCCGTAGCATCCACTACTCCAAGAGTCATGTTATCCAAGTAATTGGCCTCACTCTCCCATGTATGATCCCTCCCGTGCTCTATCTAGGTTTAATTCTCACCCATTTAGGAAAACCACATCCCATCTCCATTGAAACACCACATCCTCCACCTAAAAAAATAAATATGTGAATGAACTGTGGATATCCAAGACATACCTAAGATGGAATCGTAAGTCCTCATAACTATTATAAAGAGATACCACATGAATCTCTAACCTTCAAGCATTATAACACACTGTCAGTGGAAGTGTGTTGTCATTAAGTCACCACTTTTCAAAGTATCCAAGTGCAAGGGTTGAGGCAAGGGCTCAACCTAAATCTCTATTTCATAAACTAGAGAATAAGTAGAAAAGTAGTGTCTCACACCCATATATATTAGCACTAAATATAAAGTAGATTTGACAAAGATCATACCAATAATCATTCCATGATCCTTGGGGTCATAGGCCTCAACTGACTATAGTTTTCCATGTTCCTATCCACCAACTCCTTGAGCTTGGTGTGGACCACATGGGGTGGTGGAGGAAATAGGTCAAACTTCATTCCACCTCCTTCAATTCTACATACCCCTCTACCACATATTCATTCCTATGGATCTCCTAGCTCCTACATATGTCTCTATAGGGGTGATCCATCAAACATTTCTCTATCATCTGTACAATGGGTTATACAATCCCATATAAGATATACCCAACCATATCAGTAGAAGCATTGCCTCTCTATCAGCTAACTCAAGCCATCATAAGACCCTGAGCTACTAATCCTCTATCTTAAGATCATCTCATGAAGTATCTTTTATGATCATATCCCTATTACTATCATCAACTACCTACTATAAAGGTTTCAAATCCTGGGTTACCTCTACTAGCACCCAATATCGGTGTCTAGACTTCTAGGAATCTCTTCACTACTAAGGATTTTTCAAGAACTCCATCATATTTGGGAATGAAAATAGATATCCTTGAAACAATTATATCTTGTTATAATCCCTGCTTGATGTTTTATACTCTGAATAACAGATATTGTACCATATCCAGGGAGTACTGTGAGAGATCATTAAACTTAAAAAAAAATATTACATGGACATACTACCCTACTATAGATATATAATATCCAGATGCTCAATGATTGGAATGTTTCTAGATAAAACTCCTCCCTAAAGAGATTATCAATGTATTACTAGGAGAGATTTGCCTCATCATGTGACTGATTCACCAAACTCTACCATTTCCCAGTAGAGCCATGAAGAAGACTCACTATGAGGAATAACTTATGATCAATAGGAATCGTCACAAGGTATAAAACTTGATTAATTTCTTATTGATAGTCCTCAGTGGCCTAGGAGTTATATCTCTATATGAAACCAAGGAGTTCAATATATTTGGAACTCATGCAATGCACTCAGCCTGTGTTCATCCATGGTCAGTATTTCTAGTGCTTATTGATGTTAAATGGGTGGTGGTAAAACTGGTAGACCACCCAGAGGTACTACCTCTTGTATAGGCCCATGTACCGAAGCCTTGTAACTTGTAGAATCATCCTCATGATCATGTGGTGGAATCCTGAATAACTATATTTACATGGGAATTTCAAAATAAACCAGACACACCACGATCATAGATTATATCTCGGTAGTTGACTCAAAAAGGACATGTAAGACAAAACCCATTCTTATATGATCCATGTACCAATGTTTTACCTAAAACCAATTTTTACATGTACTGAGTCAACAAGAAGGTTATCACAGTCTTAGTGAATGGATATTTCAGTCGTAGCACCAATATTGGACACCCTATCCTAAAAGACAAAATCAAAAACACTTAAACACATTTTCTATAAATATGAGACTAAACTCATATCTAGAAAAAATAGGGTTCCTTCCTAAGATAGAGTCATGTTTTGATACCACTCTGTCATGACCCGACCCACCGGGACCTGCCCAGCTAGCATTAATCTAAGTGTGACTACTCCAATCTCACCTTCAATAGGTCAGGGGATGGAGACCAGCATCGAGTAGGAATATCCCACACATGGGAGGAATTATCCAAATTTACCTACACACACATATCAAATTCCATAGAATGCAGAAATTAAAGTACAACTGAAACCAATTCCTACATAACATCTATACCACAATCAGAGTGTGATAATAAGGTACTTAAAGTGATAAATGGGAAAAATACAATCCCAACCAAAAACTGAAAAGTGTCCAACCTACTCAGAATGAGGGGGCTGCTATCAAATGGAACCGCCTAGAAAAAAAAGTGGTATGTCTATCCTAACTATGATCTGACTTCTCCCTGTCCTCTTAGGACACCTTTAAAAGGGTTTTTGTCTGCATAAGACATGACACATATAGGAATATTCCATGCAAGGGTGAGTATAATAATACTCAGTAGGACACCCCAAAGTCACTAATCATAAAGAATAAAGAGTAGTAAACTCAACATAATATATTTCAACAAGATAAGAGACATAAACATTCAGATATACTCATTACTTACAATCATTCTCAAGTTATCGCAACCAATAATATCAGCTATAATATAATACTTGAGGCTTCTAGATAATTCTTATTTTGATAGAATTCACTCCATGATCCATGATATCACTAATAATTCCCATCCAATACATCATGATCATTGGGAACCACCAAATAAGTAATCACTAGATCTCTAAATATCTTGATATGTAGATAAGGGCAACACACAGGACCATTTGGGGACATCACAAAGACAATATGTATCAACACACTATGTAGGGGATTTTATGCCTTAAAATATGGTGAAACCTACTGAAATAGACTTCTAGATAGGGGATTGATTCCCTCTGCATACTGGTCATGCTGATTCCAAGTACCCCACCTAGGTATAAGAAAGAATGATATTTGACCACACCCCGATCTCATGAAGGGAAACCATGAACTCTATCCAAGACTCATCCTCAATATGGGATCACAATCCAGAGTTGAGGATACAATTCGACAATATACCCTTGAGGGGATGGACCAAGGGAATGTACTCAAATGATACTAGCCCAAAATAAAGAGATGAAAATCTCCAAGCAGCCTCTGAGAAATTAAACCACATGTATATAGGGTATACTTCATGTACTGCTTAATCCATACCTTCTTGTTTCTATTCTTGTGTTCCTCTACCCATGACCATGTACACCAGACATGCGTATATATCTGGTTTTGTTTGTATACTTGGTCATGTTTGAGTATCGGGCCATGCCCATGTACTCTACCTATGCCCATGTTCCTAGACGTATACATGAGAATGTACTCCCAGTGTACATGTTGATCCACCAGACATGGGCCACAAGGCATGTGACAAGTGTCACATAGAGTGTAATATTTAACTTCTGTGGAAGCCCTATCTCTATATCCATGAGATACCACACAATACATATCTCAAGAATACATATCGTGTATTGTGGGGTTTTCAAGACCCAATGGTTCCTTCTTCGCGTACACCCATACCACCATAACCTCCATGTTCATCGAGAGTCTCACCAGTGATGGTGGATCTGTGTTGACTCCCCCCATCATTGTTTCTCATCATAAACTAGGATTCAGTTCACTTAGAAATCGGTCTATTGTTTCAAAATGTCACCACACCAATCTATCGTTGTGCATCCACTAAGAAAACAGAAATATTTATTCATATCCTCATCTATCTCTTATCATCCTCCATCATCATCACCCATTGATCATGAACTAGCTTGCATCATTGATCCCTTATGTCGAAGAATAGTCACACAATAATCAAACGCCCATCATCCATCGAACAGCAGGCCAAAGAAATTTTCCAAGATGAATATAAAATAGAAATGGGGGAGAAAACCATAAACCCTAAACACGAGGAATAAACCTTAGACTTTTATTCATTTTGGACTCAATATATTGTTATATAATAGAATAACAAAGATAAATAAGAAACAATGAACAAATAAATCAACTGTAAAATAACTCAACCATTGATATGTGTATCAATTTTTTTTTATGGAATTTATTCATGTTTGACCTGCGATAAAAAATAGCATGAATTCCCATAAATCAAATATTATTACTATATTTTGGATCAATCACTAATGAAGAGATAATATTTTTTTACATCATTTGTGAGATCAAAGAACTACTTTGGAATAGATGATATGTTCAGTACCTATCTGATCTTATGATCTCATGTCATCCTCCAATGTCTCTCCAACTACACCTCTTTAGGTCTCCAAGGATATATAGATAGACCTGACACTTGTCCATAATGGGGTATTTAAAGAGGAGGTATTTAAGTTGATACATCAACAGAATAAATTAATTGATTTAATTATTTTATTTATTATTCATGCCCATGATCACTTTTTCTCAAGTGCCCGATGCTAACAAAATATTATATCACTCCTAGGGAAAATCCCAAATTATAAACTCAATAGTGGATTGGGATTTCTTATATGAGACTCCTTTCATATTTTATTCCACTTTTTCATAAAAAAACTATGTGTGCATTACATTAATATTCTTAATAATTTTAAAATATCAATTCTGGGATCATCAGGTCTCGTAATCTTATGTTGTCTCGTCGTCTTTATCTAAAAATATTAATAGATATATTTAAAATATTTATATGGAAAAAATTGAAAAATTACACTAGAATTATCCTATATAAATATTTTTATGGCCAAATCATAGGTTTATCCACATAAACCTGATATTTTAGAGGAGAGTGGGGGGAGAATTAGAGGATATCAGGAACATGAATCAATGATTGGAGTACCATATGGATCACCAAAGGAAATTTAGTTTGTGTATCTCTCCAATTATGATGACATGAACCCATTATTCATTAAAAATTACTCTAAACTTAGGGTTGGTTATCTGATTCATTTTGATTTATCCTATTTCCATATCCCATTTCAGATGTGAACCAATTCATCTGACAAATTTTTTTTTTGATCTATGGTTGATTTTTGTGGATATTATTTGATTATTTTTTGGTTATTCATTGATCATTCTAATGGAAATGAATCAATTCCATCTTGAACATCTCTAAGGTTCATTCATCAATTGTATTTTGTACTTTTCTACCCAGTTTCTTTGCATAATTCATCACCAGTATTTCCTTGTCTAGTGTTTCAACTAATACCCAGTATTCAATCATTTGGAAACCTTTATTTGGAACAAAGGATCAATAATTATAGTTTGTTTTCATGATAGATGGATACATTTAGGTGAAATGATGACATCGAATGATCCTAGGTAGATCGATATTGGACCAATGTTCTCCAGCTACGATTTGGCATGTGTCTTGTGACATAGTGTGATAGTAGTTGATATTTTAGCGAATAAGGTGGCTAGAATCCAGCAACCACTAGAATAAAGGCCACTTAACCCTAGATCTATGATATCAAGATGTAATTGATATTGAGGAAAATGGAAGAGGCATCTTGGTGAGATGTGTATAACAAACCGGGATTTGGGAAAAATCTCGACTACAGATCATGTAGTCCTATGAACACACATCATATAGCCTCCCTTCTATAGAACTAGGGTTTACTTATAGATAAAAATATCACATGTCTTTTCATTCATGTCACATTCTATGTGACCCCATGAAGAATACTTGGTGTTTACCATGGTGGTAAATCGGTATATACATGGATAGGCACACGAACATGACTAGAATACATGGGCATGATCATGTACTTAGATACGTCCAAAGGACCTGAAGTCAGCTAGGTATACGGGCGTGACTAGAGTACATGGGTATGAATAGAGTTAAACAGGCTTGGGCCATGGTACACGGCAGACCTATGGTATATGAGACACATTGTGTACTGATAGTACATACCGTGTACATATTCTAGAGTTTTGAGAGGACCTATATCTCTTTGGTATAAACCAAGTTTAGTTGGGTGCATTTCCTTGGTCTATCCCTGCAAGGGTATAGTGTGGAATTAAATCATTAGAATAGGATTGCTATCACCTTTATAGGATGAGTCTCTGATAAAGTTCATGGAATACCTTTCTGATTCCTAAGGTGGGATCCTCTATCTTATTGTATTTCCTAAGTGGGGATTATGGTATTCGTGTAACCACCATGCAAAGGGAATCATTCCCCTATCTAGAAGATTGATCCAGTTGAGTTTTTAGCATCCCCCAAGGATCTTGGGTGTGATAACCTATCAAGGAACCAATATCCTTAGAGATATATTGAGTAATTTATGGAAAACCCTGAAAATCATGATCTCTTGGATGAGAACTATTAGTGGTACCATGGCCTGTGGAGTGAGTTCTCCCAGATGAGTGTACCTTGAATCCTTGAGAAATATCCTTTATCTTTCATTAGTTGATACCTCTTGATAATTGGAGTATTTTATGAGTATATATGGGTTATATCATAATGTTATTGTTATATATCATATCTTGATTAACATACACGTGTATTTATAAGCTGACTACTCTTGATACTTTATGTTTGGTGATTTCGGAGTGTCCTACTGGGTATTGTTATACTCACATCTGAATGGGTTATACTCACACATGTTGTGACTTGTGCAAATGAAAGGCCTTTTATAGAGTCCTATGAGGGCTAGGGGTAGCTAGAGCATATATTGGGCTAGACAGACTGAGGTTCATATTGATGATTCATTTAACAACAATCCCCTCCTTCGAAGCAGGTTAGGCTCTTTTCTAGTTTTTATGGGATAATATTTATAACTTTATGTTTTTCAGTATCTTATGCCGTACTATGATATGGGATAGATTGTATGAATAAATTGTGATATAATTTTTATTTACTATTCATTATTTTATGTGATTTTGGAGATATGTGTGTGTGTACAGGTACTTTAGGCTAAGGCCTCCCATATGTTTTTTATGCCTACTCGGCACTAGTTACCAGCCCTTAGCCTATTGTATGTGGTCAGGGGGTGTCACGATTGGATTACTGCTAGCCAAAAAGGCTCTAGTGTGTCAATTATTTATAATCACCTATCATTGAAAATGTTATTAATGCGAGTAAACATCTCATAAATTTATTCATTAGAATACATCCTAAGACTTTCAAAATTTTGATGATACATATCAAGTCTAGTGTCATTAACTCTATCGGTTCCTTCATGAGTTACTTCAATCAATTAAAAATTTTCATGAATAGTTTTACAATTGTAGATATGATTAAATTCATTATGATATAAACCACAATGAAGATAATTCGTGGATTTTCCATCAAGTTAAAATGTTTTAATATCATCAAGAGTGATTTTTTCTTCTGATTCTTTAGTGGCTGTATACCCATGCAAAATAATGTTTCAAATAGAACAACCAATAATTTTATGAAAACTAGGAATGTTATTTTCACAACTATAATATATTCCATTCAAAAAAGGGGAATGACCCATTGAGTGTCTATCAGGAGCACCTTGGGTGTTATAAGTAGTTTCCATTTTTTAAAGATCATTATTTGAAATAGATTTAGATTTTTAAAAAACAATTTTAAAAACAATTTTCTCCTCTAGTACCAATTATTGGTCATAGTAGAATGTAAAGAGGGGTGAATATCCTTTTAAAAAATTAAAACTCAATTCATGTGATAAAATTATGAAATCAATCCATAAATGAAAAAAAATAAAGTAAATGAAATATATAATAATCAAACGTGTAAGTTTAGAGGAAATTAAAAGGTAAAGGCACCCAATTTGATAAAATAGTTCAACAATAACTCAATATAAGTCCCTATGTCTCTTCCTCTCAATGGATTTAGAATTTTTAGGTCAATCGCATGACTTTAAAGATATTTAATAAACCCAATATAAATGTACCGTAACTTTAGTGGTATCCAAGATAGTCAATAAGAAATACACTTAATTTTTAACTAGTTTTAGAAAAAAACTCATGAATAAAGAAGAGAAACTTTTTTTAGATGGTTTTATCAAAAAACCCAATTCCCTCACTTATTTTTAGTGAGAAACCAAGAGAATAGGAGAAGGTGGATGGTGTTTTATTTGAGGAAAAAAATGTTATATAGAAATATTTAATCACTCAAAAGGATTATATGAATAATAATGATAGAAATGTATAAGAAGATATGTGAGATAAGTTTAGTATAACAATAAAGTATAATAGTATTCTCAATATAAAGAACAAGAGACTTTTAATTTTATCTTATTTCCATTTTTATTTATAAATATTTATGTTTAATCCTCTGTGGGGGTCTATTTATAAGGTCCAAAATCTACTTGATCGTTTTAGAGAGGTCACAGGTATTAAAGATATTTAAACGATGTGTTAAAGTAGTGGAGTCCACCAAAAATGGCTACTTTGAATGGTCCTATGAGCTAATCAAACAATCGCACCATCTAGTAATTGGGACTGCCAGCTGGCCACTAAGTGGATACCAGCTAGCCTCTGGGTTAGGGAAAGAATAAGACTTCTATTTTAGCCATCGGCTGGATGGAACTCCTCTACCAGGTATATGGTGGGATAGGTAGTGGCATGGTTCTATTGGACATGCCACCAACTACTGGTGGATTCGCTCGGGCTAACCATTGATGTTGGCCAGTTTGGGTCTTCAAGATAGACTTACATGCTTATTTGGATGCCTTAATTTGATCTATTGAAAAATTAACCTCATTCCCAAACATGAACATTGAAAGCTCATGAAACTAAAGGGTTTGATTGATAAATGGTGTTTGTTGTCATTTAAATCAAATTGAGGTATAACAATTATGAGGTATGATTTTTCATCCATTTATGGTGTTATACCAAGACATGTTCAGATGCTAATTCATGTGAGTAACTTTGAGATTAAACCAAGTGTACTATCGATGATCTATAATATGGTAAAATTTCTTCACATGTAACAATAAGATATTCATATCCACTAATCTAATATCTAGAACTATATAATTACTTCAAGCACAATGGAGTTTTAAATTATATTTTATGGATAATAGTGTTTCCATTTTCTTTTAAATTAAGATAAAAAGGGTTAATTAAAGACCCTATGATCTGATTCTATCACTGCATATAACATGTTGGCTAATAAGTTCATTAACAAGTAAATCCAACATTAAAATATGGTAGGGATGAAAATGAAATTAAAATTCTCATCTAGAAATATTAGGAATTAGCTTTTGATTCATGGGAATAATTTAAGGATATGATGTAAATATGTACACATCATGGATAGGATTTTTAGATCCAAATGAAAAAATTATACTATATATTTCATCAAAACTCAAGAGTCATGATATATTCTTCTATAGACAGAGGATTAATATTAAATACAACAATAGTCATCAGAGATCATCTTGATGCGATCTAACACAATGAAAGTCTAAGGAAAAGAAATCATGGTCCACCCTATATGGGATAGTATAAGAGATAAATATTTTAGAATTACAAATGGATGAATTACCAAAGATACTTTATTGCACAAAATTATTGAATTTAGAATATTCTACACCCACTCACACACCACAATCTTGATAAATGTGTGTAAGGTTGCATGATTTGGAAATGTATAAAGGTAGATTAAATGAAAAACAACCACTCAAGGAAGATTTTTAAGTTATAACTAATCACCACCTCAATTACAAAATAGGTATAATTAGATATGGAGTCTAATGAATCAAAACCAAGGGTGTAATCAATAAAATAACCTGCATAATTTTAATTGAAATTAAGGGAAACCCAAGTATAATTCCCCACACAAAGACCCTCAAACTTATATAAAAGAATAACATACCCATATTCCTTTGTATAAGTATCCCCCTCAAGATATTTTTCAACTAAATAAAGTGGTTAGACCTTATTTGGAATGTTTTATCACTGATTACATGGAAAATTATGATAAAAGGATGAATCGCCAAGATAAAAATATCTTGAACGAGAAAGGCACTCTAAACAATCCTGAACATTAAGTGGGAAATATATATATATATATATATAATTATGAAAAATATTACTAGTTACACTATCAATTAACATTGATTAGAACCCATGGGAATAATTAAAATAAATTAAAATCCATAGTGGAAGAGAGAGTAAGAAGAGGTCACTTAAAAGAATCAAAATAAAACTATAAATGAAGATGGAATAGAATAAGAACAAATTGAAAAGTAATAGAAAAGTGATAAGGATTCAAAATAAGATGAAAATTATATCAAAATAAATTTAAATAAATATGAATATATTCTAAATAATTGTGAATTGTATAGGACCTCTATATCATTCTCAAAGAAAATAAGTAAAGGGAATATTAAAGTTAGATATAATAAATTTTTATAGATCTTCATAAATCTACATATTAATATACCCTTCACCAAATTCCTTCCTCAAATGTATATGTTTTTAAAATTATTAATGTAACCCTTATAAAATAAAAATAAATTAGATAATTTGGGAATAATCACTATTAGAGGGGAATTATCCACTATGGTTTAATGAAATATCCCTCCAATTCTTAGAGAGTTGGGAATATTTTTCATAAAATTCACCATTGGTTATTTAAAATTTGATAAATCACGTTGAAACAAATGAAATATAATTGACTTGATTCCCTTGGAATATTTAGGAATTTGGGATTGGATGATCCAAATCCAGTATGAATTTCACTCCAACTCAAGGAAAGATCAATAAAATACCCTTGTATCATTCTCAAAGATATTATTTTAAAATTGAGTAATTTTATATTCCATGTTGATTTTATCATACTAGATATTGAGGAATAATATTAGGTACCAAGCATAATTATAAGACCCTTACTCATTATGGGTAAAGTATAGATCAATTTCAACTAAGGGGGGTTATATTTATAGTGGGTGATGAACAAGTTGAATTCATCTAAATGAATTTTGTGAAGTAATTAATATAGTGGGAGGAATTTAATTCCGTATTTACTTCTAGATATCTCCCAAACACCAATATTTGGAATTAAAAAAATATGAATACATGATAGATCTAAAAGATGTAATGGTGGAAAGAAAATTAAATTATAACAGCTTAGAAGAAGAGTGGGAGATAATGGAAATGAAGTGGATTGTGTGATTATTAAGAGAATCCTACCGAGAGTTCATCTATTCAATAATTAAGACACCTAATAAACTCCCAAATTCTTTAATGTGTTTATTTTTTTGGGAGAAAAGTAGACACTTACATACATTATGAATGCATATTTTTTAACATACAATTAATAAGAACTAATTAATGTGTTGAAAAAAAGAGAAGAAACTGATGGTTTGGGGGATAACCAATATCAAGGGAATCAAAACTAATGATTTCACAAATAAAATGTTTTTAAAATTAGGTATAAATCCCATCGAACAAACTTAAATAATACTAACAACTCCCATGAAGGTGATGGCTATAAAATAGGTTCACGAGTTGCATAATGTGGGATAATATTTTTTATCTTAGACTAAGAATGGGTAAGCCAATTAAAATTCATACCCAAGAAATGAGGCATGATCGAAATCAATAATGAAGACAATGAACTAATTTTGATAAATATATTTACTCTTTAAAGAGTATGTGTGGATGATCATAAGTTAAACATAGGCATATGCATGGATCACTTCTCACTCCCTTTCATAGATTAGATGATTTAAAGGTTAAATGAACATGAATATTTTTTTCTTGATATATATATTTTATTTAATCATATTTAAATATATATAAAGGATCAATCTAAAATAACCTTCACATGTCCTTACATGACATTTTCCTCTTTACGCATGTAATTATATATATATAATTCACTCAATAAAATTTAATGGTCCATGAAACATATTATTCATAATATATAAGTGAAGTTACTAAATATTTCTATGTATGATTTATATATATAAGGATAGTCATTTTAAATATTCTTGAATAATCTAGACATGGTTCATAAAATATGTGAACAAAAGTGTTGAGTGATTAGTTGGGAGAAGTGATACTTTATGGAAAAAAGAGTGAATCATACTTAGAAACCATGTACTAATGAAAGAAATATAATATGACCCAAAAAATAATAAAGTCATAAAAGAGATATTGGAGCTAATAAATAGTAAAAATAATGAAAAAAAATCATGGACACCAAGATTTTTATCATAGATTAATGAAGGATTTTTTCTACAGAGCATTGCTACTATCTCATATATTATTGAAGTAATTTTCACTATTATTTGATGAATCATACATTGCATCTTCTTAATAACTCAAAAATAAATACAGTATTCACACTAATTCTAATATATTATAATTATAACAATATATCTCAGTTAGTGTGTGATCTAATAAATTATATAATAGGGACAGTTCATGGGCATGGGTAAATCATATTTTCAAGACTATATTCTATAAAATAAAAACATTAATTGATACTTAAATCAATCATTACACTATAAAGAATAAAATTCTCATTCTCTATAAGGTGGAGATCTATATGGATCATGTAGAATGATAATTCTTATTCAATAAAAATAATTTCAAACAGAGATTAATTATTTAGATATTATTCTTTAAATAGTTTGACATAGATTTCTAAGACAATAAAGGGCTATAGAATGTGGTGTAAGAACACTATTTCTAGTGGATCTCTAGCCCACAGATGCTTCACATTGGTGTAGGTCTATTTTCCAAAGTTTGGAGGTCACTAATACTTTACCATTGATGTTGTAGAGTGCATGTTAGTGAATAGGATAGGATTTTTGGATCATCTAACCCTTAGGGGGGATTATTTTTGGCTTTGGGACTCTTTTATAGATTTTAGTTATGTTTATGATCCTTCCAAAATCCTAGTGTGGGAATGGTTACCATCGTGCTAGTGATTTTATCAAAACCACGTATTGATATGAACATTTTTATGTATCAAATATTCTTCATTAATGTGAAAAATTTTATGTACCATAGATTCTCCATATATGTGAACATTTATATGTATCAAAATTTCTTCATCAATGTGAACATAGATATGTATTAGAGGTTCTCCATTGATTTCAACATCTGTATATATTTGAGATTATCCATCTACATGAACATATGTATATATATGAGTTTCTCTATATTTCTCTTATTAGTTAATGATTTTATGGTTTATAGAAACATTATTGGGAACTCTAGAATTTATCATCACCCAAGAAAGAGATAAGTGTTATAGTTTTGGGATTATTCCCTTGAATGGGGCATATTGTGAGTCCCAGTTAAGGGTATTAGAACCCATGTAGTTTATTGTCACTTAACAGGACAATCCATCCCTTTTAAGTTCATGTTACAAGGAATAATCCATGAATTATAATATTATGAAGTAAGGATTGGTAGGTGATTTATTCCTTGAAATGGTTTGTGTGGGACTTGTGAATGAGAATCCCCTTATAGTTTATCATATTTTGGTAACTAAACAAGAGATAGATATGGTTTCTCTTATGAAATGTGTCTCTTTGAGGGATGAAATGCTTATAGAAAATATAGCCCCATGAGTATGAGTAGGGGATCACACATGGGTTTCCTATGGATGCATAACCTAGTAGGCTACTTAGGTGAAGGTGGGGAGAGTTAGGGATTTTACCTAGTAGGAGGCCTATCTATGGATATAACTAGATCATTGATGAATTGAGGTGATGAAATCATAAATGGTAACAAGGTTGGTGAATAGTCATAAGAGGTAGGCCAATGCATGTGTGGATCATTGAATGGACCCTGGTGACTAACTCAACACTCAAATTTCCAAGATAAGAATCATAGACCAAGTGAAGATTCACTGGTATCCTCATGATAAGGACCTTCATTATCAATGTATTACATGATCATGACTACCTTGGGGGACCTATATTGCATAAGTAAATCCTAATATATTCCTTTTATCAATGGAATACATGATCAAAGGATGGAACTTTGACATGATTTGTGACCTGATTATGTATATCAAGAGGTTTCAAGGAAGGTATTGAGATGGTATTTTTTGAGTTTTGACCTTGGAAGAAAGTTTCCATGAATATCATTTGGATTTATTCAACCCATGTAGGTAAACTAACTGAATAAAGGAGTATGATAAATGTGTAAGTACCCATGATAGGCTTACCTTGCAAAGAAAAAAGATGTAGGTTAGATGCTTCATGTTTAAGGACTAGTAGGAAGCATACAAAATGAATTCTTGGGGACCCTATTTTTCATTAGTTAAAAATTCAATGTGAAAAGATGCACCTTATATGTTGGGGGCTTTGTGTGTGGATTTTCACATAGGGGAATCATGTGGGTTCTCTTTGTACATCTTCCTATATAGGTAGGGAATGCATGTGGGATTCACATATAGGGTCCCCACATAGGGGATCAGTGTAGTGGCCTCGCACAAGGGCACTATATATGGGTCCTTGATGTAGTGTCCTTTAAAAAGGGCTCCATATAAGGTCCTTGCATGTAATTATTTTTATCTTTTTTTTTCCTTGACTTTGGTTTTCATTTAGGAATTACCTATGTATTTCTCTAGGGTATATAACAAATAAATAATTCACCTTCCAAATGTTTCAATATGAGTCTCTGATCTCATTCCCCTAAAATATCTTCCTATCCATGAATGTGATTTCATGTTTTTAGAGGCATAACCCCTCAACTAAATTCTTGAAAAGGGAATATGTATAGGGTGTATAGAGAAATCGAACATAGCTGCATCTATGTACCAATTCACAACCAAACCATAAGAACATGAGTGATTTAGGCATGTAAAATTGAGGTTCTTCAGGGTTCTATAGATGAATTTCCACTATAAATTGGTCAATGTGACCATACAAATGTGATTTCAAAAATCCACTCACATTTTTCTTCCATGTGTTTCCTATATTACCACACATAAGAAATATCAGGGAGACACAAATTCATTTCCTCCCTGATCAGACATCATTCCCACACATGAGACACATTAGGGATCCATGGGGTACTCTAGACCTACACTCCCAGTTCCGGTGTAAATAAAAACCCTCTATAAACACTGTATTTGATTCAAGTTGAGATGAGCCAAATAATATTTTACAACATTTACATAAGATATACACTACATCTCACAATAATCACACAACCCTATAAATAGAATATTTAGTGTCTTTAAGGATCAGATACCATGTATTTCTCATCCAAAAAGTATTTTTCTTCTACTATAGTCATATTTCTATTTAAAATCTTGAACATATACCGCAAATCATATATACCTAAAAATTTATTCTGAATATATAATTGAAGAAAATTTCCTACAAAAAACAAAAAAAATAAATGGGTGAGCTCAAACACTCAATAATGGAAAAACTCGTCACCATGTAATTAAGGATTAAATAATAATCACAAGACAAAATATTACAAAATGTGAAATGTATTATTAAAAAGAACACGTAAAAAAACGTTTTCCATAATTCATGATAGCATGACACGTAATCTAAAAATAACAAATATATTCCATGGTATAAGAGTGTGGAATCATGACATAATAAATATAATACATGTTGAATAAAAATTCTTATAGAGTTATAGAATATCGTGTAAATGAATCATAATAGTTAAATATACCACTAACATAGGTGTATAAATCATAAAATAGTGTAGTTAGAATCACTACATATTTCCTATAACATGATGGAGTGGGAATCACTACATGAATCCCATAGTGGTCTAAGAATCACTACTTAATTCCTATAAACAAAAAAGTGGAGAAGGAATCACTACCTGATTCCCATTAACATATTAGAGTAGGAATCACTTCTCGATTCAAATATTAGAGTTGGTAACACTACCTAATTCCCATAAAAATAGTTGAGCAAGTATCAATTCCCAATTCCCATAAAAATAGGTGAACATGTATCACTTTATAATTCCCAAAGAAGAGTGATAATCAGTACCCAATTCCAATAATCATATCATGAGATATAAATCCTTTTCCACTGCATTAGAGGGAAAAATAGTACCCCACCCATTATCATTCATACAAATGTATTCTAATGAAATATAAAAATATTAATACTTCAAATATCACTTAATTAACCCATGTAAAAGAGATATGCTTCCTGAAAAACATTCTTAGAACATTCCCTAATACATCTGGATAAATAATTTGGATGGTGGCTTAAAAATTTTCTTAGTGTAACATAAGGATCCTTAAATATGTTTTCATAGATGAAAAATAAATTTTCAAGATCTTTTGATAAATCACTTTAAAAATAAGATGGAATACCACTTATTTAAAGACTTATAAACTCCTTAAAAGTATTTTCATGAAAATTAAATACTTGGGATTGAAAAAAAAAACATTTTTAAAATTATCCTTTAAAACCAAAGATGTGGTTTTTTGAAAAAAAATTATAAGATAAATATGATTTCAAAAACTTTCTTCGAGAAGACATAAAAACACATGATGAATTCTTTATTAAAACACAATCCTTTGAAATCCCATTTAAAATAAAGAATTAATACTAAAAATAAAACTTTTACATTTTAAAACTATAAGAATATTTATTGTTATTTTCAAAATAATCAATAAAAAAAGTCATTGGAAAACATTTTTAAAATAAGGAAAGGAATACAAAGTCTTTCTTTTGAAAGATTGAAATTTTAATTAAAATGATATACTTTTTTGAAGAATAAATCCATCAAGATAAAATATTTGAATTAAAAATTCATTATCCAAAGATAATATGATAATTTTCCATTAAATAAAATATTAGGGTGGAAGGATCCAAGCATAGAAAAAATAATTCCAAGAAGAGGATCATTATCTCAAATAAAGAAGATTTGATTTATCAAAATACCTTATGTATTTATTAACACTTGAATCGAAAAACCTTGAAGAGGTTATCAAGATAATTTTTTAAATCAAATTTATTTCATAAAAACTTATTATAAAATATATTCATGAACAATATATATACACAACAAAAAATAAAACAAGTGGTGAATATGCATCATATCTCAATAAAGCAAAATTGATATTTGAAAAACCATGACAACTTTGATATAATTTGAATAAAATTATATTTAAATAAATAACATGATATGGATCTTAAAAACCCCATTCATTACATGAATATTTTAAAATATCTAAATTATTCATTAATCACACCATATCAAAGATATTATGGTGAACAATATGAAATATTTCTTAAGAAATTAAATTTGAAACAAAGAACTCGTTAGCTTAATTCCTAACTTCTAATAAGGCACTTAAATCTATAGTATAAAAAATAACTATCTTAATCATATATTTCAAAACCTTATTAATTTATATAACATTTTATAAAAATAATTTATAGTTTTTTATTACATGTATATAAGTTAGTTATTATCAATTTTCAATATTGTGTGTGAGTAATCTAAATCATTTTAAACCAGTTTTATAATAGTTGTGTTGTTATTTGTTATTATAAAAAGTACATAATTATCATACCATAAAATTAAATTAAATTTATTATTTATAATTATTTAATATGGTATAATTTTATTCTATGTTATTTTTGGTTATGATCTATAAAGGTAAAATCGGCGATGAGCATGTTTCGATGATTTTTAATGAATAGACATTGGTATGTTAACTAATGAGTTTAATATTAATGTTACCACTAATAAGAAAATAAAAAAATTATTTACTTATTTATATAATATATTATTATTAAGTAAGTTCTCATAGTCATATATGATATTATTTTATAGCATTGTTCAAGTAAGTGGTTAGACGGACCCAAACATGAACATACCAAAATTAGTGGATGAGTATGGTTTTAAGAGTGGTTTATTTTGGAATAATATAAATATTATGGAACCATAATTATTTTATTTATATAATTTCAATATTTTAAACAAATTATAGATTAAAATACTTAATAAATGAATTGTATGAAAAATGATATATGTTACTTCATGGAAGAAGTAGTCTATACAAAATCAAGATTTGTAATTTTTTCCTTAATGGAAAGGGGGAAATGTGGTCAATGGTTATTACCATAATATGAAAACATTAAGTATAGAATAAATACTATCATAATTATATAATAGTGGGATAAATATATTTTAATTTTAAATATAGAAAAGAAACATTGTTGGGGAAAAGTTAGTATCTACATTGAGATATTTGAGATTCCCTTGGAGGATTCCATAGAAAGGGAGGACTTAGGCCAAACTATTGTATAACCAATATTAAGGAAGTTAAGGAGGATTTAAGATAAGTAAATATTTCATAGCTTCAATATGAAACTGAAATTTTGGAGTGGTATTTAAGGGGTGGAGAGATACCCCTATTATAAGTGGTGAGAATGACATTTTTGTAAATACTTCATCTTAATAAAATGAGAGAAACTTATTCATATGTAAAGAAGAATCCAAAAGGGAAAATAATGGAGTTTAGGTAATTTTTTCTTGAGAAAAACTTTAACCGCTCAATTAGAAAAAAAAATCATTATGTTAGGTCTTTTAATCCTTTGGTTAACTCTTTTTATGCATTTGACGTTTACCAAGGTAACTAGTTTTTACCTGAGTGGTTCATTTTTTTATGCTTAAAAATAAAATTATAATTAATAAAAAATTTATACCAATTGATTTAAAATTTTGAATCCATTTTATTAAATAAAATTTCTATTTTGAATAAAAATTAATTTTAACATTAGCATATTAACACGTAAAACCCCATTTTTAGAAAAACGGTATTTTTAAGATTAAAATTTATGTGTGGGATAAAATTAGAAATATTATTTATAGTAATAATAAAAATAATATTCTTATAATAAAATAAAATTTATATGGATTTCAAAGAAATCCAAAACTGAATTTGTCCAAAAAATAGAGTTAATTAAAATAAAATACCAAAATCATTTTTTATTGGGAAATATTTCGTAAGTACTTAAAATGTTAACCATATGTTATCTAAATGAAAAATAGAATTTTGGAAATGTATATTTTTACATATTAAATATATATTTTAGAAATAAAATATTATATACACTTATATGCCTTTATTATATAATTATAATGTCAAAAGCTTTATAGTTTTGGTAAAACAATATTTTAAACCATTCACCTAAAAATAAATTATTTTAGAAAAATATAAAAAATAAAGTTTGGCTAATTTTGATATTTATAATTAAAAAATGGAGCTAATTTTTTAAAATTAAAATTCTATAATTTTTAAATTTATCTTTTAAAAGAAATTTCAAAATATAAAAAAGACAACTTTTATTTAAAAATAACCCTCTTAAACATTATGTTTTTTAAATATTACTTCATAAAAATTTATATGTTAAATAATGTTAATATATTATTTAATATATTGGAATATTCTATATTGTCATAATAATAATTTAAAAGTAGTTAGTTAAATTTATTAATGCTTTAAATAGTTATTTGTTAATGAATATTCTTCGTAAATATTAAATTATATTAATTATATATCCACTAAATGTAATTATTTTTAATTTTTTAATATATTTTTATTTACTAGTGGTTTTTTTTATTATTATAATTTTCATGATATTATTCATCCAATATTTTTTGGTTCATTTTAGTTCGATGTTTGGTATGAAACAATTTATTGGAATTGTGATAATTTAAAGGAAAATTATATAGTAAAATTTTATGGAATTACATTATCCCCCCCCCCCTAAATAAGTTACATCCTCACAATTTTCATTACTATATACAAGTGAAATTAGTTCAGGGATCCATAAGAAACTCAATACATATTTTCTACTGAGATATCAACCTAATAATCTTATATTCTAGGAGAATAATCAGATTCAAAATAATAAGAATCTATTGATATTTTTATTTATATCAAAAATTGGAAGTAATTGTGCTTCCTTATTTCGTTATAGGATTTTTTAGGTACAAACCTTTAATTACTTCATTTTCATTATCCTATTTCCTACCAAATCATAAAACAAAAATAATTTTCATAATATCTAATAAAATCAAAGTAAATGATCATATAAATATGAAGACTAAAACCTAAGATGTATTCTCCAATGAAAAATTCATTTCAAACTATACTAATTTTAGTTCAACTATTATATAATTAGATCTATATAAAACTCCTTTAGTTTAACCTAGGTTATCCATGGTCATATTCCTATTAGGTTCTCTAACCTACCAAAAATACATGTTCAAGTCCTTCATATTGGTTCATATAGAGAATACAATCAACTAAAGAAAATCCCCATGGACTATTTATCCAGATTGAAGTCTTAGACCCACTCATCATGAACTAGAGAAAAAATTGAGTTGATACTCAATGATTTCCACTAGGTGAATCTTTTTCATATTTGTATCCACTATCGAGTATCCAAACAAGAATGTAATTTATAGGAGAACCACACAATATCTATATTACCAAAACTTAAGGATGTTATCATAAACTTAAATATATCCCATATAATTATCCATTGGGTTTTCACTATATTTATCTCATCTGAATCCCTAAAAATAAATAAACTAATACTTAAAAATAACTAAACCTGAATCTAATAACATATGATGTGCCTCAGACCCGTAATCCTTTGTCCAGTGATAAACAAATTTATATAAATAGTGGAATTTATATAAGGTGATATGAAACCATATTTATTTTATAACATTACCATAAATAAAACATTAAATATCATAATAATCACACATCATAAATAACAGAAGGTTTAGTGTCATTGAGGATTAACTCACATGTCTTTATCATTTAAAAAGGTTGTTTTTTCACTATACTGATATTTCCTTTTTATGTCACCAACATCTCCCACAAATAATATTTATATAAAACTTCCTTCTAAATATAGTCTTATAAAAAATATCATATGGAAAAAGAAACAGGTGAAATGGGTGAGATGAATTTCTCAGTATGGGAAAACAAGCCAACATGTCATCCAAGGTTAAATAGTAAGTATGGGAGAAAGAATGATCATGGGAGAAATATATTATTAAAAATAACATGGAACAATAAGTGTTTTTTATAATACATGATATCAATACATGTTATCCAAAATAGTAAACATATATTGTGGACTAAGAGTATTGAAACAGGATCCATGGAGCATAATCATATCCATAAAGATATATAATTCCATGTAAATTAAGTATAATAGAAAACTATGACACAAACATTGTCATAGAAATAATAAGATAATGGAGAAGGAATGTCTACCCATTTCCCATAAAATGGTGGAGAGGAAATCAATACCAGATTCCCATAGTAGAGCATGAATCACATCATAAATCCAATAAAAAAAGTGGAGAAGGAATCACTACCTGATTAAAATAAACATAGCGGATAAGGAATAATTTCTCGATTCTATTAAACACAATGGAGTGGGAACCACTACCTGATTTCCATAAACATAGTAGAGAAATCATCACTTTAAGATCCCTATAGAAGAGCAAGTATCAATAATTAATTCCCATAATCATCTCATAATATATTTTTCCAGACCACCTTGCTTCTCTTGAGGTTCTTATCCCTGATCCCATTTGACTTCATAATATTACTTCCCTCAAACCTAAGGGGGTCAATTTTATTAGAGGATATGCCCTTGGACTTCATTATTTCAGGCCTTCATGAGGAGGCCAGACACATGTGGTCCCTTGGTGGTGTCTTATTAATAAAAAACTACTCGATGATGATGATGATGGAAAAGAGATGGTTTTTAGGAAAATAATTCCTTAAATATTCTCTAAGACATCCATATAATGGAGTTATACGGTGGATTAAAAATATCCCTACTGTAAAATAAGGATTATTAATAATGTTTTTATATATGAAAAATAAAATTTTAAGATCATTAGATAAATCACTTGAAAAATAAGAGGAAATACTCCATTCAGAAGTCTTAAAACTACTTAAAATGATTAATTTAAAATTAAATACTTCATCATGATTAAAAAATTAAAAATTAACCTTTAAAACTAAAAACAGGGTTTTATTAAAACAAATTTTATAAAATAAAGATACTTGAAAAAAAATTCTGTGGCCAGACATAAAAATACTTGAATAATTATTTCCTAAAACACAAGCCTTTAAAATACCTCTGGAAATCAAGAATTCCTTTTAAAAAATTACTTTTAAAAAATATAAATATATTTCTTTTTATTTTTAAAATAATTATGCATAAAAATAATTTGAACAATCTTTTTAAAATATGGAAAGTAAGATAAATATTTGTTTTTGGAAGGATGAGAATTATTCATAATAATGATATAATTTTTGAGGAAGAAATACATAAATGTAAAATCATTGAATTAAAAATTAATTCTCTACATATAAGAAGAGAAATTACCTTGAAATAAAATCTTATTGGGGAAGAAACCAAGTATAGTGGGAATAAATCTAGTAAGAGGTGTTATAACTCAAAGAATGGATATTTGAGTTATTAAAATACCTTACAGATTTAGTAACACCTAAATCATAAACCGGTTCAAAATGATATCAAGATGGATTTTGTAAATACATTATATTTTATTAAAAATTATAATAAAATAAATCAATTTTAAATATATATACACCACAAAAATTAAACAATTTTTGAATACGCATCATACCTTAATGAAGAGAAATTTAGGTGAATAAAACTTGACATCCATTATATCCTTTGAATCAAAATCCATTTAAAGAGAGACATGGAATTTATTTTAAAACCCCATTAATTCCATGAATACTATGAAATAAATACATTAGTAAGTAATTATAACAATATTAAATATATTATGGTTTACAATATGAAATATGTCTTAATAATTTAAATTTTAGATAACGAACCCCTTACCTTAATTCTTAACTTCCACTAAATCACGTGAATATATTGTATAAAAAAAATAAATATCTTAAAAATATATCTTATAAATTTATTAAAATATAAAATTTTTACAAACATCATTTATAATTATTATTTACATATATATTAGTTAGTTATTATCTATTTTTAATATCAGGTGTGAGTTATCTTTATCATTTTGAACTAGTTTCATAATAGAGGCATTGCTCTCCATTTTTATCCCAAAGTTCATCATTATAATATCATACAGGTTACTATAATTAATTATTTATAATTATTATAATTTTACTATTTAATTCAATCTAACTTTTTGTTAAAATCATTAAATATTAAATTGATGGTGAGCATGTTTCTAGGATTTTTAACAAACCGGCATTGTTATTTTAATTAATGACTTTAATATTAATGAAACCATTATAAAAACAATGTCAAACCATTATTTAATTATTTATATCATATATTTTTAGTAATTAAGTTCTCATAGTCATACATGATATTATTTTATCGCATTGTTCAATTAAGTGGTTATACTAACCCAAACATAAACAAACCATAATTAATGGACGATTATAGTAATGAAAGTGATTTATTTTTCTATAATATCATTATTAAAGAATAATAATGATATTATTTATATTTTAATATATTTTAATATTATTTTAATTTTTTTAATAAGTAATAAATAAATTATATTAAAAATGAGACATGTTACTTCATGGAGGAGGTAGTGTGCACAAACGCTCGGATGGCATTTTTTTTTTTCTTAATGGAAAAGGGAAGTGGTTAATGGTTATTCCAAAAATATAACAGAATTAAGTATATAATAAATTTTCAACTCATCATGTAATATTTTAAAAAAATATATTCCAAAATAAATATTTCAAAGAAAAAACGTTACGTAAAAGTTAGTACCTACGTTGATAACATTAAGCTTCCCTTGGAGAGTTCCTTGGAAACGGAGGACTTAGGAAAAACTATAGTGCCTAAAAGATTAATTTAATTAGTATGATATGATAAGTAAAGTTGTTATATTTTCAAGAGGAAACCAAAGTGTTCTTGTAGGGGTGGTGAGATACCCCTTTTATAAGCAGTGAGAATGGAATTTCTATAAATATTTCATCCTAATATAAAGAAAACACAAGTTTAACATGTTAAGAAGGCTCCAAAATGGACTATAATGGATTGAATAGAATTTTTTATTGATCCAATCCTCAAACACTATATTATAAATATTTTATTAACATATTAATTTGTTTACCCAATTGGTAAACCCTTTTTACCCTCTTGACTTCTACCGTGGTAACTAGTTTTTACCTAAGTGATTCATTTTATATGATCAAAAATTAAATGGTCATTATTAAATAAATTAAAACTAATAATATCAAATATTATATTAATTTTATCAAATAAAATTTATATGTGCAAGAAAAATTAATTTTCACGTTTTCACATGCAACACGTAAAACCCCATTTTTTAAAAAAGTTTATTTTTAAGCTTAAATATTATGTATAGGAAAAAATTATCATTTTTTTATTTTTATGAAATGAATGTGTTTATTATAATATATATATATACTTAAAAATAATCCAAAATTAATTTTACCAAAATATTATTTAAATAAAAGAAAAGACCAAAAATAATTTTTGTTGGGAAATATTACTTAAATCCTCAAAATATTAATCATAGGTTTTATAAATTAAACATTTTATTTTTTAAATGTATATTTTTATATATTAAATACATATTTTACCAATTAAAAGTTTTTATACACTTCTCGATCATTCTTATATAATGATAAAGTCATAATATTTACAGTTTTAGTAAAAACTATATTTTTCACTATTCATCTCAAATCAATTATTTAAAAAAACCAAAAATAATTAACCTTAGGGTAATATTTTACTGTATAATTAAAAAATTAATTTCTTTAATAAAAATTAAAATTCTAAAAATTATAAATTCAACTTTTAAATGAAAATAAAAAATATAAAGAAAAACCTCTCTTATTGAAAAATGGTCATCTTGAACATTATGAGTTCTCAATATTATTTCATATTAATTTAAAAGTTAAATAATGTTAATATATTAGTTAATATATTTAAATAATAAATACTATCATAATAATAATTTAAAATTGGTAATTTTAATTTATTAGTACTTTAAACCGTTATTTGTTAATGAACATTCCTTTTAAATATTAAGCTATATTAATAATATATTCATAAAATTTAAAAAGATGTTATTGGTTAATATATATTTACTTGACATAGTATTTACTATTCTTGGAGTTTTTTTATAACATTCATCTTATATTTAGTGTATCATTTTATCTCAGTGATGCATGTTAAACAAACTATTGGCATATAGTTTATTTAATGGAATATTATATAGTAAAATCTTATGGTGTTACCAACCAAAAAATATGTTCCTTTGAAATCATAATATTCACCCATGCATGAGTCACATTAGGGAATCGTGAATTATTTTCCTATGTGAGTTCAGTATGGGCATACTTGGTTAGTATGTGGCTGTAAAATCATCTTCCTTTCACGGTTGAATTTCCCTTGCAAATATTATGTCATTTTCTTTAATTTTCAATATTTTATTGCATGGTAGATAGTTTTAGGGAATAAAAAATCACCTATCAGGATTAGAGAAAAAATATGCGAAAGATATGCAAGAGGTAGAGATTTCTGATGAGTTATTATACATTCTAATTTTTTATGCTAATGAGAGTTCTCTTATAAGTGAGTGAGTGGTCTAGGGTTTTACCATCACACACCGCTATTGGTCTAGGAGGTCTTCTCATAAGCTCTTTTCCAGGCTCCCATTATCATTTGTGTTCAATGGATCATATATTTGGCTAGACACCATATTGTTTGGTTTATGCATGGGGAAAGGTGTCAGTATCAGCTGATTGGATTTCCATAAGAAGCAATCTTGCATCATACATCCATCTCGATACTATAACGGCTTACTTAATGATTCCATGAAGATGGTGGTTACAGATATGGGGAATCATTTTTCAGATATTAACATCGGTGGTCTCTATATATACTCTATATTTGGATTATTTTTTCGTGCCTACTGTTGGTGTGCTTTGGAGTGGAAGATGTTAGATGATCGGCACTGAAATGGGATGGAGAACACGAAGGATGTCAGAAGGTGGTTTGTTTGGATGACTAATTGTGGGTATGATCTATTCTATCTTAGGATTATATTCCAAGAAATAGTTTTTTTGCGGTGGATTTTGTGTTGGGTGTTTTTCGTGTTTCTTTATGACCAATGATATTTCTCTGGTCTTCTCATGAATGGATGTATTTGGTGTTGGTTTTTCAGTTGGACTCTGATTGTTAGAATTTTTTTATTTTTTGGGTTGATAATATCATTATAATAATTCTATTAATAGGTTATAGAATCATGTGTGGTTATCTTTTTTATGTTTGTGCATTTTTGGTCTTGGGTCTTGTTGTTTGATGGGCCACATATGTCATTGTGAGAATTGGATTTTTTTTCTTGTTATATTTGGAAGGTTGTTTTGATTCTTATAGGTATCACAGGGTGGGATGCCTTGAAATAGGGATGGATTTTTTGATACCCATAATCCAAATATCTATCCTCAAGTTTTATGCATTGATGGTTACTCTATCATTGGTTTTAAATGGTGTTTTATATCTGATTTTGCATCACATCGGGTTGACGTGCAGCATGTGACTCGCTAGCACCGTCAGGTGGGCAGCTTGAGAGAGAGGGATAGAAAGAGATGTTAGAACTTATCATCTGGTCCTCCTCCCACATTTCATTGATGGATGGCGAAGTTCTGTTTCATTTTGTTTCTCCATCACAATGCAATTCTTGGTAGGGGTAGAACATCATATTAGACAAGAATCGCTACTGCATTGTCTGAATGGGGTGATGAGACTTCGTATGGTACTCGTTATGATCTATGTTTATTTTGGGGAATTTAGGACCATGTAATGGCATTGGTTCCTATTTTGGGATGTTTTTCATCTGGATCATGTAATTCGTTTTCCCTTTTCCTAATTTGCAAAAGGGACTCTCTCTTTTTTTAGGTTTAATAAAGAGGATTAACCCTCAACCTTTTCAAAAAAATCATATTTATGCCAACATAAAAATCCATATGTGGTTTACTAATATAGGGAATTATTTATAGAATTAGGATAATAATCCCCACTTAACATATAAATAAAATAAAATATTCTTGTTAGAGGTATCTTACCACAATTTGGATGACCTATTTCTCATTAAACTATATAGAGATGAGATAATTTCAAAATGTGTTTAATAATCCAATGTGATAAGCCTACTTGATTTTTTCCATTCATCACCCACCAAATCACAGCTTAGATAAGACCAAATAGTGACCATGATATTAAAAGGTTGATTTTTTAGACAGTTATCTATAAGGACAAAAGGAAGTTCATGAAAACTTGTGATTTCTACCGAAGAGTATGAAACATTAGAAAGAGGGGGGAAATTCTTCAACATATAATACTGAAGGATGAAGTATTTTAAGTATAGGTAATTGACTTCATAATATCATTTCTAAAATTCTTCATCAACTCACATATCCAAGTATAGGAATTCTACATTACCAAATGGGTAGAAGTTTATGATACACCAAAAAATAAAAATGATGTAGTTTTTCAATTTGAATGTTTTTTATAAATTTTTGAGTCTCTCGATTACTCATTATTGATTTCCCACAAATCTCTTCTTTTCTGTTGAAACCCACTTATTGGGTTGATTGGTAAAACTTAGAAATGAAAAATTAACACAATTCAAAATATCCAAAATCAATACCAATCTAAGAACCAAATATAAATTTTCTAATATAAAATTCATATTTCAACTGACAAGTAAAATATAGAAATCCAAACGTTGCCTAAAGTAGAAGACCAGGGGATCAATGTCAATTCATAAACTGTTAAACCTCAGGTAATAAACCCAAAAACTCATCACCTCAACATCGACCACCTCAAACCAAACACCACTATAAAATAAACTCTTCCAAAAAGATATAAACACCTCCATCATCAATATTATCATAGAAACAATGACCACCACACCTTAATCGAATCAAACACATCATAGAAAATGAAATAAAAATACAAAATAAATAATCAACCAAAACTATTATAATCTCCTTTAAATGAGTTATAATCATCCAAAACTAGAGTTTCTCCTTCATATTATAAACTTAGAAACACTTCTACCGTAACACATCAACCCTGAAAATAAAAACAACATCTAAAGTCATATTGAACGTAAAAACCTTCAATAATATTTTAACACCATAGTTCCATCCTTTCTCCATTTTATTCATAGTACCTCATATTACATCAACTTTATTATAGTACACAACCACTATATTAAATTTCTTTCATTAATAATAATAATTCTATGGTTTCCTTTATAAGAAGTTTCCCAATAAGTAGATAAGGGAGGCAAGACCACAGGCCCATATGATGGAACAAGGGATAGAGAGGAAAAATACAGCACCATAAACCCTTCACACAAGTTAGAAAACATATTTAAAATGAAACTCTAAGAAAAAAACAAAACCAACCAAGATGTTAAACCCGCATGCACTCGTTTAATCGATCATTAAACACTTCATTATCAAAATTAGAATACACCACAACCACCTTCATGTCAGAATGAAATGAAGTCTAGAAAAATAGGGTAAGAAACAAGAGCCAAGTATAGATCCCAATGTGATCTGATAATGATCCCAAAATTCTACACAAGCCCCTATAATTGAAAACAAAAAAAACAATCTATCAAGCCACCCTAAATAGAACTACCTTAACATTCCCAATTAAACAAAAATATTTTCACACTTCACAAAAGTTAGTCTAAACACAATGATCCTAGACAAAATAGAAAAGGTAGATACTTAAAGAGTCCCTCAATATAAAATATAGAAAAAATAAAAACTCACAAAGTAAAAAAAATAAGGAGAATAAGGGAAACCACATAAATGAGAAAAAATGCAAACTGAGTGGCCATAAAAAACCAAAATGTGGAACATCATCATTATCACATTATGTTTTAAGAGTAAACCCTAGTAGTTGTTCAAGGATATGGGAGAAAGAGTGGGAGAGAGAGTGGAGTAGGAGAATCCTATGAGAGTTCCAAAAATATACAATGATAATATATTTTACCCTCAATGATGGGATACACTTATACAATGTACATTTGTACATTTTTTTAGGTAAATTAATTTCATGTTGGTCTGAGCCCTTTATGGTGAAAAGGGTACACCCTCTTGGATAAATTCATATCTAATGAAAGAAAAACGCTATATTCAAATTAAATGGAAAAATACTGAAGATAAAATTAGAAAATAAAAAGGCCGATCAGTCCTCTCTATTATGTTTTATTGAAGAATAATGGTATTGTTGAGTGGGTCATGGGCCCTTTTTTAATAATTTAATACCTCTCCAATCATATGATTTTTTTATCCATTATTATTATTTATTTTTATTTTTTTATTTTTATTTTTATTATAGTTTATAAAATATTATTTTAAGGAAATAAAACTAAGTAAAAAATCATTCACATTGAAAATGTACCTATATGTATTAGGAGTTCTGAAATTTTGGTTAAGTGATGAATTTTATATACTAATTTCACTCTTACATTTTATATTTTGGTAAATTCATTACCATAAAGTTTTTTATAAGAGTTAGATGTTACCTTTACATATTGGAGAAGTCTATAATTTTCACTAAGTAAATGAATATTATTCTTTATAGTGGAAGGATTATTTTACTCTTATGTATTAGAAATTTTGCTAAGCATTAGACCTTTACATATCAAATATTAACTCTTATATATTTAGTTATCTGTAAAGATTCCAATATTTTGTTATATATTTAACTCTTAAATATACAAGGATAAGTTTTAAAAGACTCTTATGTATCATAATTTGGAAAATGATATTACTTTTATGTATATAGTTTGAGTTTTGAGATTAATTGTACACATTTTATTTTAGAATAATATGTTGATTATATATATATTAATTCTTAAGTGAGACTAATTTTTATTTATTATTGGAAGTTTAGAAGAGTTATGATTTTTTCTAAGTTGGAGACTCTTATGTATTTGTCAGATGTTACTGTTGAAAGTGGGTTCCCTAGACCCAACTTTTATTGTAATTTTGATACCACTACATGTATGAAGATTGTTATATATACAAGTTTTTATATTTCTATAATAGTGTAGATAGTTTTGCATCTATTTTTATGGAAATTGCCTTGGATTACATGTCGTATTAAAAGTTTATAGAAGATCTCATGCTATAATGAGAACCCTGAGATTCCATGACAGTAATGTTATAGTAACGTCATATGGTCTAGTTACATCATTTTGAAAGGAAATAGATGATTTTTGACCATCAGGTGATGGGGGCTCATAAGTATTGAGACTTCTTCTCATGAAGTTCGCACTTTATGATCTCTAGCAGACGAGATCATGAGGACAAAGCCGCATAATAGGAACACCACATATTTTAGGTTTCATTGGTTGTTCTTATCTACAGAAATTTTTAATGGTCTCAATAATTGAGATCATTATCAATGGATGTAATTTAATTGCATAATTTTATGAAAGGTAAAAACCATGGTGATAAAGTCGTGGTAAGGTAGTTTGTGTTGGGTATGTCTTTGGTGACATGGAATTGATTGAATGATCAAGATAGGATTTGTCGCTTCTGAGTTTAGGAAGTGATATCTCACGCCTAGTTGATTAGGATGGTTTCACCTTCATTAAATCCATGTCCATGGTAGAGGAAGGTAAGACCGTCCAGAAAAATCAACAAATAAAAAAATAAAGATAAAGGATGATGACACTGGTGCGCATTCTGCTTTATTGATATATCGATGATGAATAGATTATACTACACAGACCACTTTCATAGGAAGGTAGTCATTAATTTCACTTTACCTAATCTCTATAGGGGCCTTCATGGTTTTCTAGACCTCTCTCTTGGTCGGTGGATATAATTCGCTGCTATTGAGATAAGGGCCTAGAGGGTCACACACTATAGCACTTTGAGAATCTTTCGTATTCTGGAAATAGGAATATAGAACTTGTTGGGCCTCGCCAATGGGTCCGAGTATTATCCAATTTATATGGAACAACAAGTAATAAATAAATTCTTTCATTATTAAAGCTTGGAATAATATGTTAAATTTATTTATAACATGTATTTACAAGTGATTAAGTAAATAAAATGATAAAATATTATACGAATGGATTTAAATATCTTGGGTTCGTTTAATATTTTCAAGATAATTGAGTCGAGTTATAGACTCAAGTTTATCATGAAATATATATATTTAATATATATTTTGGTTAGTGATAAAATTATAAATATTATTTATGGCATAATTTAATTTGATATAAATAAATATTTATAAAACTTATACAGAGAATATATAATACACGGGGTTTGGAAACCCATACCGGGTATTTTAGATATCCCCTATATAACTAAGATAGAGGCTCTCCCCATAGAACTATTCTTGTTTCAAATTTGAGAGTCTCTATCTCCTTCTGGATTCTAGAGTGAGATTCTCTCAAGAAATTAAGAACTTCAAGATTATCCTTCTTGGATCGAAGTCTCTTGCTGTGTGGTGGTCATTATTGTGTCGAAGAGATCGTTGGTGTACCGTGCTGGCACCCGGATTCCTACGGATAATGCATGTGCAGATTCAAAAGGCATGTGTGGAAAATCTAGAGGAATTTGACATTGGAGTCTTCGAGCAACGGTCACCGGTTTCCTGCGACACACTTGTTCACTTCAGATCCAAACAAGGTACTTGTTCATTCTATTTTTGTGCTCTATCAAATCCATGTGTGGTCCTCGGACTGTACCGAGATAGTTCACCGGAGTCTACGTCATAACGTTGCTCCGATGATGCGAAAAATTTTAATTTCCCGGCTCATTAGCTTCTACTGCCCATCCTAGTACCTAACATTGGTATTAGAGAGACGCGTGATTTCTCAGAGTCAAAATAAAATTTAAATTGCGTTAAATTTAGGTATGGGACATTAAATTGGTTCCAACAGATCTGACCGCACATCAATCCATTTCCAAATGGACAAGTTATGACCATTTGAAAATTTTAATGGGATCGACGTCATTAGTTTTAAATTTTTGGATTATTTTTATTAATAATGTGTTTTAATTTTATTTATACATTATTCAAAATACCGAAATTCAGCCAGGATTTGGCCAGAATCAGGTCGTTGGATCTTTCCCGGTAAGTTTAGTTTTAAGAGATAAATAAAATATATTATACAATAATATTATTTTATTTTTCTCAATTAAAAAATTAAAATTAAAATATTAATTAAACATGGGTCTTTATATACTTGGGGTTAAGTCAATTTTATTTATTTAAATTCTTTAGACATTAAAAGTAATAAAAATATTTAGGAGACACAAACCCCAATTTGGGTCTACTCATTTTAGTTTTTTAATTAAAAAAATAAAAGGAGAAAAGGGGGTGTTGTTTTGTCAAAAGACAAAGTAAATAAAAAAAAAATAAAAGGAAGAGACCCAAGGGGGTCTTCTTCCACAAGGTTAGCGCCCCTGGAAAACCCTAGTTGTGCCCTAGTTAAAGTGATGCAAGGTCATTGGTCCGCCTCGATCAGCGCCCCTAGTTCACCGCCTCCCTTCACGCCTCGTCGGAGCCCTGCACCCGGACCTCCTCTCCCAGCTCGTACTACTCACCGCAGCCGAACCAGGTCGAACCGCCTGGAACCCGCACCCTGCTCATGCCACCCAAACAAGCCCACGCCGCCCAGAGCTCATAGACCTTAGCCTTGTAAACTGGCTCACCCCAACTTGGACTGCCTCTAGCTTGCCGCTGCTAAACCATGTCGCACCGGACCGGGCCGCCACCCCTACGGTGGGCCGAAGCAAGTGGTCTTCGCCATTGCGGCTGGACAAAGTAGTGCCTATCCACCTTCTCACCTCGCCGGAAGACGCTTCCACCCTGGGGTACTGCTGGACCAGGTGGATATGCCATGGTCAAGCTGCGGTCAAGCTGCGATCATGCCGCGGTCACACCGCGGTCACGCTGTGGTCATGTCACGGTCACTCCGTGGTCATGTCGTGGATATGTAGTAATTTCGCTCTACTCCAGTAAGACTCCCTCATGGTAGTTCGCAGTCCTATCGAACTCCTCCCCGACTAGAGGTAACCCCATTAAATTAATTTTAATTAAATTTTTTTCAATTTAAATTAATTAGAGTTATATTGGGGTTTAAATTTTATTTAATATGAAACATTGATTTAATTAGAATTAAAATTAAATTCATGGGTTAATTTAACTTTATAATTAAAATTAAATAAATAGTTTAATTTAATTTTATATTTAAAATTAAATTGATGGTTTAATTTAATTTTTTGAATTAAAATTAAATCAAATAGTCGAAACTTATAAAAAAATTAATTGAATTGATTTAAATTCATTTAATTTATAATATTGTCCTTGTACATTTTAAATTTTATTGCAATTTAATTTTAATTGCACTTAATTTATACCGATTAGTCTTGAGAAAGCGACTGAACCGTGCATGTATGGTCTATTTTTTTAATTAATTATTTATTCAATGCGAGAGATGATTATAATAATTAATTAGAAAAATTGTAGTTTATGAATCATCTTTTAATTCCTATGTGTATATGGGTTTTTTTATCCAATGCACAAGCTATATTTTTTACCCCTAGACCCCCTCACATGTGTGCGAGTATATTTGTAATTAAACGGTGACGATCTGAGCCACATACCCCATCAAGTTGAGGTGGTAATCCAGACAGGATAGGAGCGCATTGCACTAGGGATAGTTGTGGCGTGTGTCAAGGGTTGAATCAGGTATGGATTCCCCAAGGTCAAGATTGATCCATTATGAATCGATCTTAATAGAATGCTCAAGACCAGTCAAATTTCATGATTTACCTTTATGCATTGTTTATTATTTTATGTGAGTGTGTGATTATTGCTTGATCACATAGAATAGTAAATAATATTAAAAATGCATAAAGTGATGAATATATTTCTATTTTCATGTTCGATTGTGAGCGCGAAAATCTAGTTTGAGAATATAAATAGAAAAGGATTATATTTTTTAATTAATATAAAAATCCCTCAATAATATATTAAGTCCAAAAGCCTTCCATTTCCCACATCTAAACAAACCCTGGTGTTTGGGGTGCTCATCATCCATAGTTGAGAGTGCTTCTTACTAGAGGGGCATTTTCATGAGAGTAATGGGTAGACTTAACTAATTTGAGTTATCAAGGATTATCCATAAATAACTTTCTATCACTTAAGAGGCAATATTTTGTGGGAATCAAGTTCATATTCCAAAATCTGGGACTTTACTCAACAAAACAAGGAACCACAATTCAAGTGGTTGGCCATCCTAGAGCCTACCTTGAAACCCTCTGAGTAGTGGTACAACCAAATCTTGTAGACTATGATGGAGGTTTTGAGGATCCTTTTCACTGGAATACTCAAGCGACAGAGTATTTTGAATCTAATAGTGAGGGATATTAAGGTTCTCTAAAATAGTGGGAGACTTTAAAATGATATAATAATTTATTAATAATAAATTTCAAAATGTAATAAAGAAAAAGTACTAACTACTAAATGTTTATATGATGTAGGTTTAAGATGTAAATTACCAACACCACAAGAACTTTATCACTGCAATTGATTCTGGATAAATAAAATATCATGACCGTCAATAACTTCCAGGATTGGTACAGGTGCTTGCGCATAGTACTATGCCAAGAAAAGAAGTTATATGTGCTGGAATCCCCAATTCCTGTTGAGCCTCCTTAGAGAGAAAGCATGGTGGAAAATGATAAATGGAGAAAGAATGTAGTCGATGCACAGGATGTTCAATGCATCATGTTGTCATCTATGTTCAGCCAATTTCCAAAAATGCATGAGGATTAAGATGCCTACAAGATGCTTTCACATCTCTAAGAATTATATCAGGAGAGGGCCATGCAAGAAAGGTATGAGATCTCAAGTTCCCTTTATAAATGCAGGCTAGTAGACAGGCACCAATCTAGTCCTCACGTACTCAAGATGTTTGGGTACATTGAGAGGCTTAAAGCCCTTGGGTTCAAATTGAACCAATAACTAGTAGTGGATTTAATTCTTGCCTCTTTACCACCAATATTATTGACTTTTATTGTAAATTATAACCTGAATGATATGAGAAAGTTTCTCTCGGATATTTTGTCTTTAGTTCTCCAAGCTGACAAGGATATAAAAAATACCAATTCATCTGTCCTTATGGTGAAAAAGAAAAACATGGGCAAAGAAAAGGGGTCTAAGACCAAGTCAAGGACAAAGAATCCAATGCATCCTCCTGCAAAGAATACAAAGATTCAGAGGAAGAGTAATGAGTAGGAAGTTGTCTGCTTTGGATGTGGAAAGAAAGGCCACTGGAAGAAGAATTGTAGAGATGGGAAGAATAATGAAACAGATTATTCTAATTTAGGTATTTTTTTCATTGAATTCAATCTATATTTATCTACAAGTTGGGTATTGGATACGACATATGGATCACACATTTTTATTCTTATATAGGAACCAAGTAGGTTCAAGAAGATTTCAAAAGGTGAAGTGGATATCTGAGCTGCAAATGGTTCAAGTTTGGAAGCCTTGGCAGTGAGATACTATCATTTAACCTTACCAAGTGGTTTGATTCTATTTTTAAACAACTGCTATTATGTACCTTCTGTTACCAGGAACATTATCTCTATGTTGAGTTTAGAAACTATGGTTTTTTATTTCAAGTTTGGAAATAAATGTTGTCTCTTTTATAGGGATAACATATATTATGGTATGGAACATCTTAACAATGGTTGATACATGATGAAACTCGAGAACCCTGTAATGGAAATCAATGAAAAAAATAGCCAACATGACTCAAATATCACCCACCTATGGCAGATTAGGCTTGGTCATGTAAATGAGAAGAGATTAAAAATATTACCTCAAGAATGGTATTTAGACTCAGTACAGTTAGAACCCTTGGATGTATGTCAATCCTGTTTATAAGGAAAGATGACCAAATCACCTTTCTCGGGAAAGGGAGAAAGAGCCATTGCAGTACTGGAATTAATAAATACTTATGTGGTCCATTTCCAATAGAGGCAAGGGGTGGTTTTTTATACTTCATTACTTTTACTGATGACTATAGTAGGTATGGATATATCTACTTAATGAGGTATAAGTCTGATTCCTTTTTTTTAAGGAATTCCAAAATGAAGTATAAAACAAACTTGGAATGAAGATAAAATCACTCCGCTCAGACCGAGGTGGAGAATATCTTAACCAAACTTTCATTGATCACTTGAAGGAGTGTGGGATAGTATCCCAACATACTCTTCCTTATACACCACAATGGAACAGTGTTATTGAAAGGAGGAAAAAGACCTTTCTTAACATGGTCGGATCAATTATGATCCATGCAACTCTTCCATTATCCTTTTGGGGATACGCTTTGCAGACGGCAGCATATACTCTTAACCGAGTACCAAATAAAGATGAAAATGGGATTCCATATGATTTAGGGTATGGAAATAAACCCATTATGACACACATATGTGTATGGGGGTGTGAGGCATTTTTCAAGACTTTACCAGGTGAAAAATTTGCATACAGAAGCATCAAGTGAATCTTTATAGGTTATCCTAAGGAAACTAGAGAATATTACCCATATAATCCTTTAGATATAAAAGTTATTGTGGCAAGATACACCATATTTCTAGAAAGGAAACACATTTATATTATAAATAGTGGGAGAAAGATTGGCTTCAATGAAGTTAATTCTATAGATTTACAAGAGTTTGTAGAGTAACAATATCCACAAGATCAAGTGGAAGAAGAAGTTATTCCTCAGACACAAATATTACTTAGGTCTATGCGAGAGGTTAGAGAACTAGAGAGTTATGTTTTTCTGGTCACCGAGTCAAGTGACACATTAGTCCTTGAGGATGGTGAACCATTAACCTACAAGGAAGAAGTAGAAAGAAAAAAAGCTGATAAATATAAAGAATCCATGAATTCTAAGACGAAGTCCATGTACCAAAATCAAGTTTAGATTTTGGTAGAACCTCTATCTAATGTAAATCCCATTGTATGCAAATGGGTATTCAAGAAGAAGCTAGAAGTGGATGGTGAGTTTAATACCTTTAAATAAAGACTAGTTGTAAGGAGTTTTAGGCAACGTCAAGGCATTGACTATGATGAAACCTTCTCACTAGTATAAATGATTAAATCCATCAGAATATTACTTGCAATAGCAGCCTTTCATGATTATGAAATTTGGAAAATTGATGTCAAAACTACATTTCTAAATGGGAAGTTGGTTGAAGACGTCTATATTACTCAACCCAATGGTTTTGTCAAGTCAAAGAGTTCCAATAAAGTATGAAAGCTACAGAGATCCATTTATGGATTGAAGGAAGCATCAAGATCATGGAATGTTCTTTTGTATGAGTCCATAAGATAATTTGGTTTTATCAAAAATAAAAGTGAGCTTTGTGTCTATAAAAACATTTAAGGGAATGCCATCATTTTCCTAGTATTATATGTTTATGACATACTAATTATGGGAAACAAGGTGAAATTATTACAGTTAGTTAAGACTTGGTTAAATGAATGATTCTCCATGTAGGACTTAGGTGAATCAGCCTATATTCTAGGGATCAAGATCTATCGAGATAGATATCAAAGGCTTCTTGGTCTAAGTCAAAGTACATATATTGACAAGGTACTTAAAAGGTACAATATGGAACAATATAAGAGAGGATTGTTACCTCTGTCACATGGTATAAATCTCTCTAATAAAATGATTCCACAAACACAAGATGAGATTTATAGAATGAGTAGAATACCTTATGCCTCAGCAATAGGTTCTATCATGTATGATATGTTATGTACTAGGTTTGATGTTGTCTTTTTTTAAGTATGGTGGATATATATCAAGCCAATCCAGGAGAGCTGCATTCTATAGCTGTTAAAACTATCCTAAAGTACTTGAGGCGTACTAAGGATATGTTCCTGTTGTATGGAGGAGATGAGGAACTAGTAGTGAGGGGATACACTGATGCTAGTTTCCAAACATATCATGATGATCTAAAATTACAGTCATGCTATATATTTTTCCTGAATAGTGGTGCAGTGAGTTGGAGAAGCTCGTAGCAAGCTTTGGTTGCTGATTCTACAGCAGTTTATGAATATATTGCAACTTTTGATGCAGCAAAGAAATTAGTCTAGGTATGCAACTTTATCTCAGACATTGGTGTTGTGCCTAGTAGTGCAGACCATGTTCCAGTATATTGCGATAATATTATTGTAGTGGTTCTTGCCAAGGAGCCCAGGTCTCACCAGAGGATAAAGCATATTATTCAGAAGTTTCATCTCTTGAGGGATTTTTCTCATAGAGTTGAAGTCACAGTTAGTAGAGTAGCCGCAGAGAAAAACGTGGTAGACCCCCTGACCAAAGACATTTCTCAGCAGAAGTATGATTCTCATGTGATAGCCAGCAGATTGAAACCTGTTAGCAGTTGTCTCTAGTGCACATGGGAGTGTGAAAAATGATTTCCCTAGACCCAACTTGTATTGTACTTTTATTACTACTACATGTATGCAGTTTGTTATATATACAAGTGTCTATCTTTTCATAATAGTTTATATAATTTTGCATACATTTTGTTTATGTAAATGTCCTTATATTAGATGTCATATCAAAGGGTTATAGCATATCCCAGACTATAATGAGAACCTCAAGATTCCAGGATATTAATCTTAAAGCAATGTCCTATAGTCTCGTTACATCATTCTGAAAGGACATAGATGATGTGTGACCATCAGGTTCTGGGGGCTCATAAGCATTGATACTTCCTCTCATGAAGTTCTCACTTGATGATCTCTAGTAATTGAGATCATGAGGACAGACCCGTGTAATAGGAACACCACATGTTTCAGGTTTCATTGGTTGTTTCTATCTACAGACATGTGTAATGGTCTCTATACTTGAGATCATTATCAATGGATGTCATTTAATTGCGTACTTTGATACAAGGAGAAATCATGGTGATAAAGTCATAGAGAGGTAGTTTCTGTTGGGTACCTCTTTGGTGACATGGAATTGATTGAATAATCAAGATAGGATTTGTCACTTCCAAGTTTAGGAATGCATATCTCGGGCATGGTTGATTAGGATGGTTTCACCTTCATTAAATCCATGGCCATGGTAGTGGAAGGTAAGACCATCTGGACAAATCATCAAATAAAATAATGCAAGATAAATTATGATGACACTAGTGTGCATTCTACTTTATTGATATATCGATGATGAAGAGATTATATTAAATAGACCATGTTCATAGGAAGGCAGTCGTTTCTTTGACTTTACATTATCTCTATAGGGGACTCAATGCGTTTCCAGACCCCACTCTTGGTCAGTGTATATTATTCACTGCTATTGAGATAAGGTCTTAGAGGGTCACACACTACAGCACTTTGAGAATCTACCCTATTCTGAAAATAGGAATATAGAACTTGGTTGTCCCCGCCAATGGGTCCGACTATCATCCAAGTTCTATGGATCACCAAGTAATAAATAAATTATTTAATTATAAAATCTTGGAATAATATGTTGAATTTATTTATAACATGTATTTACAAGTGATTAAGTAAATACAGAGATAAAATATTATTCGAATGTATTTAAATATCCAGGGTTCGTTTAATATTTTCAGGATAAGTGAGTCAAGTTATAGACTCAAGTTTATCAGGAAATATATATATATAACATATATTGTGGTTAGTGATAAAATTATAAATATTATTTATGGAATTAATTAATTTTAAATAAATAAGTATTTATAAAACTTATACAGAGAATATCTAATACACGGGGGTCGGGAACCCATAATGGGTATTTTAGATATCCCCTATATAAGTAAGAGATAGGCTCTCCCCATAGAACTATTCATGTGTCAAATTTGAGATCCTCTCTATCATCCTAGATTATAGAGATATATTCTCTCATGAAAGGAATAACTTCAAGATTATCCTCTTAGATCGAAGTCTCTTTCCTTTCAGTGATCGCTACTGCATCGAAGAGATCGTCGTTGTACCACACTAGCACCTGGATTCCTAGGAATGACACACATGTAGATTTTAAAGGCATGTTTGGACGATCTAGGGTACTTCGACATTGGATTCTTCGAGCAACGGTCGCTGGCATCCTGCGATGCACTTGCGCGTGTCAGATCCGAACAAGGTACTTGTTCTTTTTATTGGGATTTCTTGATGGTTAAGTCATGACTTTTACAAAATAAGTTTACTTTTATATTTTAAATTTTTATAAATTCATGAACTTTATGTATTTTATGATAATTGGATATTACCTTTATGTAATGGTGAATCCTTGTAGTTTTTAATTAGGAAATGACTCTTATTAATTACAATATAAGTATTTTTTACTCTTACTAATTGAGAATGTGGCTAATTGTTACTTTTACATATAAAATATTCACTCGCATATATTCTTTCAATTATTTAGATTTTGATATTACATTAGATATTTGACTCTTATATATACAAGGATAATTATTTAAGGACTCTTATGTATCATAATTTTTAAAAGGATATTAGTTTTATATATGCAGTTTCTGTACACATATTACCTTTACACAAAGCGCCCAAGACCCACACTCCCAGGACTAGTGCTAAAAAAATTATTTAAATGATAAGTTTGATAAAAAAGTGAGATGAACCTATCTTTACATTAAAAATTTACCATAGGTTAAACATTACATATCAAAATAATCTCACAGTCCCAATAATGGAAGGTTTAGTGTCTTTGAGGATCATATACATAAGAAACTTATTTTACAACATTTGTGATCATTTCTTCACAATTGAAACACAATAGACTCCCTTCTTGATTATTTATAGGTTGTAATAACGTTTACAAACTGGGAATATAAATATAATAAAGCAGTTATCAGAAATGATCGGTAAGAGAAAACTTATCAAATATTTAATCAAGGGTAAGATCATAATCATATTATAAAACATGTGCATGAGAGAAATATATTATTAAAAATAGTATGGAATAATTGTATTTTTGTATAAGTCATGAAGTAAGGATACATAATCTCAAAATAATAAACATTTACTATGAAATAATAGTTTGATATAATAAACATCAACCATGGAACATAACATGAGAATATAACATAGAATCATGGCATTGATATAAGCATGGGAAATTATGACATTGTGAACATAGCTAAATGCATTGACTTAATTCTTTATATTGTCAACGTAGATAATTTTCATAATGTTCACACTCAATATTGTGTGATGATAGCTAATGTACATCATGTTCATGCTCAATCTTATGAAAATAGCTAATATGCATTATGTTCATGATCAATATTATAAATGTATCTAACACACATCATGTTCATGCTTAACATCTTTACATCATGTGGTATGAAAATTTTTCCAATTTATTGGAGGTTCATATAGTACCCCACCCATCAATCATCCATATATATTTGTGCTACTTTTAAATAATCATTTATCATGTTATAAAGAACCCATGGAAACAAAAAATTTATTTTATAACATTTCATGATAGTATCGCCAAAATTGAACTCAAGAATGTAAAGGGTTGATGTAAAAAATTCAATCACCCCAAAATAATATTTTATATGAACATTTATAGGGTAATTCAGGAAAAATAATTTTATTTAAACAAATCATTTAGATATAAATAGAAAAATATAAGTCAAATCATTAGAGTTTTTAGAAAATTATTTAATATTTGATATAAAATATGAAGTTATAGTCACTTTGAAAAGTCATTTTAGAAAAGGTCACATTTGAGAAATTGAAAATAAGTTATTTTAAATGTCAAAATTTGGAAAGAAATATGAATAATAAAAATATTTTCAAAATGGTGAAGTGAAAATATATTGAAAACTTTTAATTTTAAAAACCAATATTCAATAATGGTTCCTTGAAAAGACATAAAGGTTTTTCAAAGGTGAAGTGAATCTATTTTGAAAATTTTTAATTTGAAAAAAAATATTCAATGATAGTTCATTGAAAATAAATAAAGGTTATCAAAATAAATGGGTAGTGTAAGATAAAACATTTTATTTTTGAAGGATGGAAAAACATTTTTAATATTTCTAAATACAGATATTAAAAATCCAAATCATAAAAATAGGTAATAGAACTTCCATTTGGAAAGTGGTAATGAAAAATAGGAAAGTCACATGGGAAAACACATATTTGGAATTCAAAATAAGAAAGTAAATTGTTTTGGGGAATAATAAACGTGGAAATTGATAAAAAGGTGTCTTTAAAGGAGATGATATTTTTTTCTTAAAAACATTACACTTTGACAAGAATGAAATTCATGAAGAAATAATATTTGAGTTAAAAACATAATTTTACATGTATTGAAAATAATAAATATCTTATGAAAAATGAAATATAAGAATTTATCAAACTTATAATATTTATGCTAAAGTAATAATATTTTAACTCATAGATATGAAATTTGCGTTAACAAAATCCCATATGGATACCATAATTCATAAGGTAATAGATATTTAGAAAATGATTCTATATGGTATAAATGTAAATCCCCAAAAAAATAGAGAATACCATATAATAAAATAAAATAGTATAATTTACACTACTTATATGAAATAAGTTCAAGAAGAACAAACATAACTCAATAAATGATAATTGATTTAACAAAAAAGCCTTACATCATCATTATCATTTTAATTGGAACCCCATCAAAGGTATAAAATGATTTGGATTTATAAATTCAATATATTTCATGAAACAATATGATAAAATAAATCCATGTCCAATATATACACCAAAAATTGGAAAAAAGTGGTGAATAAGCATTGTCTCTCAATTAAGAAAAATTGAGATGCAAAAACCCTTACAACCTTGGTATCCTTGGAATCAAAATCCATTTAAATAAATAACACTATATGGATCTTAAAACCCCTTGAATTACAGGAATATGGTAAAATGTATCAATTTGGTAATAATCACAACATATAAAATATATTATGGTACACAATATGAAATGTGTCTTAAGAAATAAAATTTGACACAAACAACCTCTTGCCTTAATTCCTGAATTCCACTAATGAACTTGAATCTATTGAATAAAAGAATAAATATCTAAATAACCTTTTTAATAAACTTTTTAGTATCTATACAATTTTATAAATTTTATATATATTTATTCTCTATATGTATATTAGTTAGTTTTTATCTATCTTCATTATCAGGTGTGAGTAATCTTGATCATTTTGAACTAATTTCAAAATAGCGGTGATGTTATTCATTATTTTACCAAATTTAATCATTAAAAACATGTAAAAGGTTCTTTAATTTATGATTTATAATTATTTATAATGTTATAATTTTATTCTATGGGACTTTTGGTTAAGATACTTAAAGATGAAATCGGCGATGAGCATGTCTCGACGATTTTTAATAAATGATCATTTGTATCTTAATTAATGAGATTAATATTTATATTACCCTTATATAAAAAAAATAAAATCCTAATTTACTTATTTATATCATATATTATTAGTAATTATGTTCTCATAGTCATATATGATATTATTGTATAGCATTATTCAAGTAGGTGGTTAGACCAACCAAAATATGAACATACCATAATTAAAGGAAGAATATGAAGTTATTTTTTTATAATATAATTATTATAGAGATATGATAATATTTTTATAGTTTTTATTAATTTTATAGAACATAATTTAAAACAATTTAAAGACTAGTTAATGGATACCAAACTATTACATAGTATGTATAAATTTCTTTTACTCTTCCTGCATTTGTTTTATACGCCTGAATTTACAATGAAATTTTATTGATCACATTATCAATAGGTTATCAAATTTGTCTTAAAAAATAGTAATAATTTCATAAACATAATATTGATCTATTAAATCCATTCTCATGACTATCCATGAAGTGTAGTGATGAAAAATAAAATATGTCATTCCATGAAGGAGGTAGTCCGCATAAGCATGGGTGATGATTTCATTTTCCTTAGAATGGGAGAAATGTATAAGATGTTTTATAATTTTAAAATATAAAATATGTTATTAATATAATATTTATTTATTAAATTTACAATTATAACTATCCATGTAATGTGGTGAACAAAAAAACATGATGCTTCATGGAGGTGGTAGTCTGGACATACACCTGAATATCGTTTTCATTTTCCTTAATGGAAAAGTGGAAAGGTGTATAAAAGTTATTATAAAAATATTAAAACATTAATTATACCATAAATATTGAATAAATCATATAAAATTTTGAAAAATATATTTGAAAGGGAAATATAGAAAAGAAACAATGTTAGGGAAAAGTTAGTACTTACGCTAAGAACTTTATATTTCTCTTGGAAATATCTTTAGAAATGGAGGCCTTAGGCTAACTGATTGAGACCATAATATTATGAAATTGATATATTATTATAGTAGAATAAAAATATCATTTTTTCAGTATAAAATTATAAGTTATTGGTTTGGAATGAAGGCTTATAAGTGACCCCCTATTATAAGTTAAAAAAGTGTGATTTTAGAATTACTCATTACATTTCAATAATTTTATGTCTCTATCCAAGGTTCAAGGATACAAAATTGTAAAAAAAATGGATGGGATGGGTTTTATCCAATAACTCCATCATTCACACACTTGGATGCACGTTTTTTAATATTTTAGATCATTTAAACTTAGAAAAACTCTTTTTACCCTTTTTACTTTTAACACAGTAACAAATTTTTAACCATGGTAATTAATTTTAGTGACCACATTTAAAATTTAAATTATTAAGAAATTTTAAAATAATGGTTTCAAATATTAAAATAATTTTATCAAATAAAATTTCTAAATTTTGTAGAATTTAATTTTAATATTAGCACGCATAATGTAGAAAAACTTTTTTTAGAAAAAGTGTGTTTTCAAGATTAAAATTTATTTGTGGTATAGATTTATAAATTTCATTAAACTTCATGATATAAATTTGTTTATTATAAAAAAATAAAATTTATGTGTCTTTTAAATCAATCCAAAATAAAATATCACCATTAAAATGTTTAAATAAAAGAAAAGACCAAAAACAGTTTTTAAATTCTAATGAAATGTTAATTATGTTCTAAAATGTTGAAAATGGGTTTTCTAGGATTAAAATACTATTTCAAAATAAATTATTTTAATCCTTAAATTCATATATGATCAATTAACTTTTTATATAAACTTTGGGGTCTTTCTTATAATAATAAAGTTATAAAAGCTATAGTTTTGGTAAAATCGACATTTTTCTCTATTCACCTAAAAAACAATTATTTTAGAAAAAAAAATTCTTAAGATAAATTTTTTATTCTAAATAAAAAAATAAAGTTAATTTGGACAAATTGAAATTTTAAAATTTGATAATTTAATTTTTAATTAAAAAACATAAAAATATAATGAAAAATATTTTCAAAGGAATTTAACTTTTAAATTTTTAGTTGATTATATTATTATTTAATATCAATTAATAATTAGATATATTATTCATATCGATAATATACTTTATCTATAATATATCTGGTTCCATAAAATAAATTTAAAACAAATTCAATTTAAGAAAAATTCAATTTTAGCATAAAATGGTCTTATTTTCTACTTAATTTTATCAATGCATTAGTATAAAAAATAAACATTATTTTCCTATAAAATTCAATATGTGAAAATGTATAAAACACATTTAATATATAAAAATTTATTACATTGATAATTACATGTTTATATTATCTCAATTTCTAATTACATATCCCATCAATATCACCATGTAAGACCTAATAGGAAGATAAGCTTTGTGTTGAGTCAATAAGGTATCCTTATGACATTTCCATTCCTTCATGTTTGGGGAGATTGTTGAGTCAATATGGTTTCTTTATGACTTTTCCATTTTCTCTTATTTTTAAAATCACAAACACCTTATCTTAAGAAAAATTTCATTTTACCATACATTTTTCTTTCATAAGAAAAAATTCATTTCCCAAGGAAATTTATCATTACCATGTTTTTTATTATTAATTATTTAGTCTATGTGTAAAATTCGATTTCATATCCAAAACCTCATAATCATATAATACTTAGATATAGAGCATTCTATTTTCAGGATCCAAATTCAGGTTTCGAGTTCTATGAATTTAGACTCCGAACACTTATGAGTTCTAACTCTGAGTTCTCTGAATTCAGACTCCGAACTCTTATGAGTTCTGACTCTGAGTTCTCTGAATTCAGACTCCGAACTCTTATGAGTTCTGACTTCGAGTTCTCTGAATTCAGACTCTGAACTCTTATGAGTTCTGACTCTGAGTTCTCTGAATTCAGACTCTGAACTCTTTTGAGTTCAGACTCCGTATTCTTATGAATTCAGATTCCTAACTTTCTAAGTTCAGGTTCCAGATTCTTGTGAATCTAGATTCCGAATTTCCTTGAAATTTAGACTCTAGAATTCTATAATATTCAGGTTCTGAATTCTTGGAAAATAGAATCTGAATATCCTTATATTATATACTCTTAATGTATTTTTGGTTAGACTCTGAACTATTTTTCCTTACACTCTGAATAATTGATTTTGGTTATGTAACCATATTTTTGATTACTCATGTTTTGATTAAAAAACAATGTCATGCTTTCAGTTACTAACTAGCCATTTTTTGAGTGACGTGTGTATAGGTCCCTCCAAAATTCAAGGAAAAATATGACCGTTGGAGGAGAGAGTCGACCATTGAAGTCATGCCTATAAATAAAATCTCATTTGAACGAGCTTAGGACTTTAACGTTTGGAAGAACTTAATTATAAGTTGTTGAAGTAATTTCTAGAGAGAGAGGCTCTTATAAACTCTCAGGCTTCGTGCAGAAAGTTTGAATTACTTGTTCAAACTTTACTTCATTCAGAATTTCTTCGTGCGACTCCAAATGTTGCTGAGTACATTCGAGGGCTTCCGGGGATAGGAAGACAGAGGTGTCGACTACCTTGAAGTTGAGGGCTTGAAGGAATAGCAATACAGACTCCGATCTTTATATTGAGGGTTTACCCTGGTGTGGGTAAGACATAATTTCTTGAAAGTATAAATCAAGGGACCTTTATCCAAGGTTTCTGGATACCCTTCTCTTTGGGTTAAAATATTTACTACTTGTTACCTATTTCGTTTCATGTTTTCGAAAGAAATATGTTTGTTGAGGATAGTATAAATATCTTATACTTCCTTATACTTGTACACTCTGATTTAGTAAGATTATATAGGATTTAAGGTAGAATATTTATCTTTGTAAACTTTTGTTAAGTTTCATTTCTGGATTCACTTTTCTGGAATTGCATTCTCGGAATCATATTTCTGGAATCAAGCAAGTTTGTAGAATTAGAGGTGTTGTGAATTTTTTTCATACAAAATTTCCTTAAGGATTTTATAAAGTATAAAATTCACCCCCCTGTATATTGAGTATCTACAGTGTTATTTCGATCCTTCAGTTGGTATCATAGGAGATTATCATACTCCATACCAACTAAACAATTGGTATCAGAGGATTGGTTCAATATGAATTAATCCCACAATTAGATTCCGAAGAGAATTCTTCTTCTTCTTATTTTTGGAATCAAATTTCTGGACTCATAATGTTCGGATTCATATTATGCTTAAAGATACACTAGTTATATTTTCCATGCTTAGGATATTTTTCACTTGTTTTCAAACCTTTATTACTTACAGGTTTGTGTGGAAAGATATTTTTTTGTGATGGCAGGAATCAATGTTGGTTCCATAGACAACCAGAATCCAACCAGACCTCCTATTTTTGATGGGAATGATTATGAGTATTGGAGAGATCATATGAAGACATTTATTATTGATACCGAAGTGGATAATTTTTTTATGCTTACTGGAGGATATAAAATCCCTTACAAGGAAGTTAGTACTTTCATCAATAAAGAAAAGAATGAATATCAACTAAATTATAAGGTACGCAATACATTTCTATGTTCCATGACTAGTAACATATATAGTCAAATATCTTCATGTGAAGCTGCAAAAAGTATCTAGAAGAAACTTTAAGTAACAAATTTTGGTACTACTAAAGTTATAGGGACAAGAAGAGCTATGTTAAGAGCTGGATACCATGGCTTTAACTTTCCTTATGGAGAACCCATAAACAAAGTACAGAAAAGGATTATGACAATTGGGAATAGTTTATAATCGATGGGATAAAAAGGATTAGATAATGAAGCTCTTGTGGATAAAATCATAGACATCATGCCCAATGAGTGGGAATCTAACAGAACTATTAATGATGAGAATAGAAAGGTCACTCAGATTTTTCTAGATGATCTGTTTGGAACTCTTATTCAACATGTGACTAGAATTAATAGAGATGCAGATAATGTTAAAAAGAAGAATAGGAATGAAGGAGTTGATTTTACAACTACTTTAAATCATATGAAATCCAAAACTCCTAAGTGAGTTACTAGATCCAAATCTAAGAAGGTTATTATCCAATACGAATCTATTGGAAGTGAATCTTCAGAAAATGAGTTATCAAATATTGCTCGAAGGATGAAAAAGATTGTTGGTCAGAAGAATTTTCAATCTAAATACAAGAAGAAATAAAGGAAGGATAAGAAAGATTCATAAGTCACTTTTTATGAATGCAAGAGAGTTGGACATATAAGACCTAATTTTCCTATGCTTAAGAGAAAGGAAATAAAGGAAAATAATTTTGAGAGAAACAGAAAGAAGTACTACAAATATAATTCTAAGAAAGCCTTGAAAGCTAATTACACCTGGTGTGCCAGTAGTGGAGACTCTTCAGATGAATCATCAGATTACGAATCTTCTGTATAGAAGAATCTTGGTCTAATAGCCAGACTACCTATTTAAAATCATTACTTAATGGATAAGGTACACAATTTTAAATCCATGACCAATGTATCTTTGAATACTAGTTATAGTGATAGAAAATATTATAACTCTTCTGATGAAGAATCCTCTTCTAATGAAGATAATACTTTACCTACCTAGAAAGAAGTTTCTAGGTTTTCTAAGCTTCTTGAGAACAAAAATTCTAAACTAAACAAAAATCTTGATAAGGAAAATTCTAGGATTTCTATACTTACTAAGGAAATATCAGATCTTTCTAAATATATTAATAAAAAACCCCTTGAATTTGAAATTATTTCAAAAAATCTTGAGAAAGTAAATTCTGAAAATGATAAACTTTCTAAGGATCTAGAAAATGTAATTTCTAAGAAAAATGTTTTCGAGCCTAACTCTAGTTCTAAAACTAATATCTTGGAAGACAAGAACTTAGTTGTTAGACTAAAGTATGAAAATTTTTCCTTGATGAGGTTTTTTTCAAAATTTACATTAGGTAAGGAAAATTCTGATAAAAATTATTCTCAAATCCGACCTCTTAGAAATAATTCTGGTTTTGGTTATACGGGTTCAAAACTTATTTTTAGCGACAATTATTTTTTTCCTCAAAGCGCTCTATTATGCACCAAGTGTCAGTGTGGTGGTCACTGGGAAAAAATTTATTCCTTAAACAAAACCCAGTCTTTAGGATTTCATAAAGCCTTTTTTTCTAAGAAAATTTGGGTACCTAAGATTTTTCTTTCTGAAATTTCTGAATCCAAGAAAGTTTGGATTCCGAAAGTCTAATATTCTTATTTTCAGGAAAATAAAGAATGTACCAACAACAATACTTGGTACATGGATAGTGGATGTTCCCAGCATATGATTGGTCACAAAAACTTCTTTGAAAAGATTATCAAGATTAAAGGATAAAAAGTATCTTTCGTCAATAATGATAAGGGAGAAATTATTGGTATAGGTAACATCGTTATTCATGGAAAAACATTGATTTCAAATGTTTTATTTGTTAAGGGTCTTAAGAAAAACCTTATTATCATAATTCAATTATGTGATGAAGGTTACCTTGTGAATTTTTGGAATGATATGTGCTTAGTACACAATTCCAAGGAAGAGTTTATTCTTTCTGCCCATAGGCAAGAGAATGTTTAAACACTAAACATAGAAGACCTTAGGAGCAAGGATTACCCTTCCTTAGTGCAATGGAAGACCATTCTTGGTTGTGACATAGAAGGTTAGGACACTGTAACCATAGGAACCTATGAAAACTTTCTAAGAAAGGACTATTTAAGGATCTACCGGAGCATAGATTTGATTATTCAAAAGTTTTTTATCCTTGTCAATTTGGAAAGCAACATAAATCCATTTTTAAATCCATCGGTGAAGTCTCAACCACTGATTCATTACAATTGGTGCATATGGATCTTTTTTTCCAACACAAACTGGAAGTATCGGAGGAAAATATTATATATTTGTTTTAGTTGATGATTACACTAGATTTACGTGGGTCTATTTTCTATCAAAGAAATATGAAGATTTTTCTTATTTTAAAAGTTTTATAGCCCATGTTAAAAATGATAAAAACCTTCCTTTGATAACTATTCATAGTGATCATGGAGGATAATTTCAAAATTCGTATTTTGAAAAAAAAAATTAGTAGAAAAGGCATTACTGATAAATTATTAGCACCCAAAACACCTCAAAAAAATGGTGTTGTTGAATGAAGAAATAGAATTCTTCAAGAGATAACAAGAACCAAGTTGAGTGAATATTATATAGACAAAAAATTTTGGGATGAAGCTGTAAGTACTTCGTGTTATTCTATAAATCGAGTTTTGATTAGACCATTTTCTTAATAAAACTCTTTATGAGTTATAGAATGGTATAAAACCTAGACTTTCCTACTATAAGATTTTTGGCTGTAAGGTATTCATTTTTAATACTAAAGATAACTTACAAAAATTCTCACCAAAATCTGATAAAGGAATTTTCTTAGGCTACTCCACAACTTCTAAGGCTTATAGAGTTTTCAATAAAAAAACATTTGTACTGTTGAAGAAACAGTGCATGTCAAATTTAATGAAACTGATCCTTTTTTTTAAACAACCCCAACCTACATCTTCGGATGTGTTTTCAAAAACTAAATAACAACATTTGATAGAAGATCCTTCTGATAAAAAAAATTTCAAGAAAATTTTTCTGAAGCATTTACCCCAGAAGACATTCTACCCTATGTTGATGAACAGGTTTTACAAAATCCAAATCATCCATTTCTTAACAATCATCCCAGTGATAGTATCATTGGTGATATAAATCAACCTATAAGGACTAGAAGTTCATTAAGAAATGAAGTAGAACATCTAGCATTCCTTTCTCAATTATAACCAAAAATCACTGATGAGGCTTTAAGTGACGATGATTGGATAAAAGCTATGCAAGATGAACTAAATGAATTCGAAAGGAATAAAGTATGGACCTTGGTTGAAAGACCTAAGTAAACTTTTGTTGTTGGAGTAAAATGGATCTTCAGAAATAAGTGTGATGAAAATGGAATCATAGTAAGAAATAAAGCTATATTGGTTGCTAAAGGCTATAACCAACAAGAAGGAATAGACTATGAATAAACCTATGCTCCAGAAGCTAGACTTGAATCTATTCGTATTTTACTTTCCTTTGCAGTATTATTCAACTTCAAACATTTTCAAATGGATGTGAAATGTTATTTCCTTAATGGTTTTGTACAAGAGGATGTTTTTGTTGAACAACCTCCTGGTTTTGAGGATACAAAACATCCTTAACATGTTTACAAACTTACCAAAGCTTTTTATGGACTTAAGAAATCCCCTCGAGCTTGGTATGATAGACTTACAAGATTTTTACTTCAAAATAATTACATTAATGGAAATGCAGATCCAACCCTTTTTATAAAGAAAGATAAGAAAAATATTTTGATTTTTCAAATTTATGTTGATAACATTATATTTGGTTCAACTCAGCAATCTTTAACCGATTTCTTTGTGAATCTAATGAAATATGAGTTCTAAATGAGTATGATGGGTGAGTTAACATTTTTCCTTGGTTTTAAAATTTCTCAAAAACCAAAAAGAATATATATATCCCAACATAAGTATATTAAATATCTTCTTAAAAAGTATGGATATGACAAAACTAAGAGTATATGTACTCTCATCGGTACCTCAAGTACACTTGATCTTGATGAAGCTGGGAAACCAGTAGATCAAACAACTTTTAGAGGTATGATAGGAAGTCTACTTTACTTGATAGCTAGTCATCCATACTTAATGTTTTCGGTATGCTTATGTGCAAGATATCAATTCGATCCTAAGGAATCTCATTTAAAGGCAGTGAAAATAATTTTTTTCTACTTAAAGGGAAACATGGATTTCAGACTCTTTTCAACTTCTGGAAATGATTTTTTTCTAAAAAGTTTTTCGGATGCTGACTTTGGTGGATGTAGAATGGATAGAAAGAGTATATCTGGAAATTTTCATTTCTTAGGAGATTCATTAGTTTCTTTGTCATGAATGAAGAAAAACTCAGTAGCACTTTCCAATGCTGAATCTGAATATGTAGCAGCTAGAAGCTATTGTGCTCAAGTGTTGTGGATTCAACACACACTCACAGACTATGGTATAAGTTTTACAAAAACACAAATTCTATGTGATAATACTAGTGTCATTTCCCTTAGTAAAAACCCTTCACATCACTCTCGTGCAAAACACATAGATATTAGGCATCACTTTCTTTGGGATCACACACAGAAAGGGGATATCATTCTTCAATTTATCGGAACACAAGATCAACTTGCTGATATTTTCACAAAATCTTTACCCTCTGACATATTTGAATACATTAAAAAAGAAGTTAGGAATGATAACAATAAGGTAATATTCCTTGTTAACTTTCTGTTGAAACCAATCTCTTTACAGTAATAAACTCCTTTTCATATAGGGAGTACATTTGGTTTTTAGTTTTTAAAATCTTTCTTAATGAAAATTTTCATAGTTAGATTTTTCAAATCTTTTGTAATGAAAATTTTCGTAGTCAAATTTTTCAAATCTTTCTTAATGAAAATATCCATAGTCAGATTTTTCGAATCTTTCGTAATGAAAATTTTCTTAGTCAGATTTTTCAAATATTTCGTAATGAAAATTTTAATAGTCATATTTCTCAAATCATTCATAATGAAAATTTTCGTAGTCAAATTTTTCAAATCTTTCGTAATGAAAATTTTCATAGTCAGATTTTTCAAATCTTTCGTAATGAAAGTTTTCATAGTCATATTTTCCAAATCTTTCGCAATGAAAATTTTCATAGTCAAATTTTTCAACTCTTTCATAATATAAATTTTCGTAGTCATATTTTTTAAATTTTTCATAATGAATTTTTTTTTTGTAATCAACATTTTTTCGCAGTCAAAATTTTTCGTAGTCAAAATTTTTCGTAGTCTAAATTTTTTTTCGTAATGAAGATTTTCAAAGTTTGCGTAATGAAGATTTTCTAAGTTTTCATAATGAATTTTTTCAAAGTTTTCATAATGAAGATTTTCTAAGTATTTGTAATGAATATTATCAAAGTTTTTCATAATAAATATTTTCTAAAAATTTGTAGTCAGTTTTTCAAACTTTTTCTTAATCAAAATCTTTCAGAATCTAAAGTTCTTCAAGAATAATTTTCCCCATTATGAATAATCTTCCTAGAAATCCGAAAGGTATGTTTCCTTTCCTGATTTTTCATAATCATCCTTTACTTTCTAGTAGTTTCTTTTGGTTTTAAATTTTTTGGATTTTATTTTCCTTAAATCTGAATGTTTTTCTTAAAAAAAACCTCAAAAGATCGGATCCATGTTTTCCTTGCGTCTATATTTTTTATAGTAATATCTGATCAGAAGGATTTTCAGACATTCGATTGAGTTTGGAAGATGAACCATTTCATCAAATTCCTATATAAAGGACCCCCCGATGTTTGTCCCACATCTATTCTCAAGATCTCATGTGTTGAAGTTCTGCCCTTCTACATAAGCTCATTCTGGTTTTTCAAAGGTTTCTCAATTCCGAATGTCTGTAGAAGAATCCTTTCAGAAAGATATGTCTACTTTCAATCCAATCTCAGAGTGGCGAGTATATAGAGAAAGGATGGTGCATCTGAACTTCTTCAACAAGTATGATTCGATTGTCTCGAAAAATATTAAGCTAAATGGATGGGAGAGTGTTTGCATATCAAAGCCAGGTTCTCAAGATTGGGTCTATCCAGATCTGTTAACTGATTTTCATGAATCAGTTAGTTTTTTTAAAGAAGAAGGCATAGAGAAGTTTTCATTCAAGAGTTATAGAAAGACTTATTCTCTTTTTTATACAAAGGCATCTAGTTTGGTTGGTATTCTATGCGAAGGGGAAGCTGAGTTCTTTTCTCATAAGTTTCCAGATGTCAAAGGAAGCTTTGTTAAGGTGAAAGCTATGGAGTCCCTCGGTCTTACATATGTCAAGACTCTGAATATTTCTCACTTTTCTACAAACTATCAGATTCTAGAATCATGGGTTCAATGATGCATCATTCCAAGAAAAGGTGACAAAGATACATTGAAAAAGAGTGACATGTATATCTTGAATTTCGTGGTAAATCTAAGGAAGATCAATCTGGTTAAGCATATTTTCATTACGATTGAGAATATTAAGAATGGAAACATGAAGGATTAGATAATAATGTATCTAAATATTCTTTCAAAGTTAATTGTTCGGTGATTATAATCTTCTAAAATTCCTTGAAGCTCGAAGCTAAGGAATTGCAAAGTCACGTTAGCCAGTGATGATACTCTGAAGAGGATGAAAATTGGTTTTTCTAAGGACTCTGGAGAATTTTATGACATACCAGAGGAAGAATCTGAATTTTTTCTGAAGAAACAAGAAGTGGATGAACCATCCAAAAAGGTAGGAAAGAAAAGGAAATTTAAGTAAGTAGAAGAGGAAGGAAAAAACCCCAAAAGCTATGGAAGCCCAATCCACACCTACAAACCCTAAGAAGAAAAAATCCTATCTGGATGAGGTAGTATCCAAGTGGAAAGAAGACAAGGAAAAAATTAAATCAGGGGAGCCTAGTTTTGGTTTGGATCCCACTAAAGCAAAAGCCTTAAGAGAGAAGACTATTTATGAGCTTGAAAAGCAAGAAAAGGAAAAGAAGCAAAATAAGAACATAAATGAAGCTGAGATAGTGAAATCCCTTCTAAGGGATATTGAGAAAGCATCAGAGATCGTTTCGGTACCAGAATCCTTCCTATAAGGAGATTTACCTGAGACCTTGGGAAAGAAATATGTGACTCTAGAAAAGGTCAAAGAAAAAGAAGTAGAAGAATTAGAATAAAAACAAGGTAGTGGTGACACTGCAGATTTGATTAAGCAAGGTGAATATTTCCATGAGAAGGAAAGTTCATCCAAGAAGTTGTCGATCCAAACATCTGAATCAGAATCCTCAGAGTTAGCTACACTTGGGAAAGATGAGAAAGGAGGGGATAAGAAGGGTGAAGAATAAGTAAACAAGATGTCTGAGGAAGAAAGTTATAACCATGACTTCATTCATCCTGAGGATGCTAAGGCAAGAGCTGATAAAGAAGACATAGATGAAGATAATATTGTTCCGCTGTCTGATAGTGAACATAAATCTCCGGATGAGGAATCCATTCTGAAATCTGATAAGGGTAAATAGGTTATTGCTGATATACCTACTAAATTTTCTATAAATAAGAAGAAAGATGGTGGATCTTCAAAGAGGAAACTTGCTATTCTAGAGAAAGAGCCATCACCTAGAAAAGTTTCAGATTCTGAATCATCATCCCTTTGACAAGATTTCATTGTTCAGTCATTGAACAAGCTTGTTGGGACTATTCTAATTTTTCCAAGCATAGACTCCAGATGCCATATGGTTCAACACACACTAAATCAGAAATCAGATTCAGTATCCATGGTGATGGATAAGTGTGTAAAGCTTTAGGATGATTTCAAGAATTTCTTCATTAACTATGATGCCCACAAAAGGTCTTGTAAGAAAATAGTTGGTTGGTCAAAGAAGACAGTTGAAGATTTGAGAGAACTTTATGAGTTCCAAGATGGTGTCAAGAAGTCTTTTGACATTGAATATGGTAAGATCAAGGATCTCACAAGTAGCTTTGAGAAAAAGATAACTCTCGAGAAGAATACTCGGATGAAAGAAGTAAAATATATGAATGGAAAGCTATACTCAGTTGTCCAGTGTTTGAAGAGATAAAGGGGTTTTCAGATTGAGATAGAAGAAAAGTGTGTCAAGCAGGAAGAAGTCATGAAGGCTCAGGCAGAGACTCTTAAGGCTCAGGAAGATAGAATCAAATCCTTAGAGAAGAAAGCAGAGGATCAAGATCAGATTCTAAAGAGAGCTAAGGAAGATCACAAGGATCTTAATAAGCTCAAAACAATTGTGAAGAAACCGATGACCAAGGAAAAGGAAGGATGATCTTTCTTAAATCTAATATTTTTTTTCCTTCCTTGTAGAATTTTTTTTCCTATCATATTGAAAAATTTGGTTGCTTTTCTTTTGGATTTTTTGTACTAATCTTTCAGGTATCATAATTTCTTTTCCATTCCCTCAAATTCCTTTTCGAAAATCACAAAGGGGGAGAAAGGAAAAAAGAATTCTAAGAAAATAAGATATATCCCTAAGTAAGGGGTAGTTTATCTAAGGGGGAGTTTTCATTACAAATATATATGTATTCAAGATAATGAAAATATTCATTCCATAAATCTAGAATATTATCCTTAGAGTTACAAATCATAAGGGGGAGTTAGTCTTATTCATCATTTCCCATGTGATAGGGGAGATAAGTTTTATTTTCAAAGTCAAGAAAAATATTTTCTAAGTCCTTATATTCTTTTTCATAAGGATGTTTTTGATTTCCAAAAAGGGGGAGATTGTTGATTCAATAAGGTTTCCTTATGACTTTTCCATTTTCTCTTGTTTTGAAAAACACAAACACCTTATCATAATAAAATTTTCATTTTAACATATGTTTTACTTTCATAAGGAAAATTTCATTCCCCAAAGAAATTTATCATTACCATGTTTTCCATTATTCATTATTTTGTCTAAGTGTAAAATTCGATTTCGTATCCAAAACCTTGAAATCATATAATACTTAGATATAGAGAATTCTGTTTTTAGGATCTGAGTTCTCTAAATTTAGACTTAGAACTCTTATGAGTTTTAACTCCGAGTTCTCTAAATTCAGACTATGAACTCTTATGAGTTCTGACTCTGAGTTATCTAAATTCAGACTTCGAAATCTTATGAGTTCTTACTCTATGCTCTCTAAATTCAGACTCCAAACTCTTCTGAGTTCAGAATCCAAATTCTTATGAATTCAAATTCTGAACTTTCTAAGTTCAGGTTCTGAATTCTTGTGAATCCAGATTCTGAATTTCCTTGAAATTTAGATTCCAGAATTCTATAAAATTCAGGTTTCGAATTTCTAGGAAAACAGAATCTGAATATCCTTATATTATAGACTTTGAATGTATTTTTTGTTAGACTCTGAAGTATTTTTCCTTACACCCTGGATAATTTATTTTGGTTATGTAACCATATTTTTTCTTACTCATGTTTTTATTACAAAATGATGTCGTCATTTTAGTTACTAACTAACCATTTTTTGTGTGACACGTGTACAGGTCCCTCTGAAATTCAAGGAAAAATATGACCGTTAGAGGAGGGAGACGACCGTTGAATCCATGCCTATAAATAAGAGCTCATTTAAACAAGCTCGGGACTTTAACTTTTGGAAGAACTTACTTACATTTTGTTGAAGGGATTTTTAGAGAGAGAGGATCTTATAAAATCTCAAGCTTCATGTAGAAAGTTTGAACGGCTTTTTCAAACTTTGCTTCATGCCAAATTGATTCGTGCGACTCTAAATGTTGCTAATTATATTCAAGAGCATCTGGGGATAAGAAGACAGAGGTTCCGACTACCGTAAAGTTGAGGGCTTGCGGGGATAGTAAGACAGACTCTGATCTTCATATCGAGGGCTTATCTTGGTGTGGGTAAGACAGACTTTCTTGAAAGTTTAAATCAAGGGACCTTTATCCAAGGTTGTTGGATACCCTTCTCTTTGGGTTAAAATATTTACTACTTGTTACTTGTTTCATTTCAAGTTTTCTGCTGCATTTTGTTTTTTGAGGAAATTATAAATATCTTATACTTGTATACACTAATTTAGTAAGATTTTATATGATTTAAGGTAGAATCTTTATCTTTGTAAACTTTTTTTAAGTTTCATTTCCGAATTCACTTTTCCAGAATTTCATTCTCAGAATCATATTTTCAGAATCAATAAACTGTGTAGAATTAGAGGTGTTGTGAATTTTGTTTATACAAAATTTCATTAATTATTTTTTAAAATATAGAATTCACCCCCCCCCCCCACTGGTATATTGAGTATCTATAGTATTATTTTGATTCTTTAGTTGGTATCACAGGAGATTATCATAATCCATACCAACTCAACACTTTGGTGTTCATCGCAGGTGGTGATTTCACTAGCATGGATCTAATAGAAATTTCCACGATCTTGAACTTATATTTCATATGATTTATCTCATATTTTAATTGTTTGATTTTATCTTGGTATTTTTTTAGAGAAAACCATTGTGAATATAAAACCTTTTCAATCTCGAATTAATGAGCCTCTTAAGAAAGACTTCCACTACTTAATGCCAATACTTAATTCACATAAATTTCATAAGTTTTTACTCATATTTATAACTTCTTATATAATAATTATATCATAATGGTCGAATTTTATAATTTTATGTCAAATTATCATGTTTTTATTTTATTTGGATTTTTTTGTAAAACATTCTATTTAATATATTAGGTTTTAAAGGTAAAATATATTTAGAAAAATCTTGGGGTGTTACATTACATATCATATTTTGGAAAAGGTTGTTAATTTTATAAATGGTGTATGGAGTGATATTTTCTTTTAGATGTTATCATAATTTGAGAAAATTTGATATTTTCAATAAGTCAGAGATTATTACATATTGATTGAAATTTATAGATTTAAGAAGTTATGGTTTCAAATATTATTCTTCTTGTATTATCAGAAATATATACGGAATGTTTTTTTATGACTGATTATCTAGATTATTGACATTCAAATTAAAATATTTTTGAATTTCAAAGGGATTTGATTCACTTGATTATGGGTATTACTCTACATGATTAATACTGATTAATAAAAAATATTTAATTATAATTTAAATGTTTTTTTTAATTATTCTAATAGATAATTTACAAGTTGTTTCATCATAAAGACTATCAATTATTAGTTTTTCTATAGGATATTCACTACACTGAGAGGGTTTCATTAAGTGTAGTATGATTTATTGCTAAGTAAAAAATTCAACCATTATTTACCTTTTCGCTCTTTTAGTGAATGGATCACTATCACTCAATTATCACCTTTGGATTATATGCATGTATATAAAATAGAAAAGTAGAATAATAAGAATTCAAAAATTTGTTGGTGAGGTTTACTTATGACTATGATGACTATGTCCCTAGTGTGTCTTGGTATTATCCAACACATGAAAGTATCTTCTTATTATCAATATGAACTTGGGAAAGGTTATATTGTTAGACCCATAATCCTAGTATCTACTAAGTATAATGAAAGAAAACACTTGTTTCTATTTGGATACAAAATTCAATGTATAACTAATTTAAATATATCAGTAGTAATGGCTTATGTTTCTCCTAGAAAATATGGATCTGATCAACTTCCTCATTTTTACAGTATTCCTAATAGCTACCTCAATCTTAAAAATCAATGGGTTATCTCAAACACATACCAATCAATGGTTTCCACTTTTCTTCTTCTTCTTCAGTATACAAATATAATATCATTCACAATAGCACTAGATATATTCTTAGCTTAGTCACATAGAATATACAGGCTAGATGCAATGTCATATCCCTATATCTTTATTCATAGTTTTATCTTCTAGAATATTTGTGTCTAGAAAACCCATATTCTTATATAAAAATATATCTTTTGAAAACTCTCAACAGTACTACTTCATGAAAACCCCAGTTCACTATTATTCAACACTGTACTAATTCCAAAAAAAATTACTTCTATATCATGAAACTAATTCTCACATAAGTACTTCACACTATATGTTTTATAAACACTTCTCAACTCATCTTCACAAACCACTTATCTCACATGAATCAATTCATGAAAACATAAATAAATGAATGATCATCTCCACCTCTTAGCATAAATCATATTATGTGATAATTCCTTCATGAAAATCTATTTTATTACATGCCCTTATTCATTCTTCAACATGTAACTTGTTTTTTATATTGGAATCATGATAGTATAAAAAATTTCATGGACTTCCCAGTTCTTCTTCATGTGGTTGGAGTGTGTGAAACATCTTTCACACTTGTGCAAGAATAGGTATTATGGAATTTAGATAATAGTCTTTCTCAAACACATGAACTTCTTTATTTCTATATTCTAGTTTCCTATAAATGATGTGGTGAGAAAATTATAGCCAAAATTGATCATGCACTCAACTAATAATTCTACTAATAATCTCATTGAACCACTCAATACTTCACAACTCAGAAAATAATGTATCTTACATCTGTAAACATAATTAGGTTCACTAATTAGAAATTTCATGTTTTTCTTCCTCCAATTTCATTTCCTTAGCTTCTATGGAACCTCTTCTTTACAAGAATTCTCAGATTATATTGCACTGAGATTGTATACACCTCTAAATTCATGTACTAACCTCGCATTGCTTCTCTATTTTGTAAACATGCATATCCTCAAAAAATTTCACGAAAGAATACACTTCATCCTCTGCTTATACATTTTTATCAATAGCATAAAACATAAAGAAATTTCAATCACTATAATGTTTATTGTATATAATTAATAGCATTGAATCATCATTTTCATTATCTAAATAATCTTCCAAATACTCTCAAATAGCTGCATAGTGTGGCATAGTCCTTATATACATGGAATGGTGTTTATCTTTTCATTTATATAATTTTATTTGAGATAATAAAAATGTACCATAGGGAATAACTTATCTGGATAGATTCAGGCATGGTGTGGACTCCCCTCATGCATGGAAAAACTAGAATCAAGGTTGAACATGACACATGAATGTTTTTGATCCAATAAAACTCTACATAATATGAACAGTATCCACTTCACCCTTATCACATATCTACTTTCATTTCACACAAAAACTCTTTTAACAAGCTAAGTACACAAAGGGATGGTGTTACCCTCTCATGGTACCACCATGTACAATAAACATGATTCCACTATACTAACTCACATGGTGAATCTACCCTAGAACCTCGCTATGAACTTCATGCCTATGTCGAATCACACTAGTAGTCTTTACCTCTATAGCCACTCTCAATAGATTCCACATTTGATCTTTGGAACTTTCTATGATAGAAGACTACTTGGGTGGTGCTATCCTTGAGGACTGTCATATTGTTTTAACCTTGGAATGTATATATTTCCTTTTCCAAAAAAATCCAACATATTTGTGCCAAAAATTTAATAGTCAGTGCTTCAAAAAACATCTATTCATATCCTACACTTGACATTCTTCACACTTATGATCAGACCACTAATATTTAAATTTCAAATTAATTTAGAATAATTTCTAATCAGGTTCAATCAATAGTGGTATAATCCCAAAGCATAATATAGTATGTAAATATTCCTTAGAATATTTCCATAAGACTTCCAATTATCCCACTAAATTCTAATTCTTCAAACATAATTACCAATTGAATGGATCTCCAAGAGTATCCAATGCCATCACATACTCTATTATAGTTTCCTTTTTTATATAAACAATGATAGAATCTCACACTTCTATGATTCAAGTATGTGCACAAGAGCCGCAACTCAGTTGGTGAGGACTCAATAAGTTAATCCAAGAGACCCGAGTTTAAAACCGGGTGGGGACATATTTCTGGGTACTGTAGAAATAATATAGATGTATTGTAGTGGTAATGTACCAACACTGTAGTAGTACTATAGAAGGCACTATTCAGTATTGTAGCATCCAGGACTATTCATCTGTTTGGGCTTCTAATCCATCGTTTTGGGCCTCGAGTCCATTAAGGCCTTCAGGCCACCCAAGGCCTTCGGGTCAGTAAGGCTTTTGAGCCACCGCAAGGCCTTCGGGCCACCTCAAGTCCTTCAGTCCACCTGAAATGGTGCTTAAATGATCAGAAAGACTCTACAAGGACCGCCTCTAGATGGGGATTCAGAGCAGGAACATTTACCAGAGCAAAAGCTAAGAGGATTTATCAGAAGGAGAGGGTATGGCATTGCCATTGGGACCAATCTATGATTTCATTATAAGCCTATACAAATAGCCATGTGAAGGTGGAGAGTTGAAATCACAATGGAGAAGCTCGGAGGAGGAGTTCCAAGTATAGTCTGTATATTTACTTAGACCTACGGGTCATGTAATTTCTGAGTCTACAGGCCTTGTAAGGGTTCCCCCTCATCCCTTGAAAGGGGGTTTATCAAAAATCAATAAAAAAAGAAGGCCTTTGGGCCATTCGGGATAATATTCAAGTATTTCTTTAATTTTTCATGTGGTATTCACAACGCAACACATAATTACACTTTTTATTGGGAACTCTAGCCTTATTCTCATTGTCATTATTGGGAACTCCAATTAACACCAAATATGTTCTACATATTAATGTTGAAATAATTCATATGAACATCTTTCTCATTGAAAATTAAACTTATTAAAAACATATACAACAAAAAAAAAGTGTATTCAACATCATTGATAATTATAAAGGAGGATCATGGAGATTAAATCGAATGAACCCACCAATGGAGTTATTCTATATAAAAGGATGAAGAAATAAATAAAATTGAGAAATTATATACATGATTTCATTTTTATATAATAAATATCTAAATATACATCATTTACTATTATTTATTTCGTTATTTCCATAATGCTTGAGCTTTATTGGTACATCGTCTCGAAGGGTCAAAGATCACTTTTTTATTCAAGCACCACATCTACAAATTCTAGTGGTTTCATTTGTATTTCCATTTTTTCACTAGAGTTTTATTCATTGAATATTATATCACACAATATTTATAACATTGTTAAAAGTTATATACCTTGGTTATGTTACCTAACCAAAAAGTAGTTAAACAAGTTGTGTTTGAACCGAACAAAAACACAAGGTTTGGTTTGGTCCTTGAAATTACAGGTTAGGAAGACTCCTTGAAAATACATGATTATGGATAACCCTTTTTAAAATTATAGGTTAGGGAATATCCTATGTAAAAGTATGGGTTTAGTCTACACCCATTGTAAAAGGATCTGTTTTCTCTGCACTCATTATAAAAAGATATATCAATTGGATTTCCATGCTCTTGGGTTGAGAGTGTGAAGAGTAGACATTGTATTTTTTGGAACCAAATTTCTATAAAATCCCTTGTGTTCTAATTTTTCTTTTCTATATATACTTTTCACACTACAACTATACTTATAGTTTTTTTATTATTATTATCAACAAAATTCTACATTATTCTTTAAATTTCTATTATTATTTTAGGATATAAAAGAAACCCCCCATAAATTTCCATACCTATTTTGGTACTAAAAATGTATATTTATATTTATACTTTAAATAAATAATTGATTAGAAGGAAGATCAGGTATGTTGTTAAGAAATTAAAAAAACATATTGTGTTTTTAGAATCATGTGAGGATTTTTATTTCTTTATTAGGTTAGCAATATTTTAAAGATTTAATATTCAAAAAAATAATTGTAAACTTCAAAACCATCTCAAAAACATCAAAATATAATTAAAAAAGGGTGTTGATAAATTTGAAAAGATATGGGGTTCAAAATTGAATCAAAAAGGAAGAATAATCTAATAAGGGAAAACCATTGTGTGGTGAAAATCCTCTATGCTTGTGGGTTGCACCCTAGGATATCCCCTTTTTCAAACCACTCCCAATATTTATATTTATCTCATTTTTAATAAAATATTTCCTATAATAACCAAAACTATGGCCTAACACAATTCTATAGTGGATTTATCTCAATGTGCTACACAAAGATTACAAAAGTGATGTACACAGCTAGGTTAGAATGGTTTCATTATTCACATGTTTATTTCCATTTTTTTCCAAAAGATAATAGGACTAACTTGGCCTTTCTATGGTGATACTATATATATATATATATAATAGAGCTAATCCCAAGCATCCACCCCATAAACAAGAATCCATAAATTTCACCCTACCCCATTTTACACCGCAGACCTAAAATGGATAGGAACACCTTGCCCATGTATTAGTTTCCTTCACCTTTTCCAAAATAGAATATTTGAAAATAAGTTTAGTTATATGATGAATCTCACTTTATGCTTAACCATACATATCATTTTACCAAATTACCCAACTAAAACTATGCCCATAACCTTACCAATTTTCTTAAGTAATTTCAGACAGAGGAATAACCAAATATTAGCAAAAACCATAGCATGTAACCATGAAAGCGTTAACCTCTTGACTTATTTCAAGTTTAACTTTCCCAAAACCAAGAAAAATTACATTCTCATTATAACCAATCCATTTTTATAGTTAAATTTTTAAAATCAAAACAAAACAATGGTGATCATCATATTTTGTTATCCCCTTATTCTTGTTTTACTCTATAACGAGAAGCATGTCATGGAGCCCTCAATAAATGAATTTATAAACCCAATAAAAATGTATTAGTTGTATTAATTGGGTTATATACAGTTGGTATAGTGTTATGGGTGTGTTTTATATTTTTTAGGGTTTGGGTTTATTCTAAAAAAATGTCTACCAAATTGTATTGAAGATGTAATTAAATTGGTTTTAGAATCGATTTTAAATAAAGTGGTCTGACCTTGGATATCCCATCAACTACATGTTAAATAATTATTCCAATTACTCTCTTGTTCTATCTTAGACCAGAAAAAATCTCACTAATACCCCCACCCCAAGTAATTAAAACATAATTATTTGGATTCATCCCTTATTTCACCCACTTCTTTCACCTAGCTTGGTGATTATAAATATAAAATCACCTCTAAATCCAATCATTTCGTGTGATCATTGGAAATGAATAATCTCTAGGTATCTTATGTGTGAAAAATAGTGAATAAGGGAATAATAACTAAAAAATATTAAAATAAAGGAAATCTATAAATGTCTAAATCAATAAAATAATTCCATAGACATGAACAAAGTAGATTTATCTATTAAAACTAAATTCATTAACAAGGAGTCAGGGAAGTCAACTCAACTCATCCCATAATGGATTAGTGTTCTATAACAAGATACATACAGAAAAATGAGAATATAAAACAAGAAATATATGTAGCTTATTTTGATCAAGTAGTCATCGTAGAATCCCACTTCTTCAAGTGAAAAATAGTTTTTTTATAGAATGAACAAAATTATCTTGATAACATTAGTAGCTCTCTACTCTAAATTTGTAGAACGTCCCTATAATTCCTCCTCTAATGATTCCTAAACCTTCATTAATTTCCTCAAATCCAGTACCGAACACCTTTCACTTTGATTTAGACCATGTTCACAACTTCAAGGGTCGTGATTTTAGAAGTTGGGTATCAAAAATATTACATCCTTGCTTGAAATTCTCTAATGACCTCCACATCCTCTTTATCTCAAATGAAAACCATGTGGTTTTTTTATTATAGATCATACAAATTTTCCCAAACCAATGGAAATGGGTTTTAATTTGATTTTAGGTCAAATAAAACCATTTTTGAAATTTTTATATTTTAATACCCACAAAAATAAATTTTTATATGCCCTAGATCAAACTCATTAAATAAATTTATGGTCAATAAAATTAAACTTTTAGTCAATTGGATGGAATGGTCGGTAATTAAGTCACTTAATAGGTATGGTCAGTCAATAAGATGGGTCAGTTAATCTTCTTTTCTAGTTGCCTCAACTCTTACAGCAGCTTCAATCCTTTACAGGATCTTGAAATTATCATATAATCACTTGAAGACTTTAAAAAAAATTACCCATGGTCAATTGAGTTTCAATCATTCAGTCAATTGTCTTTTCGCTTATGCATGATTTAGTCATGTAATTGATTTTCTAAATCAACATGTTGTTGATCCAGTCCTTTTCAAAATTTCTAGCATATTTGGTTGTAATATTTTTGTGGTCAATCAGCCTTGTGATTAATTATGTAATTAACCAAACATTTATAAATTAAATTCACTGTTAAAATGAATAAATTTATTATTAAGAAATGTAGTTATAGAAAACAAATGCACTAATTTGGTTATTTTAGACCATTATAAGTTGTATCTTATCATATTTAAAAGAACATTAAGAATAATAATAATTTATAATATAGTCATTTTACTATTATCAATATGATTAATATATATTAAGGGTTATGATAAATCCAATTGACACAAAATAAATAAGCAGTGGCCTCAGCTAGTAGGATCATACCATATGAAGCCCATTTATTACATCTTACAAGGGAGATAAAATCTTTGAGCTTTAACCTTGACCAAGCCTAAGATGAGATTCAACTAATAAATCATGATTGAACCCATTTACGGGATAATTTAAAGATTATTGAGATCATGGACCAAACTATGTTCACCAAAACACCTCGGTAAAGTGTCATCGTTGCACACTTTACCTTTAGTGCATACACTGGTGTAATAATGGGTTGTGTATCTAGACCCTAAGAGTATGAATTTTTATATTTTTATAATGATTATATTTATCATTTTTTATTATAAATTTATAAATAATTAAATAATTAATTTGATAAAAATTATATTTTGGTCCGATGATACACAAATTTTATTTTTGGGATGCTTATAGTTTCAATCAAGACACTCTATTTGATAAATTCAATAATTTTTTAAATAATTTTTTTCTAGAATATAAATATTAATTCCATGAACGTTTTTTCATAACCAATGATATTATCCTCACTTAGACAACAATGTTGATTTTGAGTAAAAATTTGTCTTTATGCCGAAAGGATAAGATTAGAATTCCATGTGCTACAAGAATGCTCACACACTGAGGGATGGAGATTCCTTATAAATATTTCCCTATTTGATGAAATAGGGGTGATAACCTCCCTCTAGGATTAAGTTATGAATTCCTAAATCACTGATAAAAAGGGTTCAATACCTTAAAATGTATTTTTTAGGGTCTTACTGGCATATTTCACATCATAATACACCATTATAGGTTGTATACACCATATATTTGGGGCATAGTTTTCTTTGAAAACATTAATTTTACTACTCGTGGAGCCCAAATAGACTTATGGATCAAAAGATTTGGATCTTGGAAATTGGGAAATTTTTAAAAAGGATTTTGACTTACCAGAAAAGTCATTCACATATCCCCTTCATGTAAGGCCCTCATGATAGTCCACTCATAAAACTCCTTCACACATCTCTTTTACCTGGGTCCTTTATCTAGTCTATAAATAGACCCCTCTACCTCCAATTTTCAAGAGGACGGATAAACTCCCTAACGATAAAGCAAGGTGAGAGATTTGATCATGTAGCTCCTTCTCCCAAGTAGTCCAAACCTACTTGGGTAAACTATCATGTCCATCCCTCTACATGGATAAGGCCCCCACCCAGATCACCCCCTTGGTAGATCCCCCATCTGAGAGAACCACCTTGGGGATCCCACATCTAGGATAACCACTTGGGCGGGCCCCCATCAGGTCGAACCACTTGGGTGAGCGCCCACCTAAGTGAACCACTTGAGCGATCCACCATATAGGAAAACTACATAGGAAATCCCCTATCTGGTTGAACCACTTGGGTGATCACCCATCTGGGAGAACCACTTGGGTGATCCCCCACATGGGTGAACCACCTAGGTGATCCCCCAGCTAAGGGAACCACTTGGGAAATCCCCCAACAAGGTGAACCACCTTGGAAAGCCCCCATCTGGACGAGCCCCTATCTGGATGAATCACTTATACAATCCCCCACCTAGTAGAACCACTAGGTTAATCCCCCACCTTGGTGAACAACTTGGGAAATCCCCCTTCTGGGAAAAATACTTGGATGATCCCCCACTTGGGTGAGCCCTCATCTAGGTAAACTACTTGGGAGAGTCCCCATCTGGATGACCCTCACTTGGGTAACAATTTTTCCATGTCACCCCACTTTATTGAACCTTATCCCAAGTCATGAATCTTAGAAGACCCTCACATGTGTATCCTCCTATGTGTAATCCCCAAAAAATACCCCCATCTAACCCACCAACTAGTTTAAGTTCCCTATGTAATCCCTCCTCATGTAAGCCCCTAGCCTTTCATGTAGGGAATTCCCTAGACTTCAATACCCCCCCCCCCTCATCCACCAATAGATGAAGGAGATTGTGTGCATTTCTTGATCTTACAATTCCTATTTTTTCTCACACCAAGAAGGAAGCACATGGTCTTAGAGTCCAATAGTGATCACGTCATCATCATGATCGAATACTTGTCACTGTGTCGAGTTCTTTTCTGGATCTTCCTCTTTCCTTGACAAGGGACTCCTATTCAGTGTAATACCCAAAAACATGCTACCATCCTATCAAAGGTCCATATTCTCTAAGAGAAAAACCTTTATAGGTCCATATTCCCAATGAAGAAGATATGGAACTCCTCCATAAGTGTATGCCCTAATCCTTCCAAACAGTGTGGGATTTTATTCCAATCCAAATGGGATACATTGGAATCCTCCCTAAGGTTTGAATGAAACACCCCAAATTCACTATAATAATCTCCAGGAAATATCCATAGAAGGTTCATATCCAACCTAGGAGGATATATCCATTACAAGTCCCCTGGGATACTTCTATATGATTCCCACCCCAGCCTTGAATAAGCACCTTCTGTTAAGATTTCCTTGTTGCATAACACACCAGTGGAAAAACTATATTTAACATCAGTTTCTTTTTCATTTTTGACATCAGTTTTTAACTGATGTCTATAAAGGTGATGTAAAAAATATTCTTTTCAGCATTTGTTTATCAAAACCAATGCTGAAAATAAAATTGGTCTTATATTTCGGCATCGGTTTATATAGAAACCGATGCTGAAAATCCAATGTAGGATTGTTTTCTGAGTCGGTTTGTTACAAACTGACATAGAAAACCACATAAGTTCAGTTTTCAGAGTTGGTTAAATTATGAAACCAAAGCCGAAAACTTGGTCTTTTTTTAAAAGTATTCAGTGTCAGTTTTCATAAAAACGGGCGTCAAAAGTTAAAAAAATTAGAAAATTCATAATATTACACTTCCAAAATAATCAAAATCCATGTAATAAAAACACAGTATACAAAAATCATCATCAACATTACTATTTTTATTCAAGAAAAGATCGATACAAATATGGTGAAAACCAATGCCTAGGGGGCAGAAATAATGGAGGCCAAGAGCATCGCCCTGGATCAAGTTCACCCCCTGATGTTTAAATTGAGAAACATGAGAAAGACAATTAGTCGAGTCTCCAAAGGTCTCTAGAGAGGAAAAGAAATCCACCACCTTGTTCCCATCTCTCCAAGTGTGGGTGACACTAGTTTTACTATCTAAGATGGATTTTCATTTCCTGATGATGTATAATATAGACTAGGGTATGTTACTATTACCATGTATAGAATCATGAATAATCATGGAGTCAGTCTCCACATGGGAGATGTCAAGCTCTTTCTGTCTGCAGATGGTGATGCATGCGAGAACAATCTTGGCCTCTGTCTGCAAAGAATTTCCACTTCCATAGTGTGTTGTGAAGGCCAAAGCCATGTTTCCCATTAAATCCCAAACCATGCCTCCACCATGCATTTCACCCAGCATATAGGATCCATATATAATAATTTTAAGGCCAAATCCATGAAGACTCCACCGAACCTATTTCCCCTATTTCCTGGTACCTGACTATTGGGTCGTGACCTGAGGCACATACAGCTTACGAAGGGAGGGAGCCTACTTCCCATTACCATTGAGGCCAAACATATCAACTGGGATGCACCTAGCTTTGGCGATGATAGATCTCCCTGTGGATATACTCTCCTCAAACCTGGCCTGGTTTCTTGCTTTCCATTAGCACCAACAACCCATATTGAAAATAATTGAACTCGCCTCTCTTTCTCTCTCTGATCCGTCCATCCCTTAGAACCCAAAATCCATGAAGGTGTCGATACTTATCACATTGTAGGGGTACTCTATAAACTCCCTAAAGAATCTCCACACCAGGCAAGCCCACTCCCCATAGAAGAATATGTGGAACATACTCTCTTCAATTTTGTTCACGCAGTAAGGGAAACATGAGGCCATGATTATTCCAAGTCTTTTAATGTTATCATCGGTATATAGTTCACTGTTCTAGATCCTCCAAGTGAGGAAATTGAATATCATAAGTATCCTCTTACATTATTTTATATAGTTAATCAAAAAATGATCTATGAATTTGTACTATAAAGTAGAATTAAGAAACACATACCTGAAATTTACAACATGGTCATTGTTGGTTATTGTTAAAGCATTCATTCGATATCATTATGTTCAAACACATATTATAACAAAAGAATTAGTTTATTGAACACATGTTATTAGGAAAATATGATATTATTCATAAACATTAGAATATATATCTCAAATCATAATCAAACATAAAATATAGTTCCCAAACAAACATTACAGATGGGTAAGTTCAGTTTGGGTATAAGACTAGTCATCATTGAATGTCTACAATAAAATTGAATGGTATGAGATTAAAAAATAGATTACTATGATAGAAAATATAAATTAATTAATATAACTAACATTATTGAATTCAGTAGTTACCCCAGTTGTGTTTATCTTGTACATGAATTTTAGAACATAATAATGTAGAAAATATTTTACGAACACTCCCTAATAAAGAGAAAAACCAATATAAGATGCATTCACTTTGGAAAAATACCCCTAAAATCCAAATCCCCTACAAATAAAAAAAGTTTAAAATTAAATACATTATACTGGTCATTTGTTAATAATTATGTTTCTATTATTACTTATCAAGAAATGGAAAAAACCAACACCAAATATCTTTATGTGATAATCTCTCACATATATATATGCAACTCTATTAAGATTATTCACATGTTTCACTTCCATGGAAATGTATTATGGATCTATAAAATAGTAAATGTATGTGCTTTAATTTTGTATAAGAATCATTTGTACATACATAATTTAAAAAGGAAATATAGTTAGTCAATTTAAACTATCTTTTATTAAAGAAATAAAAATTCAAAGGACAATTTACTTACATGTAAAATAGCTACAGCACATTCTAGATGATCACTTCAAAATCAACTAGATGCATGATATATTATTTGAGTAATATCATTGGATAATCTCTTCTAAATATATCATATTTCATCTAAAACTCATAGATATTATTCAAGGAAGAAGAAGCCTGAAATAATCCTTGTATCCCATAAGAAATATCAGAAGTATATACAGTCGATTGTTTCTGAACGTTTTGTTTCATTTATAAAATTTATTTTTCATTCATATAATTCTATATAAGTTAAATTTCAGAAAATATTATAATTAATTTTAAATCATGTGTAATTAATATTTAAAAAAATGAATACCTCATATGAAATATAATGAAGAAGACCAGCTAGAAAATCTAAAAAATGACCCGAAAAATCCCCAAATACGATAATATCCTTGGTATGAAATTGTAGTATAGCATTAGGATTAATAATATCAAGTAATGATACTCTAACCTGACCCATATTCATAGGCTGGTGATGTAAAAAATCCCCAAAAAATGAATGAGTCCTAATGAAACAATATGTATATGATGATCTCCAACAAACAACTCATAGTATATGGTTTAGTCTAAGTGAGGAGTTGGAGGATCAAAGTAGGTAGGTTGGGTAGGCTTGTTTGGTTGGGATGGCTATAGAGGCTACACAACATGCTGAGCAGGTTGGGAAGGTTGGGAAGGTTGGGAAGGCTATGCAGATTGTGACTATCTTGTCAAGTGTTCTAACAAATCCTGATGCATGGCTGATTGAATTTTCTCACCCATGTATTATTTCATATCTTTCATCTTGAATTTTAAGGATTCTATTTTCTGTTCTCTTTATTTATTACTCTGGACAAAACATTTATGAATACTAACACTTTCCTGACATCCTCTAACATGGCTTGGGTGTTCTTTATTTCCTAAATTAGTGTCTAGTATTTCAATCCTATCCTCAGGGGTAAAAGTGCTATGTGTCTATTGATGCTAAAGTTCATCCTGAAATGAAAAATGAAAAAGTTATATTAGTGTTTATAATTTATGAAATTGAAAAATTCATGAAATGTAAATAATATTTACTTATAATTTTATCATCTACTTATATATCTTTCTCTGAAAGATACTTTTAATTTTTTATTCTTCTTGCTCTTTTCCATTTTTCATGGTGAGTGGGGGGAGATGGAGGATTGAACTAGACCTCGTTAGAAGCACTAGTGGAGTGAAATCTAAGTGCTTCAAAATTTTCCCCAATCATTTTTCACTCCAAAAAATGATACCCTTCTTGTGATAAAGTATGAAGGTATACATTCTACAATTGAATGTCTTGATGGGATTTCCTGGAGGCCTTTTATACAAAAAGAAAAATAATAAGTAAATAGGTACATATATATGAAATTTTAAAATTTAATATAATTATCATACCAGAAAGGTTTCTTCATGTCGGCAGGAAAAAAAATTCTTCCACATATCTACATCTATAAACTAATACTTGATTCGGGTGTTTTCATTTTTTCTTTTTCCAAAACCATAATTTTTAGTCAACTTCGTTTTGAAATCTCTCCATCTAGCCACTGCCAAAGTAAGACATATTTTCTTAATTAATTTTGTTTCATCAAAAATAAATTTCATTTATAATTGAATAAAATAAAAATTAGTAATTTAAAATATATCATATTCAAAAAATACTAAAAAAATAAATCAATTGAGATATTATATATTTACAGCCTCCCAAATATGATCTTTAATCGTCTTGTAAATGGTCTTCCAATGAGGATATAATATGTCAACCCTGTAACGGCTCTGAATGGATATATATCTGATAAATTGTGTTTCATTTGGTATAGTTTCATTATAATTATCATCAAAAGTAATATTAAATCACTCAAATCCATGAGCAACTGAAAGTTTTGGTCAATTTATAATGATATGTTTACCAACTCGAGATCTAAACTTCTTAAAAGTAAAATAAGAGGACTCCACCACTGAGGTCTCATCAGTAATCCTACAATTATTTTTTGTAAATTAAAAGTTTTTTCATTAAATAATTAAATTAATGGATATTTAATAATATGAAAAAAAAATAAAAATACCATGGTACATGATCCTTTGTCTCTGTATCAGTTTCTATCATTGAAACAGACGATTTTAATGAAATTTTTGTGGACCTACATTTTATTAGTCAATTGAATAATCAAAAAATAAGAAAACTAAAATATTTAAGTAAAAAAGGGCACACATGTGTCAGTTAAAGAAAAACTAATAATATTATGATTATTTACCCAAAAAAATATAGAAGGTAAACTATTAAATAAATATATTAATTATAAAATTACAAAAACATTTATAAATATAGTATTGAATATTTATTAAATAATATAGTTTTTACACATGTAAATTTCAAAAAAGAAAAATAGTGTATATAATTACCAGATTAATTAGGAGATTAATTTATTGTTTTCTCATATTCCTTCAGCATAATCATTTTATATTGCATGCACTCTGTCTATGTTATAATAATTCTTATCTGAAAATTATGCAATAGATGAATAAGTGTCGTATAAATCAATAACATCATCATCCTTATCCTCATCATCCAAATGGATTATTTTCCCTTGAGAAAAAAATGGACCACTAATCATTCTATGGATCAATGACATAAAACATTTGTTTTTCATGTGTGTCCATGATAAATGCTTCCTCATTGCAAATAAATTTTTTCAAATCAACTAGTTCAAATCCATATTCATCATGTTTCACACCACTATTACTTGAAACCCAATTAACCATAAACATGGTGATTCAAAATTTATTGTAATCAATTTTCGATATTTATTTAAGAACTCTAAAATAGTGTTGATGCAGAAATTGTGTTTTATCTTTTGCACTAGAAAAATTCAGTGCTTCAGTGAAGACCATTACACCACTATTCTGAATGGTACTCTCATCATATAGAATTTTTGTATAAAATTTATAGTCATTAATATCAAAACTAGGACATGTGATCACATTAAGAGATGGTCCCCTTACCAACCACTTCAGTGTTTTTGATGAAGATATAACTGTGGTGAATTTCTCTTTAACCCAAGAGAAAAATGTCTTTTTATGCTCAATCAGCAGCCACTTTTCATTTCTTTTCTGATATCATAACTTCAATTCATTAATATGTGATGATATATATGATTGAACCTTGTTTGTGTTCTTTAAAATGTATAAATGTTCCTGCAACACTTCATCTAGTGGAATGAACTTTACCTTTAATCCATGAATCCCTCTACCTTCACTATCAACTATCATATGTCAATATATAGGGAGACCAATATGCTCCACTTCCTAAAAATAATCAGTACATAACTCAATCACCACTTTTGATACATGTTTTTTAAAAATAGAGGCCTCTGGTTAATAAGTATTTTTAATATATCCCTTAAAAATTTTCATATATATTTCAAAAGGATACATCCATCGTAAATAAATAGGTCCACATATACTTTTCTCATGCACCAAATGAATTAGCAGACGAACCATTATATCAAAAACTGTAGGTGGGAAATAAATTTCTATTTGAAAAAGAATATTAGATACTTCATTCTCCAACACATCTGACAAATTTGGATCAATTACTTTAATATAAATAGATTCCAAAAAATTAGATAACCTGATGATAGTCTTTCTAATACCTATCAGCAATATACCACACAGTGAAACTGGTGGAAGTTATTGCATCAATACATGACAATCATGATATTTCATACCTATTAATTTTCAATCCGTCAATGACACAAAATTATTCACATTTTAAGAATAACTATTGGGTACTTTAATACTATGAAGGCACTAATAAAAATTCATCTTTTCAATCATTCTTAATTTGCGACAAGTCAAAGGTAAATATTTTCTGTTTCCTTTTATAGTGGGAGATAACTCCAAACACATTCCCATTTATATCATGTCTAATATATCATGAAATCCATATTTTTTTCTTTCCTTTTATGTCTAAAAAATTTCTAATCAAACAATCACATATATTTTTCTCAACATTCATACCATCGATGTTATGTTTTATCTCTAAGAATTTCCAATAATGTAGTTTTAACAAGATAGAATGTTTCTTCCAGATATTTTTTTGAAGATACTAATTTCTTTTCTTTCTAAATTTTGAGTTATAATTTTTCACCCTTTTGTAAAATTCTTCAACTAAAAATGGTCAAGGGGAAGGTTGTATTCTTGTAAATCGTTAAATTATTTTTTTCAATCTATGATAAGGGTGATCAATTAAAAAACAATCTTTGATGTACCATATATATTATATTTATTCCATTATAAAATTGATAATATGAAGTCTCTTATTCACAAATTGGACATGATTTATATCCCTTAACACTATATCTAGATATGCTTCCATAAAAAGGAAATTCATTTATAGTGAACATTATCATAACACGCAAAAGAAAATACTCTTTCTTGTATGCATCAAAAACTTCAAATATTGTCTCTCATAGCAGTTTCAAATCATCAATAAATGGTGAAAGATACACATCAATATCATTTCAAAGATTTTTTGGTCTAGAAACCATCAAGATCATCATAACATATTTTTTCTTCATGCATATATGTTGGGGAAAGTTTTAAACTTCCAAAAAACAGTCCATGAACTATGTTGGCTACTGAGGATCAGATATGGATTCATTCCATTAGTACACAATACCATTATGAGATTTATAACTTCACTTCCAAAATCACTAAATTATTTATCAAATCTCTTCCACTGTGGTGAATCAGTAAAGTGACATAAGTTACCATCAGAGATTCGCTCATCTAAATTCTATATTAACCTTTTTTCATCAATTGAATTTGTAAATAGTTTCTTCAAACAAGGAATTAATTGGAAAGTAACAAATTTCTTTAGTATGAGATTTGATTCTGGTACCTAAGAATGAATCACAGTTGAATTATCATAATTTTATGAAAAAATTATTAGATGATATCAATAGAAAGTAAAAAATTGATTTTTCATGAGTTTAGATGACAGTACCTGACAAAGAATTTGAGTTGAATTTTTTATCTATCTTATAGAATGATGTACCACATCTAGGAAAACATGATAAATATTCATATTCTTTCCTATAAAACACATTTTCCTTGGAGAAATCATGTATATTTTTATACCCCAATCCCATTGGGAATAATATTTTCTTCATATTGTAATTGGAATATAGATGCTTGTTGCCTTCTGAAAGTAACTCTTTTAAAATCTCAAGTAAGTTGGAGAAAATTTTATCACTCCACCAATTTCTTTCTTTCAAGTTAACTAATCTCAAAACTGCTGATAACATAGTGTATTTAATACAACCTAGGAAGAATGGTTTCTTATAATCTCCATACAATCATTTAACAATTGATGTTTTTTCGATGGTTTTAACATCTAAATCATTAATTAATTCTTAAATATGATCATCTTTCTCATTATGAATATTTTTAACAACATTAGATGTTGAATATTTAATTATTTCACCATTCCAGATCCAATGAGTATAATTAAAGAAAAAACCATAGAAAATGAGATGGTCCTTAATTTTTCTAGAGTTTAACTTTCTCATATTCAAACACTTCACACATGGACAGAAAAGCAAATTAATGTCTTGAAGATTTAGTTTAGAAAATTCCAAGAATTCATCAACTCCTTTTTTATATTCACTAGTGGTTCTTTGTAAATTTATCCTATTACGATCCATTTAATACCTAATATCACAATATGGACAGTGAGTATATTAAAACATATCAACAATTAAAAATATAAATATAAATAGATAAATTAAAAAAATAGAAATTCAATAAAAATGATTGGTAGTAAAATTATAAAGTCTTGGTTATCACAACATCATTAATAGGGAATACAATATCTCTCGAGGAATATAACATGCCTTCATACCACATAAATATCAAAATATAACAACAATTTGATAGACAACAATAATAACATAAATAATATATAATTTAGTTATATTTTTCATATCATATTATCAAATTATATCCAAATCAAAATATCATATTAATGATTGAATAACCTTTCCAAATAAATAATTTACCATATACTTATATAAAATCACATTGATCACCAATCAAAAATTATAATAATATTATTTATCAAGCCACATTATCATTTCAACATTTCATTCCAACTATTCATATAATCATTATTAAGAAAATATCCAAAGACACGGATTTTAATTCAAAACACATGATTTAGGTGAATTTATTCTATTGCCATTATTTTACTCTTTTTCCTATTATAAATTCATCTATATTCATCATCATCATCGGGTGACCAACATCCACTTATCATTGGTTATATAATATAATGAAATAGTACATTTATCCATAACCTTTTCTAGAATCTCATCATAATAGATCAACTTGGACAAATTTATCATAAACGTTTCATGAAAACATTAATCAATATTTAACACACATCACAATGTCAAAACAAAAATATGAAAGAAATATATTTTACATATCATTTCTGCAAAAACACATTAATCAATATATATCATCACGTTGATGATTTCATCAAGAAAAATTATAAAAATAAATAATATTTAAGAACAATATTAATAAATAAGAATCAATGGTATACAAATAATTGAAATAATAACTCGATAATAAAATTAAATGATAAATAATTTTATTTCAAAATTATATAAAAACTTACAAAATTCAGATTTCACCAAGTAAAATGGAGACCTAATTTAAACATTCTCCCTCAAATTCATTGGAGTAATAAACATTGAAACAACTAACAAAAACTTTTGTAGAAATGAACAATAAAGAAGAACAAACAATGAAAATCAAAACTTGGTTGAATGTCGCCCGTAAAACTATATGTGAAAATAAATAGATCTGTAAATGATGAAATAATGAAAGAGAATGAAGAATCAAACCAACAATCATGAAATAAAGATAAATTTTAATGAAAATAATCTAAAATAGTCATTGGGATCACAGGTCTCCACCGTCGAGTTCGTTCTGAAAGGGATAGAGGGTTTCAATGTTCATAAAAATGACGGTTTTGTGATCTGGTATAATTTTTTAAAACTTTTCAGCATTGTTTATTAGTAAAATCAATCAAAAATTATTTTTTTTGATTTTCGGTGTCGGTTTTACTTAAAAAGGATTCTGAATATTTTTTTATTTATGATGTCAGTTTTCTATAGTAAACGATGTCATAAATGAAAGAGAGAAATGTTTTTCATGTCAGTTTTTAAAATAACGGATGTGAAAAACAAAAAAAAACTTTGGTGTCAGTTTATGTTAAACCGATGCCAAAAAATTCTTAAACCTATCTTTTGCATCTATTTAATGAAAACGGATTCTATAACTTTAGTGTTAAATAAATTATTACTACTAGTGAAATTAGAATATGTGGTAAGGTCCTCATAACATGGCCTTAAAAAGTATGACGTGTCCCATTAAGTGGCATTGAACTACATGGGTTCTGATTCCTTTCACAATGATATCTAAGAAACCCTTTTTATTGACAGGATCCTGAAATCAAAACAAATCACGTCTTCCTGTATGATGATAAATTCATAAGTGCCCCATTGTGTGGCTTAAAACCAACATCATAATAATAAATTATATAATAATCTATAATCTTTATAAAAATGGTTTCATTTAATGAGAACCTTGGATACATACAGATATCTCTATCGATGAATAACTTAAAATATATATAGATGATTATAAAGAAAATATATGATATCAATCTATCGTGAATATAAGGGTGACCCATTTCATATTTTGAATTTAATAAAGGATTCAAAAATAAATCTTAAATCTATAATAGAGTCCCAACGTAGGTAATAATACCTCCCAAAAAGGTGTGATGAGCCCGACCTTCCATCCTCTCGACCAATGTCAGTCCCTAAGTGTTGATATAACCATTTCCCAATGACCATATGTCTTTGGAAAGTATGTTTGTGAGACATTGGAAATAAGGTAATCATTGGGAGGTTCCAGTTCCATGAATAAACCACGTTGGGAACTACTCATAAAAGACTTAGAAATAAAAAGGGTGTGTTTGACGTGAAGGGTCATGCCACCACCACCACAAAACACCATTCCATCCCCACTTCACTTCCCGAACAAAATAAGAGGATTTTTTAAATGAAAAAAATGTTATTTTTAAAAGATATTCTTATTAAATAATATTTATTTCCATATAAATGATAATATAATTTTATGAAATCAAATGTAATTTTTATAAGGATCAGAGACTGTTATCATCATAAAAATTGTATTTTTTAATAAATGGTGCTTTTTTATTTAAAAGTGAACATTTTAATATTTAGATAATTTTTTAGATTTTTTTTTTGAGATTATCATTGTAAAATTATCCAATGGTGTATTTTTATTAATTGTCTAAGAAAGACAGATTTGAGGGTAAAAATTAAATATGATATAAATATATGATATGTATTCTGACATCATAAAAGCCCAAAAGTGATGTGACAAATACTATAAAGAGTATCCATGACCAAAATTATGTTTCCCTTTTAAAGTAATATGTTTTTGAATTTGTTTTATTAATTTTATAAACCTTTAATGAATCCTAAAAAATATATTATATTTTTAGGTTTTAAAACTAATTCTTTATAAACTTAACTCGCTTCCACATCACAAAGGGTATTATTTTAATAAGTTTTGTCATTAGACTTACAAAATATTGAAAACCACACTTTTTTGGTATAAATCATAGGAAAACCCCTGAGAAGGTTTTCAGTTTTGATTATTTTATCATATAGACTCCATAACCTATGTTTATAAATTAATAAATAATTCCCCTCTCTTTTTTTATAAAAACCCACCAAACCTCCCATTACACTTCACTCAAAACTAGTTGATCATGAATTTACTCTACCTTTTTATCTCTATATACCTTCCAACATGTTCCCAATCTCTTAATAAGATCCTCCCATGCTTTTATAAGTTTGATCTCAAGGTAACAAATCCTCTACTACTCCTATTTATTCAAGAACTTATTTGTATTGTGTCTTTTTATTTCCATTTTTTCAAGTTGTAATATGTATTTACACCTATTTTTTACTGTACTTATGCTTTACATGTACTGAGAGACCTATTTCCCTCTCATTAAATCCTTCCATGAATATTTTTGTATATCCTTTATGATGCCAAAATTATCCTACTATTTTCCATACTGAAGTTTTGTGTATTGAATTACCATACCCATCTACACTCAAACATATTCACATAGATGTACCTATCCTTGATTTATCTGGTAATTATATGTATGTGACCCAAACTCTATAATTGTGGGATGAAAAGTGATTAAAGGCACTCTTATGTTGTATGATCAATGTGTTACACAAATGTATGTACTTTAAATGAAATTGAAGGGTGGGCGTATAATTATATATCCCTCCAATGAATTGGGTAATTTATATTTTCATCAGATATCATGTATAGTACATGATAGTTTATCCTAGACGCACTATTTTTTGATTTCTATGTGGTTGTACTTGACTTATGTTTATGATTTCATGTATTATGTTGTTTCCACATTCCCATGTTGCCTTTATGTTATCATCTTATATCATGATTGGATGTTCGACTTTATTATTATAAACCCTTCTATGTTACCTTGTTATGAATATTTACTAACATGTATTACTTTACCTTATTCTATGTTTTTATTATTCCCTTACTGGTATTTATATCTCACCCCTTTCTTTTGTAATCCCCCAGGTTATCCCATGAAATTTTAGAAGATAAATGGAATATTAAGGGCATGTTGTGGAGTTTTCAAATAATGTTGTTGTTCCCATGTTTCAAGTTATTATACTATACACCTAATTTCCTAAAGACACTAGGCCTCATGATCTTCTAGTATTGTATTATATAAACCTTTATGTAATAAATCATTAATTGAGGTGCATAAAATACATGGTTGTCATAGTTTTTATGAGATGAAAGTCTAGTTATTTTTAGTAATTAGGATCAGAACCCCATATTAAAAGCCTTAGGGATAAGACTAAACAAAGAAAAACATCCATAAATTTTGGTTAAGTATAGATTCAGTGGTTTTTAATAAATAAAATCTCAGTCTAAATAGTAAATTGGATGTTCCCCAAGCATATTTGTACCTAGGGGTAATAACCATGAAAAGGTGAAATTGGGATTTGAATTGATCTCCACCTGGTGCATAAAAAAGAGGCCTTACTACACACCTGGTTTGGTACTCCCAGGGGATATTCTTTGGTAAATTATCAAGATCCTTATGGACCATTATAAAGGGAACCAAAATTCCCATAAAATTTTATGTTAGGAAATAGAACATGGATAACTTATATTGAAGCATATAAATTCATAGGTTAAGTAATATATGTCATTTATGAGTTACCCTTCAATGTTTATAGTTTCCATTTTATGTGTTTAATATTTTGAAAATTATCATCCCTAATTTACCGATTATTTTATTCAATGGTTGGAAGTAGGAAAAACTAAGTCAACAACTAATGTAAGGGTAGTGTGATGACTACCAAAATTATATTCCCAACTTTATGGGAGTAGGAATCAGGAACTTCATGGTAATAATTTCATAATTAACTAATTTTTTTAATAGAATCTTGAATCTATAGGAACACCCACATCCCATTAATAAATAGAAATTGTTAATTGATACCTTTATATGAAAAAGGCCTCCGGAATTTAGTGGATCTTCTCACCCCTTACTTGTGGAATAACGGATCAACTCCATTGAAAATATATTCTCTGTCTTTCAATTCCCTGAGTAAGAGAAGGTATTTTCAATAATTTATTGTATAAAGGGATAATCTAATCAATGGTGTACATTGATCAAAAATATGAATCTTGAATAATAGATAAAAATGGAGTGTATATAATTCTAAAAAAATCAATAAATATTTTCATCACACTCTCTGACTAAAATGGAGAGGGATTTCCTTGGACTAAAGAAAAAGGATAATGAATACATCTGGGTGTATGTTGGGAGATTCACAAGACTCTGATGATATGCCTTTGGTTTTTTCATTTTCCCCTAAAGTAAATTTTAATGCTTATTTTCTGGGTAAAATTCAATTCTATAAAAATATTTGGTGATTCAAGACTTTGACAGTTATAAGGAAATTGTTCTATGTGCCCTCAAAGTTAAAAAGGAGAATAGAAAATCTCAAGGGTCTCACATGACTAGATATAAGGAGAGGAGAATTGATTTTAATTCTGGTGGTAATATCAATAAATATTATTGGGTAAGAAATATCAACATCCCACATGTCAAAAGTACAGGACGAAGTATCCCAGAAATTTCCTAAAGGGGAAAAGTAAATTCTTTAGGTATGGGAATGAAGGGAACCTAGCTAGAAATTGATGATGGGAGAAACCTTATAATGTGATGGAAGAATGGAATTCTCTAGTCAACCCTTAGCCTATTTTCCAATGTTTTAATTATAATAAACAAGGAAACTGTGTGAATCAATGCACTAAGACAAGGGCTGTCAATGAAACCCAATCATAATAATCGCCATGTCCTTGAGAGAAAGGGTGATCTTAAACCATCAACACTGTTAAGATGGATCCCAACAACAAAGTGGTGAAATTATTCATTTAAGGATATAAAACATAATATTTGATTCTATTTATATACATTATTTCATATCATCCAAGTTTTGTATAACTATTCAAACACCACATCAAAACAAGTTAGTTGAGTTATCGGTGAAGATGGAAAATCAGTCATTATTGTATCCCAAGCATATATCTCCTCCCCTATAAAAATTGTTTGTCACATTCCTTAGAAAACCTTTTGATACTATCTTTAGTATAATTTTATGCTATCCTGGGTATGGATTTACTTTCCTTGTATAGATCCAACATAAATTTTCTAGAGAAGGAAATCACCCTTCATATCACAAATCACGCTCCGATTCTATACAAGTGAAAATAGGGGGAGGATTATCCTTTGTAATCATTATCTCAATCATGGATAGTATTTAATTATGAGAAATCATATCTAATATAAATAAATGAGACTCAGGAAAAGATCATCCTTTATGTCATACTTGTTGTGAGTCAATACACTAATGTTTTTACTAAATAATTGACTCATCTTCCTTCTATCTAATAGGTTGATTTATTGATCAAACTTATACCTAGATATTTTCCAATATTCAAGACTCCGTAATGAATGGACACTACTAAACTTGAAGAGATGAATAAGTAACTAAATGATCTAGATAAAGTGTTTATAATCCTATGTGATTCACCATGGGGTGCACCAGTCCTTTTAATCCAGAATAAAGATGGGTCAATGTGACTCTTTATTGATATTCATGAGCTCAAAATGACCATAATAAAGAACTAGTATCATCTAACACAGATTTAGGACTTTTTCTATTAACTATGTGGATCCCAATACTTTTTTGAGGTGTATCTTCAATGAATATATTATCAAGTAATGGTTAAGAAGGATGATATACCTAAGACTAATTTTGGTACAATTCATGAGCACTATGAGTTCATAATAATGTCATTTTTACTCACTAATGATCTATCTTCATAGAATTCATGAATAGACTCTTTAGGAATTAACTCAACATATTTATGGTAGTCTTTATAGATGATATTATTATATAATCTAAAATAAAGGAGGGACAAGAGGATCATTGAAATATTGTACTGAAGACTTTATGAAAAGAAAAATTTATAAGCCAAGTAGAGTAAATTAGATTTTTGTGTGGAGAAATAAACATTTATATGGATTTTTGTCACTAATAAAGGGATATCCATGGATAATTTAAAAATATAGGCAATTGAAGTATGGACCAGACCAACATCTATGATGGAAAGACAATTTTTACTTGGATTAGTTGACTATTATAGTTTGTTTATGAGAAATTTCTCATGATTTTCAAGACCACTGACCAAAATAACTTGGAAGTGAATGATTTTTTTCGAGACTAATTAATGTGAGGAGATATTTAAAGATTTAAATAAGAGTCTATTAATTATATATATACTCACATTACCCACCAGTAGTGAAGGATTTGTGATCTATAGCGATACATCTAAAATGGATTGGTTTGTGTACTGATGATAGATGAAAAAGTGATAGCATAAACCTCTCTAAAATTAAAGATCCATGAGAAAAACTAACCAAACCATTATCTATAATTGTATGTAGTGATGTTCAAATTAAATATTTTGTGATAATATCTCTACATAGATAAGTGTGACATATATACAAATCAGAAAATACTTTATATGTTCGCATAGAAATAGATAAATATAATCCAATAGAGGTTGTAAGATATGATCAATGATTATGATTGTTTAATCCATTACCATCCTAGGAAAGTGAATTAAATGGTGGATTCTCTAAGTAGATAGTATCACACAACCCTATCCATGATGAGGATTCCAAGGAATCCAATATTATTGGACATGAAAATGATGGATAGGGGACTAATAAAAATATATTAAATAATTGTTCACCTATCCATTCTTGAGAGGATCAATGAGGCCCAAAATGATTATTATGTTCTATCTAAAAAGGTATAAAATATTTGAGAGTTCAAATTTTCTAAATATGGAGTTATAAGTTTTGGAACCCAGATATGTATCCCCTAAAAACTAAAAATGAAGAGGGAATTTCAAGAAGATGAACAAAGGTCATCCTTCATTTTTCATCCAGGAAGCACTAAGATGTATAGAAATAAGAGAGATAAAATTAAGAGGGATATTAAATAATTTGTATCTATATTCTTGGTATGCCAACAAGTAAAGGTTTAATGACATAAGTATAATGGTATTATTCAACCATTTATCATACAAGTATGTAAATGGGAAAAAATAATAATGGATTTCATTATAGGAATCCCTAGGACATATAAAATTAATAATTCCATTTGGGTAGTAGTAGATCACCTTAAAAAGTCAGTGCATTTTTTTACAATAAAGGAAGATTTATCTCTTGAACAACTCACCAATATATACATAAGATAAGTTTTACTACTACAGGGAGATACAATATCTATTGTATTTGATCATAATCTGAGGTTTAACTCGAGTTTCTAGATAATAATTCAGTAAGAATTTGATACAAAGCCGAGTTTTAGTACTTCTTATCACCCTCAAACATATACTATATCTAAGAGAACCATTCAAAATCTAGAGGATATACTCACACTACTGAAAATAAGATCTATACCAATAGTTTTGGGCAAACCATTGGTAAAGTTCACTTATATGGACCTATACCAACAATTTGGCCAAAACAATTGGTATAGGTCACGAATTTGGATATATACCAACAGTTTTGGAGAAACTGTTGGTATAGGGGGGACCTATACCAATGGTTTGGGGAAAACCGTTGGTATATGTCACTTATATGGATCTATGACAATGTTTTTGGCCAAACTGTTGGTATATGTTCATAATAGAGACCCTATACCAACGGTTTTCCCCAAACCATTGGTATAAGTCACCCCTATACCAACGGTTTGTCCAAAAACGTTGGTATAGGTCCCAAAATCAATGAATCTATACAAATTATTCTCAAAACCATTGGTATAGGTCTATACCAACAATTTTTAGAGCTTTGGTATAGTTACATGTATTTTTCATGGAATCTTATTATTGAGAACATTAAATAAATAAAAATTTAAAATATTTATGATAACACACATATATATATTTATGAAATTATGTTCAAAAAATTCAATTTAGGTTAGTTTTTAGGTCATTCAATCATAAACTTGAGGTATTGGGATAAAAACCAACTGAAGGCTTCTTTTTTGAAATACATATACCAACGGTTTTATGGAACCGTTGGTATAGATTTTTAATATTACTTATACCAATGGTTTTGAAAACTGTTGGTATAGGTCTATACAAATGGTTTTCCTAAAACTGTTGGTATAGAACTATCCCCGCATCTTACTTGGAAAAAGTTCTCCAAACCATTGGTATAGAATATACCAATGGTTTGGAGGCCTGTACTAACGGTTTCAAACTGTTGGTATAAGGTATTTTTCTAGTAGTGTCAGATCATGTTTAGTATATTTACATGGATGTTTGGGTCAAAACCTTACCTTAATTTAATTCTTATATAACAAAATATTTCATCCTATCATTCAAATGGCACCTTATGAGGATCTGTATGGGAATAGGTGTCGAAATCCAACATGTTTGGATGAAGTTGGATATGGGGAGCTGATAGGACCTGATCTTGTCTAAGAGATGATAGATAAGGTTTAAACCATTCAATGTAATATGAAATCTATGCAAAGTTGATAGAAAATATATGTATACAATCATCAATGTGATCTAGAGTTTGAGGTTAGATATAATGTGTTCTTTTATATATCGCCATGGACGAAATTAATGAGGTTTGGGGAAAAGGGAAAGATTGTTTCAAGATACATCATCCCCTTTAACATCCTTGATCACATCAGAGTTTTGGCCTATCAACTAGAACTCCCACCTAACCTATCTCATGTACATTATGTGTTCCATGTATCCCTATTAAAAATTTATATATCATAAACCTCATGTTTACTGAATCTAGATATGGTACCCTTATAGAATGAACTTTCATATGAGGAGTATCCGGTGATGATCTTAGATCTTAGAGACAAAGTTCTATGAAACAAGGAAACTTTCCTGGTTAAGTGTTGTGGCCGAATCAAAATTTTTTGTAAGAAACATGGGAACAAGAAGGGGAAATGAAACAAAAGTACCGTTGTCTATTTTAGTGTATGAAATTAAATTTTGAGGTAGAAATTTTTGAAGGGGGAGAATTTAATGACCCAAACATTTATAAATAAAATTACCTTTTCAAATGAATAAATTACTTATTGAGAAATGCAGTTACAGAAAACACATGCACTACTTTGGTTATTTTGGACCATTATAAGTTATATCCTGTCAGATTTAAAATACCATTAATTATCATAACCATTGATATTATAGTTTTTGTATAGTGATAGTTATAATTAATATATATTAAGGGTCATGATAAATCCAACTGACAAAGACAAAAGAAGTGATGGCCACGAATAGTAGGATCGTACCTAATAAATTCCATTTATCAAATCTTCCAAGGGAGATGAAATTACTGGGATTTTCTCTTGACCAAGATCAAGATGACATCTAATAGCTAAATCATGATAGAAACCATTTATGGTATAAGTTTAAGCTTATCAATATCATGCCCCAAACCATGTTCATCGAACCACCCTAAGAAAGTGTCACCATCGCACACCTAACCCTTGTAGAATACGCTAGCGTAATTAGGGGTAATGTATCTAGACCCTAACAGTATGAATTTTTATATTTCTATAATAATTATATTTATCCTATTTTATTATTACTTTATAATTGATTAAATAATGAGTTTTATAAAAATTATATTTTGATACGATGAATCAAAAATTGTATTTTTGGGAAATATATAGTTTCAATCAAGAAACTCTTTTTGGTGACTTCAAGATTTTTTGAAATAAATGATACATTAATAAAATATTCTTATAAAATAATTTTATGAAGTCAAATGAAACTTTTATAAGGGTAGGAAACGGTTATCATCGTAAAAACCCATATTTTTTTACAAATATTTATTTTTTATTTAAAAGTATAAATTTTCATATGTAGATAATTATTTTTGATAAAATAAATATTATTTTTGAAATTAAAACATCAAAATTATCCAATAGTAAATTTTTCATAATTTTATGAGATAACCTAATTTTTGGGTAAAAATTAAATACAATATAAATATACAATATGTATTATGACATCATAAAATCCCAAAAGTTATGTGATAAATACTATAAATAGTATCCAAGATCTAAATCATGTTTCACTATAAAAACAATAGATTGGAAGTGGTTTTTTAGAATGGGTTATGCACAACCCCCTCTAAATTTTTATCATTTTTTCTTTGAAATATTTGGTTGGATTTTAGAAGTCTTTGTGTCAAAACCACAAATAATTTAGTAATTAGTGGACCTATATGTCTGGTTGGATTTATCAGTTATATATGTATAGTATTCTTTTGGATATATATTAGAGGCTATATATATGTAACATGGAAATTATTTTTTATAGGAAATAGTGGGGGTTTACAACCCTCTCTAATCTCTTAAATTAGAGGGGTTCGTAAACTATCATTATTCCATTAGATTAGAGGGGGGTTTTAACCACTTATAATTTTAGAAATTAGATGGAGTTCATGAACCCCCACTAATACATTTTATTATAGGGGTTTTTAACTCTCTCTTAAATTTAATTTATTTTTTAAAATAAATCTCATATAAATTCATATTTTATAATATATATGTGTGGGTGCACATGTGTGTGTGTGTACATATATATATATATATATATAACATAAAAACAATATATAAATTTATTTAAATGCATTATAAACATATATATATATATATACATGATATAAATACATTAAATAAGTAATTATACATATAAAAAAAATGTATACATATATATATATTGGTATATATAATATAAATTTAATTATAAATATATTTATTCAAATATGTAAAATTTATATATGGTTTTATAAATACTATACATTTATATTATGATTTATATTATACATATATTATATTAAATATATTTTTATTGTATATTATGTATAAATACATTTATATTATATAATGTATACAAATAAATTTAATATAGTCAAAATTAAATATAAATATTTATTATATATTATATATTTATATTATATATATTTTATTATAAATATTTTATTATATATATTATATATTTATTTTATATATATCAGTATAACATATTAATTATTAATTAATTTAGTAAATATAAATCTTTTAATTTTATTATATATTTCAAATTATATGATTGTATTTAATTGTATTTGTATGTATACATAAGTATAATTGAATAATGTTTTGTACATTTTTATATGTTTATTTGTATAAATTCTATTTCATATAATATTAATTACATATAACATAAAATAAAAAACATATTAAGTAAATATATATATATAAATATAATTTATTTAAAAATAAATCATATAAAAACCCAATATTTTAGTTTTTATAATTTATATTCTAATAATCATAAATATATTTTTAAATAATTTGTTTATGATTTTATATTATATATAATTAATATTATATGATATAAAATTTATAAAAATAAATACATATTAATGTATATAATATTATACAACTATATGTATTGAAATACATATATATTAATGTACATAATATTATATAATTATATTTATTGAAATACATATAAATATTAATGTGAATAATAATAAAAGTATGTATTGAAAAAAATTATATAAATATTTTTATAAATTGTATTTCATATAATATTAATTATATATTTGTATAAATTGTATTTTATATAACATTATATAAATATTTGTATAAATTTTATTTCATATATAATATTTTTTTGAATTATATTTCATGTAATACTGATTATATATAATATAAATATTTGTTTAAATTGTATTTAATATATATGTATCTCTTATAATATTAATTTTTTAAAATATAATAAAATTTATAGAAATAAATATATATTAATTTATATAATAATAAATATATGTATTGAAATAAATTATATAAATATAATTTTAATGAAATTATATAAATAAATTAAATGAATGATTATATATATTATAAATAAACATGTACATAATATATAAATATGTTTTTAAGTATATAAATAATTTACATAAATATATAAATATATGTGTATATACATAACATAAATAGAATTATAAAATATATACTCAAATGTATATAAATAAGCATATACAATATATAGTTTCTATAGATGTATAAATTTAATATAATATAAATGTATTATAATATAAATACTTAAATATCTAATATAAAAATTTATATATTAATTTATATAATTATATATGCATTTACATATTTATTGAAAAAATATTCATTTCAATTAGTTTCATAATATATATAAATAAAATAATGTGTAAATATATTAATAAAATCCAAATGTCATGGTGGTAGAAGCTCCTAGAGCTTATGCTGGAGGTTTGGTCTTCAAAACCTACCTGAAAAAATCTTTTAAAATCCTTATGGGGTGCACAGGTGAATGAGAGCGGGAACAGAGGGACGGGGTGGATGGGCCATGCGTGAATGGGAGGGGCTGGTGGGATGTGTTGCAGGTGTGATAGGGGTTCTAGAATGAATAGGAAGGGAGGTATGGATGGGTCGTGGGTGAATAGGAACTAATGGTTGGGTAGGGGATGGGTCGCGGATGTGATGGGGTACTATAATGGGAAGGGACTCCGCGTGGGTGTGGCCCTGGAATAGCAAGTGGGTGTCGTGAACTAGAGGGATAAGAGGGGTCGCTTCATGTGAGAAGGTTTAAATATATATATGTAGATAGTTTTAGAAACTGCCACTATTATAGTTCAATTAGAGGGGGTTTAACCCCCTCTAATTGAAGATAAAATAGAGGGGGTTCTTAGAACTGCCTCTAATATGGTTCATGCAACTCAACTAGTGGTGGTTTTTAACCACCACTAGTTCAATCCATAATTCAAAGGGGGTTAAACCCCGCCTCTAAAATTTGATCCAGTGGTGAAATTAGTGGGGGTTTTAACCACCCATAATATAACTACTACAAAATTATTCATTACTTTACCAAGAGTTCCTCAAAATTTCCTCTAACAACATTGGGCGGACACATTAGAGGAGGTTCCTCATAACCACCGCAAATGTGTTTAGAAGGGGTTATAACCCCTTCTAAACTAAACAACAACCCCTAAAATTGGGTATTTTTTGTAGTGTTTCCCCTTTAATATAATGTGTTTTTATATTATTTTATTTATTTTTTAAACCCTTAATGAATCCTTCAAAACTTATATTATATTTTAAGGTTATAAAACTAATTCTTTATGAACATGACTCACTTCCACATAACCAAGGGTATTATTTTAATAAGTTTTATTATTATGCATATAAAATATTTCAAATCAATTCTATTTGCTAAAAACCATTGTAAAAAATCATGGAAAGGTTTTCGGTTTTGATTATTTTATCATATATAGTCCAAAACCTATGTTTAAAAATTAATAAAACAAAATTACCACTCTTTTTCTATAAAGAACCCACCCAACCACCCATTCCTTTTCACTAAAAAACTTTGAGGATGAATTTAATCTAAATTTACCTCTCTATATCCCTACCAAGGTGTTCCTAATCTATTAAGAAGCTCCTCCCAAGATTTTATAAGTGCCCTCTCAAGGTAAGGGATCCTCTCCTCCTCTTTATTCAAGAACTTCTTTATATTATGCCTTTTTATTTGTAATTCCTCATGTTGGAATATGTTTTTACACATCACATTCTCTATCCATATTATTTTTAATTAATTATATATCCACTTTATTTCTCATTAAACCCTTCCATGAATCTTTATGTGCACCTGTTATACTGCCAAAATTATCCTATGACCAAACTTTTGTGTAGTGAATACCCATCCCCATTTCAACTCAAGTGTATTCACAATGATATACATATCCTTCATTAATTAGTTAATTCCATTTATATAATCCACACTTCTTAATAATGGTATTAAAAGTGATTAAAGGCACTGATATGTTGTATTATCTATGTGGAACACAAATTCATGTACATGAAATGAATGTGATGGTTTGGTCCGGAATTACATAGCTCTCCAATGTATTGGGTAATGTTTTTATCTCATGATATACCATGTATAGTGAACAAGAGGTTATCATAAGCATGTTATGTTATGATGTCTAGGTGGTTATCCTTTTCTTATGTTTATGATGTTATGTTTTATGTTATTGACACATTCTCATATTTTATTTATTTTATCATCTTATTTAATGTTTTGATGTTAAAGTTTATAATTATCACACCTCTTATGAAACCTTTTCATGCCTCTTGACTCACATGTATTACCTTAACTTATTTTATGCTTTGATTATTCACTTACTAGTATTTATATCTCACCCCTTTCTTATGTACATCCTCGGTTTATCTAATACTTTTTTAAAATGGTAATGGAATTTTAAGGGGATGTTATGGAGCTTTTAAATAAACTTTTTTACCAATGTTTCAAGTTATTAAAGTATGTACCAAATTTATAAAATACACTTGACCTCATGATATTATTGGATTGTATTAAGTGTGTTTTTATTTAATAAATCATGTGTTAATGTGTATAAAATAAATGGGTTGTCATTGATTATATTCTATGATCATTTGAGATGAATGGTCAATTGATTGAAATCACACTCAGTAACATGAACTTGTGATTGATTGATAGGATGATTAGGTGTGAGGTTGGTTTAATGGTGTTTACACAGTGCATACTTCATTCTTTATTAGGGGTGTCTCAAAATTATTTAAATAATATACTATCCTAAATAATGTTTAGGAAAGGTAAAATAATTGTTACACAGCCCAAGGATCTAACCCTTATGTATCTCTCACTATTTTTTGGAACTTTACAACAGCTTCAACTCTCATGGATGATTATTCCATTACCATTTCTTCAACTTTAGTTTATTCATAGTGAAAACAGAATTAAATTTAGTCTCTATTCATGTGATTCTGAATTGATTACTAAAATTTTGAAATATAATTTCAAGCCTTTAATAGCTAAAATCAATACCAAGATCAATGCATGGAATCAGAATAAACCCAACAAAATGAAAAAACTACAAAAACTCATTTTTTTAATCCATTTATCATTTAATGTTTAGATTCTACTAAGTATCCAAAACTAGTGATTTTATTCAGTTCTATCTAGATTAGGGGGTTATTTTCAATTGAAAAGTAGTTCAAAAATAAGGAAAAATGGGCTCTCATCACTTCCCCACACTTACATTATTTCACTCTTGGTCAATATAATGAATAATATTTGTTCAAAAAAGATTTTTATTTCCTAGAATTAAGTACTTAAACCAATGAAAAATAAAATTATAAACTTATACACCATTTTAATTATTATAAAAATCAATGAATTTAATACACTCTCTTTACTTAAATTAAATCAAGAGATTTTATTCAAGGTATATGGACATAATAGATTTCAGTGGAATCAGGATTTTAACAAGGGGTGCCTTTCTAATCCATTTCCCTCGAGTTATTTTTCAAACATACTTAGTACTTCATAAATAATATTTAGATATATTATCTATTCCTTCTTTATCTAAATTCAAAATTCCCAAAATCTTTTCATCCCCTTTCTCAATTATAATTTATTTAATTTTTTCCCAACATATTTTTGAAAAGAACTTATTGAATAAGTATAGATAAACCCAGAAGTAAACCATCCCAATATAATAGGTATCCCCAAGTAATAATTATAATAGTCAATGCATAGAATCAATTATTGGGAAGATGCATCTCATGTCACTCTTACTCTTATTTGATGTTAAACATACACACATGTGATTATATTGACTTAGGTATACTATTATATTAGTTATCATCTTCTTGTTTTACTCTATTTCATATGAGTTATTTGATTTTGTTTTAGGTAGGCTGCTTACTAAGGTTGGGTAACCTAAGTTCAAATTCATCATCTAAGTTCCCTCGGGATATGATTTTGGTTCCACAAATTTCTTCTTCATTTATAATTCTTTTCCCAATTCTAAGGAAAATAATATCCATGAAATAGAAATAAATTCACTCAACAATCATCTAATTCTAAAAATTTTATAAATAATGAAATCCATCCACTCTAGAATTTTACTTCTTTCTAGGAAAGAAAAAATTTGGGTTCAAGTTTATTAACTAAAAATATAACACCCTGAGAAAATCAAAAAAAATTATTTTGTTTATAAATAAAACTAACGAGGTAATGATTTAAGAAAATGGTTTTATAAATATTGTCAATAATCAAAATGTATTTTGAATCGAAGTATAACTTATTACATTATATTTTTATAAATTAATATTTTAATATATTTCTATAATTTAAATATCATATATATTTATTACAAGGATATATATATATATATGAGTATTATTTTTAATAATAAGTGCATTTAATAGATTATTTGTTTTATAGAAAATCAATATTTTATAAAATTATAACATTTAAGAACAATATATGTAGTATACCAGTAATAAATGATTTTAGCAAAGTCACTTCATACTAAAGAAAATATATTTTATGAAATTATAAATTAACTAAATTATTATAATAAAATTTAAATTATTAAGAAAATGCATTTAGTATTGTTATTAACATGAATTTTTTTATCAATGTTAAATATAATATTTTTAGTTATTATAAAATTATTCCTAATCATGTTTAAAAAATGAGTAAATTAAATCATAATATTTTATATAACATGTATATATATTTATAAGTTAATTATTTGACAAGAAAATAAGTCATATTTCAACATAATGGGATGAAAAAAATGAAAAAAATAAAATTACTAAATAAAATATGAGTATAATTTTTTGTTCATATTGAACATTATGTATATTCAGTTTATATATATATATATATATAAACGATGAAACGGAATAAGAAAACAAAGAAACAAAATGAAGAAGAGTGTGGGTTAGGGTTTGGCGTGACAGGATTGCAAGATAGGAGGGAGAGCATGACTGAGAGTCAAGGCCTTCGAGTCAAGACCAGGGCGAGCACAGCCAATTGACTTTTCGAGTTGAGGCCGAAGTAGGTGAGTGTGAGTTCAGATTGATGTCGATCTAGTTCATCTTTAGATGTAGGGTTGAGGATGATCGCTGCAGTGAGAGTTTTTGACTACTGTTCAAAATACGAGAAGTATGTTTTGGATCGAAATGAATGTCAATTTTGGTGTATTAACTCTCTATTTCATCGTTATCCTTTGATTTTTTTCAGATTTCAACCGATACCATTACATGTTTTTCTATGGGTTTTCTTCATAGAATCTTATTTTTTTTTCATTTCAGTTGAATTTTTTATTCAATCGGAGAACAATTTTTTTTCATCGTTTGATTCTTTAAATAATTGAAAATGATTGTGGTCCCATTCTTCAATGAATTTAGTTCGATCTCATTCAATTCCATATCTTCATCTTGTTTGTATTTTTCTCCGAGCAATATCACTTATTTTAATGCTTTGTCCCAATTCATCAATTCTTGAACCACTAGCATATGGTAATCGAGATTCTCTTGATTATATATTACTATATATTAAAAATATATCCTTTGATTTTTCTTGGTTTGGATATAGTTTGAAACAGAACTGATTTTATTTTTCTTTGATGATTTTTTAAATAGTCTCTTCCAGTTACACAAACAAATTTTTCCTTCCCACTGTTGTCAACATATTCAAGTTGTAATAATATATATATATATATATATATATATATACATACAGTGAGTTTGGACCTATAAAAAAAGTGTCTGCGTGTTTACTTTTAGTTTTCTTATGAGTTCCCTTGAGGCAAAGAGATTGTGTTTTATTTTCCAAGAGATGGGAGTATGAGAGTTTGTGTTATGCCAACAATAGGAGAAAGAAGTTTTCTAAAAATACCATGTAGGAGACTCTATTTTATGCTATTTATTTTTCAGATTTTCAATAATTTATTATATCGAAATTATTTTCCCTTGATTTCTACATGAATTTGAATTATCATGTTAAATTAAAATGTTTTATTTTCAAAATTTTGTAAGGGGTTTATTCAACTAAATCATTCATGTCTATGTTTATTTTATCAAAATTATGTTCAAATTGTTTTGGTCTAATGGGTTTGCTTATAATTTTATTTGAAATTCCATTATTATTTTTGTAAGGGACTATTACTATTTTTATTTGATTTATTTGAAATTCAATTTGTTTATCGTGATTTTAATTTTATGGGTTTGTGTGTAAGGGAGACTTTCTATACTCTTAAATCCTTATAGAAACATATTATTATACTTCATTTTATTTTATTTCAAGCAGTTTTTCTTATTTTAAATGGTATGGTTTCTATTTTCTGGTTTTGGGTATTTGGAAAATTATTTCTAAAGAAGTTTCTTTAATGGTTTTCTTAAAAATCAACATGTTTTCAATTTTGGAAGTATTTTGATAAGATTTAGTAAATAGTTCTAAAATTTTTAGAACCGTTTAATTATTTTAAATTTATGATTTTATTTGTATAATTCAAATTTATTTTGGAAGACATCTCATATAAAATCATGTGAAGAATATATATACATATATACATGTATATATATATATACAAACTTGCATGATGTTCAAGTATATAATTATTTTAAATAAATTATTAATCAAGTATGAATTCACATATGAATTTATAAATTAATGATATCATAATTTTATGATGTGCATGTCATATTGAAATAAAAACGGTCGTTATACATCGATGATATTATTTTCATTTATATATCCTTGAGAAATTAAATAAACTTTGAAAAAATGAATTTTTATGTCAATATGGATGAAATTATAAGTGTGTGGATGTCGATTAATCTTTTGTGTGATTACGCAACATCATATATCATGAGATTTGATCGTACCATGTCGAATATATAAATTTCAGTAAAGATTAGTATTTATTTGTTCCAAGAATGATTATAAATATATCTTCAAAAATAAAACTCCAGTGAAAATTATATATATATATATAAGGAAAGCTAATACAAAAATGTTTTATAAAAACCGATACTCAATCTTTGTAAATACGATAGGGAATTTGATAGTAAATCCATCCCCCAAGTGGGTAGGCCCAAGATAGCCTTCAATGTTTCGAGTGTCCTTAGTTGTTTTGTTTTTAAGAGCTTGCTTAATATTTTCAAATGAATCACTAGATTAGTTTAAAATTGTTTTCAAAGTACAATTATTTTTGAAAGCATTATAGTATTTTGTAAAGGTTGTTTTACAAATGTATTTACAATTGAACATTTTATAAGTATTATAAAATTGATATTTTTAAAATGGATTTATCAAAGGTTTTCAAAACCCCTTATTAGGAACCTTTTTTGATCACCCTACATTTTCAAAATATTTTTCACAGGTTTCCTTGAAATCATGAGTTGGTCGTCTTTGTGGTAGCACGCGCAGAAGAGGAGTTGATCTTTCATTTCGTTTTAATTTATTTTATAACTCTGATGTTTTTCTTAATCATGTGTATTTTCTCTAAAACCTAGACTGGTAAAAGGTCCTCATTAGTATAAAGTGTTGTGTAATTGTTTTGTTAATTTTATAAAAACAATTACACTGCATTTTTCAAGCATCATGTCTAGAAGAGTGGGCTCGGGGCGTTATAAAAAAACACTCTAAAACATTAAAAAAATAATACATAAATTGTGTAAAAAATATAAAAATAGGTTTTTCAACATCACATTTTTCTTTATTTTAAAAAAAATCTTATAAATAGACAATGGAAAACCACAAAAGAGCAATTTCATCCTATGTTACTTGTTTATCTCCTTTACACCTATATTAGACTCAACTCTAATAAATTCCATCTTGAATTTTTTAGGAAAAAAAATAGATTTATAATTAAAAGTTATCTAGACTAGTTTCAAGAAAAGATACAACTTGGGTTTCCATTATTTAACAATAGTAGGAAGGGGTCTGGACTCCTTCATTGGCTATTTCAATAAGTCTTCATAGAAATTATTCTATTTTTCCATTCACCGTGAAGGGGTGTTGTGATTTAGCTATTTTTATTTCAATTACACCAAATGGAAATTTATTAGTATTATATAAGGTCCATTACAATTAGAATGAAACTTAGCAATAATGAGCTTCATACTTGAGGAGAACAGCATCACTTTATCTTGAACTTGAATGTCTCTTATCTAGATAGGTATTTCATGGATATATTTGGCCTTCTCTTTATATAGCAGGGTGTTCTCAAATTCTTCCCTCCACAACTTCTCAAGTTCCATCATCTATATCTTCATCTACTCTCCATACTTTCCAAACTCTAGGTTAACTACCTTGATAGTCCAATAGGCCTTATGTTTTAGCTAAAAAAGTGAAGAAAAAAAATTCCATAAATAATTCTATAAGGTGATATACCTAAGGGGGTTTTTAAAGTATAATTGTATACCCATTGTGTATATCCAAGCTTCTTACTCTAGACCTTCTTGGTGGGTTAAACTATCTTCTCTAGAATCCTCTTAATATATTTTTTTGATACCTTAGCATGCCAGTTTTTCTAGGGGTGGTAGGAATTTTAGGTTTTATGGCACACTTCATAAATCTTCATAAGGGATTTCATGTTCTTATTGTATCAGTGTGCACCTTGGTCACTGTTTATGGCACAAGGAACTCCAGACTAATAAAAAATGTTTAGTTTTAGAAACTCAATTGCAATTATGGATTCATCAATTTGGGTGGATTTTTCTTCAATCCATTTGGAAACATATTCCATTATTAATAGAATATATTAAAATCCAAATGTTATAGGAAATGGGCTAAAAAACCAGTCCCAAAACATAAAATAATTTATAAAAAATCAAATTTTGTTGGTGTATTTCCAGTTTTTAGAAATTATACCAATAATTTTATTGTTTGGACATAGTTTACAGAAATTATTTGAGTATTTAAAAATTAATAACCAAAATAAACCATCTTTTAAAATATTCCAAGATTTTAGTTTCGGTCTAAAATTTCCTCCACATACAAGTCTATGATAAAGTTAAGTATATAATTAACTTATTGTCCAGGAATTAACCTCTTAATCAATTGGTCATTATAAAATTTCCATAAATAAGAATCATACTAAACATAAAACAGTGACTCAAATTTTGATTTAAAAGTTTTATTAGTAATAAATAAGTGAGGTACCTTTGATGGGTCTAGATAATTGACCAAATAAACATACCAGGGAACTTGGGTAAATTTTTATAGTTTCCCTCTAGGGAAGGAGTCATCCATGTTTGTTTCACTCGGTAGTTATATCTTCACAATGTGAGGTAACCTACTCATATAGTCTGCTACCATATTTTTACACCCCTTTTTCTTTGATAAACAAGAAAAATTCTTACAGAAATGGTATTCAGATCACTAGCCTTGAATTTTATTTGAATTTCTTGATCAAATACCTAAGTGTAGGATGGTCATAAAAATTGTTATTTTTCTTTCTAACATATGTGGATTAAAAATTTCAATAGAAACAAAAATTGAAGAAAAAATATATTTTATGTTGTTGTGTAATTAATTTAGGTTATATCCCAGTCCTACGAAGTGTTGGATATAACTTGTGGGTGTCTATCAATTTTCTAGGTTAGTACAACACCAATATATTTGTTTGAGGTGTCACATAGTATCTCAAAGGGTTTGTTCAAGTTAGGTGGGAAAATAATAGGGGTTGTAGTCAATATTTTCTTAATCTTATCAAAATCTATTATGTATGAATCATCAAATGAAAATTTAGTCACTTTCTTTAGTAGGTTAGTTATTGTAAAATAAATATTTCTAAAGTCCATAAAAAACCCTATATAAAATTAAACTTGGCCTTAAAATGATCTAATATGCTTACTAGTGGTTGGATAGAGTGGTGTAGAAATAATTTCAACCTTGTAATTATTTACTTTAATCCCATGTTTAGAAATTATGTGGCCTGAAACATTTCCTATCTCCACTATGATATGAAATTTTTCAAAGTTTAAATCCAATTTTATTTCAATAAATGTTTTTAAAACATTTTCTAGAATTTCAATGAATGTATCAAAACTTGTTCCATAAATAGAAAAATTATCTAAAAATTACTCAAATAATCTCTCAATCAGGTTTGAAAAGATGTTTACCATGCAGCATTGAAAATTAATTAGGGGATTTTATGATCTTAAGGCAATCCTTTGGTAAGAAAATTTATCAAAGGGACATGTGAATATAGTTTTTCCCTATACTTCCAAAGCTACTAGAACCTAAAAATATCAAAAAAAACCCATCAAGGAAATAATAGTAACCCTTCCCGGCTAGACTCTCTAACATTTTATCAATAAAGGTATTGAGGAAGTCACATGTTTTATTCATACGGTTCAATTTTCTATAGTCAATACAAACCCTCCAGCTATTATGAATCCTAATAGGCACCAACTCATTGTTTTTATTATGTACAATTATGATTCTATTATTTTTTGGGGACTATCTAAATAGGTCTCATCCATTTAGAGTCTAATATGAGGTATATGATTCCAAATTCAATAATTATCTCAACTTCTTTTTTTAAAACTTCGGTCAGGGTAGGGTTGAGCCTTATTTAGGGTCGTCTCATAGGTTTAGACTCATTTTCGAACAAAATATAGTGCATATGGGTGGTTTGGATAATCCCTAGGATATCTCCTAATGACCATCCTATGTCTTTAGAATTTTGTTTCAAGATGTTCAGTATTTGGTTTTCCTTTTTAGGTTCTATCTAGTTTAAGATTATGATAGGAATTTTATCATTTCATTTTAGAAAAGAATATTTCATGTTTGAGGAAATCAATTTTTGTTCAAGAATAGAGGGAATATCAATGAGGATAAAAAATTAGTGTTTTACATGGTTGAAACCTATACATGTAGGGAAGAATTATTTGTGGTATTTTTGTCAATATTATAAAATAAAATTAATAATTACCCATAATTATTTCTAGATTTACGTAATTTTCAAAAATTGACTCATCAAAAAAATATAGTGAATCCAAGGACTTTCCTAGTAAAATTATGTCATCAAAAGTTTTGATTTATTTCTTAGAATAACAAGGAATTTCCAAATGGTTCATTGTAAAAATATATTATTTATAATGTTAGTATTTCATTGAATCTAAAATTTTAACGTTCACTGTATATTATATAATATTCATTGAAAGTGTCCATTTATTAACATTTATTATTGTTTTAGAAATTCTGAGGAATGGTCTACTTGAGATAATGGGAGAATGAGCATAATCTCTTTCTTCTACCATGTTCGGAATGTAAAAATCAGCAAGGAAACAAAATCTTTCCATGATTACTAAAACAACTTATAGAACTCCAACTAGGTAGAAAGTGGTTAATTTTTCAAGTTGTAAAACCACTCAGGTGGTTTTGAGCTCTACTATCAATGGGGAATAATAATAAAATTAAGCCATTACATTGATTCATATTCCCAAATAACATAATGTATCTTAAAAAAATAGTTATCTTATAGTTCAATGGATAGTGAATGTACCTAAGTATTGTAATTGTCTAGGTAATTGTGGGGTAATAAGGGGAGAGAAATTTATTCCTAAAATTACCTATTCATGTTATTGTAGTTTATTATTTGTTGTTAATATTTCCTTAAGAAATTTTTTATGCTATGGGATTTGGTGTATAGCTCCCAATATAGGGATATTGATCTCTAAAATTTTCAATATTTAAAATATCTCTTGTTGTAATACTTATTAATTGGTTTTCTTAGGTGGTTTAATTATTATTGGGAAGGTAGGTTGAGGTTGATTTAGGTCTTCCATTTTGTCCTTTTCCCTTATCCTTATTCACTAGTGGTGTCTCCACATAAACTTCTTCTTCATGTTTTTTTCAGGGATAGATTTTTCAGGTTCTCCAAGCTAGCTACTTCCAGATTTGGCCTCCTTTGGTGATTCTTCGTTTTTCTTAATATTATTTATACTCCTTAAAAAATTGAACTCATATTCCCCCTTGGTGTTATAAATTTATTAGGCAGGAGGTTTACCTAAATCTCATTTTTTTCAAGTCATTAAGGGTAGGTAAAATTTGGCTAAATAGTTCTTTTAGCTCCTTAAAGTTTAAATCATGACTGATGTTGGACTTAACATTCTATTTCACTAGATCCTTTACTGAGTGCCCTCAAGATTTCCATTGTTTATATCTTGTAGAAGGATAAGAATTTTGTCTCTAAAATAGTGATGGGCATAAATTTTGTTGAAAGTTTTCCTAGAAGGGTTGCCTCTATGTTTATTAGTCTCTTTCTCATAATTGGGTATTGGAATAATTTTTGAATCCTTGATTTCTTACTGGTTATTATTGGTATTGTATCTGGTACATATAATCATAGTTTTCTTACACTTGAGGGGGACATCAGTGTATTTCTCCAAAGAATAACAATGTTGGTAGACCTAAGGGGGTAAAGAACGTGTGGTCTCTTAATGTCACACCCAAACCATGATTTATTAATTAGTTAATTATAATTGTTTTTGTTTTTGAGTTTTTGGTCGAACTGGTTTTAAATTTTAAAATTTAGGGGTCTCCATTATAGGTGAACGATTGGTGCATGGTTATTAGAAACTATGTTCAAACTTTGTGAGAGCATATATAATTTCCATAGATATGAATCACATGATCAGCACACAGTTTGTAAAATCATGCGGCTACCCATATAGGGTGACCAGTGCCTCTAATAGAGGTGTATGGTCGGTTCATAGTTTGACTAACCATGCACGGTTTCCTAGATTTTGAAAAAAAAAATCTTTAATTATTATTATAATTGTTAATGTTTTATTATTGTTTTTGTTGATGTTATTGTTGTTGTTTTTTTTGTTTTTTTATTAAACCCCCAAAGGGGTCTCCTCCCCCAACCTTAATTGTGTAGATCCATCCCCCCCCCCTCTCCAATTGTGCTTGCCAACCCCCCCCCCCCCTAGTGATCTCCTCTATTCTAGTGTTTCCACCATATTTATTTAAGTTTTTCGATCACCACCTTGAGGTAAGGTATTGGGATCCCTCTTCTTCTCATTTCAGGCAATTGTCTCCTCCCATCATCACTCCGCATAGATTGAAAAAACCCTAGGGTTCTGAGTGGGCCGATTTTTTAGGTTTCTATTCTTAATAGGGCATGTGATGGGTCTCTCCGGTTAGAATTGGGAATATTTCAGCATATGTTTCCAAAGGTGAAGAATTTTAGTTCATTTTAGTTTTTCACCACCTTTTTAGTAGGTTTTCTTCCACTATTTTTATTATTGAAAATTTTATTAGAGTATATTGATGATTTTTTGTTTCCTCTTGTTGTTTAAGGTTTTTTGTGGTTCCATGAAATCTTTCACACATATATATAGGTACATCTGAGGTGTTTTGACTTGGTTATCTCCCTTTTTAGGTTGGTTCCCTATGTATGAGACTTTAATTTTTAATTCCATAATTGATTTAATGTTTTAAAATGTATTATTTTAATATTAATTAGTATCTAAATTCAATGAAAAATGGGTGCGTCTCTTAGAAATGGTATATTCATCTACTTTACATAGTTTTCCTAAGCTTCCAACATGGGTTTTTCATGTTAAAATATGATTTCAACCTTGTTTTGGAGAATTTAAAGTATTTTTTATATTTAATTGGTTTTTTAAATGATATTTCTTTAAAGGTCATAAGACCTAGTTGGCACTTTCAATTATTTTTTGAAAATGGAAAACCCACTTAAGGAATACCTCTTTGAATAAAAACGTGAAATTTGTGTGTCAAATGTGTGGGTAGAAAATGTTCCTAATGAGGAACTAGTTCTTTGTTTGTGTGTGACTTGGAAAGGGGTTTCTCTTATAATGTGATTTTATAGATGAGAAGGTGGATGGGATATTGTGTAAATAATATGGTATGTATGTGTATGGTTCCTTGGTAAAACTCACCGATATTTAATTTTCAGGGGAATCCTTGGGTAGTTAGGTTGGAGCCTAGGTACGCTTGCTACACTAGTTGAGATTATGCACTGGCTAGTGGCCCTGAGTAGATAACCTGAATGCTTTTAGGATGTTCCCTTTGGTCGAGCTATTGAGGGTGTATTTGAGTGTTAGGGTAGTGTTTTTGGATAACTAGTATCGGTAGAGATTTATTATGAGATAGTATTATAGATTTTCTCTCGGTCATATCAACCAGCACCTGAGATCCCCTGCCACCTATTTTTCAAGTATGCTATATTCCACCATTTTATAGTATATTTATCAAGTGACACCCCTAATCTTAATTTAATATTAAAATACCTATTCCATAACTGATTTTATTTTAAAAAAAGTATTGAAATTTTATTTTTCATTCTTTAGAATTTTTTTTGGAAATGTAATGGAAAATAGTTTTCCTAAAAAATAGAAGCCTGCTACATGATTTTCTTAAAGTGTATAAAACCCTATTTTTATATGTATTTTTTTTAAAAATAGATTGATTGAAATTATTTTTAATGGAAAGTTGTATGGGTATTGTTCTCTTTTGGAATTCCTACTATGAATTTTAATGTTCATGCCCATATTCCTCGTTATTTTTTAGTTTAGGTCCTACCTAGATTTGGTTCTCTCATGGAGTGAGCATCATTCATTGGTTGATGGTGACCCATGAGGTCACATGGAGGTATGTCTAGTTTATTTATTTTCCAAAAAAAGTTAAAATTTTATTTTTTTAATTTTATTTATTTATCTATTTTTTATGGTCTAAATCATCCTCATTTTAGCTATTCTTAATGCTGATAACTAGTTTCCATCTCAGGAGGATCGGGAATGCCTCTTGGGCCTTGTTGTGGGCTGAATCAGGTAACCAGTTCAAGGTCAACCCAGGTTGGATCGTGACACCTAAACATTTTTTAAAGCTAACTAACTCACAAGAGAGGTTAGTTCTTCATTTTTATTCTCAAGTAAATGTGAGTCAGAACTTTTTACCTCATGAACTCATTAACTAATAGTTATTATGCCAAATTTTTTGAAATTTTAGGAAATCAACCCAATAAGTTCTATAAATTAAGTTGGCTATTTTTCTATCAGTGCTCTTATATAAGAAGTATCTAGTATATTTTGGTCACCGTCCATCAGTCCTTGGAAAAATAATACGAGTAAATGATGGTATTAAAAGGGTTAATGTTGATAGGATGTTATCATATTCTTAAATCCATCCCAAAACTGAGATAGAGTTTAACCAAATTTTTTTCATCCCATATATCTTTTTTCAAAACTAGGTTCTCCTTGAGGTTGGGAATAATTTCTAGAGGAAATAATTTTTTAGTTCATCCTAGGTGGTTGCCTATACAGGTTGTAGGTTATAGAACCACTACTTGGATGAACCTTCAAGGGGAAATGGGACCACCTTCTAGCTAATAATCTCTTTTGAAACTCCTCTAGGTTTTAATTTACTACAAAAATCACCAAATTCTCTTTTTTTTGTTACGATCCTCTCCTGGTAAGTTGTAAAATTTTAGAAGGAGTTAGATCATTTTAGTTCTAAGTTCAAAATCATATTTGTTATTGGGTTATTGAATTTGATTATTATTATTTAAATTAAAATCATATAAGTATATTAAATTCTTATTTAAATCATCTAAGTCTTCATCCATATTTGTTTACTAAGGTGAATCATAGTGTAAGAAGGATATGGAGAGGAAGAATCAGTTAATGGAATTGTTATAAAATCCCTCTCGACACCTTAGTGATTTTGAAATACCTAATTCTCTATAGAAAATTCCTTTCAGCTTTTGGATCAAAACCAGTGAGGTGAGATGAACAATATTTATTCATGTATTAAAATTATTTTAAAAAATATATAATAACACAATATTGGACTCCCTAGAAACAACACTAGGTTGATGAGAAGATTGTTGTGAGGGCCTTGGAAAATGAGTTTATGAGCCCCAGAAAAATACAGTAGTAGTGGGAAAAGGGTTTTTACTAGAGATAAGAGTATTGTGGGTGTGTTTTTATCTTGTTTATAGGTTTGGTTTGTGCTAAAAAATGGTGAAAAGATTATATTTAGGATACAATAGTATTAGTTTTAGAATATGTTTTAAAGATAGTGGTAGAACCTTCAATATCACCTCACTTATTTGAAAAATAATTATTCTAATTACTCTTATGATCTCTCTATAATCAAATAAAATACCACTAATCCACCCTACCCTATTAATGTTATCTTAAGTAGATGGATGAAACCATCATTTCACCCACTTCCTTCTCCTAGAATGGTGACTCAAAAACTCCAATCACACATGAATCCACTCACTACTCAAAATTGTTGGTAGTTAATAATCTCCAGGTGTCCTATTTTTGAAAACCAATGAAGAATTGAAAAATAATTTGAAAATTATTGAAAAAATTAAATCTCCTAATTTCTAAAGAAATCAAATAATTCTATATATATGAATAGAATATATTTAACAATAAAAAATGGATTTCATTAACAAGGTGTAATGGGAGTATCCTTGGATTAGTAATTAAAAGATTAGTTTTTCATCATATGACACATTAAAAAATGAGAATAGAAATTAATAAATAGAAGCAGCTCGACATGATCTAATATTCAGGATAGCGGCCCCCTTATCTGAATAAATACTCATCCTTTTATTGCATGATTGGAATCATCATACTTGCTTCAGTAGCTCCATACACTATGTGTGAGGAATAACCCTCCTCTTCCACATCCAATGATTCCTAATCATTCAATAATTGCCTTAAATTTAGTGTCCAACACATTCTTATTTGTTTACCACCATGTGCACAACTTCAAGGATCATGATTAAAGGAGTTGGGCATCTCAAATCTTCCATCCTTTTATTAAATTCTCCCATGATCTCCAATTCCTCTTCAATACAGATAATATCATATGGTTAGTTGATTAGATAATGTTTTAATTTTCCTAAACTGGTTAAAATGGGTTTTATTTTTATTATAGGTTGAATTTAACCATTTTTGGAACTTTTGGATTTTAATCCCCATGGTCATAAATTTAGCTAATCCCTAGATTGAATTCATAATGGAAAGTCGCAGTGAAACTTATTCAACTTACGATTGATTGGATGTCGTGGTAAGTCATTCAGTTGCTTGATAGGCATGGTTGGTTTATAATAATGGTTGGTTGATCCTCATTTGTGTTCGAATTAACTATTGGGGTATATTTATTCCTCTGTGGTATCATGGAATGATTGTGTGGTCAATTGAAACTCTATGTGGTTACTTTATGACTTCATAGAATTTTCACACACAATCGATCGCATTTCGGTTTTATGGTCAATTTTATTTTCATTTTTAGTTGCTTCAGTCATGTGGTTAATTTTATGAATCATCAAGTAGAGTCAATCTAGTCCTTTATAGAATTTCCTTTATAGTGGTTCATTATTTTTATGTGTTCTATCATCCACTTGATTTATTTTCTTCCATGGTTAGTTGAGAGGCATGGTCGATCGAGTGAAGGTATGGTTAGTTAGATGAACATGTAGTCGATTGATAGGCACCTCCAATGTGTGGTAAGTTGTCAAAGGCTTATGAAGTTCTTATGACAGACTCATATTTCATGCATAATTTTAAGGGTTTTCTAATTATTTTTTGATGTATTTCAATGGATATTCCCTTATAATACATTGTTTTATTTAAAAAATAGTAAGTAACAAAACAATAATAAAAATTGATTTAAAATTAATGAAATTTTTTTATTTGGAATTTTGGAATTTTATAGTGATATTATTTGAAATTATACTTATTTTATTATTGATTTATAGGTTAAAAATACGGTTATCCAAGGGATTTTCCTTAACCAGTGACCCACAACAACTTAGATAGCCTCATGAAGAGGAAGGCTGGCCAAGAAGGCCACCAGGAGAGCCTGCTTGGAGTGGTAGGTGTGTGAAAGCCCACTAGGAGGAGCCCGTAAAAAGGCCAGTGAGGAGGAACCCAAGGGTGGTGCGTTGATAGGGTCTAAGACCACTCGGTATATGTGGGTATGGTGTGAACCATGTGACTATGCATTTGTACTAGGAACCCATCCCTGGAGTTGTATTCTAAGTTGAGGATGTAGGACATTTTATTATAAACAATCGTGCATCCTCTTCAAAGTTTTAATGTCAGATAGAAATCAACCAGGTACTGTTCATTATTTAATCAAACGGTGTCATACCACTCACCCGTGATCATAAATCCTGCTTTGAAATTTCCCAAGGCATGACACCGCCATCCTCCACTGTTATCACCCTTATCTTCAGCCACCATCACCTTCATTTTCCGAAGAACATCCTTGTCCAACCACCTACAAACTCAATATTGATCCCTTTCTCCAGGCTGAATCCCGGGAACATCTTTGATAACCTCTTGGACCCTAAGTAACCACCATGAGACATTTAAAGATACATATACATCATTTATGATTAATTGAGCTTCCTCCAACCATTATGAAGACCATAGGGTTTGATTATGACTACTTCTACCGTAACTTCCACCTTCTAAGCTCAAGTTTGAAACAGAAGGCATTGTTGGTGCTTGTATGGCCATGTAACAATCTCTATGGGAACACTTTTTTAAGAATACTGAAGAGGAGGATACCTACACCAATGATGACGCTAAATAATGCATATGGTACCATGCACATATGACAACCACTATGATGGATCAGCACTGTTGCCTCAATGGTAAATGTGATCTACCATTGCCTCAACTATATATGTGATATACCATTGATATAATGGTTTATGTGATCTAACATTGTTATAATGTTATATTTAGAAGATCATTCCACCATCCTCTGTCTTTTCCACTACCTTAAACTGGTCATTCATCTCTGCTACTAACCAGAGATCTCTTTCTCCACCACTGGAAAGCTTGAAGGTCAAGTCATTCATCACTAAAAATGACTAATACCACCATGTATGATCTCTATAACCTTGGTTAATCAACATTATATACATTTGAATAAGTTTGGAACCATGCATGATAAAGGAGGATTTTCCTCTTTCATCGCTCGACATCACGCCTTTTCCACTGCCACACACCCATAGACCACATCCAAAGCTCAGGGCCTCCATGAATGATCTATAAAACCTTGTGTGAACTTTATGATCCTACTTTCAATGATAAACTAAGAATTTCAATGCTAATTGTATCTTCCTTTGACACACTATAAACGTTTTAGGTTTTGATGGAGGCTGGACAAGTTATTTCCATGTTCAACTCATAATTTTTGAGCACCACTCATGCGTTCTATGGATTAACAAGATTCATGTACCATGAAATACCATGCATGGAAGAATAACCTACTAAAAATTTGATCTACCAAGGAGGAGTCTAAGTTCATGGATAATTCCATGTTTGATTCTAGTTGTTTCCAATGTTAGATTACACCGACGGTAGATTTCACTATAGGTAGATGTACAATGGTAGATATTTCTACCATCACTGTTGAATTTAATCTTAGTGATAAATTTTTGAAACACCTAATAATTTGGAAGATTCAATGATTAATATCTTTAAAAATATATATTCAACACTTGACCAAGATTTAAAAATATAATAATGAGGGATATAAACAGGTTCCCTCCCTCTATAAATACAAGGATGTTGCGCCACTAAAAATCATCAAATTATCAGGATATGACTACTTTTGGATGATTTTTTTTATTGTTTTTATTTTACATCTATAATTTAGTTTATTTTATGTAACTCAATCTATTTATTTTAATAAAATTGTACCATCCTTCATCTTTTTTTCACTGTTTCATTCTCTCATTCGTTTTCCTTACTTTCTCTCATTATTTTCTTCTAATCTCTTCCACCATGACCTCTTTCACTCAATAATGAGTGACTAACCTGGGGATTTGCCTTAGGGGTGGATTGGGAATACAAGAATTATTTTCTTTAAATCATATTTTTTGTTTATGTTTGTGGTGAGAAAGAATGAAGTGTATGAGTGTGGTGATTTACCACCACAACATGAAACTCCAAATAACTTCTATTCATTTATTTAAATCTTTTCCCTTCATTCCTCTGAACATAATCATTTCACATGATGGATTTGATACATCCAAGGGATGAAATGTAAAATTATGGAGGCAGGTCCTCAAAGTTATCACACTCTTGATTGAGGTGTTCCATTAACATTGATTATAAGAGGAGTTGGAATCTAGTTTAATTAGGAATTCATGGTTTCAAAATCACTAAATAAAATAATAGTAATCCAAGATAGATATTTCCTAATTTATTTATAAAACTAAATATAATCAATCAACATGAATAATGTAAGGAACCCAAATACAAACCCTAAAAGGCTAAGTACTTTCTTTATTCTGTTTTTCATTTCATGTTATTATATATTTTCATTCCTTTCTTTATTCTCAAAATCACTTAGTTTTCATAAAATAATATAAACAATAAAAAAGTTATTCTTAGGTGAATTTGAATTAGTAGGTGAAAATACTATGAATCTCCTCAAGTGAGATGACCCTTGTCAGCCTTTATGATACACTAGAAAAAACTTAGAAATTTGATTTTTCTTTCATGCCTTGTGATAGGCATGCATCAAAACTAGTGACATTTTTAGGGATCCAGTCATTATTTTTCTTATATTTTTCTATTTTTCACATTGTAGATAGTTTTGTATTGGTTTAATAAATCATAAAAAATTCATTTTCTATGATGTATTTGAACTGCTATAATTCTGTATAGGGAAACTTCTCATAGGTGCATGAGAAACAAGAAGAAGAGACTAGTTATGATAAATTTTAGATTCAAGAACTTCAATAAGAAATAAAACAACTAGTGATAAAAATTGAAAGAGGATTTAAACATGTTCGTGCATTAATGGAACAACTAAAACCTGAGCAAGAACCTGAGGAGGCCAAACTAGAGGGTGTGGGAGATCAACAAGATCTAAATGACTTTTGGAATGAGTGTGAGGTACAACTTGATATCCCCATTCTATACAAATTAGAAGAGACAAAAGCATTTCATATCTTTTTATCCATATGAGAAGACACCACCCAAGTGGTGGAAGTTGAATAAAAGATAGAGGATCCTGACTACCTACTTCCATATAGTGAGATCCATCTTCAAGAGACATGTATGAATGAAGAATAAATTCAAGATAAACCAATATGGGGAGTTGATATTTTCTTAAACTCTATTTAATTTGAATTTATTTAATGTAAATTGATTATTATTTCCCACTAATTTTAATTTTCATATTCTGAAAATATTTTTCCCCTTGGATGAAAGTTAAGAATAAGTACATGAACTTACTGAGGAACTCGTGGGGATCCTTGATTTTGATGAACATGAATTTGAGTAAGCCCGTGAAGAATTCCAAGTGGCTATGCCTAAGGAAAATAAGACATAGGCTGTTCACTTTGAAAGGGAGAATTTTAATTTTAATTTAATTTTTTTTAATTTAAATTAACTACTTACTTTCCATTTGATCATTCAATCCATGCATCCCAAATTGAGAAAGAAATAGAAAATAAGGGGGAGGGTTCACAAGTAGAAACCTAGAAGGATGATGGTCTATACTTCATCATATCCCCTCCAGGAAATATTTACTTAATTTTGAAGCTTATGGATTTCGTATACTCTACCCATGGATTATTACTCATTAATAAAGAATAAGTGGAAGCTGGGAAAAGCCACTTGTGGTGGTTCAAAGACAAGAAGATCCACCCACCATCAGATTATGGATAATAGCTGGTACATCCCTATAGAGTTAGTAAAAATCTAGGTCCCTCTTTGGAAATTAAACCAAGTCTTATGTTACTATTTGATTTATAGGAATTTAGATTTCAATTTCATTCTTATGATTAATAGGGAATTCATTCCACTACCTTTATTATTTTTTAGCTTAAATGACATGATCCCTATGCTTAATCGATTTATTTACCTTTTTACGACCATGATGTCACAAGGAATCAGCAAATAGTAGAGTAAAATGAATAATGATTCATTTTAAAAGGGATTTCACTTTTATTTTTATCTTTTAGACTCCCTATATTTTTTCCCAGGAACCTATTTTGATCTTTAAAACGGTAAATTTCAATCCCATGCATAGGATTTATGATTTACTTGAATTATCTAGGATACATGAGTTTTTTAGGAATCCTATGATACCATGTTTTATATTTTAATGATAATGATATTGAATTAGTAAGGTGGTCAATTGAATGATTATATTGAATCATGGAAATTAAAATAAGGACTCATGATTTGAGGAAATTGGTTGATTCATATAAATGAAATTTCCCTATCATTGTTTATGCTATGAATTTTTGAATTTCATGAAAATTGATTTGTTATTATTAGTCATGTCATGATTGATTGATCCAAATCAAATTTCCCCTTCTCGAGAGTATTTCTAGACCAAGTACTTATTATTAATTCTTTAGTATATTTATTAAGTGATCTTGGGATATTCCACCTTCTAGATCTTTCATTTTAACTTTTAAATGCAATGATTGTATGAAACCACATTTAAAATGATTCAGGAATATTTTGATAATCCTTTATCCTTGAGACCAAATTATAAATTAATCCTTGTTTATTCCATAGAAATCATGAATTCACTTATTAATAATGATCCATTTTTTATTCTTTTTTTATCCATTTTTACCCTCCTCTTAGTATTTTAATGATATTTTAAAGTTGGAGTGTGGGTGTGAAGGGATTAGTGGTAAAAGGGATTCACTACATTGTAAGGAAAAGGTTCGAGGATGCTAATGTTGGTATTTAGAAAGGTTTTTTATTCATACATTGAAATTTCATTGTTTTTCCCTCTATAAAAATATAAAAAAATAGGAATGTGTTGTGACGTGGAAAAATAAAAAATTACCATTACTAGACTGATGATTTTTTAATATGTGGTTAGTTGGTGGGTGTGAGATTCATTCTAAGAATAATTTTTGAAAAAGTAAATAAATAAAAAATTACTTTGAGAAAAGGTATAAAAGTAGAGATATATTCAAGAGTGTTGACAAATCATTCATTATGATTTCATTATTTATGACCTTACTTTGAGGTTGGAAAGTAGGAGTTTCCGCATTTTAATGCCATTTATTTTACTTTAGAGAGAAACCTTTTCCTTGAGCCTTAATATTTAAAACATAAATTCCATCCTATCTTAAGCCTCGGAGTCATTAGAACCTTAATTTCAAAGCCCTCATGATTTTATGTGAGTTTTATCATTATAAGGTGGATAAAGTAGTTAATTTTAAAGGCTATAGATAAGGAGAATATTCTCATAATATGAGAAAAAATATACTTGAATACATATCATGGGTGATGAGAGAAAATATTTAAGTGGGGTAAATCATGGTTTTGTGGGTTTAATAATAATACATTGAGGTACTTGAATCAATGAATGAATAAGTTCCATCATTTTCAAAAGGGATAAAGTAAAATACTTGGATTAATTGTTTCTTTGGAAATTGAGAAATGAAATTGATAATTTATGTGTATTTTAAAAAAATTATTTACCATTGACATTTGTTTTATTCCATTACTTTGAAATGTGAATATTTATAGAATTGGTGATATCTTTATTTCAATATTGATATTTTATTCTTGATCACAAGAATAGTTTAAGTGTGGGGATATTTGACGACTCATATTTCATACATAATTTTAAGGTTTTTCTAATGATGTTTTGCATATTTCAATGGATATTACCATGTAATACATTTTTTTATTTAAAAAATGGGAATTTACAAATAACGAATTCAAATGGGATTAAAATGAATGAAAATTTTTTATTTTTTATTTTATAAGTTAATTTTGATATTATTTGAAATTATAAATATGTTTGGAATGATTTATAGGTAAACAATATGACTAGTCAAGGGATAGCCCTCAACCAGTGGACCACATCCACTTAGCCAGCCTCATGAAGTGGTCATCCGACCAAGAAGGACACTGGAAGAGACTGCCTAGGATAGGAGGGGTGTGTTAACCCATAGGGGGGAGCCCGTGAGGAGGCCCACAGGGAGGAACCTGTGGGTGGTGTATCGATTAGGCCTCAGCCTTCTCAGGCCATGCGGGTGCATTATGGACCATGTGAATGTACATGTGTACCATGATCCCATCCTTAAAGCAGACTTCTGATCCAAGTATGCGGGATGTTCCATTATAAAAAATTGTGCCTCCTCTTTGAAGTTGTGATGTGGGATATAAATCCACTATATACTATTCGTATTTTAATCAAACAGTGTCGTCCTTATTGCCCATGAGTGCACCTCACATTCAGACATTTTCTAAGTCAGGATGTTTTCCTCCTCTGTCACTTCCCCCCTCATCTTCACCCAACATTTCCAATATTAACTGAACAAATTCCATGTTAAACCACCTAAAAACTTAGGATCGATCCCTTTCTCCATTTTGAAGCCAAGGAACACCTTTGATAACCTCCTGGACCCCAGGAGACCATCGTGATCTATTTGATGATACATAGATTCCATGCATGATTAACTAAGATTCCTTTAACCACTATGAAGGCTGGAGAATTTGATGAGGACCACTACCACCATGGCCACCACCTCATAAGATCAATTTTGAATCATAAAGCATTGTCGGTTCTTGGATGGGAATGTACTGATCTCAATGGGAACCCTTATCTAAGAATAATTGAGAGGATGATACATTCAACACTATTTACATTGAATAAGGGAGATGTTTCCATGCATATATGGATGCCTCTATGAAGGATAAGCATTGTTGTGACAATGATAGATGTGATCTACCATTGATATAATGGTTGATGTGATCTATTGTTTCCTCAATAGTAGATGTGATGTACTATTTCCTCAATGGTATATGTGATCTACCATTGATAAAATGGTGTATTTTTAAAATCCTGCCACCATGCTCTACCACTTCCGCCTCCTTTGACTCACTGGTCACTGCTGTTACTAACCCGATTTTTCCATCTCTGACACTGTAAATCTCAAAGTTCGATCTGATAATCACTTACAACGCCCAAGACCACCATGGATGTTCTCTAGAACCTTGGGATATAACCATGAGATCCATTTAAAGATTTCTAATTCTAGAAATAATGAAGGAGGAGCTTCCACTTCCACCGCTTGACACCACACCATTTCCACTACCACGAACCTAAGGGCCATAGCCAAAGATCAGGGATCCAGGGATGATATTTAGACTCTTGGTAAACCTTAATTATCCTCCTTTCAAAGATAACCTAAACCTTGAAATACTAATATTAGCTTCTTCCATCCACTATGAAGGTATGAGGTTTTGATAGTGGTTGAATAAGATATTAGCATGTTCTCCTCACCATTTTTGAGCACCAACCATGCATTTCATGCACGAAGAATATGTACATGCTGCCATGAAATACAATTCATGGAGAAATAACCTAATGAGTGTTCAATCTACTAAGGAAGAAGCTGAGTCCATGGATAATCCCATTTCTCAGATTAGATGAAGGGGGAAGAAGATACTAGGATGAATAAAGAAATGTTTGATTTTGGTTGCTGCTAATGGTAGATATCACTAATGGTAGATTTGAAATGGTATATGTTGCTACCATTACTGGGTAATTTGATCTTATCAATGAAATTTAAAAACACTTGGGAATTTAGCAGATTCAATGAATAATATTTCGAAAAAGATGTATTCAATGCTTGACCATGATTTAAAAATATACTAACGAGGGATATAAAGATTTTTCCTCCCTATATAAATGTGAGGATGTTTCACCACTTAAAATCATTGGAGGATCGAGAACAGACTGTTGTTGGATGATCTGTTTTTCCTGCTTTTTTACCTTATGTAATTTAGTTTATTTTTTTGTAACTTATTCTATTTATTTTAAAAAAAATTGTTACATCCTTATTTTTTATTACATTTTTTCATTCTCTCATTATTCTTCCCTGATTTATCTCATTCCCTTCTTATCATCTCTTCCACTGTGACCTCTTTCACTCAACAAAGAGTGACTAACTTAGGGCCTATCCTAGGGGGAGGATTGGGTGTACCTAAATTCTATTCTTAAATTTATATGTTATATTTATGTTTGTGGTGAGAAAGAATTAAGTATATGAGTGTGGTGAATGACCACCATCACATGGAACTCAAACTATGTGTCCCTGGCCTTAAAACATTACATAATATTGAATTAAATGAATAATTCACATTGAGGAACTTTTTAGGTTTATAGTTTTAGAGAATTAGGACATAACTATTACATCTCAAAGATTACAAAGTAGACACATCTACTTAGTTTCCATTTTTTTTTAAAAAATAAAAACTCTTGAACAAAAGAGTCATGTCTAGTTCAATGTTTTAGATAGCATGACATTTCCTTGATTCCATCCTTGACCCTATTCCACTTTATTCCCTCTGAAAAACATTTCAAAAACTTGGTATGAGCACAAAAAGCTCAGTAAGGGATATAAAAATATGGAAAGAAAACATTAGTCCATGTATACATAAGAATAAATGAAATCACACTTTACTCATAAAACCTAAGAACATTAACATACCTCATGAAAGAATAAGATTTATGAATAACTCATAGAAATAATAAGACATAAAGGTAACTTGGTGCATTCATAACATTCTTACGTAGGGAGTAACCCTCATGGTTACATTTGAAATACTCATCACAGTATATTCCCTAAATCTCTTCAGAGAAACCATAGTGTTTAACTCCTTCATGTTACCCAATGCATTGGAGAACTATCTTAGGCTCACCCACCATTATTTAATCATGGAACCACCTGACTTCATAAACAATTCCCAAGAACCATAACATAATCGTATCACATAAAAATGCATAAAGGAAACATAACATTTCCACATTTCAATCACAAGATATAAGTATAACACATTGATATAATCAAAACATTATCAAAACCATTTTCAATACCAAAATAAAACAAAATTAAAACATGGTATTTATTTTTCATTAAAAAAATCATGGCTTGTATAGGAATCCAAAACTCAAATAATGGTCACAGCGGCGGAGAATTTGTTGTCACCGCATACGTAAGACAAAAACATTTCTTTTGTCATTTAGTAAAGTGTTTTATGTAAAAAATATTCATTTTTAATGAAATTAAAAGTAAAAAGGGTTTTATACACCGTATAAAATAAAGTCATGTAGAAATCAAAATACGCCTCACTGAAAAGAGATTGAGACGAAGTCCCATACAAAGATGGTATTCTTAGATTAAGGATAAATCAATTACATAATTATGTGTGACAAATATAAATACACTAAATATAAGTGGATATTAAGTTTAAAACAATCATAGGTCATCCACACATATTCATATCATGACAAAATCAATAAGTAGAGGTTTAACCCAAAGAATTGAAATTAGGTTAAGAAGTTCCCTTACAGAAATTCGACAGCCTAATGGCGTCACATTAAAATTCCGAAAATGAGTTTATGAGAGATAAAAAGGGTATCTCATCACATGGACATAAAATTTACAGAAATAAGGATATATAAAAAATATCCCAACATAAAAATATGTAAATTAAAATACCTAACAAAAATAATTCTTTTTAAAAAGAGGAGGGTGAAAGGTTCCCTTGCCGATTTGGGTAACTTTCGAAACGTACACCCCATGAAAGAAGGACTATACAATGTTGATGTAAATACCCATAAACGAAATTATATAACACAAATATTAGAATAATGGGTAGTACATACACCACTCAAAGGAGATAGTGGAAAATATATCATGAATCTCACGGTAATAAAAAGTGAGATAAAAAACCCCTTACCTCGTTGTAATCAATCAAGTAACATGACCAAAAGATAATAAGAACCAAATGAATCACAGAATATCATGCATATAAATAAAATCATGATAATATATATCAAATGGTAGTACATAATACACCATATGCAATAAATAATAGGTGAACAATGGAACTCTCACGGAATTAAAAGTGAGATAAGAAATCCCCTTACCTCAAGTCCGACTTGTCTACTTTGTTTCTTTATATTCCTGAGTAATAAAATTTTGTCAATTTATAATTTCTTAAGGAATTATTTTAAAGTTTATTATTCAATTAATATCACATATTATCATGTTATAATAATTAGTTAATTATGTGAGTTCATATCATACGTTTTGTCGATGTTCGGTACATGAGTCAAAAATAAACTTGTCTGAAGAGAATTCTCCATGTAGTTATAAGTTCATCATCTCCATAATGGTATTAATGATTTAAATATCATATATATCCCATATATATCCATTTTATACTATTACATAACATTTGGAGATAAAAAATTAAATGCACCATTCATGGAGACGGTAGGTCGTACGTACGCATGAATGTTACTTTCATTTCTTGGTCATATTAAAGGAACTAAAACTAAACGAGACATATATATATTATAATTAAAGTATAATATATATTTTATATAGTTAACATAAGTTCATTAATTACATTATTTATAAATTCCATTTTTGGCATGAACAGTCACATCACTTGAGGGGGTGGTTGTGCACACTTCCTCATATGAAATTATCTCATTTGCACAACATGAAAAGCATAAAGATGTGTTTTAAATATAAAATACAGAAGAATCGAGAGAAAATAAATATAATATATATCATCTATAAATATATTTCCATCATAATGGCCACCATGATAGGTGGTAGGATAATATTGAGCAATCATCGTTTCGTGAGGCAGTAATTCGCCATCCACGGAAACAGTATGTTCTTTAACCATTAGACAGAGGTGTGTGTAAGTGTAGGTAGAATAATTATCATAAAAATATCCTAGTATATTGAGGATATTATTTTTATTATGGGATAAAATAATAAGAATATAGTGGTGAGTGAAGAAGGAAAATAAATGAAAGAAACTCGAGAGAAGACATTACCTCTAAATCGGGTAACTCTTTTTGATTTCAGCCAAAGGCTTCCTTGGAATGACTTATGACCAAAGTGAGGCTTATATGAGTGATAGAGGGATGTGGAGAGATAATATGATCATAGTTTGGACTAGCCAAGGGCTGGAGAGGTGTGGGTAATGGGGTATAGGTGGGGGCCTTTTATAAGAGGGAGGAGGGTCACTTTTGAAAAGTCTTGAAATGTGACTTTATTATAAAATGATTTTCGAATTTTAAAGGTCCCAAAATGATATATTTTGAGGATAAGGTGATAAGGTTTCGAAATAAACCCATAAAATATGTTTTATAAAAGTTTAATTCTTATATTTTACCTTATCTTTTCATTTTATTTAAATCGTTCATTAATGAGGTAATCACTGCATCATCATGGTGTCATAAATAAATTTATTTATTTAATGTCTGAAAATTATAAAATAAATACCATGATGTAGGAAATATTTTTATCCTTCCAATGACTATTTATAGTCTAAGATATAATTTATGTAAACAAAATTAAAATTGTTTTACTTAGGTGTTACATAGTTTGGTTATATTTTCCTTTCTTTAAAAAAATAATATGATAAAAGGTCATTATCACACAATAGTGATTCCATGGGGTCCCTAAGTTGAAACAAGGCATCCCATGGTCTTCCATGACAAAAAAAAAGAGGATTTGGACACATTTTGGGGTCATTTTATATTATTATGATATTATTTTATTACCATTAACTACCTGATTACTAATTAATCATGATAATTAAAGATAATTGTCGTCGTTACTATTCATAAGGTCCAAAAACAAAAGAGTCTTAATTATATAATTTGGACCTTCTGATTCCAAATATGAAATCCATTTTACCAAATTCCAAACACAGAAATTGCAGTAATTAATTTAAAAATAATTTTCATTGTCAAAACCAAAGACGGGTTTTTTAAGAAGTATAAGTTATCAAAAGATTGACTTGTTTTTACATCCAATTGAAAAGTGAAATTACATCCAATGAAAAAAATTTAATTAAGTTATAAAAAAATAATTCAATTAAATTTTAAAACCAGTTAAAATGAAAATCTAACTATATAATTAAATTAGATGAAAAATCATTTTTTGAAGTAAAATGCAGTATTTTTCACTATTCATTAAAAATGAACATTTGACAGAAAAATACCAAAAATTTATCCAAATTAAATTTGATATTCCAAATTCAAAAATTATGTCCATTTTACCAAATTAAAAACATATAATTTTAATTAATTAATTTAATAATTAATTCCCATTGTCGAAACAAATAGAGTGTTTTTAAGAAACAATATCTATCAAAAGATTGAAACTTGTTTATCTCCAATTTCAAAGTGAATTTAATTAAAATTACCACCATTGAATTAAATGGTAAAAATATATTCTAATTAAACTTTAAAACCAATTAAAAATATAATCTAACCATATAAATAAATTACATTAAAAGGAGGTTTTGAATTAAAATACAGCATTTTTCACTATTCATAAAAAATGAACTTTATCAGAAAAATAACAAAAATTTACAAAAAGTAAATTTTGATGTCCTGATTCTAAAGAGGGGTTTTATTTTTTCAAATATAACATATAAAATTGTCAAAAGTGGATTTAAAAAGGGTTCTCCATCAAAAGGCGGTTAATCGACCTTTTAAAGAATATTAGAATATTTATGCTTAAAATTGGATTCATTCACATTTTAAGCCTCTAAAATTTATTGGATAAATGTAAAAATATTTAACAAACATATATAATCATTTTTTAGTTAGTTATGTTCATTCCCGCCCTTACAACAGCTAGGCGTTAACTACCATTTAAAATAATATTATTATATTATTAGTGTGCAACATAAGATTTCAAAGAAACTCATTGTTGCGTATTGGGAACACCATCGAACATAGAAACTCCTTTAAATTAAAATTAATATTTAATTCATGAATATTAATAAATATGAAAATGTCATATTCTTTATTTACCTGAGATGTTACATCCTTCCCCCCTTTTGGGAATTACGTCCTCACAATTTTAAAATTGGCCTCGGAAACTTTATTGAAAGCCCCACATCAAAAAAGAAGTCAATTAAACTATCACTTTAAAAGAAAGAAAGAAAAGTACAAAGGTCACATGAGATAATAGATACTAGTATTCCATGAAAACATGGATATGGAGGAGAAAAAACCATCAAGGTCTGATAGAGAGTGATAGAAAACATGATTATGAGAAATGTAACCACCAGAAAATCACAAACTTGTGATGGGTTAAACAATATTTGATTCCCCAATAGGAAAAGTTAACAAACAACATTTTTGTTTTAAGTTTCATTTTATTGAGGAATTTTTTTTATGAGCTTAACTAAAACATAATGAAACATACTTACTTTTCATGTAGACTTTCAACTTTTACTAGATTTCTAACACAAACTCATATTTCCTCCAAACTCTGAGTATTCAGGATGACTTGTTCGCATTAAGAGCACTAAAATCAACTTCGAGAGAATCACATAATCTAAACAAGATGAACTATATATTTCCCAGGAAGTTTAGACCTTAACCCAAAACAAATTGGTTAGTACAAGATTAGATAATCCCCAAAATGGATAATCTTTTACAAAATGAAAGACTACTCTTAACCTCCAAATTTTGTCCAACAAAACCCAAAGTTCATCAAAGACCATTCAATAAACAACTATCCATAAAATTCTTCAAAGTAATCCAAACTAATATTGAAACCCAAATATCTGAAGGATTTAATCACATAGTCTTCCAAGGTAAATCTTAACATTTATCTCCAAATAACATCAGTTACTCTTAAAGTATAATATTGAAAAGTAATTAACCTAATCACATATCCTCCATGATAGGTTAATCATTTCCATAGATAACCCAAAACCAACTTATTCCTGATTAATAAGATCATCTAACTAAAAATAATTAGTCATACTAACCAGGGACTTCACGTAGTCCAGTGGTTGGCGATAAATACCAGTTGCACTTTGGTTGTGGTTTCGATTCCCACAGCTTCATCTGACGCGATGGGTTGTCACACAGTTTGTGTGTTGTCCCTTTTCAAAAACTACATAATTTTATAACATTCACAAAAAAAGAGATAAATTCATCAAAAATAATCATAACATATTTTAACCACAAAGGTTATCTAATAACTTTCATTTTGCATCCCAAAATGTATTAATTGGTAATTGCCAAAAATTCAAGGATCATATAAACCAAGATGGTTCTTTGTAACTATATCCAAAAAAGAAAAGATAATTATTCCTTCAATAAAATTTTTATATATCAAACATCAGGTTTACACATACTATAAAACATCTCCTAATGTAATCCAATCATCAAAAGATCCTTAATAATTTTAAGCATTTCACCATCCTAAAATCTACCATAACTCTTGAATCCCTTATATGTTGACTTCTTACTCATTCAGAATTCTTCATGATCAATTAACCATTCCTTTCCAACTTATTCTGAAATACTTCTTTCCTACAAACAAAATCATGAATCATGTCCTAAGATTAAATAATAGGAAAACATGTGTTAAGAAATAATCCATACCTTTCATTGGTCATTGTCAGTTACTTCATACTCAATCAGAATGGCATTAGGTATTGGTAAATGAAAATTTGTACGATCCTGGTGATCCCATTCGCAAAACTTCTTCGTAGGACATGTGTTTGTATAATGACCATGCACACCACATTTAAAACATTCAATTGATCCCTTGGAAAGGACTTCTTTCCCTTTCCTAGATTCAAGTAGATACTTCCTTTTTCCATGGAAGGTTCTTTCTTTATGACCTTCATTTCCACATCTATAGCATCTTTTTGTCCCTTTGAAACATTTTCCTAGGTGTTTCTTTCCTCATCTTTGAGACATAGGTTTTTTAACACACTTACCTTTATGTTTATTACCTGAACTTCCGTAGGGATTTGTTTCTCACATATATGATGCCTTATAAAGATCACTAAGGTTCAGGTGGTCAATCATGACTCCAGATAGTTGTTTGAGAATAACCACAAGTGTTCTCATTGTAGCTCCCATATCATCCAGTTGCTCGTTTAGAAAACTGTCACAGTTTTCTTCACATCCACTATTACTTTGGTTCCTTCTAGATCCATCCATTTACTAAAACCAAAAATTTCAGTGTTATTATATCAGTAAAATCATCATATAATATCTTATTAGGAGGGTAAACACTAAGATATACTTATTCATGTTGTCTTAAACTCATTCACTTTATAAAAATAACTATGACTCTTTCTCTAATCCTAACCATTATGGTAATGTCACTTGTGCTTAAAGAATACCCTACCTCTAAAGTTATCTAAACCAACTTTTGATACCAACTGTAAGGCCACATCCTTAAAACATTGCATAATCTTGAATTAAATGAATAATTTACATTGAGGATCTTTTCAGGTTTAGAGTTTTAGAGAATTAGGACATAACTATTACATCTCAAAGATTACAAAGTAGACACATCTACTCAGTTTCCATTTATTTCACAAAATAAAAAATCTTGAACAAAAGAGTCATGTATACTTCCATGTTTTAGACATCATGAAATTTCTTTTATCCCATCCTTGACCCTATTCCACTTTATTTCCTGTGAAAAACATTTCAAAAACATTGGATGAGCATAAAAAGCTCAGTAAGGTATATAAAAATATGGAAAGAAAACATTAGTCCATGTATACATAAGAATCAATGAAATCATACTTTACTCATAAAACCTAAGCACTTTAACATACCTCATGAAATCATAATATTTATGAATAAATCATAGAAATAATAAGACATAAAGTTAACTTGGGGAATTCATAACATTCTTACGTAGGGAGTAACCCTCATGGTTATGTTTGGAATACCCATCACAGTATACTCCATAAATCTCTTGAGAGAAACCTTAGCATTTAACTCCTTCGTGTTACACAATGCATTGGAGAGATATCTCGGGCTCACCCGCCCTTAGTTTATCACGGAACCACCCAACTTCATAAACAATTCCAAAGAACCATAACATAATCGTATCACATAAAACATGCATAAAGGAAACATAACATTTCCACATTTCAATCACAAGATATCAATAAAACACATTGATATAATCAAAAAATTATCAAAACCATTTTCAATACCAAAATAAAAGAAAAGTAAAACATGGTATTTATTTTTCATATAAAAAAATCATGGCTTGTAGAGGAATCTGAAACTCAAATAATGGTCACAGCGGCGAAGAAGTCGTTGTCGCCGCATACGTAAGACAAAAACATTCCTTTTGTCCTTTAGTAAAACGTTTCATGTAAAAATATTCATTTTTAATGAAATTAAGAGTCAAAAGGGTTTTATACACCGTATAAAATAAAGTCATGTAGAAATCAAAAGATTCCACAATGAAAGGAGATTGAGACGAAGTCCCGTACAAACACGGTATCCTTAGATTAAGGATAAATAAATTACATAATTATGTGTGACAAATATAAATACGCTAAATATAAGTGGATATTAAGTGTAAAACAATCATAGTTCATCCACACATATTCATAGCATGACATAATCAAGAAGTAGAGGTTTAACCCAAAGAATTGAAATTTGGTTAAGAAGTCCCCTTACAGAAATTCGACAACCTAATGGCGTCACTTTAAAATTCAAAAAATGAGTTGATGAGAGATAAAAAGGGTATCTCATCACTTGGACATAAAATTTACAGCAATAAGGATATATAAGAACATATCCCAACATAAGAAGATGTAAATTAAAAGACCTAACAAAAAAAGTCTTTTTAAAAAGAGGAGGGTGAAAGGTTCCCTTACCGATTTGGGTAACTTTCGAAACGTACACCCCATGAAAGAAGGAACATAAAATGTTCATGTAAGTACCCATAAAAAATTATATTACCCAAATAGTATAATAATTTTCATTACATACACCACTCAAAGGAGATAGTGGAAAATATAGCATGAATCTCGCAGGAATAAAAAGTGAGATAAAAAACCCCTTACCTCATTGTAATCAATCAAGTCGCATGACCAAAAGATAATAAGAACCAAATGAATCACATAATACCATGAATATAAATAAAATCATGATAATATATATCAAATGTAATTACAAAATACACCATATGCAATAAATAATTGGCGAACAATGGAACTCTCGCGTAATTAAAAGTGAGATAAGAAATCCCCTTACCTCAAGTCCGACTTGTCTTGTACGTTTATTTATACTCATGAATAATAAGCTTTGGTCAATTTATAATTTCTTAAGTACTTAAATTAAATCTTATTATTCAATTCATATCACATATTATCAGGTTATAATAATTAGTTAATTATGTGATTTCATATCATACGTTTTGTCGATGTTCGGTACATGAGTCAAAAATAAACTTGTGTGAAGAGAATTGTCCATGTAGTTATAAGTAAATCATATCCAGAATGGTATTAATTATTAAAATATCATATATATCCATTATATATACATTTTATTCTATTCCATGACATTTGTAGATAAAAACTGAAATGCACCGTTCATGGAGACGGTAGGTCGTACGTACGCATGAATGCTACTTTAATTTATTTTTCATATTAAAATAATTAAAACTAAACGATACATATATATATTATAATTCCAGTATAATATATATTTTATATAGGTAACATAAGTTCATTAATTACATTCTTTATAAATTCCATGTTTGGCATTAACGAGTCACATCACTTGAGGGGGCGGTTGTCCGCACTTCCTCATATGAAATTATCGCATTTGCGCAACATGCAAAGCATAAAGGAATGTTTTAAATATAAAATACAGAAGAATAGAGAGTACATAAATATAATATATATCATATATAAATATATTTACATCATAATGTCCACCATGAGAGGTGGTAGGAGAATATTGAACAATCATCGTTTCGTGAGGTAGTAATTCGCCATCCATAGAAACAGTATATTCTTTAACCATCAGACGGAGGTGTGTGTAAGTGTAGGTAGAATCCATATAATAAAAACATCATACTATATTTAGGATACTGTTGTTATTATGGTATCAAATAATAAGAAGATAGTGTTGAGTGAATAAGGAAAATAAAAGAAAGAATCTCGAGAGAAGACATTACCTCTAAATCGGGTAACTCTTTTTGATTTGAGCCAAATGCTGACTTGGAAAAACTTCTGCCCAAAGTGAGGCTTCTAGGAGTGAGAGATGTATTTGGAGAAATAATATGATCATAGTTTGGACGATCCAAGGGCTTTATAGGTGTGGGTAAGGGGGTAGAGGTGGGGGCCTTTTAAAAGAGGGAGGAGGGTCACTTTTTGAAAGTCTTGAAATGTTACTTTATTATAAAATGATTTTCATATTTTAAAGGTTCCACAATGGTATATTTTGAGGATAAGGTGATAAGGGTTCTAAATACACCCATACAATAGGTTTTAGACAATTTTAAGTCTTAGATTTTATCTTATCTTTTCATTTTATTTAAATCGCTCATTAATGAGGTAATCACTGCATCATCATGGTGTCATAAATAAATTTATTTATTTAATGTCTAAAAATTATAAAAAAATAACATGATGCAGGAAATATATTTATCTTTCCAATGAATATTTATTTTCTAATATATCATTTATGTAAAAAAAATTAAATTTTTTTTACTTAGGTGTTACATGGTTTGGTTATATTTTCCTTTCTTTAAAAAAATAATATGATAAAAGGTCACTATCACACAACAGTGATTCCATGTGGTCCCTAAGTTGGAACAACGCATCCCATGGTCGGCCATGACACAACCAAGATGATTTGGACACATTTTGGGGTCATTTTATATTATTATGATATTATTTTATTACCCTTAACTACCCGATTACTAATTAATCATGATAATTAAAGATAATTGTCGTCGTTATTATTCATAATGTCCAAAAACAAAAGAGTAATAATTAAATAATTTATAACTTATGATTCCAAATATGTAATCCATTTTACCAAATTACAAACACAAAAAATTCATTAATTAATTTAAAAATAATTCCTATTGTCAAAACCAAAGATGGGTTTTTAAGAAGTAAAATTTATCAAAAGATTGACATGTTTTTACATCCAATTGAGAAGTGAAATTACTTCAAATGAAAAAAATTGAATTAAGTGATAAAAACATAATTCAATTAAACTTTAAAACCAATTAAAATTACAATATAACTATATAATTAAATTAGATGAAAAAGCAGTTTTGAAGTAAAATGCAGTATTTTTCACTATTCATTAAAAATGAACATTTATCAGGAAAATACCAAAAATTTATCCAAAGTAAATTTGATATTCCAAATTCAAAAATGATTTCCATTTTACCAAATTCAAAACATAGAAGTTTAATTAATTAATTTTTAAATTAATTCCCTCTGTCAAAATAAATAGCGTGTTTTTAAGAAACAATATCTATCAAAAGAGTGACACTTGTTTATATCCAATTTCAAAGTGAAATTAATTCCAATGACCACCATTGAATTAAATGGTAAAAATATATTATAATAAAAATTTAAAACTAATTAAAAAGATAATCTAACCATATAAATAATATACATTAAAAGGATGTTTTGAATTAAAATACAATATTTTTCACTATTCATAAAAAATGTACTTTATTGGAAAAATAACAAAAATTTACACAAAGTAAATTTTGATGTCCCAATTATAAAGAAGGATTTTATTTTGTCAAATATAACATATCAAATTGTCAAAAGTGGATTTAAAAAGGGTTCTCCATCAAAAGGCCGTTAATCGGCCTTTTAAAGAATATTAGAATATTTATGCTTAAAATTGGATTCATTCACATTTTAAGCCACTAACATTTATTGGATAAATGTAAAAATATTTAAAAAACATATATAATAATTTTGTAGTTAGTTCTTTTCATTCCCTCCCTTACAACGGCTAGGTGTTAACTACCATTTAAAATAATATTATCATATTATTAGTGTGCAATGTAAGATTTCAAAGAAACTCGTTGTTGCATATTGGGTACGCCATCAAATATAGAATCTCCTTTAAAGTAATATTAATATTTAATTCACGAATATTAATAAATATTAAAATGTCAAATTCTTTATTTACATGGGATGTTACACTAAATCACTCCAATTCCTTTATTTAAATCTTTTCTCATCCTTCCTTTGAACATTATCACTTCACAAAATAAAGTTGATACATTCAAGGTATGAAACGGTATATGATGGATCCAGGTCCTGGAAGCTGTCACACACTATATTGAGGTGTTCTATAAACATTTATTATAGGTGTATATGGAATCTATTTTTCTTAGGAATTCAAGGTTTCACAATCACTAAATAAAATAATAGTAATCCAAGAGTGAGATATCATTATTGGGTTATCAAATAAAATTTAATAAGTTAACATAAATAATGTAAGAAACCCAAATACAAACCCTAAGAGTCCATGTACTTTCTTTATTATTTTTTTCATTGCATGTTAATCTAAATTTTCATTCCTTTCTTCCTTATCAAAATCACACGGTTTTCATAAAATAATATAAATAATAAAAAAATTAGTTCTTAGGTGAACAAACTGTAGAGATCCACAAGTGAGATGACTCTAGTCAGCCTCTATGATGTAGTCAGAAAAACTTTGAAATTTTCTTTTTACACACCCCATGATATTCATGCATCAACTGAATTCATGCTTACACAATGGTGTATTATTTTTTCATAGATAATCCCATTTCTCAAATGGTGTTTACAAATAGAAAAATCATGGCCACACTACCTAAGGATCATACCCCTAGGAATATATCATGGAGTCTTAGACCTTTGTTGTACCTTTAACTCTCATAGTTGATTATTCCTATTCCTTTTTTCATCTTTGAACTATACATAGTGAAAAAAAATTAAATTTAGGTGTTATTATTGAAATTTAAAATTGATTCAAAACATTTTAAAATAGAATTGTTAATATTTTAACTAAAATCTAGAACCAAGATCAATTCATGTATTCATAATTAAACATAAAAAAATAATAAACCACTAAAAGTAATGTTTTAATCCATTTATCATTTAGATCCCATATTTTACAAAGCATCAAAAATCAATGACTTTTCAAATATTTTCCTATATTAGGGGGTTAATTACCATTGAAAAGTAGTTCAAAAATAAGGAAAAAATTATATCATCACTCTCATTCATCATAGTAACCACAAATGGATCATATATACATGTTGTGGTATTATGATAAAAATAAAAATCAAAACTCAATAAATTACAGGGAATCAATCACACCATGGTTTTATATTATGGTTAACAAAGTTTCAAAATCTTTAAAATTTTCTATGAAAATCCATATTTTTGTTTCTTGATCCACATCATGGTTTCTATCAACCTATAAAATAAAATGGCCAAACCTGTTAAACCATGTCATTAAACCCTTTCACATTTCACAACATTTGAACTTTTAATCAATCAAAACCCCAAAAATAATCAAAAATATTGTCATTCCCCTTCCTCTTTCAACCATTAATCCTTACTACACTATTTCCCATTCCCTTATCCCTTCCTATTTTCCAACCAAAAACTCCTCCCTCTATATTCCTTATATTAAACCATAAACCTTCCATTTATAACACATTAACCATAAAAATACTAAAACCCACCCATAACTTAAGAAATATCCTTAACATAAACCTTAAACAAAACTAGAGTAACCTAATAGTGAAGAGTATCTATCTAGATATCTCAAATAAATATCAACTCACCCCAACTGAAAATTCATGTTATGAGAATAAATCAACCTCAAGACAAGAAAATATGCAATCCACAAACTAAGACCCTCCACCAACATAGCTACTAAGAAAATATATTATCCAATATTCATCAAAATCAGATTAATTATAACCCACTTATGTCTATCTGTGCTTAAAATTTTAATAAATCAAGTCATTTAAATAGTTTGGATTTGATTTCAGAAATAAATATGTATAGTGTAAAAATATTGAATCCAATATTGTTTTCTTCACTGATATTAAAGGAAAAAGTTAGAAAAATAATGAGGAATATCCATATACATCATGTCATTATATTATGGGAGGATGATATTTTGATCTAAAATTAGAGTTTATAAGAACACTTAGATTTGACCGAAAAATGGTCAAATTTTTCATAGGAGAAAGGCCTTGGTGGGTAAGTTTATAAAATATTTTTTTATTTTTAGATTATATATTTAGGAGTTAATCATATCCAAAAAAGTGATTTCTAGATAATGGATCTACTTAAATTTTCCACTTTTCAAAAGTGTAAATTCATAGCCATGGTTTCATTATCAATAAAATGATCCTTACCACTTAAAATATTCCTAATGAGGTAATTCACGGGGGTTATCAAACAACTCTGTGTAATGACCTGCATCATCACATGTTAGTTAATTTGAGAGGAAGTTTTAATTTTTGGTTCAGAAGCAGGGGAATTCAGTTAATTAGGACTTGAATAAGGATTACAAGGGTTGGAAAATCATGAGAAGATTATTTTGGATATATAATTAGTCCTAGTTTGTGTTTTATGTGCTCAAGTGAGTGTTAGAAAAGGTTTTGGGTGACCCAGGTACTACTTGTTCTTGTAAGCTATAAAACATGTCGTAGCCCTGGGCACCGCGGTGTGACGTGTTGAGGGTGTTTATTATTTTGATCAGGGATGTTGATCACAATTTTTTTAGTTTTATTTATTATCAAAATAATTTCAATATAGTGGAATTGAACAAGAATAACTTGGAGGTTTTTAAGAATTTATCAAGTATTGTGTCTCATTATATTAAGTAAATTGAGATTGGAATATACATCTTGGATGTGTTATTTGAAGTTACTTATCATATTTTATATGATTGATGGTATTTTTTCCTTTCCTTGTAAAATATATTTATTATTGAAGGAAAAATATTATTTAAATAGTTTAATAAATATTTAAGGTGGAATGGAGTAAAATAAGAAAATAAAATGTGGCTGGATTTTGAATATGTTGTTTTTAATTTTTATTTTAAAATGGAAAGTATGGAAAGTGTTGGTGGATATTGTAGCACTGTCATCTACATGAATGGAATTATTTAGGAATATATATTGAATCCTTATTTTTGAAGATAACAGAGATTATATGGGATAATAATCTATAAAATTATATTTTGTGGAATGATATTACATTAAATAATAATTAGTGACATGAATAATTTTCATGAACTAATTGTGTACCTTCTGTATGACATGACTTCATTTAAGTGCATGATAAGCATGGATATTCTGTGAGAGACCTTCGTGAACCTTCCATGTGTATGAGCAAGAATGGTCTGCATGTTCCTTCCATGAGTATGTACCTTCCATTAAAAAAATTGATGGTAGTGGAGGGTGTTCATTATTGACAATAATGAAGAAGCTAACATTGTCATTGGAGTTACCACATGAAGTCTGGAGTCACAATCGTTGTACTGACTTCATAAAGAAACAGTACCACCCACATGATGTGATAACTCATGTTTGATGTAATATCTTCACGAAGGACATGAATTAACACAAGATTCACATGATAGTTGAAGTGATCATGAGTTTCATGGTAGTTGAAGCTATTGTGAATAATTGACTACATGAACAAGTACAGACCTACCGCATAAATAAGGTAATAAACTATGTGCATGCATGGTAGGTCAAGTGAACATGGACTCATATGGTATATATATTGAATGCATGATCAACTATATGGAAGATTAAGTGGTCTATTAATCTATGAATCTCAGTATGATGATAATTACATGTAATTATCACTGTATTATCTGAATGAATATGTAGAGAAAGATATCATTATGATTTAGTCAATGAAAAGTGATTTGTTCTTCAATGATGGATATATCATGATAATAATTATCATAAAGTTTTCAAAATAGATAAGGATATGATTATAAGTGGTATTTTAATCTTAAAGGATGATGATGATCAATTTAAGGATCATCATCAAAAAAACATGCTTTAATAAATATACAGAATTTGTGCATCGTAAATCAAGGATAATAGATAATGATATTTATCGAATGAATAATTTAGAAGATTCTAAGTATATGGGTATTAAATAAAAATATATATATCATGATAATACTCATTGTGATAAAATATATTTTATGAAAGTGTTGGAAGAGATATTAGTGAGGAAATATCACCACAAATGAAGGAGAGATTATTCATGTTGTTTATTGATGTAAGTGCAATGAAGAACCATGAGTTTTGTGCCACAAATAAAGGGATCCATGACTACAACTACCATATATTTAATTTTAAGATGCAGATACAATTTTAATATATAGATTTTGTGGAGATATGACTATATTATATTTCAATATATCATGGAAGGAAAATAAGAATCAAGAAAAGAGTATTTTTTTCATTTATTCTAGGAATATTTGAATAATATAGAATAATTGAAAAATAAAAAATGGTTGATTAACGTGGATCTAGAAAAAAGTGGTTACTGAAGATCCAAGAGGATTTGAATTTCCATAAAACTTGGTAATTAAAATCATTTGTGTACATGCTATTGTGAAAATTGAAGAAGGAGAAGAACATAAAGGTAATAGACACTGCTTATTTTATTATTATATATATATATTATAGTCTGATGAGAATGTATATATAAAAATATAGAGAAGTTTGATATTATGATTTAAGAAACAATATTTTGGTGTCAAGAAGAAGGATACCTGAATCTGTGATAATAATATTCATACACATGATATGATTTGAATCCAAGAAGAAGATAAATAATGTAGATCCCATGCATTGAATAGGAATAAGTGAAAGGAATAGATAATGAGATAGAAGAAGAAAGGAATGTATTATGCATATCTATTTTCATAGGATTAGGAAGAAGAATAATAATAATAAAATAGAATGAAATAGGGTTGGGTAGTTCTATTGCATAGAAGGAATAAAAAATGATTTGGTTGAGTTAACCATGAATTTAAAAAGAAGAATAACGCTCAGTGAAGTTCAGTTTTTACAGATAAATAAGGGACCTATAGTGAGTTAAAGAGAATTAAAAGAGAAGGAATAAGTTCCTTGCATACCATTGTGGAAGCCAATAATAGAAGGAGGAGGATGATAACAAAGCATCAATGTGACATTTAATAGAATCCACATCTAGTGAAGGACTCTCTTGATATTAAAAAATATTAAAATAAGTTGAAGACTTTATACATTGGAAGTATAAATATTTATAAGGAGCTATATGTGGACTAGGATATCACTAGAAAAAGGACTTAGAATTATTTTTTGTCCCCGGTCTTAATTTTAGGGTACCACACTTTAGGGTCAGTATTTGTTTTGATCCAATACATTGTAATTGGTACCTAATTATAGTGAGAAATTTGGGTATCATTCATCACCATACATATAAAGGACTATCTACTCTTTATGAGCAGTGAACCATGTGAAAATATAATGTGACATAATCTTCTTGATTTATCTTCTTATATATAATAATGAAGAGAAAATAAGAGAGTAAATATCTTAATTGTACAAAGAGTTAAAGGGATAAAAAGTTTGAATTGGAATGAAACTACACTAATATTGATTCACCCCCCAACTATTGATTATTTCCCAACTATTTCTAATAATTATTGTCAAATTTTAGGTTCACATCTAATTGGATTATATTTTTGAAGTTTTTTTCTCTGTGAAGATTTGAGTTTATTTCATATATAAACAATGAATTTTATATTTAGTGGATATTCCTTTACTACATATCAGAAAAAATATATCCAATATGACCATGTTGAACTGGAAAAATAGAGAAAAAATTAAGATGAAGAACTTAACTCTTTTTTTCTATAAAAGGACTCTCTAATCTATGTTATAGAATAAGAAAGAGTTGGTTTATAAAGAGAAGAAAAGGTGATTATCTTTTCACTAAGAATATGACAGACCCTCTACCTCAAATAATTAAAATTGTAATGAGGCATGGGAAAATTATTACACAAACTATCCTTTAAAAGAAGATAAAAGAATAAGTAATGATGTTATATCTATAAGATCTCTTGAAATATCAGTTGAAGTATTGAAAGATATTTTGTAATTCATTCCCAAAGAGGCAGTTTCCATTGTGTGGGGAGTTTTTTAAAGGATGTGGGAAGAAAACACCCAACTTAATTATGCGGCAGAGAATATAGAGAAAGATTTACAAGAAAGAATTTCAACTTATATAATTCTATCTAAACAAGTAAAAGAAAAGGAATAAAATAAAATAGATCTTGAAGAAATGTGCTCCAAGTTTTAAGAGGAGTGGGTCAATGCAATCTGAGAGAAGGATGACGTTACTAAAGAATTTGATAAAAAGTTCCATGTTTTTTAAGATGATCATCTATCAAGGATGCTCAAATAGATTTCAAGACTAATATAATAAAGGATCCTAACACATTATTTCAATAAAGACTCAAATTTCATGATAAGAATGTTGAAATAATTAATAAGGGATGTCAAGACAAATTGAAGGTAACTAAATATGAGAAATGGATTTGTAATATGAACTTTCAAGATATTGAGATTAAATTTGTAGATTTGAACACAATTCAAGATAATTCTTTACAAGAATATGGTGAAAGAAATATTTATGCCACACAATTTTCCTTATAGTATTCTACTAATAAAATACCTCTATCATGCACTCAGAACAACATTACATTATCGGATTATCATTCTCAAGAAACTATAAAGGAATAGCTACCATCCATATTTCGTTATAACAATTTTCCTAAATCTATCTTAATAGATAGTGTGGGTTTGAAAATAAAATCTATGAAAGTATAGATGAATAAAATTGAGGATAATCATACCCCCATGTCTATTATAGATAGAATAGGGTTAATAGAAACTAGTTTCCCAAGTTAGCCCAACTAGTGATGGAATAGTTATAAAAAAATCTTGATCACAAATCTGGATAGCAAGTAGTTAGAGTGAAAAAATAAATATTTTTAGGGTAATTTTGGTTCTATAATAGATTTTTGAATTGTTTATTTTATTATTGGTACAATACTCAAAATTATAAAGCATAAAGGAAGCCCATTTCAATGGGAAGAAATTCAAAGAATAAGAAATCTCAATAGATGAGGAGGGTTTTTTCTACATTAAAAAGATTTGATATACTTGAATTCATCTATTAATTTCAATAAGAGTGATCGAAGGAGTGGTTCATATAAATATAAAAATGTATAAAAAGTAAATTGGAAGAAAATACCACTGAAGATGGTAAATAAGGTACAAATAAACTTAGGATATAATGAAAATAATACTATAAATAATAATTATTCTAAGAAGGTCTAGAAAAAGATGCAGTTTACCTTGGACAACAAGTAGAAGTAAAAAAAGTTATAAAAAGGTTCAAGAATATTAGAAAGAGTAAAAATTATAGAAGATATTATGTGAATAAAAGTTCTCATAAAGAACCATGTGGAAATTCTAAAGTAGTTTCCAACATGCCCAAATATTTACTTATATTATGGATAGTTGATTTGTAAAGAGAAAAGAATATAGAAGAAGCATAAGAAAAGGTTGGTGTTAAAGGTAAATAGAATATTTCACAAGAAGATATCATATTTCATGAGTGGTTGTCAAAAAAAATACAACTATTATGATTAAACAATAATATGTGTGAGGTGAAACATGGATTAAAAAACTTCTAGGTATTGCATTACAATAATTCAATCATACTATTGAGAAGAGAAATTTCACACACAAATAAATTGAAGAATTTTTTAGATGTATCTTTATAATAGGAAAACTATATTTAAAAAATATATGTGTAGTCATGAAGAGTGAAGCCATATGGTTGAGATGATCCTCATGTCCTTATTTTTCACATTGAGGAGGAAAAAAAGGAACCAATTTATTCCATTATATATATATATATATATGTTTTATTTATTCTTATAATGTCAAGAATTAAATGTGAAGCATGATCTTAGTAGGAGAACCTAAGGTATTATATGGGTTATCAACATCGGACATGATTATTTGAAGAATTTACCATCTTGGAATGATTCCTAAATTGGTATACTAAAAATATAATGAAATGATCATCCTTGATGAATTTTAAGTTTTGTGTTGTCACATAATAGACATAAAAATGAGGAAGATACCATCCTAGTTTGATCTCACAATTGGTATTCTAAACAACATGAATAAAAGAATATCATTTATGGCGAGGTTTTGGAAGTTTTTAGGTCTGTACAGCCACATGAAGAAGATCTATTTTGGTATATTCTCTACATAAAACATCATGTGATTTAATTTTTGAAGATATTAGGCATTATAAAGATCATTATGAGTGTCTCCTTAAGGGGAATACAAGTGAAAAATGTTAAAGAATCTGCTAGAATTATCATTTCATGAAAAACTGATTATTATGTAATGTGATTTAAGGAGATTTCATTAACAAGGAATGTTTTCCTAAGTCTATCATCCTTAGTAACAAGAATAAAAGAAAGAATTAAGGGGGTATTATTAAGGCCTGCTAAAAGAGAATTGGTAAATTGGAGTAATAAATACCTAAATCAAAAGTATTATCTTGAAAAAGGATAAAAATAAGTAATAATCATGATCACATGAAGATAAATCACCCAAATCAAGAAATCATGTAACCCTTGGTGGGACTCACAGTCAGGTAAACTTTGGAACATCACATGATGCATTGAAGACAAATGTAATGATTCTCCATGAATTTTGTTTTTGTCCTATCTCATGATCTAGAATTGATCATGTGGAACCCCTTAGATTCATGTGATTGACACCATGAAAATCAGGTTATATGGTTTGAGTGATAGACTTATTGATCATGTGATGCCTTTATAGACAACTGGTGGAAAAAATTCATGGGATTTATGTGATAAAGTTTGAAAAGAATTGATCCTTACATGATGGAAGTTACAGTATTTTTCACATTAAGGGATCATGTAGTTTATGTGATAAGTTTACATATCATGTGAAGTCTCACATACATTTCATCTTGAATGAGTGAATGCCTTATGATATTCCACCTTGATTACATGAAGGATATCAAACATGTTGTATTAAACATGAGAAATACTTGTGACATGCTATCTTGATCACGTAAAGTCTCACAAAAAATTTGTCCTGGCCTCACGAAGGCCCGGGGACATATCATCCTAATCTCATGAAATACCTTTGGCATGTCGGCCTGATCTCATGAAGGTCCTATAACATATCAGTTTGATCATGTCAATGGCCCTTGGACACGTCTATATTTCACATCATGATATTCCTACATGTGGCCTCGAACATGCAACTCGATCCCCTAGTCATGCACCCTTTACTATGCACACAACTAGGGACATGCCATATGTTCAAGGAAGATGGTAATAATGGAACAATCATGCAGTTACTATTTATCATCTGATAAATAGATCGTGTAATTTATGACATGTGGCTTGATCATGAAAAGTACGTGAGAAATTTACAACTTATATAGATTATCCCTTCATCGCCTCAAGATGAGATACAAAATTTGATCATCATAAATAGAGGTATAGATATGGAGTTTAAATTCCTATAAAACCCAATCCCCCTTGACACACAACAAAAAGGGGGGTGCACTCGAGAGAGAACTTTTAGGATTAGAGTGATCATTTGATCTCAAAGGGTCTTCCACTTGAAAAAGTGTAGTAAGTAACTTATGTAAAATAGAAGTAGAATGTGTAGCACATGGTTCGATTGTGAGATTTTCTATTGATCATGCGATAGAACATATGATCACCTGGCCTCTCATCAGTCATGTAATTTAATTCCCTTGCGTTCTTTCCCATTTTTTGTGACTCTAAAGAAATCACATGAAGCACGAGGACACCTTTCTTTCATGTGAAACATATGACTACCTATCCCTTATATGATTATATGAACCTTTACCTTGGCATGCCCACATGTATTCAAAAAAAATCACCAGGTGTATTCCCTTGCACCCTTTCCCATTTTTGGGTATCCAAGGAGATCACGTGAAGTGTATGAATTCAAAGGTATCCCTTAAAGCACATGACCACCCTTCCTTTGAAAAAGAACGCATGGAACCTAAATGACTACTCAACCCCCAAGGATTTAACTCATTATCTCCTAAGACCTTGTTCTCCTATAAAGTCCATACTCCTTTAAATATCCTCCAATATTCCCTAATCCACGAGGAAAAGATTTCTATTATCCCAATCCATCAAAGAGAAAGGGAATATGAACTATAAGGACTCTGATTCCTATTATAAGCAAGATATATAGGAAAAAAATTTAAGGTTAAGGATTCATAATACCCTCAAAAATACCATGTGGTATTCACATTATAAAATCCCTTGTGAAACCCCATGACTCTTCTCATAGCGCCACATTCTCTATGGGACATGTCATCACCTTTCTTTTAAGGAATCCTAAGTGTATAAGATCTATGCATACTTAATATTCCATCCATTGTGACGTGTTTAATCTTTTACTATATCTTTTCTCCCACACTAAGCATGACTCATGTGGGATTATATATATGTGGTGATCAAATCGATATAATTATACAAATTCCTCTAAACATGGGTATCCACCTTGGTGTAAGTCCCCTAATATTCCAATTATCTTGAATCATGGGACCCAACTCTCTTATTAGTTGACCCTTCATTACTCATTAGCGGGTCAAAAATATTATGTAATTTTAGGACATTGATTCCTATTATAAACATAATACCTAGGATTCCTTCATAAGACTTGAGCGCCATATCAAACATAAATAACATGTCTCTCCTTATGGAGTTATATCCTTCATGAGGCCCCACTCAAACATCAAGGAGACCTCAGCACGTAAGACATGCTCAAACAATAGGGAGACCTCAGTGTGTAAGCCTTTCTAAAACATCAGGAAAATCTCAGTGTGTAATCCCATATCAAACATCAGGGTGACCTCGATGTGTAAGACCTGCACAAAGATCAAGGTAAACTCAGTGTGTAAGACCTGCTCAAATATCAAGGCAACCTTAGTGTGGGAGCCCTACTCAAACATCAGGGAAACCTAAACATATAATCCACACACAATTAAATCCCATGCTCACATATAGTTCATCTAATATTCTTTTATCTCTTGTTTCTCGCAATGAGCATGACTCACTTGGGCTTAGAGACTAGTGGTGGTTATTCTATTAGCATGATGAAAATTACCCCAATATGGGACTCCTTTTAGATGTAAGTCTTATTATACTTTATTTTTCTTAAGAGGCCCATATTAATAATTAAATATCTCAATGAATCCTACTATGCATAATCCCCACTCAAAATCATTGTTGTCACACTTATTATGTCACATGTGCCTCAACTGATTTATGAGGATTCTGATTCCTGTTATAAGTAGGTCATGTATGATGCCTTCCTAAGGCCCAAGCTCCACATATAATATTTAAATGTCATCATACACATTCTTTATTCATGACATTAAACTAAAAGGTATAGTCTTAAATGAACTATGTGGTCTTTGATTTATATTCTAGAAGGATATGTAGAACACATATTGTAGGTTCAATACTAATTCCAAAACACTAATCACCTTCCTAGATGGTGGTAAACTCAACAGTTCCCAGTTATGTAACTTTAAAACATAGATATCCACCAAACCATCATCACTAAGTCATAATGGGAAGCAATATGGAAAACCTATGATACTTACATATGTTGTCAAAAATATAATTCCCTCTTACATGTATGAGGGTTCACATCAATGAAATTCAATACCTAGTCATTTTGTTAGGGTAACCAGTCTGGTATCGAGATATGAGAAATATTTTTGGACATATATTAAATCTATAAGAGAGTCCTGAAGTAGGAAACAATTCCCCACAACAGGGTGTGATGATCCTAACCTCTCATCCCCTCAAATAATGTGGGTTTCTAAGTATCATTAGATATGGAACCCCAATGGGAACATTCCTTTAAAAAAGGATCATAGTTCATTAAAGATGTGGTATTTTTTGGGTTTCCATGGATAAACCATGCTGACATGAATGATTATAAAACTATATTTATCTTCTCACAATAATCCATCATGCCAAAATATCTAGTCGAAATAGAAATGGTGAACCCAATGTGAATATTTTAATAAATAAATGTAATGTGGTTCCCAATACATGAGTCATTTTGTTATGAATATTCCACGTAAACCAAATTTCTAAATGGAAAAAATAATAAATGATTATATTGCCCATGAATAATTGATTAATCATGTTTATTACTTGAAACATTGTACTGATTGGTATCCTTGTTTATTGTTTTTTATTTGACCATAGATATATTGTTCCCATAAATTTTTCATCTATTCAAACACATGGAATAATAAATCAAGAATCATGTAACCCTGGTTGTAGTGACTACCTTTGTAGATCATGAAACATTATCACCCACCTGACACCTTCAACATCGGGTAGAAAATGTGATGGTCAGGGAGTACCACTAACACAGGACAACCCTGACCCTTGAGGCTGCATGAAAGGCTCCTCGGGCATTGAAACCCACAAGTCCAACTCACTCAAGGAATGTTGTGACAAAACCAGTAAAACCTATCACCACTACTAACTTCTTTAAGATCCTATTCCCAAAGCATGATAATCAAAACCCACCTTACTTAAGGAAGGTAGATCAAGGAGTCGAACATTGATCCATACTAGTTTAGGATCAACCCAAGAGGGATATTATAAACCACCACTGCTAGAATCATCCCAAAAATTCCCATTAGTATTCTATTAAGGGAACTATATGATAGTTTTCTACCCTTAACTCCAATGTTCAGAAACCAAGTAGATCTCATTGGATACAAAAATTTGGTCCAAAGGGAGAAGGCCCATATCCTCACCTCCACTAAAATATCCTTCTAGTATATTTCAATGATAGCCAGTGATCTGGCTTGTATTACTTGATCACCCAAACCAAGTCTTCCCACATATCCTAGTAGTGATCATGGGGGAAGCACATATCCCTAACCCCATGCAAGAATCCCATCGGCATATTATGATGTCATGAAGAGGAGAGGAGTGGGAATATATCCCCACTTCAATCAAATATGTTTTTCGGTATATCCTAGAAACTAAAAATGTACAAGCCTATGTACTTGAATACACCTTTCAAAATTGAATATACATTCTAGAAATAATTGAGGAGCTTAACCAGCACATTCCAACAATTATATGGGGATAGTCACATATTCCTATCCTAGTATCTAGAGTATTATATCAGCATGTACAACATGAATAGATGGAAACTTTAGAGAAAGAACATATTCTTTCTCCCATAAAGGAGGATTATCGATATATTTTGATAAAGGATGAGGCATAGGATTAGGATTACATACCCATTCTAACTGGGTTTTGTCGACCTAGTTTTTAAATCACCTCAGGATAAGCATATATTCCTATCAATTAAATTCAAAAAGATATTGCAAATGTATTGGACTGGGATCACATACCCATTCTAACTGTGGTTCCCCAGCCTAGTTTGGAAATCACCCCATTGTAGTCTTATATCCCTGTCGTAGAAGCTACTCATCATATTCCAACAACTTAAATAAGCTAGCCTCATATCCCTATTCATGCCAATGAAATACTACACCAACATCCTTTAGATTATATCCAAGAGGAGGCACATATCCCTTATTTTATCCTATAGTTTCATTAGAATATTCTGGTGGGGAATTCTTATTTGATTTGGGCTCATACCCCCGCTTGAACCAAGGTTAATTGGAATATTCCAGAAACCACCCAAAGGTGGTCTCATATTACCATGAGCAATAAAGAAGCTAATCATAATGATCCAATAGTGTTGTAGTAGTGTGATTATATTCCAACAACAACATATGGCCATTAGTATACTCTATAGATTTCCAAGCAGTAGGTTCATATTCCTACTCAACCCCAAAAGGAAGGATGACATATTATGGCCATGATGAAGGATATGTCTCATATTACTATTATTCTCAATTCCAGTGTCCTTGAGGATATACAACACATATTCACAACACTTCAAGGGTTAGTCAACTCTTTGTTCAGAGAAGGTGATAGCTACCACGATATTCCTCCATGTGATAGTACATAGATGGATTATGGGGATTTTACCCCCGACATACACCATGAACAACCTCCTTGAAGTGATATCTCACCCGGATAGGGAAATCCCCCTCTATCAAGACAGCTTCATATTGAGAGATTCTTGAAACACTAGGTTTAACTGTATATAGTTCCCCATCAACCACCAGTAATGCCTCACCTAGTCAACAAGCTACCTGGAGAAGAAACCTTTGTGGTCTGGCCAGGCGGTGGAATATGCCTCTAATAAAGCAGAGGATGGAATGGATATATATAAAGAGCTATCCAAAAACTACCTTCAGACCATGTTTTGTCCCATTTATAGTTTTTTTCTAAAAAGTCCTAGTTGAGCTAAAGTAGGAGTGTATTCCATACTTATACAAGAATATGTGGGTGTACCATTAGTGATTGAAGGATAGAAACCTCCCTTATTAGGAATATGAGGATCACCTCAAGTCATAAATATGTTATGCTATCATATAGAACTGGCTCCTTTCTCCATGGCCCAGGACTCGATATCAAAAAGGAACAGTAAAATCCTGTGTCATGCTTGCCTTTATGGCTGAACGACTCTCAAAAAAATAATCGTTAGAGCCCCATATGGAATCTAAATCCAAGGATAGGGTGAGTATGGTGCATTTCACTTCACTCCATCCCTATACATGGAATCCTATAATATCATAGCTACATAAGAGATCATGAGACTGAACAATTCATGAGACAATTGGTCAATCTGATTACTCTACCCTATTTTGAAAATGAAAAAGCATCAAGAATGAATGGATAGGGTATCTAATAACCTCTTAAGCTTGGTTGCTCAATGAAAAGGGAACACATCTCAAATGAGGAAGTTGAAGTCTTTTATGTCTCGATAGATCCCCATATAAAGTGACTCTCATTATGAGTAGGCACTTCACCTAGATCATGAGAAATTGAAACTATTACAAATAAATAATATTTAAATGGAAGTTGTTATAGTTTCCAATTGGTATCATACCCATCCTATAGGGTTGGAGGATTTTTTACCATTGTCTCCACCCCCAGGATCATCAAATCCTAGGAGAATCCCAAAAAAAATTCAGTATCTCCTAATCAACCCCATCCCCCAAGGATGGTGGAATTTTATACTCAACCATAATCCTAGGAATCATCAAATCCTTAACAATATGATCATAATATGCCAACAGATGCCTCGAATCAACTTAAGACTTTAGGACTGGGGGGTTTTATCATCTCCCCTGAAGATATCAATCTTCTTCAGGTTAGGTAGCAGTCATCAATGGCTGGCAGCCCATCCATTTTACCAACCATGCAACATACCCTTAATAGTCAGTGCCTGCTCAGCGAGCATGGTTGGAGACTCCCTCAAGGTCACTATTCATAGACCAGAACCAAAGGATCATTTGGAAAATAAAATCAAACCCCACAAGGGTAATAAACCAAGATGGACCAACAAAAACAAGGGCCAAAGGAAAGACCTAGATATAATCCTCATAGGATGATCAAGTGGTGTCAAACTACCCTACTAACTAGAGGGTGATGGGGTGACCCCTATCACCCGATATTCCTCAGTGAACATCGTCACCATCGACCCAGTAGACAACACTAACTAAAATGCATACATCAAAGTGAAAAATGTAGAAATGGTATCTCGAGAGGTGTTTGATGTTCATTCATAAACCAAGGATTCACATATGTGGAATCAAAGTAATAATTATATCTTGGTACCTCTGAACAAATATCTTCCTCCTCCCATGTAAAATTTAATCAAGTATAAAGTGGAAGGTGTGGCTACATCCCACTCATCACCTAGAAGGGATGAAATCCCCTCAATAGAGGAACAGTTGGCATGGAATGAGAATGAGATATATATATCCTTAGACAGATCAATGAGGAATTACTCAAGGTCAATATTACCACAGGGTACTGCCTTAAAAAGGAAATGTACATCCCTACTCCAACTTATCAGGAAGGGGAGAATCTACCTGTGAGGATGGAATCTGAGCAGCATGCTGGCTCTAGATCCAAAAAATGGATTTCTTAAACATAATAGATGAGGAGGACTGTAATTCCCCTACATTATCGAGATAGAATCCTACTTATTGGGATAATAATTTTTCCTTGTCGTGAATTTAAAATCAGTAGGATATGAAGTAAGGGTGACTTTATCAGACCTAACCCTTGATTTTACTTAGGGTTCGCCCATACTATGGTAACCCTAGAGCTCCTTAACACCATCAAGTCCCTTGCTACTCAAATAGTATATATGGAGGGGTGATGTTCCCCTATATAACCCAATAGGAAGACATAAAATGAATGTTTGGATGAAAATTTACCCCCAACCAATTTTAGAAATCCTATATTTTCAACCTTTGATGGAATAGGGGATTTTAAATAACATCTCATGCACTTTGTGTCCTAATATGGACTAATAATGGGCCCTCAAGACCAAAAAGAGGCAATAAAACTGAGATTATTTGTGAATACTCTTTTAGATCCATCTTTATATTAGTATATCATCCTCCTATCATGATATATCATTGGTTGGGAATACCCTCATCGTCAAATCCTCTATCAATCCATCTCACCATTGAGAAAGAAGATGATTGTTGACATCAAAAACTACAAAAAATGAGAAAATGATAGGGTCTCCAACTATATCTTTAGATAGAATAGTATAATGTAATCACTCAGTATCACACTCTCATAAGAGAATTTTTTGTATATTTTTATTGATAACCTCTCTGAAGAGCTGCAGACACCATTAATTCTGATGAAATACCTAGGGGTTTCATGAGTTTTTAGAAATGGAAAAGTTTCTAGAAGATTTCATTCAATGGAATTGGGATAAATATCATCCCATGACTGTGGAATTAAGGAAATTATTTTCAAAGAATAAATTTTCATTGTTATTCTTAAGATAGTGACGGTTCTTGTGGGAACACACAGGAAACCTCTACATCACCTGACGCCTCTCACAGAGCAGAAATAGCATCAAAACCTCCCTCAACTGTAGGAAAATAGAGATCAAAGATTCACACAATTTGAGGAATATAAATGCAAAGTATATTCCTTCAAAAATTAATAGGTTCCTAGTTATTTCTAAATAACCATAAAAAACAATCCCCTCAAGCTTTTAGAGCCTAGTAAACCCAGTGAGGTCGACCTCAGTGACCACCCTGACTACTACCATTTTTTATAAGAAAATGGGTCACACTATATAAGACTAATTAATCTTTAAATATATCCTCTATGATATAGTTGATTTTGGATAAGTGATATTGGTAAAAGCTTCAATACAGGTGACCTGTGTGACCCCCACCAAACTAGAAGAAGAGGTTGACTGGTAGGAAGTTCTGGATAGGCGTAAAGAGAAGTTTGATAATTAGATTACTCAAAAGATAACTAATCAAGATTGCACCACCCTTAGAGTGAATTTTTTGTAAACTAGTTATGATTATGAAATTTAAGGGGATTCTAGTGAACCTGTCTCCTAGATGTAGATGTAACTTTTAGAATCACAAAAAGGATCAAGGTATAGACTCTCGCCCAAAAACTACATTGGATTTGACTCATGTGTATTTCCTTCCTTCGGTATCAAGATTACAAGAAGCATCCCACAAAATGGAACCCTCATCATATGAATTTATTTTTTTTCAACTCTATTAATGTTATTCACCTAGAATACCCTTTCTTTGATGATAAATAATCCCCTGAATATGATTTTCTTCTGCTTTATTGGGGAGTCAGAGGACAAGGACAAAAAATCTAAGGGCACAATGGATGGAATATACATAGTCAAACCCAATATCCTAATCACAACCCTAATGAAACTATATTTTTATTTAATAGCTATAGGATAGTGGCTCAACAAGCCCAACAAGATAATGGGGATTCCTCAAAATGTTTCGTCAGTCATCTAGGTCTAATTTTTTTAGATGACCATTTGGTGGGTGTTCAACTGTTGGATCATCCCAAGCAAATAGGTAGACTAGTGTGTCCTATTCCATTAGCAACAGGTGTTCCCTCAACCTTGAAACAAGCACTAATACCATATACCTTAGGTTGTTCAAATCCTAATCCATGTGATTAGGAATGACCCTGTACTAGGAAACGCTGACCTATGGTACAAAAATAGGAATGTTTAAAGTAATTGGAGAATTACCCAACTAATAACTCTACCCTGGATTCTCACCACATTTAAAAAGATCATAGAAAGGAATTTGTTTAGGTTCACTAGAGTCCCTAGGAGTTTTAGAAAGAAGACATTATAGTTGGGGTTTATCAGGTGGAGATTACTCTAGTATAATATCATGTTACCATCTCATTCATAGAGCAAGATCAGGAGGAAGTTATTATAGGGAATGTTAGAACCCTATATTTTTTCGGAAATATGAAAATATAGATATTCAAAGGGCTCTATTTGAAAACAGTTCTAGGATCAACATCATCCTGCTCTGGTACCCTTGACATTTGGGATACATTGAGGATAATTTATCTCTAATGAATTTAATCATTCAAGGTTACAATAAGTGTGAACAAAATCCCCTCAAAAGGATTAATATTAAGGATCATTTTGGGGACATCATGTCCAATGTTGATTTCAAGGTTATCTAGAAATAAATTATATATAATTTCCTTCTTGTAAAACCTTGGTTTCATAACCATGAGTTAGTTCCATCAACATTCCATTAATGTTTGAAATACACCATCAATGGAAAGGTTAACATATTAGATGGTGATAAAACCCACCTTTAAATTTTGTGAATCTGGATATGTTAAGGAATGTTTCTACAAGTAGGAGGTAAAATAAAAAATAAAAGAGGGTGATATTCAGGTCATTGTCCCTAATGGTTTAGAAACCACCCCTGCAAACCCCTAGAGCTTCCTCAGCAATGACTATGTACTAACTATAAACCTAATCAATGTAGTAGACCTAGTCTCAGTAGTTAATTATGGACTACAAATTTCATTGAACCATGTTTATTAAATAACAATCATGCTAGTTGAAATTGTTTTACCAAAATAATTCCATACCAATACTTCCTCTCAGTTAGAAAATTTTCTAACTCAATCAATGGAAATTGAGAATTACCCCAAGAAATTACATAAAAATCAAGGTATCCATACCTCTCCTACCCCTAGTAGTCGAAGAGAGGGAAAAATCATCTCTATACTTCCCCCATGATATATCTAAAAGTTAAGGATATCAATGCTTCTTCTCATAGACTATCATACCTCAACAGATACAGATATACCCCTAACTTATCTACTATGCCTAAAGATGCCCCCATTGGCACATATATAGAAGAGGAAGAGGATGATCTCAGTGATGCCCCTCTGGATTTTAATGAAGGCATTTCCACCACCATTGATGAGCTCAGACAAGTAAATATAAGAATAGAGGAGGACCCATAGCCCACATTGATTAGTTCTACTATTCCCCTTGAGGAGAAAGAGATTTATATTTCTTTCCTGAAGTAACATAGATATGTGTTCTCTTAGAATTATAATAAGATTAATAGATTGAACTCTGATGCAGCTACTCATCATTTAGGATTACTGGATGACCATCAAGGTTTCAAGAAGGTAGACAAGAGAATTCACCCCTCTCATGCTACCAAGGTGGAATCCAAAGTTGAAAAATTAATCAAATCCATATTTGTTCAAGAGGGGTAGTACCCAAAATATCTTGTTAATATTGTTCCCATGAAGAAAAATAATAGGCATATCAGGTTCTTTATTGATTTTAGGGATCTCAACCATCATTTTCCAAAGTATGATTTCCCAATAGTGATCACGAAAATTTTAACAAATGTAACTACAGGCTTCCAATACCTTTACTTTTTTGATGGGTACTCAGGATATTACCTGATAAAAATGGACCCTAAAGATAAGGAATCCACTACCATTAGATAACCTTATGGAATTTACAATTACTATTCCATTAAAATTAGTTTAGAGAATTTTAGCACCACTTATCAATGTGTTAGGCATCATATCTTCAAACCCTTATTGGTTTGAATTTAAAAATTATACATTGATGACTTAGTGGTTAAATCTTGATAGTGTCCTAACTGCTTCACTGATCTTCAAACAATATTTGACAAGTTGCAGTATCAAATTTTGAAGATGAATCCCCTAAAGTGTGATTTTGGGTAATTTTAGGGAAGTTACTCAACATTCTGCTATGCTACCATGAAATCTAGGTTGATCCAAAAAAGACAAGTGTAATTCTGGAAATTAGACCCCCTCATAATATTAAAGAACTGAGAGGGATCTAGGGTCACCTTGCTTATATAAATCATTTTATAACCAACTCGGCTGGAAAATGTCTCCCCTTCACTAAAATAATGAGAATGCGAGTTTCATACTAATGGGTCAAGGACTTCCAAGAATATTTTGAGGACCTCAATCAGTACTATCTATATCCCCCAGTATTAATTGAACCAGTAAAAGGGAAGCCACTCTTCTTATATGTGGAAACCATAAAGTGATCACTAGGTTCCCTCCTTACACAGAATAATTATGCAGTGAATGAAAGCAATATCTACTATCTCATCCAAATTATTCTAGACACTAAGACTTGATATTATGATATCAAGAAGAATTACCTCTAACTCATATTTATAGTGAAAAATATGAGGCATTACTTGTATAATTATAAAGTCCACTTATTTTATTGTATCAACCAACTCAATTATATTCTTAGTCTCTATATATTAACCAAGAATGTTTCCCAATGGGTGGTTATCCTAAAATATTATGACATTCAAATTGTGTCCCAAATGGTATAAAAAGGGAAGGTGTTGGATGACTTCTTCATAGAACATCCTTCCTTAGAAAGCAAGCAATTTGACACTAATATTCCAAATAAATAGGTTTATATGCCCATGACACCCCCCAAATGTGGGGTATTTATTTTGAAGATTCCTCCCGGAGTCTAACCAGTAAAAAAATAAAAAACCCAAAGCTCAATATGATTATCCTAGGGATTGTTTTTATCTCCCGGGATAGGAAATTTTTCTCTAATCCTTCTCATTGTCTAAAGGATTCACTAATAATAAGGAATAATACCAAACTCTTATAGCAAGACATGAGCTATCCCTACAACTTTGGATATCCTCTCTTAATTTTAAAGGTGATTTGAATCTAGTGATCAAACATAACAATGGATATTATTCCATAAAGAGATAATAATTGACCCCTCTCATCAGTTATGTGAGAGGACTAGTGACAGAATTCCCTTATGAACCAATGTTTCATCATGTATATTAATAAAAAATACTTGTAATAATTTACTAGATAATCATCACTAGTCCTAAATGATCTCGACTGAGATGAGGTATTCTTCCTTTTCACACAATGAAGTTTAGTCTCTCTAGTCATCATCTGTGATAAAGAGGAAATCAATCAGGTCAACACTACACCAAGGTATGATAAATTGATACCCACTTTTGGATGGATGAATAACATAATAAATTACCTCCAAAATAGAATCCTTTTATTGGATCTGCCCAATAGGAAACATATTTTATGCTAGGCGATGGATTATACCCTTTAATATGTTCTAAATAAACAAAAATCCTTCAATAAATGGGGCTTTAATGGATTCCTCCTCATATGAATTATAGAAGGAGAGACTCCCGACATAATGATGGAAGTACATACAGACTCCCTTAGTGCTCATCAGTCTGGAACCAGGATCTAATACCAAATTAGGGGACTTGTCTACATCTCTATAATAATGATATAAGACTGTGTTGAGATCACTAAGAAATTCCATGCATGTTAGATCCATGAAAACATCATCCATCAACCCCTAGAGTTGTTTCAAACTGCTTGATATTATTGATCATTTACTGTATAAGAAATGAACATTATGGGGACATATCCCCCATATAAAACTAAGTAGTTTAAGTACATCCTTACTGCTGCCAATTTCTTTTACAAATGGGTTGAGTCGATACCCCTCATAAAAGTTGAGATAAAGAGTTTCATCAACTTCTTGAAGTCCAACATCATCACTAGATTCTATGTCCCTCAAAAATATTGATGGAAATAAGCACCAACTTCTATTATTCTAATTTTAAGAATTTTTATCAAGAGTATAACGTTGATTATAACAATTCATATCACTACCATGTAGTAAAAAAATGGATAGATAGAGACCTTAAATAATACCTAGTCAAATATAATCCAGAATATGGTAGGAAAAGACAATAATTATTGGTTGGATAATCTCGTGTACACTTTATGGGTCAACCATACCACAACCCGCAATACTACACAAGTTACCCCATACTCACTGGTCTACAAAAAAGGGTTATTATTGACCATCGAAGTTTATTTTTATTCACTCCGAATAGCTGTATGTGGAAAACTATCATATGATAAAAAATCATAGAAAGGTTTGGGTGAATTATAATGACTCAATGAGAAAATGTTTCATATGATCCAATGCTTAAAATTCCATTAGAACTAGATCATGTGATCCTTCAATAAAAATGTTCACCTCCATTCATTCCTCCAAGGATAATTGTTATCGGTTCTCATAACCCTAATGATACTAGAGAAGAAACCTCCAAAGTTAGAACCCAAGTGTGAAGAACATTACATCATACATAGTCTATTATAATGGAACCTACTTGTTAGACAAGGTGGATGGGTAATGTGTCCCTCCCACCACTAATGAAAGGTTTCCCAAGAATTACTTTGCATAATTATTCATGCTAGATTTAATCCTTATTACACAACATTAAACTTTATGAAATATTAAGTCCTAGAAGGAAGAATATAAACTACTTGGAATTGACATCCTCACTACACAACATTAAACTATATGTAACATCCCCTCATCACATGAAGTTAAAATATATGACATATTGAGTTCTTATTGTATGACATTAAACTGCATAGTGTTCCTCATCATAAGACCTTAAGTCACGCAGCATGGGTTTACCACATGGGAACTTCCTTCCCTTTCATGTGTGATCTAGATCTTCTTAAAAGCGTTTTTGTTGTAGGGTATTTTACATATTATGTTGATTTTTCTCCAATAACCCTAAACTAGAGAAAAGTAAAACCTCCTCCATCATGGTTCCAAAACATCACCCACATTAGGATTATTTATTTCTTGAGGTAGGGTACCTATTTAATGTAAATTTACTATGATTGATATACATCTATGTAGTAAATAAAATTCTCTATCCCTATTTGAGATTCAGATCCTCATAAGGGATCATATATGATAACTAAGAGTGGATTGATTACTATTATTATAGTATATGTAGTAATGCTTGGATTCCCTAGTCTTAGACCCAAATATGATACAAAAACATATAAAAATGACTCATCTCCTACATATGAGTCATATCTATGTGGTGGACCCTTTAATTTTCCAAGAACTATGTGTGGCTTGATTCTGATTCCTTTGAGATACATAGTGAAATTTGGATCCCACATCCAGCGCCCGATCATGATGTGAAAAAACTTCCTCCTCCTTGCATATGGGTTGTACTTGTGAAAGGAGTTTTATTTATAAGAGCTAAGTGTGGATTTATTCCCATATTAATGGGATATGTAGAGGTAACTATATTGCTCATTTCAGGCCCAGATGAAAATTCTAATTACTTCCAACCCTATTCCTTCATGAGATTTAGATCCATGTAGAGGTTCCAATACAAAATAAAATGTGAATTTTCCCCACAATTTCCCTATTGTGCATGCTCATGCATCATGATTCACTTCCCAGACATCTCTTGTTTCTCATGATTAGCATGGCTCATGTGATCTTAGAGTACCTAGAAAGACACTCAAACTAGCATAAGTGAGGTGTGTTCTATTCAAGGATAGGGAACCATATCCTAGTCACATGATGTCAAACTATAATAAATACATCCTAATCACATGATATTAAACTACATGACCTGAGGTCTTCATGTTGGGTAGATCATCCCACCTGATTGCATGTATTTGATTATTTAAGGCTTTATTCCTTTTCCCTATAAATGTGTTCAATACATTTTGGCATAGCAATTATTATTCTCAAAACTTTTTTGAATATTATTTTCTCCATGAAACAACTTCATACCATCCATATCTGAGTTAATACCAATCAATTACTAGTTGATACGCTAAATTTGGAACTTCATGGACCACAACCCCATGTACTCTTGGTCCTCTCCTATATAAAACCGGTAATAGGTACTGGCTTATCCAAAGGTACCCTATTATAATTTTCTAGTGAATAATACAATTACAGAGAACTTTTTCCTAGGGGTGTTCTAATACTAGAGTAGAGGCCCCATTAAATCTATGAGCTATTTTCCTGACTGCGTGTGATATAGGATTCTTCCATTATTAGTGGTTGACATGTACCCATCAGTACTCACCTATCATTGACTCATATATTCTTGGGTTATAACTTATACTTCCCATAAATGAACCATTCAATTGAATTCATATTCCCTTTATGTTACTCATCTTTGCATCATACTCATTTTCAAAGAGATATTATAACATTGTATTATCATACCCTTTTCATTTCAGGGTATGCATCTCCTTTTAAGGATAAAATTCCATCTCCATGCAAATGGGTCAAACCTGTGCATGGATTTTTCTATATAATAACTGGATATGTCTTGATTCTTGATCCTTCATGATATATAGAGATTCCCAGGTCCCCTAATCTTGGGCATAGCCACTATATTCAAAATAATAATTCCCCCTTTCCTACACACAAGCATAATATATTCAGGTATCCCTTCCTTATAAGTACAATGTGTATCTTGATTCCTAACCTAATAGGATATGTAGTGACTCATTAGTAAATTGTATTTGTCTCATCCATAGGTTTTCCACTATCATAATCTACACATGTACATGATTTATAATGAGATCTCTCAAAAAAATTTGGCTGCAAGACTGTAAGGATTCCCCTTCCACTAAAATCCTCTCCTGATATGAGATCCCTTCACCCAAAAAATATCAACATTGACAGTTATGGATCATGAACCTAGATTATAGTGGGTTTCTTTTCATTTGTGGATAAAATTTCCTCTCCCATTTATGAGTCGGATCTATATAGAATATTTTGACTTGGGTTTCTCTCATATAAGAACATGTGTCGAAAATAAAATATCACTTCCCCTATAAATGAGTTATATATGTGCGGGTGTCCTATAATTTACCAAGAACTACATGTGTCTTGATTCTCATTTCTTTGGGATTCATAGTGACATTTTTATCCCACATCCAAGTCCCAGCTAAAATTTCAAAAAAATGCTCTCTTCCTTGCACACAATCCTGATCTATGGAACGTATTATCTATCAAGAACTATGCATGGATTGATTTATATATCTATAGGATACATAATGATTTTTGGATCACCCATCATTGAACCTATCCATAAAATTCAAGAAACAAATATACCCATCTACATTAGTATCTAATACTTTGCAGTGGTACTTCACTTCCCTAAAAGATATGCACTAAGGTAGGGATTATTTATTCTTTCCTACACGTGAAATAGATCCATGTGGAGAAATAATCACAAATATTTTATACATCCTAAGAAAAAAATACACCTCCATATATATGATTTGAATCTATGTGGGGATCCATATGAGAACTATGTGTGGATTGATTCCTATTGTTATAGGATACATAGCCATGCCCAGACCCCTTTAATCATGGTCCCAGTTATAAAACCAAAAGAAGATGTTTAACCACCTTCTACGTACAAGATAGATATATGTAGAGAGATTTATTTGATAACATATGGTTATGACATAGTTCCTACCCTTATAATATGCATATGTAAATTTAGGGGAATCCTATCCAAAAAAGTTTCATAATCCCCTACCTCTAGTCTACCTCATAGGACCTTGAACTATTAAATAATGTATGAGTCATGTGATATTGTTCCACATATTCATGAGTCATATCTATAAATATATTTCTTGCATCTGAGTCAAATCTATGCAAAAGAATCCCTAACATATATGGAGGAAATTTCATCATGTATTCAAATTTCCCTGACCATCACATGGTTTTTCTAAGGGTAAGTTGCATAATTTAATGTTGAAAATTATATCCTTACCATATAATGTTAAACTAAATAGAAGATGTCCAAGTTTCAGGATGTTAAACTATACAATAGTTATGTACTTGTTGTATGATGTTAAACTGCATGGTAAATTTTTCCTATGGTATAATTTTAAATTGCACAAACCAATTCTCCATCATCAGTTCTTATCAAAGAACCCACAAGAGATTGACCATTGAAAAAAATAGTTCTAGGTACCTTTTTCATCATTTTGGTCACCTCAATTCATAAACCACACTTTATTCCTTGATCATATCGTATTTCCATAAACCATTCATGACCCTCATAAATAAGTGGGGACCCTTCTATTTCACCGGGCATGAGTTAAATCTATGTAAGGTCCCTTGACCCATCAGCCAGAGGAATCTCTTCCTAGTAGGAAAGGACCTCAAATATGTATAATCTATGAAAAAATTATAGTGGAACTCATCACATTAGGGAGATTCATGATCATCCTCAAAATTTCTCTATTATACCATTACTCGTGTTTCAAAAACCATGAACCATGATTTTAAATATTTTCATACCATGTTTATGAAGTTTTTGGATTACTCCCAATCATGGTAATCCTAATCATGTTATTGTGTAGAATCTATATTATAATGGGTCTTTGCATCATGAATTTAAACTGTGTGCACCTTGGTCAAATTTTTACGAATTTAAACGTTATCCCTCGACGGTCTAAATCACAAGACCCTAAATTGGTAATGAAAGAGACATAAAACTTGTCAGACTAAAAACCTAAAAAGGGAAATCTGAGCAAAATACAAGTCTCTTCTCATAAATCCCTTTATATCTAGATTTTAGGCAAGATATAAAGAATAAATAAAAAATGAATAAAGATATTAGGGTCCTCCTTATGAAAATTATAAAAGGAGATCAATGATCACTATATCCCCTAGTCTAAGAATAAAATAGTGTGATGACTTATCACATCCCCTCACTATGATAATGTGTTCCATATTTAGCAACACAACCTTTAGGGTGCTCAAACCCTTCTTGAATATTTTTTTCCCATAAAACAACTTCATGAATTGGAATTATTAATTGGAAATTGAAAGTTCCTTGAGTCATTACACTTCTCATGGATCCCCATTTCCTTTATTTATTTCTCTTGGTTATTCCATGTAGTGTATCAATAACAGGGACTGACTAATCTAAAGGTAACCCACTTCGATTCCCTTGTGAATAGCACAATTTCTTAGAGCTTTTACCTAGTGGATTTATTGGTCATGGAGGAAATTTACCCTTAAAATCCATGAGATATTTCACTTCTCGTTCATGAGACTCATTTCAACATATACCCACCAATCTCTATTCCTCATTGAATCATATATTCCTATATCATGATTTAAAATTACCATGACCAAACTATTCAAATGGATTTGATATCCTGGGAATTATGGTACTGTATGTTTTACCCATTCTCAATGATGGAATTTAGTACTTCATTATTGGACCTTTTAGTGTTACTCATATGTGGTCCTAAACACATGATGTAGAGACTAAGATTCACAACCCTAGACTGAACCATCCTCAGGGTACAGAACCCTCCTTGGATAGTCTTTTCTATATATCTTACTTCATTACTCAAGTTCTTAGACCTCCCCAAATATTTCATAGGCCCTGGAAAGGAAGAGTGACCCCTCTACTTGACCAGCATATAAGACCATATAAGATCATGCATAATTTACCTTGACTCATTAACCAAAGGTGTCTTTTTCTAGTAAGAAATGGCTTTTAATACGCATAATACCTAGAAACATCCTAGTAGAATTCATAACCTTAGTGTGTTCTATAATCATCCATGGTGTGTTTACCCCCATCTCATCGTCTTTAGTTCAAACTCCATGGGATGTAATTTACACAACCCATATTCTAACTATTAAAGTGGATTTAACATCCCTAATATTATGTCACCATATATTGTGCATGTTCTTGGCAAGGATTCAGGGTGTCAAAACCCTTTTTCTATATTCATCTTTTATAACTCTTTCAAGAATTCAAGGTTTCATAACCCTTCATGAATATTCATTCTTCTAAATATAAATGTAGGGTGTCTAAACCCTTATCATGAATATTCATCCTCTCTATCATAAGCATGTGAATTGGAAAATAAGTTTTGAGATATATGACCCTAAATTATAGTAAAATAAGGACTAATCTATATGAACTTAAACTATATAAAAATAATTTATGAGCTATATGAACCTGAACTATAGGAAAATAAGTTCCAAGATATATAGCACTAAACCATATAAAGATAAAGGCCAGCTATATACCCAAAACTATAGAAAAATAAGGTCTGATCTATACAACCCTAAACTATAAAAAAAGAATGTCTAAGTTTTATAGCCCTAAACTACAGAAAAATAATGACTGATCTATATGTCCCTAAACTACATCAAAAGAAGGTTTGAGATATACAACCCTAAACTACAGTAAAAGAAGGTATGAGATATATAATCCTAAACTATAGAAAAATAAATCATGAACTATATGACCTTAAAATATATAAAAATGGTATCCAATCTATTTGACCCTAAATAATAGAACCTAATTGGTCTAGCTTAAAATACCTTAAACTACCAATGGAAAGAGACATGATACTCACCTGGATGAAAACTCGAAAATTGTGGTTGATGAAAAATTAAAGTCTTCACTTGTTGGACACACTGTGTGATTCAGGAAACATTAAGGATTTATGAAATGGAAAATGTTTAAGAATTATTAGACTAAACCCCCATAAAGGGTGTTCTGATCAATATCCAAGTCTATGCCTGCTAAGACTCTCCCTTAATCTATTAGGAAAAAGTTATGGCCAAAATAAATAGAAATGAAGATTTTAGGGATCATTATATGACCCTAGAAAAAATAAATATATTCTCACTAGGTTTACTAACCTAGGAAGAAATTAGAGCACTCAGACTCTCTCTCAGTGTAACATCCACCCCAGGACATCCCTTTAAACCATACAATTCCATTATGGTTCAAGAATTTGAATTCGTATTTGGGGTATGTTTTCAATATTATAGAAATATTGATGAATTTTGGTGATTTTCATGATATTAATCCTTCAAAGTATCATAAATATGATAAAAGGTGGAAGGTATGACAAAAAATCCAAAATTTTAAGGATCCATTCATTAGTAGAGTATAAAGGAATGAAGAATTTCCATATCCTAGAGTCACTCCTCCCAAAAGGGAAACAACAAGATCAAGACACAATTTGGTCTAATGATTTATCTGGTTCATTCATAACCTTACAGGGGGAATAAAGTTCATGCCAAAGTGTCACCCACTCTATTTCCTCTACTATCGCTAGTGCATAGAGAGCCTCAATCAAGGAGGATAGACCATAACCCTATTTTTGGGTAGTTTCAATTAAATATGATAACATTGAAAGATCATCCTTCGCATGAGCTTTGAACACTTAATATTATTCTATATATTCATCCATGTTCTTCATCTAATCATTTAATTGGGATACTTTATCATGCTTTTGTTACAGGGTCTCTTAGGGTTCCCTTATCAATTGGAGTAGAAAATGTATGTTGTCAAAATTGTGCAGGTCTTTTTTAGGACCATATGGATGCTACTAGACTAGAATGAATCACTACATGATTTTATATAATTATTAATTGAGGTTTTAATATAGGAGAATAATTATGGAGGATGAATCCATATGGTGGTAATCAGTTTGATAAACAATATTCAAAAATATTATCCTCATCAGGCTTGTTAATTTCTCCTGAGATGACTGAATACTGATACGCTGATCAATATACACACTTACAACCATAGAATTTTTTCAATCTACTACTACCATAAAATCCCTTTTTAAAGACATCTAAAATCAGTGAAAAGGTAAATTTTATCTTAGAATGAAAGATTCAAAATCTTTAAAAGGGGTGGACTAAATGAAAAATGGGGGTGCATGAGTTGGATAGCATCACATAGATCGTGTGATCCATTCTAAGTCATGTGATCACAAGACCAATCTAAGATCACATGATTGAGAAATCATAATTGAATCATTTGAATCACATAAATAATTACAAGATCATGATACATCTAGGAGCATCATGCAAATTGTGTGACCATAAGTGGATCGTGTGAAGAAATCTGACGACCAAGTTCTTTATTCTTAAGGTACAACACAATTAAAATTAATTTTCATTGATTAATTAGAATATTTTTTGAGAAAGTAATCCAAACTAATGTGGTCAATAGGTAAGGTCGTGTGATTGGTTATCATGATCATATCTCACAATGGGATTATGTGAAGTGGCCTTGTGAAGTAATCACATGATAGAGAAAATTCGAGAGCTCTTTGAAATTTCTAAGACACTGGTGAAATGATTATCCCATTTACCATATTTATAGGGAATCATGTGGAATACCAAAGGTCTCTTAGGAATCCAAGAGACACCCATAGGACCACATAAATAAATCCCAAGTGACTTAGGTGGGAATTTACTTCCTCAGAACTAACTTATTTCTCTTTCCTTCAAACTTTTCTTTTGAGGGGGGGGGGGGATTTTTTGACACCCAAAAAATGAGCATTATAAAATTGATAAATAAATACCTAAAGAAAAAGTTTAAACTTGGAAAAAGATAAAAATAAATAAATAATCATGATCACAAGTAGATCATGTGGCCGTAGAACCCTTGGTGGGGCTCATGATCATGTAAATTTCAAAACATAACATGATGATTAAAGATAAATGGAATGACTATCCATGAAAACAGTTTGTGCACTATCACATGATCCAGAAATGATCATGAAGAAACCATTAGAGTCATTATATCAATTCCATGAAAATCAGGTTATGTGGTTCACATGATCGACTTATTAATATTGTGATTCCTTGATGGAAAATTAGTAGAAAAATGTCATGGGCTTCATGAAATAAAGGTTGAAAAGACGAGATCCTTATGTGTTGTAAGTTATATTGTTTTTTACACTAAGGGATGATGTGGTGTGAATGATTATTTTACTTATCATGAGAATTCTATTAGACATGTCGTCTTGAATATGAGAAATACTTATAACATTCCATCTTGATCACACAAATGCTCTCAGACAAACCATCTTGAACACATGAAATCCTTATGACATGTCGGATTTTTCACATGAAGTATCTTAAACATGTCAGGCTGAAATTGTGAATTCACTGGTGCATTTCATCCTAATATAATGAAGGATCTATGACATGTCAACCTAATACCATGAAATCCCTCTGATATATTGATTTTATCACATGAAGGATCTTGGACACATCTGTCTTGGACATCATGAGATGCCTACATACAGCAAAGGATATGTAACTCAATTTCCTATACATGCACCCTTCATCATGTTCACAACCTAGGACATTACATGGGTTTAATAAATCAGGTAATGATGGACCAGTCACATGGTCATTGTTTATCATGTGAAAATATACAACATCATTGATGACATGCAGCTTGATAACACAAAGCATGTGAGACATTTTTGACTTATGTGGATGATCCCTCTGCTAACTCAAGTCGAGATATAATACTTGATCACTATACAAAGTGTCATAGATATGGTGTGGTGGTTCCTATAACCCCCCCACCCCCACCCACCCACCCACCCATTATAAACACAATAAAAGGGGGGAATACAGTCAAGATAAAACTTTCTAGAGTGGAGTGGTCATGCGATCCAATGGGCCTTCCACTTAAAAAATTCCAGTGAGTAACTTAGGGTAAATATAAATAGAATTTGTAGCACAAGGGTAGATCATGAGATATCATATTGATCATGTGGAATAACATATGATCATATGGACTCTCGTCAGTCATGTGATCGTATTCCCTTATGTTCTTTCCTATTCGCATGACTCCAAAGGGATCACATGAAGCATGTGACCACCTTCATTTCATGTGAAGCATGTGACTACCCAACCTTTATGTGATTACATGAACCTTTTACTTGTCATTATAAAAAAAAATTAAAACATTTTTTCAAGTAATATTATCTTGCACTCTTTCCCATTCACAGGACTCTGAGGAGACCACACAAAGCGTGTAACTCCAAAGGGGTCACATAAAGTGCATGAACACCCTTCCTTCACACAATACTAAATGAATCCTACATGGATAATCAACACTAATTGGTTTAACACATTCTATCCTACGACCTTATCCTACCATAAAGGCCATATTCCTTTAAATATCTTCAAATATTTCCTAATTCATGGGACCAAAATGTATATCTGCCCAATCCATCGGTGGGAAAGGGAATATTAACTATGAGGTATCTTATTCCTTTTATAATAAGGATATGTGGGACACCTTTTTTAAGGTTAGATATCTATAATTCCATCACAAATACCATGTTTTATTTATATTATAACATCCCTTATGAAATCCCTTTACACTTATCATAGATCTATATTCTCAATAGGACATGTCACCACCTTTATTTTAGGGAATCCTCTGTGTATAAGCCCTGCACATACTCAATATTGTATCCATTACAACATGTATACTATTTTATTATATCTTATTTCCCACACCTAGAATAACTTTTATGTGGTTATAAATCTATGGTGATAATATCAATAGCATGATACAAATGCCTCAAAACATGGGAATCCACCTTGGTGTAAGTCCCTTAATATCCCAATTGTCCTAACTCATGGGACCAAATTCTCTTATAAGTCTATCCTTAACTACCCATTAGTGATTTAGAAATATAAATAACTATGAGGAATATAATTCATATTATAAATAGGATATATATAAGATGGATTTATAAGGGTCTAGCTCCATATCAAACATAAAAAACTTGTCTCTCCATAAGGATTTATATCCTTAACAAGTCCATGCACAAACATAAGGGTGGACTTAGTTTGTAAGTCCCATTTAACCAATATATAAACTTTTAGATAAAACATTAGATAAACCTTAGTTTGTAAGACCTGATCAAACATCAGGGAAACCTCATTGTGTAATTCAGTCTCAAACATCAAGGAAACCTCAGTGTGTAATCCCTACTCAAACATCAGGGGAAACTTAGTGTGTATGCCCAACTCAAACATCAAGGAAACCTTATCATTTAATACACACATAGTTAAAACCATTCCTCCATGTATTTAATTCAATATTATGTTATCTCTTATTTCTCACACCGAGCATGACTCGTATGGGTTTAGAAACTATAGGTGGTTATGCCATTATCATGATGTAAATGAACCCAATATGGGTCACCTTTAATATGTAAGTATGATTGCATTTTATTTTCCATTAGAGGTACATATTCACAATGAAATATCCCAGGGCATATTACTATGCATAATCCCTAATCAAAAGCATTGTTTTCATACCTTTTATGATATGGATGCCTCAAAGGAACTATGAAGAATTCGATTCCTATTATAAAAATAAAATATGAAAGGCTCCTTCATATGTCCTGAGTTCACATATAATATTCACATACCCTCATACACATCCTTTCTTTGTGAAATTAAACTACACAGTATAGTATTAAATGAACTACATGGGATTTTATTCCTATTATCACATGATACATAGGACACCACTTGTGGGTTCAATATTAATTCAAAAACACTAATCACCTTATTGGATGTTGGTAAACTAAAGAGTGCCCAGTTATGTGGCTTTAAAACATAACAATCCCCCTAAAAATTATCACTAATTTTTAATAGTTATCATGATGGAGAACCTATGATAAATACAAATTATGTCTTTAATAGGATGTCAACCTATATATATGGGGTTAAAATTAGAAAAAGTAAATAATTGATCATTTTTTTGGGTATCCTTTCTTGTGCCTAGATATGGGATAGATTCACAAACATATCTTAAATCTATATGAGATTCCTAGAGTAGGCTATAAGTCCCCCCAATGGGGTGTGATGAGCATGACCTCCCATACTCCTGACCAATGTGTGTTCCTAAGATTCATTAGTTATGGAACACTAATGATCACCTTATTTTGGAAATAAATCCTACAGTTTGTTATGGATATGAGAGTCATTGGGTGTTTCCATGGATAAACCATACCAACATGAGTAATTTTAAAACTATATTGATCTCCTCATAATAAACCATCGAGACATAATATATGATCAAAGTAGGTATATAAAATTAAATCAATTTCATAAAAGTGGAAGTTTTAATGTTTTTATCTATATTAAATCTTATTATTTGTACTTTAATTCTTTTAACCTATGTGTTGGGGTGAGTGAAAAAAAATAAGGTTGACATATCCTTTGAGAAATGTGTATCTTAATTTCTATCATCAATGGTATCGATTTGAAATTATTTTATAGTATCTAAGAAAGGTAAAGATTTATTATTTCATTTAATATAAAATAATTTTTAAATGAAATTTTAGCTGTATAAATCAAAACCTCTTATTTTCTAAACCAAGCATAGATCGGTGGACTTAGATTAATATGGATTGTTGTTCTTTTCTAAGTATGACTTGATACCAATTTCCCATGTGATTTTTATTTCTTATCGATAAGGGGGAGTGAAAGTGAAATGAATGCAAGGGAGAGAAGTAATGGGTAAAATATTAACATTTAACTTCGAAGGTAATTCCAATAAATAAAAGGGGGGATTATTGAGCCCAATTTGCATTAGTTATATTTTTTCGAAAGAATATAAATATGGTATAAGTGAATAAAAACTTAGAAATTGTTAAGAATTTCCCAATCATATTATCTCATTATATTAAGTAAATTGAGATGGAAAAATACATCTCATATGTGGTATTTGAATTTTCTTGTTATATTTTATATAAAAATTGTGTTTTTACTTTCCTTCAAAAATATATTTATTATTGAATGAAAAAATTATTATTTAAATATTTGAATGAATTTGTAAGGTTTAAATGAAGCAAACAAGGGAATAAGATGAGGCTGGATGTTGAATCGGGTGTTTTGTATTTTTATTTTATAAAGAAAAGTATTAAAAATGTTAGTGGATATTGTAGAACTTTCATCTAGATGAGTAGAGTTATTTTGGAAGATTTTTTGAGTCCTTACACATGAAGATCACTGATCTTCTTTAAGATAATAGAATGTGAAATGATATTCTATTAAATGATCATTCATGATATGAATCTTCTATATAAACTAATTTTTTACCTTCTGTGTAGTATGACCTCATCTAAGTACGTGATGAGCATGAATCTTCTGCGATAAACCTACATCAACCTTTCATATGTATGAGTATGAACTATCTTCTTGGATATTCAATGAGTATTTACCTCTCATCCAAAACATTTACTAATAATAGAGGGTTTACATTGTTTACAATAATGAAAAATATATCATGGTCACTAGAGTGATCGTATAAATTGAGAATTCATGATTGGTGTACTAATCATATGAAGAACCAGTACCCACCACATGATCTACTAAGTCATGGTCGATGTACTAAAGAATGATTGATATGACTTAACATGATATTAAAATGGTCTGTGAAGTGATCGTGAGTCGCATTGCAGGTGAAGCTATCATGAGCAGTCAACCATAATAGAAATGTGTACCTTCTACATGAAGAAGGTAATCAGGCATGTACACTTATGGTAGGTTAGGTAACTATGGATTCTCATGGTATGTTGATCTAATGCATGATCAATCACAAGGAAGATCGAGAAATATAATAATCTATGAAGCTTGGTATTAATATAGTGACATGAAATTGTCACAATAGTATCTGAATGAATATGGGAATAAGGATATCATTATGATTTCGTCAATTAAAGTTTATTTGTTATTTAATTCTGGATATATCATTATAATAATTATTGTGATGTTTTCAAAATAGAAAATTATAAGAATGGAAGTAGCATTAAAATATTCAATGATAATGATGATTGGTGTAAGGATCATTGACATCATCAAAAGCATCATTCTTTGATAACTTTAGAGAATTTATGCATTGAAAAATAAGGATAGTATATCATGGTATTTATCAAATTAATAACTCAAAATATTCTAGGTATATGGGTATTAAATTAAAATATATATATCACGATAATACTCATAGTGATATAGGATATTTGATGAAAGTTTTGAGAGAGATATTTTTGGGTAAATCTCACTAAAAATAAAGGATACATGGTTTAGGAAGTTTATTAAAGGAAGGTTAATGAAGAACCATGAGTTTTGTTTCCATGAAGTAAGGGATCCATGAATACAACTAATTCATATTTTATATGCATAGGTGAATAAAATTTTAATATGTGTATTTTTTTGAGTGATGAGTGTGAAATATTTCTATATATCATGGAATGAAAATAATAAGAAATAATTGAGTCATTTTCTATGTATTTAGGGAATTTTTGAATAATATCAATGAATGGGAAAATATATAAAGGTTTATTAATGTGGATCTAGCCAAAAGTGGTTACTAAATATCTTAGAGGATATTAATTTCTATAAAACATAGTAATTTAGATCATGTGTTCATGTGGTATTATGAATATAGAATAAAGATAATAAGTGAAATGTAATTGACACTCCATGTTTTATTATTATATATATAAATTTCATGTCAATGAGAATCTATTTAGAACAACTGAGAGAACTTCGATAGTGTTATTTAAGAGATAATATTTTTTTCAAGAATAAGGAGACTTATATATATGATAATCATTCTCATAAACATACTAAGATTTGAATCCAAGAATAATAGAACCAGTGTAAATCATCTTTACTAAAGAAGAATATGATAAGAGAGGAGGGAAGGAGACAGAATAAGAGAAGAATGTATTGTGCATATCTGTTTTTATAGGTTGAATAAGAAAAGGGAGCAAGGAGGAAAAAATGGTTATGCAATTCTATGATAATGAATGAATAAGAATAATAATTAACTGAGTTTTCCATGAATTTCAAAAGAAGAATAAATATATATGAAGTTTTTTTAAAGAGAGAGAATGAACTTGTAGTCAGTGTAAGAGAATAAGAATATAAGAAAGAAGGTTCTTTCAAACTAATGTTCCTGAAATAATAAAAGGATGAGGAGGAGAATATTGAAGAAGCACTTTGATATTCAACAGAAGTCGCATCCAGTGAAGTAATATCTTGATGTTGTAAAATACTTAAATAAGTTGAAGACTATCTACACTAGTAGTATAAGGATCTAGAATGATCTTCATGTGGACTAGGTTATCACCAGTCCAAGGACTCATGGTTATTTTTATCCCCCCTATTAAGTTTAGGGTACCAAACTTCAATTTTAGGATTTTTTTCATCCAAAACACTTTAATTGGTACCTTATTATAATATAAAATCCATGTATCAGTCATCAATATACACAGTAAGGACTACCTACTCTTTTGGAGTAGTAAACCTTATAAAAATATCATGTGACTTACTCTACTCACTTTATCTACTTACATATGATAAGGAGGATATTATTTGAGAATCAAGATCTTAACTAGTCAAATAGCTAAAGGGATACAAATTATGAATTGGAAAGAAAACTACAACAACACTAATCCCCCCCAGTGTAAAGGGATCCCAGGTGGTAGGGAAGTTGGGTTTCCCCACCCCCACCCCACCCCACCCCCTGGTTAGGAGGTCCACTCTGTAGAGCTTCTTGATAGGAACCTCCCATTCCATATCCATGGGGTTGCACTGTAGAGGTACCTCATGAGGAAATCCCTTGACCCCCCCCCCCAATGGGGGTTTTGATGTACCCCCTATGGACACACAATAAGAGGGACCCCACCTAGTATTTTTAAGTGTGAGAGATGGATAATTTACTAGTCATCCCCCTACATTTTTGGAGGGTTTTCGACATGGGGAGAGAAATTTTAGTTATCCTTGTAATCCTTCTTCCACCCCTTTTATCCCCATTAAAATGGGTAGGTTTTGGTGTCAATTCAATAGAATTTAAGGTGTGTATCTTATTCTTTTGTCTTACATTTTTATTTCCCTTAATTATCCACATATTTTGGATAGTTTGAGATAGTTTTTTTGTTCCACTTCCACCAGATCATGGTAGGATTGGGTAAGGATGATGTGGATTTTGTGTGGCGTTGTGGGAGGAGGTCTTGGAAGGATGATCACATATCGATGGGTGTCGTTTTGTTGAATCGGAGATTTATGGTTAGTTAATAGGAAAATATTCCTATTTATTTTAATTTAAACAATTAATTATATATTATTATAATTATTTATTTATATCATATAGAATGGGATGGGTGCTCAAGATCATTATGAGCTTGGGAGAGGCTCGGTGGATCTCTGTGAGGTACTAATATGGAGGTATCTTTTCCCTTTAATAAAAAATTAATATGGTTATTATGAATGATTTATTATCCTATTATATGTTTTATCGGATTGGGTGTATTACTAGGGACTAAAAGTTCCTTAGGTAGTAGGGGTGCGGTTTCTTTGAGCCTCCTAGAGGTTGATCAAGTTCTCTTCATCGATTTAGTTGTATGGGAATTTCCCATTGACTATACTTTGAGGGGGAAGAGGTTTTGGCTGGGTATCAAGAGACCTTAGGTGTTCTTATGATGTGAGACATGATGTTTATAGCCTAAGATAGTTTCCCTAGGTTTAGTAGAGGAAGAATAAGAGACTTAGTTTTAGTGGTGTAAAGTGAGATGGTTATGTATCTCACTCCTAAGGAGTGACACTCTCTTAAGGGTGGAAGAGAATATTAGTGAGTGTTCTAAGCATGATAGGTATATTGGGTTTATACTAAGTTTGCTGGTGAGGGTTTCCTTAGACTGATGTGTTTAGAAATATTTCAGGAGTTATGTGAGATGGTAACTAAGTGAGGTTGGAGGCAAGGATTGGTAGAGAATGTGGACCGGCCTCTTGAGGTCTGGGTTATAGGAAGAGCCTACTGGCCATGGGAACACACCTGTGTTATTATAAATTGATTGGTTCTAGTTATCGGAAACTATAATGGTTTTATAAGGTTATCCTAAGTGGATATATGGATGGTGAGACGTCTTTGGGGTGAGGGGTTGAGTCTTGAGTGAGTAGCACCCCATGGTAAGATGGTGAGTTTCTAGGATGGGTTACATGCCCTATTTTTTTCATGTATGTGATTTTAATCAGAGATGGATTCTAGTGTGGGTGTTGTGAATACCAAGGTCTATCCCCACTATGAGTGAAATAGTATAAGATGGGATTTCATGAGTGAGTCGGTTTCCTAATTGTGTATTATTTATAGGCCAACATTTATTGAGAAGGTATGTCTTGAGACTATTTTGGATTCACATTGAGTAATAATGCTTTATCATGAACCATTACTTGAGTGAGAAGGTAGTGTTTGGTAATGAGATGTGATAAAAGTACCTACCTTGAGTGAGAAGGTAGCGATAAAACTGCCTTGAGTGAGAAGGGATTTAGGTTGCAACGTAACATAGGATTACATGGCGGGATCTCCTTGAGTGAGAAAGTTAGGTCTAGATATTATACGAATCCATATGGATAGACCCTTCCTTGAGTGATAAGGTGAAGGTAAATCCTTATATGTGTGACCTCTATAGAGAAATATTTTGGTCTGGTATATGGTGTAGAACCCTGCATGGAGGGACAGTTGTTTAGGCTTGGAAGATGCCCTAACCTGAGCCTTCATGTACGAGTTGGGATATGGGTATAGTAGCACAAGATGAGGTGATGACTATATTCCATCATTCCATTGAAGTGGGTAGGATCAGGTTCCATGGTTTCCTATTTATCACATGGTAACCTAATTCACATAAATTTTTGGTGTCTTAGTTAGAACACAATGTATGATGCACTTGTGTGGCATGTTTATTTTCCTCATGAATAAAAGTATATGATGGTTTATAATAGGTAAACTTAGTGAAACACAACTGAGATGTATTTCTCACACCATTCAGGGGAACACTAGTGGATATTCAAACCTTAGGCATGTTTTTTAAGTTGAGAATAAGGTGTGCAGTGGTTCATGTTATGGAATATCGATGGGTATTGGAGACTGGGATTGGGATTTGGCTCAAGGATATAAGTACATCCTCTTGTATTTTTCCTTATATTTATTTTTTATATTTGATTGGTTAATTTGTTGATTAGTTATTGTATGTTATATTCTTCTTCATGGTATATTATGATAGTATTGTGGTTTATTGATTCTGCATACTCTGATGATTTGTGTAGATGATATTTTTTAGTTATTTCCATTGTATTTGTACTCTGATATGAGTGTATAATCTCTCCATGGTAACATATTATACCTGATTTACTAGTCAATGGCCTCTATAATATACGGAGGCATGCCTAAGGCCATGTGGCACCTTAGTCTGGGTACAGTTTTGTGGCATAGGGTCGGGATGTTACAAAGTGGTATCACATAATTTTTTATTTATTTTTCTATTTGGGGAGATGGTAGATAGGTGGTCTAAGAATGTATTGGATCTTATGTTGTAAAATGGACTAATGTATCCTAAACACCTTTCTTGTGGGAATTTCTGGTTACTAGGGTCATTGGATTACTATTTTGGGTTTTCACTATGATGGTTGATATGTTTATATGAATATGATGTGTTTACCAAAGGTTGTTATTTCTAGTTTTTGATCTTATATTGTTGTAATAATTGTAACACCCCAATATTTTAAAATAATAACATTATGTTCGATAGCGTATACGACACACAAGACTGAGCTTAAATTAACCATGAAATATTATTATGACCATTATAACCTAGTTGTTGAATTGGAGGGTATGAATAGGAATAACCACATTATGAAATATATATATATATATAAAGGTCCTACTCAATAAAAATTTATTGATTAATTCTTATTAAATAATCATTCAATATTTAGTAAATTTAGATATTCCTTAAAAGTACATTTCCTTTAAAATGGTTTTTATTGTTTTCTATGAAAAGATATTATATTTAATTATTTATAATTTTAGAAAATTTATTTGATAAAATTGAATTGATTTTTTAAATTTTAATATCAAAATTATCTTAGGGTTTATTTTTTTTTATTTTTTTGAAAATATTTTTTTTCTAGTGAATAGTGAAAAATACTAATTTTTATTGAAAATTGTATTTTTATTTCAAACATGTAAAAAATTACATTTTTAAAAAAATATTTAAAAGTAAAATTATTTATATTATATAATTAATAATATAATTTATTTCATTGTAATCAATTCTATGGTTGAATTTGGTATAAAAATATTTCTATACCTAAAAATATATTTTTCTGAAAAAACTGTTTTTCGTTGCATTTTGTAATTTTATCTTAAATTAATTTCTAGCACTTATATAAATTGAATCTTAAAAAAAATTATACAATATTTTGAATCATGAGTTTCAAATTTGGTAAATATTTTCCTTTTATCTTTGGTCATTATGATTAGTAACCTCGGTAAATATTTTTCACCTCAAAAAAGGTAAAATGGGTAAAATGGGATTAAAACAGTGAGATAAAGTATCAATATCAATAATTAACTTATATTAATACTATTTTATCGATTTATTTAAGCCATTTCCAATCAAGTATCTAATATATGGCCACTTTGTTTCTTTTTTCTTTGATGTTTACATTTATATTATTTTAAGAAAATGATAAATACAAAATGTCATTCTCTTGAATTTAATAACTCTAAACTTTTAATATAATGATGAAAAGAGTATCAGTTAAGTTATAAATTTTTATTTCAAATATTAATTAATTTTTTTATCATCGTAATTTATTTCTTATTTTTTATTAATTTAATAATTACCTTAAAGGTTTACACAACAACGACACAATATTTATTCAATTAATAGAAAAATATAATAAATTATTTTAAAAATATTAATAGTAGTATAATTTTAATTAATTTATTTATTACAAGAATTTATTTGATAAATATGACATATTATTGATGTGTTAAAGAATTTTATTCAGATTAAATAATTTTTTGGGTGTCTTTAATATCAAATTAAATGAATAGTTTCAAAAATGACATTAATGATATTTTATGATAATAATATTTTATTAAAATGTTTAAAAACCCTAAAAATATTTAAATAGGAAAAAATTGATAATATATGGTATACAATTTCATCTATTTTCCATTTATGATCTAATTTTTACCATATAAATAAAATTATAACCCTTTAATATTGAGAAACCATTGTCTTGATTAAAGATATATTTGGTTAAGTAAGGGGTTAAACCCAAAGATAAGGTTTAAAATGACAAAAAAAACCTATCTAAATTTCATTTTTAATGATATTTAGACCTTAGAATCTATTTATTCAGATATATTTACCTTTTAAATCATTTTCCTTTATAATTACTTCATTATATTTTAATCTTATAAGAAACTCCAAGAGTTTCTTTTCCCTCACTGATAAAAGGGATCCCCTTATCTCTTTTACTTACACAATATTGAGACATATATATTGACAAAAACAATCCATTTATCTTAAAAAAACCTTATACAAGTTCTATTAGTGATGATATTCCCAAATGACCATCCCTATGTCCCTTAAGAGGAGATCTGAAGGAAGTCTACCGAATAAGAGGTAACTGTCTCTGGTGAATCATTAAAATTTATTTCTTCTTATATTTCATCTAAATTTGTTGTAACCATACTAAAATAATAAATTAAATATCATCAATATACTAAAATTTTATTATGATTATTGTACAACCTTTTTCCATCTATTTTCCATCCGAAAAAATGTGAAAACATCACTTGTGAGCATGTATGGCTTGCCGTCTCCACGTAGAAGCTTAATTCATTTTTCCATATTCACTTTTATTGGATGGTTTTTATGATTAGTTTAATGTTTATAAATTATATTTATGAAATAATTATATTTATGAAATAATTATTATTATTTAATTATAATATCACATATACCTTCTTACCTTCAAATATGTTAGAAAATGATAACATCACTCGTGCGTGTGTGTGGACTACCACCTCTGCGAAGCGATATGATTTATTTTTCATTTATATATTACATGGATGTTAATAAGGATAGATTTAATGAATATATATTATATATTATATAATAATGATTTTATAAAGTTGAATTATATTTTACCTTTCTTTTTTCCCATCCGTCAAAAATGAAAACAGTATTCATGCGTACGTACCACCTGCCATCTTTATGAATGATGTAATTCATTTTTCTATCTCTATTATTATGGATGAATCTATATATATATATATAATTAATATATATTATATTTATATTATTATTAAAATTATGTAGATTATGGAACTATAATCAAAATATAAGGACCGGAACCATTGAACCAAAAAATGCATGGAAAACAGACCATATTTCACTCGAATGTCCATTTTAACGGAGAATTGTTTATAAAAGAATAATTAGAAATTATAAAATTAATGGTACATAGTAATTTATATATGAATATTTTTATGGTATATATGTATAAGAAATTTATATATATTATATAGAATATTTGAACATATATGAAAAAGGACAAGACGTAAAGTAAGGGATTTATAGTCTCACTTTTATTTTTGGGAGGCATATTCCATATTCACTGCTTATTTCTTTTATGTGATACATGTACTACCCCTTTAAAATCTAATATCATGAATCTCATTATTTTCATGATATTTATTTTCTATGAAAATAATTTTTGGAAAAATGGTTGATTTCAATGGATTGAATGGTGTGAAATCACTTATGTCAGGTACAATATCTTTGAATAGTCTCCAATGGGTTTTGTTCATGGAGTCGAAAATGCCCAACGGATCTTATATCCATGAACACTCATGGGCCTACTTTCTAAAGGAAATATTTTACTGGGTAACTTGTTCAATGACACTTAAGAACTCATATTGGTCGTGATAATGGGAATTTGGGCTCATCACACCCTTTTAGGGGGAAAACTATTGCTTATTTTGGGACTCTCATATTGATTTAAGATATGTTCTTAAATCCTTTATTCATTACCAAGTGTTTATAGTATGGATTACCCTAAGGTAATTATTAATAATGAATACACATGGGTTCATAATCATCTGTATCTATCTAAGGTTCTCTATTAATGGAGGGATCAGTATATATCTGAAGTTCTCCATCGATGATACCATTTTATGGATAGATCAGGGATTCCTTATTCGTTTATTAGGAAGAATTTGGTTTTAAGACACATGGTGAGGCACTTTGGATTTTGTTATCATCCAGGGAGATCAAAGTTGTTTTGATATCAGGATCTAACCCATAAAATGGTCTTTATGCATATCCTCGTGAAAGGAATCAGAACCCATGTAGTTCGGTGCCACTTAATAGGGCACATCACATTTTAATGCCATGTGACAAGGAACCAACCACATAGTTTAATGTCATGAGGAAAGGAAGTCTAGGAAGAAGTTTCTTGATAAAGGATGGAGTGGGAATTACACTGAGGTGTCCCAAGGGTCCCATGAGAAATATGTTTTGTTGGTGGATATGACTCAATCAGGGATGTGTCCTAGATAACATTAGGGTGAATTTGGGGGAATTGGTTTTGGACCTCAGGGAGGCTTCCTATGTATCCCAATTATTCGAGAATAAAATCCAATGTAGTTTGGTAGTTTGGGGTTTACACCTATGAGGATGCCCATATAGTGGATATGGTTTGGGATTATGCATGAAAGCATCCCATTTAAGGGGGGAGTGATTGGGGCTTATGCATGGGAGCTACCTTTTACAAGAGGATTGATCTTGGTTAGATTTGGTTGGGGATTATACCATATATAAGGCCCATCTAAGGTTTTGGATCATGCATATTTCATGATCATCAATAACCTTTAATCGCACATGAGTCATGATTGGTGTGAGAAACAATAGGAATTAGTAAATCTGAAGATCACATGATCCACTCTGTCCACTGGTGGATGGGGTGTTAAAGGCCAAAAGGAGAGGGAGTGAAAATTTAGTTTTCATGCATCCTCTTTTATTTTGGTAACTGGTATAGTCACATCTAGGAATCTATTCATCTATATCCCCATCTAAGGTGGAGAGGATCAAAAGTGTCGTCTCCCGTAAGAAAGGCTATGGTATTACTCTAGGAGGGATTCCCTAAAATTGGTTCATGGGGGAAGGATCTTATTCTCTATCAAAGGGGAAGGCAAGAATGATCATTAGCCTCAGCACCTAGAATGATATGGTTCACATGAGCACCTCGAGGTCAGAACCCTTGTTACCATGGGAATGTAATCCAAGAGATATCCTGAAGGACCGCCTTATTGTGGTGGTTACCCATGTGACTCCACTTACCATGAGTATGTAAACTAGAGAGTACATGATGATGTATCCAATGATCTTATCATACATGTCAGGTGGATTTGGAAGGGTCCTTGACCTGATGTCGTTAGACTAGTTCATGGATGGAGCAACATGGGGGTCGATGACATGATGTAAGGGAGTGATTGGATCTTCAGCATAGAACACCCTAGGAGGCCCCATTCCACTTATCAAGTTCTTAGGCATGATGGGGTTCCCTTCGTATAGCATGTTGCTACTCAAGTGAGGGTACCATCCATGTAGAGTTGTTCTATAATGATCTGGTTTCTACCCACATAGTTTGTTGCTATGTGAGGCCAAGTTTTGTTCATGTAGCATGTTTCTATGTGGGGCCTAGTTACTTCCATGTAGTATTTTTCTACGCGGGGCAGGGTTCTACCCACATAGAGTTTTTCTATATGGGGCACTTGTCCCCAAAGGGGCCATCCATTAATTCCTGGAAGAATGGTGTCCGTAAATTGATTTTGATTTCATGGATGGATGCATGATTTATTATTTCTCATTAATGTTATGTGATGAATTTTTACCTGCTGGGAATTGACAAAGGCTCCTGTTTTTGCATTGCCTCATCGCTCGTTTCCTTCATCTCTCCTTGGTTCAGTTCCATGGTCCTCTATCTTAGTCCCCACTACTACAAAATAAGCCTTTAATAGCACTGGTATTTATCATCGTTATTAAAAAGCACTGATAAATGACATCTTTAACATTGCTAAAGAAAGCGCTGAAAAATTTAACCCATTATCAGCACTTTTTTTAGCACTAATAAAGGGACCCTTTATCATCGTTTTATTTTTAGCACTCATAAAGGGTACCCTTTATCGTCACCACTTTTTTAGTGCTGATAAAGTGTACCCTTTATCAGCCTTATATTTTTAGCGTTCATAAAGGAATCCTTTATCAGTGTTTTTTTACCATTGATAAAGCTCCAAAAAATAAAATGAAATAATTAAATAAATAAAAAATAAAAAATATTTTTTTAAAAAAATATTACAAATTTTTTTAATTAAATAATTATTGATAAAAATGAATAAATTGATTATACTATATATAAATTATAAATACTAATAAATAGTATGTATTAAATATATAGATATATAATAAATTAAAATTACACAAATAAAAATTAAAAATAGGTAAATTGAGAAAAATATTAAACATTTTATTAATTAGATAATTATTATTAATGTCAATAAATTGTATATATGGTCCATGTAATACTTATGCCTACGGGCCTTGTAAGGGTTCCACCTCACCCCTTGAAAGGTGGATTATCAAAATCAATAAAAAATGAAGGCCTTTGGTCCATTGGATGGTATATATTAAATATATAAATATATATTAATGTATATAAATATGATTTATATAATACAAAATATTATTTATGCTTTATATTAAATAATAATATATTTAGTGAATAATAGTTTATAATTAAAAATTAATATGAATTAAAAATATAGACTAATTGCATCGAGTAATGGGCATAATTGAATGTCGTTTGATTTTTTAATTTATAACATATATTAAATGTATTATGTTGATTTCACATATACGTAATTAATGCATTTTTATATACATATGTGCACACACAAATATATTTTTTAGGAATTTAATCAATTTATATTATTTATTTTATATATATTTATTTACTAATTTTTAATATTTTAAAAATGTATTCATCTTTATTTCAATATATATCCATTTTTTAATGATTTATATTTATTAAACTTATCCAAATCATCAACATTAAACTCATTTTTAATTAATAAATTTTACGCATCTTAGACATGCATGAAATTAAGATTAAGTATTCATTAATAATGTTAAAAATACATTTGTACAAAAAAATTTATAAATAAATATATTTATAAATGTAAATTTACTATTTTTATATATTTATAATTATAAATAAATAAATAATATTTGTTTAAAAAGAATTTATATATTTATAAATAAATAATTATAAAATTATAATAAATTTATTTAAATAATGAATATATTTACTGTGCTTATATATATATAATTATATAAATATATATAATGATATAAATATTATTTTTTAAAAAATTATTTATATAATTATAAATAAATAATTATAAAATTATTATTTTATAAAAATTATTATTATAAGTATTATAATTATATATAATAATTATATTTTTTTTAAAAGTATTCTTTTTTTTAAAAAGTACTTTAAGTATTTATCAGTGCTTTTTTAGCACTGATAAAAATAGAGATTTATTAGTGATAAAAAATCAATGATAAAGATTCATTTTATCTGTGCTTATTAACTTAGCACTGATAAAAGGTATCTTTATCTGTGCTTTTTTTGAATTAATGATAAAAGTGTCACGATCTATTTTAAGAACCCTAACCATCACGAACTGGTTCTCAATATCTGAATCTCTCCACAAAAGTGAGTTGTTTCTTTTAATCCTCATTATCGAATCCAATCTCGATTCTAGGATAGAATCAAGGCTCCAACTATTCCAAGGCTCGAATCTAAGTCTCAAGAGATTCATGGGATGAACGAAACCAAGGCTCAAACAAAATCTAGGTTTTTTTATATCTCTAATTTCCCTCAGTTATCCCCTAAACACTATCATCCCACATCCGTGTATCCCAACAATTCTATTTGAACTATCCTATAATAAAACAACCCAAAATTCAATATTTTTTAGATATATTAAAGTATCGTCTTCCCCGATAGCATGTGGCTCTCCTTGAGACGACATTGATACTGTGCGACTTGAAATATATCAAACCCAATGTTGATTCATGTGGTTGTGAGGTGTAATAGGCTCCCAATACCTATATTTCATGACATCTGCCTCTTTCCAATTGTCTAATTTTGAAAAATTTATCCATATAGCGGTCGTTGTTGTCATTGGTTTGGAATATTACATTGTAAATCACTTGGATGATAAAATATCTCACATCATTAGGATCTTATATTATGTCATGCATCAATTGGAACTGAGAGGGTTGAGTGAGGAGGAACTGAAATATAGGGTTATCCCCTTCTATTTTAAAGGTAATTTTAGAATTTTTTTCCAAAAAATGGATGATGAAATATCTTACACATGGGAATAACTATATAATGATTTTTTAGGAATTTTTTTCCTAGGATAATGAGAACTGAAATATGGTGTAAAATTAATGGATTTATTTAGGATGACTATGTACTATTTCATGAGTCTTGGGATAAATTTAGGTGTCACTTATGAAATGTAACAATCAACAATATAGTCCAAAAATTCATATAGACACATTTTATGAAAGTATAATCCCATAATAATAAACTTATGTGGATTAGTATTCTAGAGGTAACATTAGAAATAAAATAGTGGAATAACTCTAACATATTTTTAACAACATGGAATATAATTCATTTCATAAGTATTCTAGGGGAGAACCATTTCTAGGATAGAAACCATGATTTCTCTCTATGATAAAGATCAATCTGATATATTCTCTACTAAAAATATTAAAAACACCCTTATAGAGAAATGATATCATAGGGGAATGTTTTGGAATTAAAATTATAATTTTCCCACTTCTGATATACCTTCTTATTTCCCTGATAATTTGAAATTATTTGTGAATGTAAATAGAATTTAAAAAATTATTATCTATTTATTGATAACTATGACCAGGGCTACCATTAACAATCAAACCATTCCTAGTGAAAGAAAGGAGTGCATAGACTTGTCGTTCCTCAAGAATTTCAACACTAATCTAAGCCAGTATTATAGTTACAACCATAGGATTAAAATTATGGTTATCAATATGATTTCAAAGGAAAGTTTCAAAAAATAATATGTAATTTTGAATCACAAAAGTCTCTACTTGATTCAAATAAATAATAAATTCATTACAGATTTAAAAAACCATGAGTCACAAATGAGTTAATTTTCATGAAATCTCTAAGGCTTGGATATGGGTAAACTATTGGGAACAACTAAACTAAATATTAGGTATAATTATATTGATTTCAAAAATATGAGTAGTCTTCAGGATGACAAGGAAGATATAAATGATCCTAAATATCCCCAAAATGAAAATATAAATAAAAAATCACAAAATCCTAAAAATTATTAATCTAGAAACCATGAAAGAAAAACTAAAAACACCATATCCATTCAATATTTTGAGTAAATTTTCCATATTCATTGAATTTATTAATGAACTCCAACTTGGTTCTAATAACATTTATGTCTTCCACCCTTGGAATTTTTTCCCATGTCACATTATTCATATTTAGATCAATCTCCTCATGCATATATTTGATCCAATTATCATCCTTTTCAACCTCTCCAAATGATTTAGGATCTACTTAGGAAAAATGAAGTTTTTTTTAGCGTCTTACTCCTTTGATATTTCACCGAAACTTTCCTATCATCAATGAAATTTTATTCATTGATTTCTGCCTTGCTTATATTTCTTGAAGTTGATAGAATTATAGCCATCTTTGAAATGATAACCTACTCATTAATACTTCTTAAAAATCAATTCATTTATTTCATCACACATCTAATAAACACTATGTATGTTTTACTTTAATCCATCTAAAAACATATCATTCATTAACATTGCTTTTTGGTTTCACCCTTAGAAATTTATGATTACCATACATGTAATTCTCACAAATGGGAGTCATTCACCTTTGATAATAAATATCTTATGTGTATTTATTTATTTATTATACAAAATGAATATTTTATGAACCGAATAGGATATCTTTACTTTCTCTCAGATGATTAAAAGCATCAAAAAAATGTATCTTATTTTCTCCTCATTCTATTTATTCATTCATTGATTGTTTGGCAAGATCTATTTTCATCTTTTATCATCATTATTGATTTATCATCATCATATACCTATGGTCACCAATGTTTTCACAGTAAAATAATTATCCATATAATTAATGTATTGTTTTATATTTATGTTTAATTTATTTATTTTCAGTATTACTCATATATTAATTGTTTTATTATATAAGTGGATTCTTTTGATCGAGTTGGGTTGGTTTGTTCTAATTTTCTCATGATCATGAGGTATTGGAATTTGATCCTATAACTGAGATGATGAAAACAAGTAAATTCATCAAGAATGTATACAGCCATCAAGAAAAGGTGAATTCCTACTCTTTATTTAATTAATTTTTTCATCATTTTATCTAATATTTGTAAGATAATTTACTTTTATTTTTTATCTAATAATTATTAAGTTTTTTTACATATATTTTAGGAAGATTTATTTTGATTCAAACTATCTACAACAAGCCACAAAAGAGATAAAATGATTCTTTCTTCCAATGTAACCATGTTTTCTATATTCATAGTCTTTATTTGTCGAACCGCCAACACTGCATATTGAATCGATGTTGTTAGTTGAAAAAACTTTCTCATTGTTGAAATCTAGGTGAGTATAGGAAGCTCATGTGTCCATTTTGGTGACTTCTCAAGACAAAATGGGCACATGATCTTCCTCTGCTCTTTTTAATTTCAATAATGAGAGCAAAAATTAGCTAAGAACATTAAGTTAATATGCAGTGTTGGAAGTTTTACATAGAAATATAATGGAAACTTGGTTACATTAGAAGTTGGTATTGTTTTGAGACTTTGGGATGTGTCAGAATCAACCTCATCTCAATCTGACACACAGTGTGACCAGTATGACTCCAAGTACTTATTTTTATTTTAAATTGACATGAATTTTAGTAAAAAGGAAAACTGACATACTCAAAACCAAGAAAACATATTCTAGTTATTTTGATACTTTAGGTAAATGATTCATAAGTCATTTGGGACATGTAGGAATCAGTCTCACCTCAATTTGATGCATGGTGTGTTCGATATGACTCAATGTGTCCGTTATCACTTTAAAATCCACACTTTAGTTCAAAAACTTTAATCACTGAAAAAAAAAAGAAAATTCACTCATATTTTATTGATAATTTAGGAAATCAACTCATAAGTCATTTATTACCTTTAGGAATTAGTATCACATCAAACTGGTACAAGATGTGATCAATATATGTCAAATTTCATGTTTCCATTTTAAAATGAACTTTTAGTAAGAATCAAGTGACATACTCAAAATCGAGAAAACACGTTTATATTGTTTTGATACTTTATTAAAATTATACATAATTAATTTTAGACATGTAGGAATCATCTATACCTCAATCTGACGCATGATGTGACCGGTATGACTCCATGTGCATCTTTTTATTTAAAAATGACATCAATTTTAATAAGGACAAATGACCTACTAAAAAATAATAAAACTCATTCATATTGTTTTTATACTTTAGTGAAATGGTATATAAGTCATTTTTTATGTATAGGAATCATCTTCACTTCAATCTGATACACGATGTTCCCAGTATGACTTGATGTGTCCATTATCAATTTAAAATCGATAGTTTAGTTCAAAAAATGGCACTCACTAAAAACTGAGAAAATGCACGCATATTTTCTTGATAATATATAAAATTGATTCATAAGTTATTTTTGATATGTAGGAATCAATATCATTTCAAACCGATACATGATGTGATTGGTATGAGTCAAAGTGTGTGTTTCCAGTTTAAAATTTTTAGTAAAAAAGACAAGTGATTTACTCAAAATTGAGTAAACACATTCATATTATTTTAATAATTTGTGAAAAAGATCCATAATACATTTGGTATATATAATAATTATTTTCATGTTATTCTGACGCACGGTGTTTCTGATATGACTCCAAGTGCATCTTTTTATTTAAAATTGACATCAATTTCAGAAAAATTGACAAATGACCAACTTAAAACTAGGAAAATGCATTCATATTGTTTTGATATTTTATATAAATGATGCATAAGTCATTTTTGACTTGTTGTAATTATCTAAAACTTAATATGATACATGATGTTCTCAGTATGACTCAATGTGTTTGTTATCAGTTTAAAATTGACTGTTTAGTTCAAAATAATGTCACTCATTGAAAATTGATAAAACACGCTTGGATTTTCTTCATAATTTAGGGAATTTATTCATAAGTTATTTTTGAAGTGTAAAAATTATTCTCATTTCAAATCAATACATGATGTGATCGGTATGAGTCAAAGTGCATGTTTCCAATTTAAAATGACATTTTAGTAAAAAAGACAAGTGACATACTAAAAACCGGGTAAATGCATTAGGATTGTTTTGATACTTTTTTGCAATGATATATAAGCCATTTGATATTTCTAATAATTATCCTCAACTCAATCTGATTCATGGTATAACTGATATGACTCCAAGTGCGTCTTTTTTTTTTTAAATTGACATCAATTTTAGTAAAAAGGACAACTCACCTACTCAAAACTGAATAAATACATTCGGATTGTTTTTTATACTTTAGTAAAATGATCTATAAGTCATTTTTGATGTTTAAGAGTCATCCACACCTCAATATGATACACAATGTGTCCAGTATGACTCAATATATCCGTTATTATTTTAAAATAACATTTCAATTCAAAAAGTGTCACTCACTGAAAACTGAGAAAACACACTCGGATTGTATTTATAATTTTGGAAAATTATTTATAATTCATTTTTGACATGTAGGAATTAGTATCATTTCGAACTAACACATAATGTGATTGGTATGTGTCAAATTTTTTGTTTCTAGTTTAAAATGACATTTTAGTAAAAAAGACAAGTGACATACTCAAAACTAATAAAACACATTCGAATCATTTTGATAATTTAGTAAAATGATACATATATCATTTGAGACATGTAAGAATCATATGTACCTCAATCTAACACATAGTGTGACCGGTGTGACTCCAAGTGCATTTTTTCAAAATATAAGTATCATTTTAGTTTAAAATGGACATCACATTGCCAAAACTGAGAAAACGAGCCTAGATGGTTTTCTATTTATTTAAATTCTATATTTTTAATTGATTTTTATGATTTTTGGTGTTTTTTGGTGCTATGGTGTGTCATTATAGCACATTGTACCGGTGTTGCAGTGTGCTATTACAGGACACTGTATTATGTCCCTTTATCAGTGCTTCTATAAGCACTGATAAATAAACACTTTATCGGTTATTTTTTAGCACTGATAAAATACTTTGTATTTTAATCTCGTTCCAATAGTAAGTGCTTATATGGCACTGATAAAGGTAATTTTTAATGTTGTTAATGCCTTATTTTATAGTGGTGCCCCTGCGAGGTCCTTTAATAGAAGAACAGAGGGACCATATACTAGCATGCCTGGTCTTCCACAGTGGGCCATGGGGTTGCTTTTATGGGAGGCCAAAGAGGGTTCCCCAACCCATGAATGACTTATTAAGTAGGGAATGGTAATTCGTGGAGGGGGAGTCATTTGTGGGGGTAGAAATCACCACCCGGACCCAAACTATTTAGTTCATAAGGATGGTTATTTGCAGGGGAGGAAATCACCATTACGCCCCAAAAATGAATGTTTTTTCATTTTTGTGCACTAGCATCACCACCTCCTCCCAAAAAATATTTATTTAATAGGTGATTCATGAAATGTTGGAACTCCATGCGAAGTGGCGGTCTAAAAAGAAATTTTTACTTCATGTAATCCATTTATCCTTCTTTGTCTCACGCCTTAGAACATTTTCTTCAAATTATTATTTGGGGTTTATTTATACCCTTTTTTGAGTTTTATAGAATTCTATTCTTCATGAATTTGGAATTTTTAGGACCCAACAAATACCCTCCATCGGAATGGGTTCTGATAGGGGTGAAGAGGAGCCTATTTCAATGTAGAAATTTGTCCTATTTTGAACCGTTTTTTGGTACACAAGTGGACCTATAACAGGGGACCATGACTATAATTAGGGGCTGGATTATTTGTTATTTATTGGATTTCTTGATGAACTAAGAACTAGACACTCTAAGATACCCTATTGATTTCACATAGCACTTACTTTAGGGATGCATATTCCATGAACTGAATTTCATCATCTGTGAACTGAAAGTCTCAACCGCAAATGGTAATTTTTGATCTTCCACATAGTAGTTGGATGCTTCGCAAATGGACCATTCTGCAGACCTTTTCTTCACTATCCAATGCTTCGCGGGATAGTGCCTTTAGGAACTGGTGGTTCATGGATGAATACCTTCACTAATTGATGGATCATAGGCCTATGTTGGGTGTGCATCACACTATTTTTAATGTTTTCTATACATTAATTCACATTATTCTCCAATGAAGCTCACATATTTTTTATGATCCACTGTAGAAACAAAATGGATCTAGCTTCCACCTCAAAAATTGTGACAAGAATACACACTACCATAGATAAGAATATTTAATAGAACCTCTGATATCACATCATCCCTGAGGATGGTATTCTGAAGAACATTCTTTCCCCAGAGCTTCTGGCCTACCCATTATCAAACTGACTACCACTTTATAACTTTAGACTTCAAGATGATTCTCCCCTTCCACTAGTTGATCATCATCTCCCATATTCTTAGTCTGAGATTTCTTAGGAGCATGGCCAAGTAGAAATCTCTACTATGGGGAAAATAATTCATGGTTCAGGTTCGGATAACTTCTTTGTTTTGAATGGTTCTATAGGATAAATAACAACTGACACATCCATGATATATCCTTGAAATAATCCATTCAATATTATCCTTCCATTTTCAACTTTACAAGAGGAAATACCCATAGAGGTTGGAGCTCCAAGTGGGATTTGTGATCTTGAGGGAGTTTCTCATATGAATGAACTTGGGCATTCTAGGTGTACCAGAACTACATGGAATTCCCTAAATAGTTAGAAGTTATCAGCTTATACCAGATGGTGTGGGTCTCCCAATTTGAAATTTATTCACCAACCAAGGTGTTCCATGAATTAATTATCTATTGGTGTTAGAGAACCAATACTTTCCATCTATCTCATGGTGAATTTAGGATCACCTTATGGGACTTCTATTATCTAGGGTGAATCCCCATTCTTGGAGAAATGTATGATGAATTCCTGCTGCTTCCAATACATGTGAAAACACCGAGAAAGTATCTTCACTGGTAAGGGAACTATTAATCGAATAAGAGGAATTTATTGGTAATCCCCTCTATGCCTTCTCACTCATTTTGTTCAATGATTGGATAAAGTTTTTCTTGAAATTTTATGGTCCAAGGTTGAAAGTTAACAATAGTAAGACTCATCCAACTCAATAATCATGAGGCATCCAAGGTTCATACTAGGATACACTCAAAGAAGTCCAATATACCACATGTGGCTATAGAATTTATCCAAACATATCTTCTGACTTCAGGTTGGTAGGTTTGTTTACCATGTTCTTGAGTGGATGGATCTTCCCATATTGAGATTCCTATAATGGTGTTCACATCTGTACCCTGAAGATGGTGACTGAACTAGAGGAAGGACACCCTATCAACCTATTTGTACCCACCCTTTCTCATATATATGAATTATTAGGCCATATGAAATAAGGTAGTTCTATATATCACCTCTATGGGTCGTTCCAATTCTTGTATGACTAGGTGGAGGAACACTATCGATGTTATGAATATCAACATACCGTGAAAATTACACATTCTTCATTTCACCCTATGTTACTTAATATTGATATTTTTCACCTAATATCCCTATGCATCGACTCAACTATAAAACTTTTGAGATAATTTTCCCAATTTACCTTCATCTCTTACCCTACACCTTCATGCATGTTGGTGAAGGGACTCCAGATGAGTGCCCTTACATCATCTCTTTGCGATATGGAACTCAAGTTGTGTGGGTTGATGGGGTAACCATCCAAGAATTATATACTTCTTACATGTTTTCCCAAAAATTAGGATGTATGCAATAGGTTTCCCCTTTTCCCCTTCCTCTGATTCAGGAGTCCCACCCTATTATTCTTTGCATTTTTTGTTGATGATTATGCACAAAGATTCTAGAATGAAAATTTCATTAACTTGCATGGAAACTCCTATCAATTTATCATGAAATTTTTCCAAGATGTAGATAAATTATTATCCTAATGGGATATTGGGGAAGGTAGTCTGAAAGTTTCTTAAACTGTTGGCCTCTACCATTTCTATTCCTAACGCACTCTCCCCATCAGTTTCAAGGGGAGAACAACTCACATCCCAAAACTCTAAGAACCTTATGGGAGATTCATCCTCCAACCCCCTACTTATAGAATATTGTGTAGATTTTATGTTCTTAATTGATGTTGTTGGTATCACTACTAATGCTAGTCCCAGCAAGATATCCTTGGGAACCACACCAATTAATAATGATTCTATCATCCTGTTTCTCAAATCTAGTCAGGAGGTAGAGATAGAATATTTCCCCACTTTCGATTCATTTTTCAATATAAACCTATTGCAGTGGTTGCAATACCGAATTACATACCCATGGAAGGAGGTGATCGATAGCTTGATCCTTGCATTGTGACTAAACATCAGGTTGTGAAAATATGGGTCTGGAAATAAATTTGCATCATCTTCATAGAGACTCCCTTGGTGGAAATGGATGAAAATTTGGATATCCTTCACCAAATTTTCCATTTCTTAGGCTCAGGTGGATTTGATTAATGACACCTTCATATCCTTATTCACTAGATCATCAAAGATCGAGAAGACTTAACTACTTGAAAAGGTGACCTTGCTCAGTTTGATGCTTCCCTATATAAAGAGGAAGACTTTTGGGACACTACTATTGATCTGCACCACTTTTTTGCTGAAGAAGAAATCTATCCTGATCAAGTGGTTGAAAAAAATAAAGATATAAGGGAATTTGAGGCTCATGTGGCATGGTTAAAGGTGCATCTTTCAACAAAAACTAAAAATTTTGAATCAATAAACCAGAAGGGTTGATATCTCAGGGCCTTTGTTAGGAATATGTTCCCAACAACTGAAAATAAATCCAAGAAAAGAACCAATTTGGAAGGGACTCTTGATTTCTTACATTACGCAGTAGTTAATTTGATGACTGAAGCAATTTGGGCTTCATTGTAACCATTTCGGATCTTATGTTACTTTATTTTTATTATCACTAGAATTAGGGAGAGACTCTAGTTTTTGGATGCTCCTTTGTTCTCATTTAATGAAATGAAAACTTGCTTTCTCTCTAATGTTTATCCTTTATCTTTTCTAGTAGTTCCAATCAACCATAACTGACTACCTTTTGAAAGATAATCTCCACGGGATATCAATTTCAATCTCAATTTGGGATAACTAAATTGATATGATCATGTAATGATCAAATTCTTTCCTAAGTCGAGAGACTCAGTAAGCATAGTTTTGACTATTTCTAGGGTTACATGGGAAACCCTACAAACTTTGTGTCTTTTCTGTTATTGCCCTATTTTTTTCCTAAGTCCGCTATAGTGAAGTCCTAGTAGGAATAACTTTAATTTTTCTTAGTCCACCCTTTTTTGGTTTTCAACCTAACAAGATTTGTGAATTTTTAATTTTTTGGTTGCTCGATTGTTGCCTAAACTATACAAGTCATAGTTCTAGCAATATGGAACTTGACTTTTTGTCCAGGGTACACCTTTACAGGTTTTCCACCTGGTGAGTTTTTTGTCTCTTTTCATGGGAATTTTAGAGTATTTCAAACCAGAATAATGCATCTAATGTTTTAGGTTGAAAATATTTGACCATGGATTATGGTGTGAGGTCCCCAATATGGATTATTAGCTGAGAATGTCCCGATATTTTTCAGACATGAATGAGAGATTTTTCTTGACTCTGGTTTTTTTATTTCTAAATCTGAGACCTGATATGGGTCAAGTACACAAGGGGTAATCATAAGAAAGTTTTCCATCATGGTGTTATCAGGGGTGACCATGGTGGGTGTCTTATCAATGATATGATGTTTAAAAAATTAATAGGGCATCTGTATCGGCACTAGCCATGAATGAGGAACCACTCCTACATGGATTTTTCTAGTCTAAAGGAGGGTTGGAGCATGGTTCAGTTTAAAATCATGAAACTGGGACATGAAACTTTCAATTTAGTGTCTTACAAAGAGTATGTTTGAGGGATATAGTTTAAAGTCATTTAGTTGTAACTTAGGGATAAAATATTTATCCTTTTCATAGTAATTTTTTCAATAATGTTTCACCATCTTCAGGCGTGAAGGGGGGTAGGTTGTAAGCTATAATCTGGGGGGTTTCAAATATAAGGAGTGATGTGGGATGTAAATGTTATTAGGACATATGTAGATATGAAAAGTAACTACTAGGTACAAATTTTACTTCAGTTCATAGGATTTTTTTGTGGGAAACTTATGCAGAGCTGACGGGGGTATATTGTTCATAGTCAAACAAAGGTGTCCCTAGAACAATAACCCTCTATTTCTGATGGTTGGGGAGGTTTATGGGGATTTGGACCTTCCCATACATAGATTTTGTTTTGGTAAATCAAATTACCTGAAAATTAAAGGATAACTTCATGTCGAAACTTCATGGGAATTGGTAGAAACATTTCCCTTATATAGGTTTGACAAGATTCCTCATATAGTTCTAAGCTATGCGCAGGGAGGAACATTTTTTTGACACATATGGTATAGATATGTGAGGTAATAATGTCACTATGTATCTCTTTAGAATCATAATCAAGGCATATGAGGTTTTGATAGGGTTTCCCATGCAGTTTTGACCCATGCCCAAGGAAAGGTAATTCTTGACATTTGTTATAGCTGAACCTAGGAATGGATATTTGGGTGTCATTATGTATCATGTGATGATAGGAATCAAGAAACACATAGTTATGGGAATTTTATATCTCTCTTATGTATTTTTGACCCATACATAGAAAAAGGGAGGTATTTTTATCTCATGGATGGACCCAAATTTGAGGATCTGGGCATCACTACGTATGTCATTAGAATGATAATTAATCCAGACATAGTTCTCAGAAATCATGCAGTTTAGTGTCATGTGACTATGACATCATATATTCAGTTTAATTTAATGTGGTGAGGACATCATGGGGTCCTATAGTTTAAGTTCATATGGCTAGGACCATATGTCATGGAAATGAGTATTAGGAGGCTCATTGGGATGGGATGTTTTGACATGCCTCAAATGTGAGGGAGAGGAAAGTTTAATCCATGATTCTAGGGATCCTCATATTAGGAGAAATTATATGGGGAAACAAATTCCATTAGGGATTATATAGATATAGAAATCTTATCTTGGGTACTAATTTTCCTTTGGTTGACGGGCGTTTTTGTGGGAAACTTATGCAAATCCAACTAGTGAATATTATGCATAGTCAAACAAAGGTATCCTCAAGATACTGACCCCACATCTATGGTGGCCATAGGAATATTTTGAATATCTAAAATCATTTGGGGAACATAGTATGATGAATGGAAGTAATGTTATTGGGTACATAAGAAACATTTATACTATGATTATCCATGGAGTGTAAAATTACCTACATAGTTCGGACTCATATGTAGTGGGATCATTTCTGTTTCCTTGATAGATTCCTGAATGAGGGGCACAAATTTGAGATCTTCTACATAGATCTTTTTTTGTACACAGGAGGTGAGGAATTTTTTTAAATATGAGATCACAAATGGGATGAGGATCATAAAAGACTCTCCTATACATGTCTATAAATTTTATAGGAGAGTGAGGGATTTTTTTGTCGAGAAAATTCCTGTGCAGGTCTAACCCATACACAGGAAAGAGGTGGAGGAATTTTTACCTCAAATCTAGACCTAATATTGAGAATCTGAGTGTCACTATGTATCTTGTGACAATAAGAATAAAACCATATGTATTTTTTATAGGGTTTCATGTGAAGGTCTAACCCACGCACATGGAAAGGGGGTTTTTTGTTGCAACTAGACCTAGGACTGGTTGTTTGGGTGTCACTACATATCCTGAAAAGTCAGTAATCAATCCACACATATTTCTTGAGGTACCATGTAGTTTAACATCATGCGGTAATGACATAGGTTCCCTAATGTGAAGAGGAAATATTTTGTGTGTCATTTAAAGTCTTAGTATCAGGACCATATGATGTGGATTTGTATGACTTGATCATGCAGGGAATCCCCTACTCAAACTCATAATCCCATGTGAGCTATGCTCGGTGTGAGAAATAATGCATGATAAAGGTTTATTCCACCACACAGAGGTGACATAATGAAGTATAGGGGCATTCTACATTTGTTTTATCTAGTCTATGATAAATAATTTGGGTGTTTCTACCTATCACTTCAACACAAGAATCAATTGATATGTAGTTATCAAAAAACTCCCTATGTAGATCTATCCTATACACATGGAGGATGGAATTTTTTATCCTTCATCACGACTATACCCAGCATTAGAGATCCTAGCATCACTATGTATATTTTGAAAATAGGAATCAAACCACATGTAGTTTTTAATGAGAACTCTCTATGTAGGTCAAATCTATATGCAGATGGGGGAATTTTTTCTATTAACTATTTAATTATTACGATGAGACCTAGGATTTGAGATTCAAGAGTCACTACATATCTTGCGTGGGTAGGAATCAATCCACACTTAGTTATGTAACACCATGCAATTTAACATCATGTGGTGAGGGCGAGGGTAACCCAACGTGAAAGAGGGAGAATGTTGTGGTTAGACTCAAAACCATATATTTGGGTGTCACTATATATCCTATGCGGGCATGAATCAAGATACGCATAATTCTCAGCTTTCTTCCCTGCATAGATCTAACTCATATGTAGGGAGGGGCATTTTTCTTGAAATGGACCAATAAAGAGCACATTATTTGGATTCCCTTTCATTGATTCAATTTGTATGCATGGGAGGGTATATTTATTTTATTTCATGGTTGGGCCTCGAAAATGAGGTCTAGGTGTCACTATGTATCTTGTGAGGGTAGGAATCAAGCCGCATGTAGTTCTTGACAAAAATCTCTCTATGTTGGTTTGAACCATATATATGGAGGGGACATTTTTTACTCTTTGGGTGGTTGGACCAAGATGTAGAATCCAGGTGTCTCTATGTATCTTGTGTAGGTAGTAATTAAGCCACACATAGTTCATGGATATGGCATAGTAGATGAACGATGTTGAGGGAAATGTCCTCACAGGTGAGAACATTATGGGTTTGTGTGGTTTAACGTCATACATTGAGGAAATTTGTGTTATGAATTTTATTTTCTTGCAACATGGATGTTTTACCATTCATTTTAACATCATGTGATCATTATGACTATGTTTTTCAGTTATGGGAAGGATTATTTCATAGACCAGCCATAAATAGTTCAAAAGTGAAAAGAGTCCTTGAGGATAGAGGCTGGTGATGCAATAATCTTATGAATGGATTTAGATTTTTGGTTGGGCCTAACACAAGATGTTTATTCATCACTACATATCCTGTGATGACAATAATCAAGCCACATGTAGTTCTGGATGGGAATTCTCTGTGTAGTTATCACTCATATGCAGAGGGTGAATTTCTTCCTATTTTTTGTGGATGAGCCCAGGAAATAGGTTCTAGATTTAACTACATATCCTATGAGTATAGGAATCAATACACATATAGTTTTTGAGAAATATACTCCTTACATGGATCTAACTCTCATGTGGGAATAGGGGAATTTTTGTTTTCTCTTGCACAGATCTATCTTGTATGTAGTGAATCATTAATCAAAAATACAATTCCCATGTAGTTTAACATGATATAGTGAGAACATTGATATTTTTAATTTATTATCATGCGATTAGGAAAATAAACACTATTTTAAGGTCATGGGCTTCAGACCTAAGGAAGGAGGCTTCCCAAAATGAACATTTGTGGTGTGGTAGAGTGACAAAGCCAACATGAGTGAAGGACTATGAGGCCCAGTGCCACACCACACTCTCCCAATATGATTTCACATAGTTTAAAGTCATGATTATTAGACTTTGGTATACGACTTAACATCATACATTAAAGATGATAAGTTTTATGCATTTTAATTTGATACAACTAGAAAAATTTATCATATGACTACACGAAATATTTCTTCTAAAACCTTGCATTGGTGGGAGCCTTGGTGAGATGTCCATCCATTGAAATTAGGGAATAATATCCATTGGAGTAGAACTTATGTATGGAATAGGGTCCCTCCCATTTCATTTACAACTTTAGAGGTTTCTTTCCAAGTATCATTGGAGTCTTGAGGACCAACACCATCTCTCCTTCGAGAAAATATTGGAGGAAAACCTTCTTGTTAAAGGTTCATGTGATATGATTTTGGTGGACTTTCAAATGATGCAAGGTATGCAATCTTTTCTCATCCATTCACTTCAATTCATCCAGACATTTATGGAATTTCTCATCTATGGATAATTGATCAAAGAAGGAAATGTGGAGTGAGGTAAATTAAACCTCAATGGGAAGGATTGCCTCTATCCCATATACTAATGATTATGGGGTCGCTTGTGTGGTGGTGAAAGTCATGGTCTTGTAAGCCCACAAGGCATGTAGGATATTTTCTAGTTAAAACTTTTTATCCTTATCTACCATATTTTGGAGTATATTTGATAGGGTCTTATTTAAGAACTCTATTTTTTCATTAGTCGTTGCATGATAGCAGGAAAAATGGTTGGACTTAATGTCATACTCCTAATATATCTTCTCCAATTAAGACGAATAGAAATTGGTGTTATTGTTTGTCATTATTATATGAGGGACACCAAATTTGGTTATGATGTTGGCTTTCAAAAATATAAAAATGTTCCTTTCCCCGAATTCTTTGAGGGGTGTGTCTTTGGTTCAATTGGATGTGTAAAAAAACTCTAGGGGTTGGTGAATAAATATTTCATGAACCTATAAGGTATGGAACCTTTTAGTGATCTTACTACATTCCTATGTTAGAGTGGTCCAGTAATACCCAATTCTTCATATTTTGTGGGAAATCTTGAGTCCTTTCTAGTGGGTGTCGTAGGCTTCAGTATACACTTTCTTCGTGAAAGCATTTTTCTCTTCTCTATTTATGTACTTGAGAAGGACCCCATCAAGGATATGATTATAGATTTATTTTTTATGGTTCTTTCTATTAAAGAGAAAAAAGTTAATTTCTCATATTTTTATTTTCTCCCTCCAATCTCTATCTAATAGGAGTTCTCCATTTTTAAGGTAGTCCAAAATGGGTGTCACCTAGCCAGTGGTAGGATCGTACAAATCAGGGATGGGGATAATTTCATTGATATCTTCCATTTTGTCTTGGATGAAAGGTGAGACTATCTGGTGATGCGCAATACTTATTATTGTTTCATCTCGGTCTAGATCAGTTAGATTTGTAGCCACATTTTCCAGGGCACCTACCTAGGCATTTTGTGAGCGTGGGATGTGAGTCAACGTTGGTTCCCAAGGTAACTCTATCTTTATTCCATGTACATGATTTATTATGGGGATTAGCTCTTCCTTTTTTATAGTGTAATTGTTGTTAACATTCTTGATGACTAGCTTAGAATCGCATTTTATCTTCAACACCTAAGGTTCATATCTATCCAAACAATGAGATCTTGATATTACGCGTCATTTTTTATGAACTCCTCTAAAATTAAGAAGGATTAAGGTAGGACTACCTTTTCTGGAGATATAATCATGACTTCTAATAACACTTTGTTGATCCTAGGGTCTTACATCCTCTTCCCTATCTGGCTTATAGATGCACCATCGAAATGCATCTCTCCTAAACAGAGGACCTATTAAATAAATAATATCCCTTAATCAGGTAATTCAATATCAAATGAAGTCATTTGTACAGAGGGGTTCTCTTCCAGAAGATCTTCCAATGCCTGGCCTTTGATTTCTTTTTAAGGTATGAACTAAATGTCAAACGGTTGTAGAATGACCACCCACCGTGACAGATGTCCGGTCAACATTAGATGGTTGAGGATGTATTTGAGAGGGTTACTATAAGATACCAAATAGACCTTGTGATGCTGAAAATAGTTCCTTAGTTTATGGACTGTATATATTAGTGACATATAGATCTTCTCGATATACAAATAATGATTCTTAGTATCAATCATGGTTTGACTGAGATAATAAAGGTTGTTCTCACTGTCAAAATCATTCTTCTGCATGATGAAGGTGCTTAGTGATCACTCTATGGATATCACATACAATATAAGTGGTCATCCTTCGACAGGAGGCATCATCATTGGTGAGAATAAGAGATATTTCTTGGGGTTTTCGAATGTTTCCTGAAAATCATCAGTTCACTAGTATGTAACCCACTTTTTCATCAACCTGGTGAAGGGAAAACATTTTCCATCAAGGTTGGATATGGAACAAAAAAATATAGGATAAGTGTCCTTTAATACCTCTCAACTATGTGAGGTTATTAGGAGGTGACATGTTGAGAATAACCCTTGTCTTCTTGTGGTAGACTTTTATGCCATGATGGCATATGAAGAAACTGAGAAACTTTTCTAACGTAACTCCAAAGGCACATTTTAATGGGTTCATTTTCAGGGTTCTTTGCAAAAAAAATTTGAAGATGGTTTTAAGATCTTCCATGTGGTTAGATCATTGTCGATATTTAGCCACCATTCCATCAACATAGTATTCAAAAAACTTTCTCAGGAATAATTTTAAGATGCGATGCATGGCACGTTGGTATGTAGAACCGGCATTCTTCAAACCAAATGGAATTACCTGATAGAAAAATAATCCCTATGGGTCATAATGGTGGTGGATTATTTATCTTCTTAGGATATTCATATTTTATAGTATCTTAAATATCCATCCATGAAGTAGAGGTCCTGATATTCAGTTTTTTTGTTGATTAGTAGTTCTGTGATTGAGACCAGGAAATCATCCTTTAGGAAGTGTCAGTTGAGGTCCCTAAAATCAATGCAAACATTGATTTACCAATTTTTGTTCTTGATGGGATGATATTGGATATCTATTTAGGATATTGTACCTCCCAATTTAATTTATCTATGATGATATTTTCAACTTCATCCTCTATTTTGGTAGCATGTTTCAGGTGTATCCTTCTTGAGGCTTGTTTATAGCCTCGGTGGTCCTCTAGGAGGCCCAGGTGGTGAGTGGACGCCCCAGGATCAAGACCCATATTTTCTGTGTGGTTACAGGAAAATAAATTCTGATGCTTCTTCAAGAAAGAGGTATATACATATTCTTCTTCATAAGGAATGGACGTACTAATGAAGGTGGGTCTTGGATCTTCTTTTGTACCCAAATTTATTTCTCTGAGTTCATCAATGGTGGTATAGATACCTTCCTCAAATGAGGGGGTGGAATCCCTGGTCCTTCCACTTCCTCTTCCTAATATTCATCTTCTTGATCTTATTAAGTTGGGGAAGAAAGTGTTGGGATGATTTCTCCATAGTTAGGAGAGGATTTGATAACTTGATATTCGAAAGATAAAGCGACTTCCTCCGACCCAGCTGACAATGGAGGATTTCCTCAAAACTCTAGAGCGGATGGAGTGAGGGATGGAGAAGGAATGTATTATCACTTTTTGAGAGACAATACAACCTATTATACCTTAACTAGTGTGGTAGGGATTTCTTGGGGCTATGGGGATAAACTTAATGTACTTCCATCTGAGATCTCACCGTTGTTTGGGGAGTCAGCAAACTTCTCAACACTATTAGACTCAGGGTTCATGATAAAAATCATGGATATTTCTAAATATTCATATGAATTTGGACTCATATACTCGATTTTATTGATGGGTAATGCATATTATTCACTAGTCTATTTTAAGGGGTTGTCTAGGATCATTTACAGACCATTTGGGGTGCTAACCCAATCATCACCATCAACCAGTCGTCATTTCCCTTTTCCCTAATATAATTATGCATCGATATAATGTGACTAGTAGGATCAAATGGTGTCTTATCAGCTTGAAACATCCTGATTTGTCCATTAATTTAGTTTTTGAGGCATTGATGATACGATGAGGGGATTTCCACCTGTTGATACAACCAGGGCTTTCCTAGAAATATGTTGAAGGTTTTATTCTTCCGAACCACTAGAAATTCCGATTTAGCTATGTGGAATCTAAATTGGGCCTTAAGCTTGATTTAGACCAATGGATTCTGCTCACTTTTTTTATAGCCTCTTAGTGATATGGTGGAAGGAACTATGTTATCATCATCATAGCTTATCCGGAAAAATGTTCATACTGGAATGAGGTTAACTCCATAGATGTTGTCGATGAAGACTTTTCAGACATCGACGTCATTTATCATGTCGAACACATACAAGGGTCTGATTTTTCTCTGTATAACAGCATCCTCATCTTGATTTTTGAAAGATATAACTGCATAAAATTCCAAAGGTTCAGTCTCTATCTGATATACCTCAGAAGTGTCCACTTTATCTTCAAACTCCAGGGGGATTAGAAAACTTCTATGAGTGCTTCCCTGAGTTCTTTTGATAAAATCAGGGCATCTAGGATTGATAGTTTGGCGAGTATAAATGCTACCTATTTTAGAATTTCATACTTCTCATCTAAATTACAATGCTTCCCAACATGGGGATTATCTTTCACAAGTGGGTTAGGTGCTTGATTATTTGATATAGATGTGTCATCCCTTGAGAGAGGATTTGTATGTGCTTATATCCTTGGTGATTTGGGTCAGGCAGGTCTGCCTTCATACCAATGGTGATATGACACATGTTCTTTTATGATTGATATTCTATAGTGATAGGTTCATGGTGGATTTTTTCCAATGAAGTTATGGAATCCCACCTTTTTATTACATAACTTTTCATACATTTTACAAAGAGGGGATCTTTTAAAGTTTAGTGTCTTGGAAATAAGGTACATAATACATGAAAACATAAAACAGTATTCTATTACTCATGAAAGTATTCTTTAAGGTTCATCCTAAGTACATTTATTTTATCACATAACCTAGGGACATACATCAAAGTAAAGGGTGAGTAGAAGGCCCAATAAGGGTAAATAAGGGAAACACTTTACTTGTGATCTTGAGGAATATCAATAAGAACTTGAGGAATTACATAAAGGAAATATAAATAGAAAAATAGGTGTATCATAATAAAAATAAAATTAATAATAAATTGTAAATGTTTATAAAACATTTAATTGAGTTATTCATAAGCATATCACCAATTTTTTTCACCTATGTGTCGTAAAAATTACCAAGATTATTCACTAAGGTATTGTAAAACTTGTCATCTCTAGATATTAAATTCTTTACCCAATGCATTGGATCACTATTAGGGTGCACCCTTAATATGTATTAATTAATTTTAGATACATAGATCATAAAAAAACATCTCATAAATAACCCTTGTATAATAAAGATATGGGATTCATATCAAAATCATGGCGTTTTAAAAAGTGCTTAAAAACATGATGCTTTTTCCATTTTAAACCCACAGAAAAGAAAGTGGGTTTCATGTATGATAATCCCAAAATTAAATAGATAATTTTGAAATATATGTGAATACCCCTATATAATAAATAGGTTTGGGTATTCATAAAATAAAATAAAATAATTTCTTGATAAAAAGAGAGAAATTTTGAGATGAAAATTCAGCAGCATAACAGGTTTGAAACATGGTTTTAAAAAAATTAAAAAGAGAGGGGGAAAGGGTATAAAACTAATAAATGAATATTAATATAGTAAATGGATAAAATAAAATATAGATAAGACCATGGTATAAATTTTAAATTCATTCCACTTAATAAAGAAACATGAAAGGAAAAGAGAAGTTGAGAGTTCCCTTAACTTGAAGAGTGTTCCTAAAACTGGAAGATCAGGAACTTGGGGGATTGAGGAAACATTTAAAGGACTCCTTTAAAGGTAATACTATCATATATTCTAGGATAATTAATTGGGAATGAAATATATTGGATAAATTGGTGGCTATTTATAGCAAAAGTGAGGGAGTTTTTTATTAATTTCTGAGGACACCTCAGTAGTGGTATTTGAAAAACCATGGGTTTTACCATGGTATTTTACTATGTTATTGACCACATGGGAAAACTATTGTCATATTTTGAATCACAAGAGTCTAAAATAATTATTACATCATTAATGATGTCATTAAATATATTGAAAACTCAAAATTTTAGTTTTACTATTCACTAAAAATTCAATTATTTCGGAAAAATCCCAAAAATTCACCCTAACCATTTTTCAACGTGTAGAATTTAAAAATGAACTCAATTTTATGAAATTGATTTTATAAATATGAAAATTTTCATTTTTAAGTAAAATCATTATTTACTCAAAAAATACCAATTCTAAAATTATAATTGATTTTATAACACTTTTAAAAAAACTATGGTCTCATAAAATTAACTTATAATCATAAGAAAACAAAATATTAATTTATTATTATATTTTATAAAAATGAATTTTATTTTAAATATTTATATTAATTATAAATTTATAAATAAACATTTATGTTTTATAAAAATACTAATACATAACTAATAATTTATAAGGAATTTATTTACTTATACTATGATATAATTATATCACATTATCATTTAATATGCCTAAATTATATTTATACTTACTTAGGTGAGGTTACTATTCCATTGTTCATATTACTATTCATAAGGGTAACATCACTATTCCAAAGGGTCAAGTTACTATTCACAAAAAAAAAATAAGTTGATCCTATCAGACTCTAATTATCTTACTGATCACAACTGTGTATGTCTATTTTTCGAAAATCATTTCAAAAAATCAATTATTCAAAGTATAATACTTATTAAAACAAAAATGTTGTATTTTTCACTATTCATCACAAATGTGAAATTTCTTAGAAAAATACTAAGAATTCGACCTAGATTAATTTTGACATTTGACATTAAAAAATGATATTTATTTTACCATAATAATTCTCTAAGCATGATAAATCTTTGAAAATTACAATTTCTACCTGTAAAATCAATTTATCAAATTTGTCTCAATTAAACATATATTTTATTAAGAAAAACAATTATTAAAATGAAAATAATGAAATAAAAATTTCATTTAAACAAATGTATTAAATTTTAAATAACTAGGGATGTGACACATAACCCCTTATAATACCTACATAAGACCTAAGGGTAAGGTTTAAATGGTGATAGACTCTTAGGGTGTCTCGGATAACATCTCCCAAGTGGTAATCTCCACTAACTTGAACTTCTATCATAGGTGATTTAGTTAAATCTTAATATATTGAAGCTGGTATTGGTCTTGGTTAGTGAAGCCCAAAGACACTACCTCCCTCCCAAGCCCTAACAAATGGGCTTTGTACGACACGAATCTACTGGATGAGGCTATCGACTCTTCTTTTTGTATGAATTAACCATTATCATTTCTATTTATAACATTAAAATTAATATTAAGAGTATTTTTTTTTCAATGGTCATATTGACCAATGGTCATAATAGACCAAAGTTCATATAACAGTCAAAACCCAATATCACATTTCAATTATACTCACTTAATTATGAAAGGGATATAGTTTTATTGTGTACCAAATAATATAACAGACATTTTTAGGAATCATTTATCATTCAAAAAATTTGGGTCATTACAGTAGGAGTATTTTCTTATTCTAGGTGATCTCACTGAAGGGATCTTTTACAGGTTTCTGTAATATTAACAGTTCGAGCGGGGGTATGGCTAGAAGTTGAGCTTCTAAAATGGTTGTTCCTTTTTTGATATACTCGGCTCCTATAGCCTCTTCCTCTAGTTCCCTAATTGGATTTGAAGTACTCAGGTTCATATCCATACTCTTCATTAGATAAAGGATCCATTAATTGAATGAAATTAATGGATCTGAAGATCAAATCCTCATCTGATGAGGACTTTGTCTGGTTGATCATCTCTGGTGGTTCCATTTGGTGGGGCGGTGCCCATTGTTTCAGATCTAAGGGTATGAAATCTAAGAGGTTCAAATCCAAATTTTTCCTTGATTTTGGTCCATCCTCTTGTATTTCCTCCTTTCAATTCTGATCAGGTTACTCTTTTAAAGGCTGGATTTTGGAGGTTTTGGGGTCAATGATGTCAATTGTGTTTTAATGTAAGCGGTTGGGGGAATAGTTGGTTGTTTCAACTGTGCTTGGAGAATACCATGATCTTATTTTATTGTCTTTCAAGTCATTCAACCATAAAAAAAATATCCCTTATGCTAAAAACTTCTTGTCACTCACCTCCTTTGAGGGTAGTGGTGGAAACACACCCCACTTGTGTCGGTGGCCGTCCCAACTTTACTTTCCCATAATATACCATTTTCTGTATGAGGTCTTTAAAGACAAAACATTCCTGGATGGTGTGTCCTAGTATCTAGAAAAAGGGAGAAAATATGTTAGGTCTTAGAGACCTACCTGATCTAGCCTCTTGGGCTCTGGAATGTAGAGTAAATCATTATTCATGGTGGCTATAAAATAGTAATGGACTTGATCATCTCAGAACGAGTAAATTTTATTCCTTCATTTCAAAAACTAATTTTTCATGGATTCCATCCACTTTTACTATCGAGGAGTGGGTTTATATTGACACTTGTGGGTGCTTCATGATATGGTGCCGGCTTCAGAGATAGAGTAGAAATGGAGGCTATCTTAAGTGTGACAATTGTCATCTCGGTCTTTCCTACTATTTTCCCTAGGATCAATAGAGTTATCTGAGACTTGATCTTATTCTATTGTATGGGTTCTACCATTCATTTGGAAATGGTGGGGAAATCCTGAAAACTACTTGTATATTTCATCAAGAAGAGTGGTGTTCTGAGTTCTTCATGAATGTTCTTAATGTATAGATTGAGCGTATACTCTTGCGGAAGTGATTGATTTAGGGAGTAGGTCATACCCTTCCATATGGAAATGAGTAGACCAATGGTCCAGGAACCATGTTAGGTGAATGTCCTGGCCTTTCTTCAATTGTTAGGATGAACCCTTATGGATGAGGTACACCTACCAGAAGTGTACATTGAGGCACTACCTGAGGATCATATTCGATAGATATGATACCTCAGAGAAACTCTGTGTTGATTCAACTCAACTATTTCATTTATTTCTCCTACCAATAGAATCTCTCTTCAAGTTTAGGGACATTCTCCTCATCAAGAGAAGGAGGTGGATCATACATGAACTTTCTTCTATTCTTATCTCTAATAGAGACTCACTGAGGAGGCAGTGGTGGATTGACTGAGGGAGTGCCTGAATTTAGATTGATTCTCTAGTCCTGGGTACGCACACCTTCATTCTCAGTGTGGTATGGATTTCATATGGAACCATGCTCTTCTTTTTCTTCTACACTACCATCATTTTCAGTTCCATCTACAGTATTTACATCCATGGAATTCATAAATGCATAATGCATTGTGGGTATCATATTAGTTGTTGAATGATATGAGGGTTGTTTGCATCCTTTACTGGACCTCTCCTTGCCTTTCCAGGATCCTCTTAGAGATTATTGGTGAAGGTTGACTCAAAGGGAACCTCTATGATGTCTGGTTATACATCTCCCATCTGGGAGAAGTGGGTCATGAGACAGGGTGATCTGGGAGACCTTACCACTTTTCATCCTCCCTAAATGGTGAAAGACTGATTTCCATTGTGGTAAAAATGTCCCCATTCTTGTGGGATGGGTTTTCTCCTATTATCTTTTTATACCCTATTCTAAATGTTTCTACCTTATAGGGTAATTTTGGGATAAAAATGCCCCAATACATGTGGGATGGGGTTAATCCCATACTACGGTAACTGCTGCTACCATCTCTACTCTCTTGATCTCATGAATCCTTGTTCGATCATGAGTCGGATATGATTTTGAATCTACACTTGAACTATTTGCTTTTGAGGACATTATCAGTGCTTACTTATTGGGTTACCTTTAGAGAGAATCCTACATAATGTTCTTAGTTTTTGGGTTCAAGAGTTTTTTATGGATTTCCCTCATCAAGCCTAATGCTTTTGAGACTTATTCAAGGCTAATTCTCATGGAGTGGTCCTCATTTCCTGGGCTAGGGTTTTTCTTTATGGCCTCCTTAAAATAATGAAATTATAAGATTTCATTTCCAATAGGTTCTTCTAAATGGTTTGTGAGGTGAAATACAGAGATCGATGTTCCCCCATCCCTATATATGAACACCAAGTGAGGAATCTCTAATTAAATTATGTAACTTATACAACGCATTGAGGCATGTCAATTGAAGATCATTCTATCATTTCTCTAATCGGGATCATCATGTTGATGGAAGGTATTCAAATTTTATTTTATGATGAATATCTCCCAATATTTTGACATGGTATACATACTCATCATAATTAAATAATTTTTCTTTTAGGTGGTATAGAGTTTTCCAGAGATTGAGACGAATGTTATGTATGCATTCTTCTAACAATTATCTTGGTATGTTGAACTGAGAATTGTATGAGGGCAAAAACATAACGAGTATGTCATCTTTGGCCAATTTTATTCTCATGAGAAACATATCATTTTGTTCTTATACCAAAAACTCCTCTATTTGATCTACCCAACATAGGTTCTTGTTGACTGTTTTGTTGCAAGAAGTGGGGCTAGTAGGGTTCTCATTGGTGTGGGAATGGTCCAGGGGTGGATCGGAGGATTAGTGTTATCCCAAAACATCTACTAGTTGATAAAGTATGTCACTTATTATTGATAGGGTCTCTAAAATGTCAGGACCCATCTTTCCAATCACCTCATAATATGAGGGCTTCCTTGTATTTCACTCAAAAAGGGGAGGACCTTCTTGTCGATATGAAATGTTACTGTGGGGATGAACTCCACAACTGGTGTTATCATGGTGAGGACTACCACCATATCTTGATGTCCAACTGAAAAGATAATTTCTATAGTGTATACCATGGGGAGAACATTAATGGTGGATAATGATAAGGGTAGGACCTTCTTTCTGAAATAAGATGTTGTTGCGGGGAGGACCTTTGTAGTGCATGACATCATGGCGAGGACTACCATCATAGCTTGATGTCTGGCTGTATGGAGAATTTATGTAGTGTATACCTTGGGGAAGACTTTCAAGGTGGATATGGTCAAGGGGAGTACCTTCTTACTATTTGATCTTCTAGCCACGCAGAGGGCTTTCGTGATGCTCATTAGGACATAAGATCTCATGATCGGTCATTTTGTTAACAATTTTTCATGGAGAAACTTCACAAATACTACTAACACATCCATAATTTGGTGATTTATTGGCAGGATCATGGGATACTAGGGATATATGTTTGATGGCCCCTTTAACTCCAGCTTTCATCTGAGTAGGGTCATGAATCTTCTCTTCAATTTCTAGTTTCCTTCGGCATGATTTATTTTTGGGAACTCTCTTGTAGGTGAATGGGGCCAATTTTTGTAGGTGATAACCTTCATATCTAGGTTCCTTTTTGAATGGCTCACGTGGTGCGGCTGAGATATACTGGCAAGCCTCTTGAATTTTCAAAGGGATATAATCTTTCCCTAAAGCAGCCACCAAGATGGACCGGTGTTTGCCGGTTGGAATGGGTATTTATACCCGATTCTATTTTCCATTTATCATGTAATATTTCTTATGACTATTCTAGATAGGATAAGGGATGCATTTCTTCTCTTGGGAGACAACCTCATTGTGTGGGGGAGTCACCCCACTTGGAGAGGTAGTGTTGTGGACCTGACTCCTTATTATCACCGCATATGTGGTTATATATTGGAAAGTCTGCAAGATATGGTCAGAAATTTATGTCTAATACTCAATCATTTCTAAGATGTGTTGAGATAAATCCTTGGAAGGAATGGGAATATATAACTATTCTGGTGTCGGAGTAGGAATATATGAATGTTCTGATCCTCCATTTCCTTCTAATAGGTATTGATAATTCTCTAATGTGGGGGCAGAGGTGCCAGTCTACCCCTGACTTATAACTGAGATATGCCAGTTTATTTCTCTAATTTATTCTATATTTTCATGGGGAGATTGATATGAATGATCAGGAATTTGCATATTCTCATTGGTTGTCATTGTATTTTACTGATGGGCTTCATATGAATCTTTAGAAATTTACATTTTCTCATAGTTGGTTGTCATCATATTTGAAGGATGGGATTGATTTTCATCTACAGAAATTTATATCTTCCTATAATTTTTCACCCTACGTTCATGGAAGGCTTAGAGATCATTAGATGGAATATACGTATGCTCATAATTTTCAATCATATTTGACTAGAGGGCTTCATAAGAGGAAGATAGAATATATGTTTTCTCATAGTTTTTCATCGTATTTGACTAGAGGACTTCACATTTGTGAGTAGGCATTTGCATCTGCTCGTTTTTTATTGTATTTTCATGGTGGGATTTAGGTACATTGGTAGGGATATATGCTTGGCTATAATTTTTTGATGTATTTGACATACAAGATTCATGAGGGTGAGTATTAATATACATCTACCTGTAGTGTGTCATTGTATTTTCATGGCGTGCTTCTTCAGTAGGAATGAGGATGCTGGCATGTTCCCGATTGTACGATTATTTCCCTTTGTGGGATTCCATGGGTATATGGGTCCGTTTGACTTTATTGGGGGCCCATGGGGTGGTAATATCTTCATTTTGATGATGTTAGGACACATGGCATTGACGGTGACGGTTTCTAATGGGGGGCCTTGAGAGGGACCCCTATGTTGTTTGGATAAAGTAATTGGTAATGACTTCATCTACCTCCCTAAGTTAAGGGAGGAGATCATTATCACATTCTATGGAGAGGCTCTCGAAAGGGTTAAAGACAGCTAGTGGGTTCGTCTGGTTCTGGACCACCGATTGTCACTGGGAGGATGGTTGGAAGGTATTCACGGAATAGAGGGACTTCTTAGCTACCTCCAGGGTAGGGAGAGTACCCTTATGGTGGTACTCCCTAACTAGTGAATTTGAAACCCAATGATGAAGACACTGGGTGGGAAATGGAGTCCCCGGTTTGGTTGAGGACCCAACCAACTATGCAGTGGATGGGGTGTATATGCATGAAAACTGATGAGATTCCATTGGATTGAAGAGATCTATGAAGAGTTCCTGCAATACACATGAAACGTATAGAAAAAAAAACCTTGTCAAAGTATCATATCATGTCCACATGTGTAATTGATGGTTTCCCTTAGACACCTTTCATTTTAGATGTGAAAGGGGTTTAAAGCAAGGCAATGTTAACACCTTGGTTAAGGATTCACATTGAGTTCACAATTTTTTTTCAATGAAAACCATTTGTGGCCTGATTGTTGATTTCAAGGGATTTAATGTTGTGCAATCACTAATGTTGGGTACAACATCTTTAAAAGGTCTCTAATAGGTTTTTTACATGGAGCTGAAAATTCCCAACAACTCTTATATCCGTGAAGACTCATGGACCTCCTTTCCAAAGGCAGTTGTTCACTGGGTAACTTAGCCAAAGACACTTAAAAACTCACATTGGTTGAGAGGGTGGGAATTCAGTCTCATCACAACCTTTTTAGGGGGTAACTATTTCTTATTTCAGGTCTCTCTTGTATATTTAAGATATGTTCATGAATCCTTTATTTGCTACCAAGTGTGTATAATATGGATTACCCTAAGGTAATGATTAATTATGAATACACATGAGTTCAGAATCATATGTATCTATCCTAGGTTCTCAATTAATGGATGGTTCTATATATATCTAAAGTTATCCATATATGGTACTCATTTATGGATAAATCAGGGATTCCTTATTCCTTTATTAGGAAGACTTTGGTTTTAAGACACATGGTGAGGAACTTTGGATTTTGTTGTCATTTAGGGAGATGGAAGTTGTTTTGATACCGGGATCAAACCAATAGAATGGGAATCCTATGTATCCTCATGAGAGAAATAAAAACCCATGTAGTTCAATGTCACTTAACAGGGCACATCACCTTTTAAAGTCATGTGATAAGGACCCAACCATGTAGTTTAATGTCATGCGGCAAGGATGTCCATGTGGAAGGTTCCTGGTCAAGGATGGTGTGGGACTTATGTCGAGGCGGATTGAGCTTCCCAAGAGAGATATGGTACCCTGTGTGGATATGAACCTACTGAGGATGTGGCATGAAGAACATTATGGTGAATTTGGGGGCATTGGGTTTGGACCTCAGGAAGACTTCCTATGTATCCCAGTTAGTCGGGAATCAAAGCCCATATAGTTCAGTAGGTAGGGGCTTACACCTGTGAGGATTCCCATCTAGTGCATATGGTTGGGGCTTACGCATGGAAGCAGACCATTTAAGGGGGGCATGATTGAGGATTATTCATGGGAGATGCCTTTTGAAAGATAATTTCCCTTAGTTGGATTTTTTTGTAGATTATATAATGTATAAGAGGCCCATATGAGGTTTGGGATCATGAAGATTTAATAAAATTCACTAACCTATAATCCCACATGAGTCATGCTTCGTGAGAGAAAAAAGTGGAAGCAGTAGATCTGAAGATCGCATGATCCACCATGCTCACGAGTGGATGGGGTTCCAAATCCTAAAGGGAGAGGGGAGGGTGTTTAGTGTGCATGTTTCCTATTTTCTTTTTTCAACCAAGATAGTCACATATAGTGATCTATCAAGCCATATCTCGGGTTGATGTAAAGAGGATCAAAACTGTCACCTCTCATAAGAAAGGCTAGGGGATTACTCTAAGAGGGATGCCCTGAAATTGGTTCTGGGGGGGAGAATCTCATTCCTTGTCAAAGGGAAAGGAAAGAATGATCCTTACACTCATCATGTGGAATGAGTAGGTTCACATGATCACCCCAATATTAGAGCCCTCATTACCATGGTAATATAATCTTGAAGACATTCTTAAGGTCCTTCTTATTGCGAAGTTTACCCATGTGACTCCACTTACCACGAGTATGTAAACTTGAGAGGACACGCTGATGTTACTGATGATCATATCATACATATCAGGTGTATTTAAAAAGGTCCTTTACCTAATTACATTAGACTGCTTCTCAAAGGTTCCAACGTAGAGGCCAATGACACGACGGTAGGTAGTGATGGTTGTTTGATCATAGAACACCCTAGGAGGCCCCATTCTATGTAGCATGTTCTTAGGTGGGATGGGGGTCCCTATGCATCACATGTTGTTACATGGGTGAGGGTACCATCCTCATAGAGTTTTTCTACATGGACCTAGGTTCTACCTTCGTAGTGGGTTGCTATGCGGGGCTAGGTTTCATCCGCATAGAATTTTGATACACATGGTCGAGTTTCTTCCACGTAATATTTTGCTATGCGGGGAAAGTTTATGCATATATAGCATTTTACTATATGGGGTTATTGTCCACAAAGGTTTCATCCATTTATTCCTATTTTAATGGTGTTAAAAAAGATATTTTGATTTTTTTTGATGGATAAACTATTTATTATTCCTCTTTAACACTATGTGACACATTTTTACCAGTCGAGAATCGATGGAGGATCTGATTTTTTTCATTTCCTCATCACTCATATGCTTCATTTCTCCTCGGTTTCATCTCATGGTCCTCCATATTAGTCCCCCTTAGGGTCCTTTTATAGAATAATGGAAGGACCAAATACTGGCATGCCCGGTCATCCGCAGTGGGTTTAGGGCTTCTTTTGTGGGATCCCAAAGATGGTGCCCTAACCCGTGAACAACTTAATCTATGGGGAGTGGTTGTTCATGGAGGGGGAATCATTTGTGGGGGAATAAATCACCACCTGGCTCCAAAAATTTATTTTTTTCATTCATAGGAGCTGGTGGTGCTACCTCATCCTATGAACTATTTAGTTCATGAGGATGGTCGTTCACGGAGGTGGAAATCACTGCCCGGCCCCACAAATGAATGTGGTTTTGTTCGGTAGCATTAGTGACACAGCCTCCTCTAATAAACTATTTAGTTCATGATCACTTCATGAAACAGTATAATTCTATGTGGATTGGTAGTCCGTGAAGCGATTCGTACTTCGTGGAATCCATCTGTCCTTCATGGTCTCTCCCCTTTGAACATTTTCTTTAAATTATTTTTTGGGGTTTATTTCTACCCTTTTCTGAGTTTTATATAATTATATTCATATGGAATAAAAAAAATTTAGGACACAATAATATTTAAATTTTCATTTGATTTTATTATTTCATTGGTCTCATGATTCAAAATTTACTAAATTAGCAAGGGTTTTTATGTTACAATATCATTTTTTCTGATATTTTTTATGATTAAGTTTCTGATAATGAACTTATATGATCTAAATATCATGAAGCTTTTAAAATTTATTATACTATGGTTATTTATTGAGAATACATGTTTTTCTTTCATTTTCATCACTTTAAATACTTAAGAAACCAAAATACTATTTTTAAGGAAAATCAATTTATTTCTCTCCTCAATTGAAAAAAACTTTTTCTTCCATATCCATGTATTCTAAAAAATGTTTTCAAGAATGATTTTAATATTATCCTATGATTTTTTGAAGACATTTTTACCCATTATTGGATTTTTTAAAACTAGTTTAAAATTAATCTTCTTTTCATTTTCTAAATGAGCTATTTTTTTACTTTTTTTACAAAAGTGTGAAAGGAATGTATTTTTTTTAACTTATATGGAACAAATGGAATTTTCCACTACCATGACCACTCAATTCTTTGAAGATTACTTTAAAAGTTTTTAAGGTTATTTTTAAATAAAAAAAATCTTTAATATTTTTGAAATTTTTATATTTTAAATAAGTGATTTCAAAGTGAAAAGGTATTTTCCTCAAGAAATGTTCTGAGTGATCTTTTAAATGCACTTTTTATCTAAGAGGACATCCTTAGATGGTACATAAGCTTTAATGGGGATATGATCCAATGATACCATTATTATTATTTATATGAATGTTTTATGATTATAATGATGATATTTTTATGAAACCCATTTCTTTTCCATAGGTTATACGGTGATGAAATATTTATGAAACTCGTTTCTTTTTAATGGGTTATGATATGATGAATGTTTTTTGATCATATATAACACATATATATGGTTTTAATTATGTGATGGGTGGGAATAAAATTATATATCCCTCCAATGTATTGGGTAAAGATGGATTTTGTAATGACCCAAACTTTTATAAATGAAATTCCCTTTTAAAATAAATTAAATACCTTATTAAGTAATATGGTTATAGAAAACGCATGCACTTATTGGGTTATTTTATACCTCTATAAGTTATTTCCTATCAGATTTAAAAGACCGTTAAGAATTAGAACCATTGATAATATCTTCATTTTACAGTAATCGTTAATATTAGTATATTAAGGGTTGTGATAAATTCCATTTGACGTATATATAAAAATAGATGGTCTCGACATGTAGGATCGTACCCTATGAAGCCCATTTATCAGAGTTTTCAAGGGAGATAACATCACTGGGATTTTACCTTAACCAAGACCAATATGATATTAAATAAAAAGGTGATGAGAAAAAAAATTATGGTAGAAGATCAATCTTATCAATATCATGACCCAAACCATGTTCGCTAAACTACCCCATGAAAATATCACCATCGCGCACCTTACCCTTAAGAAATTCACTGGTGTAATAAGGGTTTATGCATCTTGACTCTAATAGTATGATTTTTTATGATTTTAATTTTAATAAAATAATTATTATATTTATCTTTATTTATTATTACTTTAAAAATTATTAAATAATTATTTTGATAAAAATTAGTTTTTGATATAATGAAACAAAAATTGTATTTTGGGAAATATATAGTTTCAATCAAGACACTCTATTAATGAATTTAATAATTTTTGAAATAAATCATATTTTAATAAAATACTATTATTAAATAATATATATTAAATATAAATGATAATATAATTTTATAAATTCATATATAATTTTTATAAGGTTCAAAAAACTCTTATTATCAAAAAAACAACATTTATCAATAAATGGAGATTTTTTATTCTAAGTGTAAATTATAATATTTAGATAATTATTTTGAGAAAATAAATATTATTTTTTAAATCATCACATAAAAATTATCCAATAGTGAATTTTTCAACATTTTCTAATATAATTGAATTTTTGGGTAAAAATTAAATACGGTATAAATATACGCTATGTATTATGACATCATAAAATCCCAAAAGTGATGTAATAAATACTATAAAGAGTATCCATTTACAAAATATGTTTTACCTTTAAAACAATGTGCTTTTGAAATTATTTGGTTAATTTTATAAACCTTTTATGAATCCTCCAAAACATATATTATATTTTCAGGTTTTAAAATCAATTATTTATAAACATGACACACTTCCACATCACCAAGGAAATTATCCTAATGTTTTCAGTTATTAGACTTATAAAATAATAAAAACCACTCCTATTTTGTATAAAACATTGGAAAACCCCATGTTAAGGTTTTTTTGTTTTGATTAATTTATCATATAGATTCCAAAACCTATGTTTGGAAATTAATAAAGAACTCTCCTCTATTTTTCTTTATAAACTCATCCAAGATCCCATTATACTTCACTAAAAACAATTGGAGTATGAAATTAATTTTCCCTTACCTCTATATATCCCTCCTGATGTTCCCCCAATATCATAAGCAGCTCTTCCCAAGATTTTGGAAACACCCTCTCAAGGTAAGGGATCCTCTCCTTATTTTATTTATTCATTCACCTTCTTTAAATTATGCCTTTTTATTTCCAATTTTTCATATTGGGATATATTTTTACACATAAATATTATTTAAATTATGATTTCCAAGTGATTATAGACCCTTTCACTCTCATTAATCTCTCCCATGAATCATTATGTTCCATTGTTATGCTGCAAAAATTATCCTATGATTTTTCCATACTAAACTTTTGCACTGTGAATAACCATCTCCATTTACACTAAAGGTTGTTCACTTAGATGTACCTATATTTCATTGATTTTGGACTTACATGTATGTATCTCAAACTCCTTAATTTTGGGATTAAATGTAATGAAATATGATCCTATGTTGAATGGTCTATGAGGCACACTTATGAATGTACATTATATGAATATGATGGATGGGATCGGAATTATATATCCCTCCAATAAATTGGGTGATGTTTTAATCTAATGATATTACATGTATGGTTCATGGTTAGTTATTATAATCACATTATGTTATGATGTATGGTAAGTTATCCTTCACTTATGTAACACCCTCTAGGTTTCTTGTGTGTCTAATTTTTAGTTTTATTTATATTTGAGTGTGTTCTTAGAGTTCCTAGGTGTCCTGGGTTAAAACTAAGAGTTTAGGGGGAGATAGGCTAGGTCACATGGTTAGCACACATTTTTTCTAATTTTGTGGCTAACCATGTGATAGGGATGTGGTTTTTTACAGTGGAGTTTTGAATAGTTTGATCATAGTTTTTCAAATCATATGATTCCAACAGGAAAACTATGTGCCATATTTTAGTTGGACAATGGAACCTACATGGTTAGCGTACGATTTTCCAAACCATTCATATAAATAGTATAGCCTATCCAAGTCACTTAAAAATTGTATTTTTACCCTTTTTAACCTATTTATGTCATAATTTTTAGGGGTCATTTTCCTTCCTCCATAAGTGTAGCCTCTCCCCTTTATCCCTGGAGCTCTCCCACCTCCTTATGGTAATTTTCTATTGGAAATATTGGTGGTGTGGCTTGAGTTAAGTTGATTTATTCAAGATTTATTCCTTATTTATCCTTCCCAATACTTGTTCTTCTATTTTTTTGGAATTTTGGAACCCGAGTGGGGATGTCGGATGAATCTAGGGCTTCTCATGGGGGTTTTCGTTTGTTTTCTTATGGATTTGGTGTGTGAGACCTTATTCTACCTCTTATGGGTGGTCTTCATCAAGGGAGATAATGTTTGTACTGAATATAAGGTAGGTGACCCTATTTAAGGGTGTTTTCCTTGGATTGACATTAAATTTTTAATCACTTTTGGTTTGTTCTATTTAAATTCCCATTGAAATCGTTTATTCTTAGTGTGTATTCCATGTTTGATTTGTTTTATGGATTATTTTGGAAACTTGGGTGTTTAAAGAGGGTTTTCCAAATGAGGGTGCAATTTTTTTACCCCAATTGTTTGATAAAATGTCTCAATGAGATTTTTTTGGGTTTAAGTAAATTTATAAAGTGGTTTTAGAAAAAAAAATCCTTTATTAAGGTGTTTAGATAAATTGGGATTTCTTATTTGTGAAACATCTTGTGTTATAGTTTGTTTGATATAGTACCTTGACTATGATTTTGTAGGAATAGATTAGAATATGGGTTAACTGGGGAGTGATCAAGGGGTTTTTTAGGGACCATGTGGGCATTTTAAGGGAGGAGTGTGAGAGCCTCCATTTGATTCCAAGGGATCGAGTAAGCCTTTGGGTAGGAAGATTGTGTGGTCTTCCAAGTTCATTATCGAGAGATTGTGTGAGATCTTGGAGTTAGGCATAGGGAATACTATGAGTGCTTAAAAACTTCTTATATATTTATAATACTTGTTTAATCACTTACAATAGTCCTAATGGTTATATTCCTATGTGCACATTACTCATGTTGGGTTGGTTTTCATGGTTTATTAATTTTATTAGTGCCATTTTGATATGATGAGATGTTATGACCATTTTTTCATTTCCATTTAGATGGTTATTGATATTGTTGTTATAATCACCCTTAGTTATTATTTATTTTTTTATTGATCATGTTATGAATTTTTTATATGTTTATTTATTTGATCCTTGTTGCAAATTATGTTAGAAAACTAGTTTTTTTCATTATGAAAAACAAAGGGAATTTAAAAGTTTACTTGAAAATGGTATGTTATCAAAGTGATTTAGTTTTGAAATTATTTTCAAACTAGTTTATTGGTTTTCATCGGTAAAATCCTTAAATCGATTTATGGTGGTATCCTATTGGGATTCGTACCTCACACCCTACTTGGTCCCTTTTGTGATTTTCATTTTTTTGTAAGACACCAATAAAGGTAAGGTCACCATGTTCTAGGGTGGATCTTCTTTATTACCATCATCTAGTGTTTTGTAAAGGATATTTGGTCTCATGGGGTTTGGATCATGTGGATTTGTTTTTGGTTTTTTTACCTGTTGGGATGTTAGTTAGGCCTTGTTTGGCTTGTTACCATTCTTTTGAGTTTTGGGTATTATCTTGAGTTACCATGTATATGTATGGTTATGGAATGTTTTGTATTTGATTTATGTCATTTTTTATGGTATCTTCTTATTTTTTATTATTGAATATGATTTTTATGGTTTGGATGTCCCATTTTATGGATAGGTCATACCTATTTACCATTATAGGAATTGTTCCCAACTGCTAATTGGTTGTTCTTGGTGATCTTCACTAGCCCATGGTGATCGAGAATGCACTTATGGCCATGTGGAGAACCATATTGGGTGACATGTTAGGTTGACCTGGGTTGGTTGATTAAAAAATGGTATTAGAGTGGTTTTTTATTTGGGATTTAGTGGTATTTTAGATCTAGGACCATTAGGACTTGACAGGTAGGAATTAGGGAGTTTTTTTAAAAAGGCAAGCAAGAAAGTCTCAAATAAACAATACAAGTTACAAGAGCCTGAAGGAGGGAATTTTACATTTGTCTCTATTAAGTAAACTGAGAAAATCCTCGTCAAGTGTGGTCAAATGCACTCCAGAGGCTTTAGAAATACCTTTATTTGCAATTCTATCAGCAAGAGAGTTGGCTTCACGGTAGACATGAGTGATTATAAAGCTCTTGGAGGCAAGAGTGTCAAGGAATTTGATCCATTTCAAGGTAACTTTCTAGGCAAGGTGAATCTAATTATTTCTAACAACTTGCACAATAGTAGAGGAATCACTTTCAAACCAGATATTATTCCAATTTCTTTGGTGATCCGTTTCCATAGCATTTATAAGAGACATCATCTCAGCTTCAAGGGCAGTGACATGACCATAAGAGCCATAAAATCCTTCTAGCAAGTCACTATTGTGGTCTCGGAAGACAAATCCATAACCAGGTGGTCTAGGATTTCCCTTTGAGGAACCATCAAGATTGAATTTGATCCAACCTACAAAGGGAGGGTTCCAAAAAAATTATATAGTGCCCATAGGTTTGAGAAAATTACCTCACAGATGAAGCTTTCTCAAGACTGCAAAGTCTCTGATGGAATTGTGACATTGTCCAGTGTGAAATTGATTTTCACTTAGAGTCATTGCAAGAATGTTGGATATGTCAAAATTATTATTTAAAGTGGACTTTTCATGCCTAAATTTGTTCCTAACTCTCCAAATAGTGTGGAATGTTTCAGCACATGCAACAAGGAAGAGGATATGAATATGCTTGGAGAGCTGTTCTGTTGAAATAAAGTGCAGAAAATCTGTTATGTTATCAACATGCAGTATTGAGATTCTGAAGAGGTCAAAAGTAAATATCCAGATTGATGCAGTAGTTTTACAGGAGAGGAATAAATGGTCCAGATCATCTCTATGTTGGTGGCACAAGTCACATCTTGAGCAAAGAGAGATACCAACTTTTTGAAGGTTGCTATCCACTGGAAGTTTTTTCATTTGAATTCTCCAGAGAAGAGTAAACTGAGAGGGTTGTACCCATCTTCTGAAATTATGGATAGAATTTGAGGGATTTCCCTGGATAGAATGGTAGTAGAATCTTTTAGAGTCAAGCATTCCATTTTCACTTGGTTCCC